>WHUY01000026.1:0-711538 GCA_015179035.1 Tirmania nivea
GGTTCAGTTTATATAGACAGGAGAGTTATTATACCTTCTATATAAGTATTGCCTGACTTTTGAAGTAAGCATTATAATACCTCTAATATCTATACTAGTATACTTCCAAAGTTGATACTGTTATACCTATAAAGTGGATACTACTATATCTAGGAAGTTGACACTGCCATGTCTGTGAAGTTAATACTGCCATACCTCTAAAGTCAATACTGTCCCACTTCCAAAGTCGATACTACTATACCTATAAAGTTAATACTACTATACTTTTGAAGTCGATACTACCATACCTCTGAAGTCAATACTGCTATGTCTCTAAAGTTAATATTACTATACTTCTTATATTAATATTACCATACTTCTTATATTAATACCCTCATACTTTTATTATTAATACTCTTATACCTTTGAGGTAAGCATTACTCTCTATCCTATATTAACACTACTATACTTTAGAGGTAAGCATTACCATGCCTCTCCTATTAATACTACTATATATTATGAATGGTTATGATATACATATAAGTATGCTTACGTGTATATTGGGGAAGAGGATATGGATGGAGTCTGAACTACATTCGAGGTGGGTGTGTTTTATTTTAACAACTAAATACAAAAGAGTGAACAAGTTATTGCATGAGGAGAGAAGAGAATGAGAGGGGCAGGAAGGCCTCTATATATATAGAGATCTGGTGATATAGAAGAGTTAGAGAGAAGGCAAGAGAAAGTATATAGAGACATAAGGAAGCAAACGGCAACATAAGAAAGCAAACAGAAGAAGTAAGCAGAAGAAGCCAGCATCCCACGAAATATCAAGCAAAAGATACGAGAATATTCTAGGAGATAATGATGACAAGTGACAAATGCAAAGACGAGATTCTGATATAGTAGAACCTTTAGATGAGTTCTAGTGGGCGAGTACCTAGCTAAGATCTCCAGGATGCAGTCGGTAATCTAACAAGCTAGGGTTCAGGGTCAGGGGTATTAGCTAGAAGACTAGAATTAGTATAGTAAAGTTATGTTATATCAAGATCAAGAGCCACATACAAATATATGCTGGCGAGTGCATGGGTTGTCAGTATAGTACCAGAGCTAGAGGGGTTGAAGGACGAGACGAGAGGATAATTTATAACAGTAACTCCCTCTTTAAGGATGAGCTTTTACGAATCCAAGGTGGGTTCATAGTCCAGCGAGTTCGAATTCATCCTTATCATCTAGAATAATGACGAGCTCATATGGCGATCCACTCATTTAGGCAAAGCATGTAGTTGGAGCTTGAGCGGATATGAAGTATAGAACTTTTTCATAGCACTTGGGGCGTTCAAGAACAAGGTAACAAGTTCCCAAGTAAGTTTGTCAAAACCTACCCAATGGGCGAGATATTCAAGGGTTCGACTTTGGAAGCGTGAGTCGATGATTTTATCAACTTCCTACTTGGATTCATTTTTAATGATAACAGAAGGTGGAGGTGGCTGAATTTGGCCAAGCAGGGGGTCGGTAGAGGCAGGTTCAAGGAGTAAGCTGTAAAAAATAGGGTAGATTTTTATCGAAGCGGGAAGATCAAGCTTATAAGTATGAGACAAAATCTTCTGGATAATTCTAAACTTGCTGAGTTTTTTGAAATCTAGCTTAGTCCAGGGGCGAGTTGTCTTAATATGTCAGTAGAGGATCTATACTTCATCACTGATATCCAACTTAGGCAGGGGGATTTGGGACTTATTAGCTTATTCCGAGTAAGTTGCTTGGGCCCAGATCATTTTAGATCTAAGATAAGAATCGAGCTCTGTAAGATGGTCTACATATTTCTTGATTACTGAGGGTGCTGGGAGTTTTGTTACAGAGTTCTGGTTAATTTGGTAGTGAGGGTTTTCGCCATACATGGCCGGAAACAGGATAATACCGAGAGTTGTGAATAGGGTGTTATTATATGAGAATTCAGCCATAGTGAGGAGCTTGGACCAATTATCTTACTAGTAGTTGCAGTAAGCACGTAAGTATTGCTCTATAATTACATTGATTCTTTCGGTTTGACTGTCAGTCTGAGGGTGGAAGGCAGAGGAAACCTTCTACTAAATACCAATAAGCGAGGTCAAGGATCGGATAAATTCCAAGACAAACTGGGTACCCCGGTCGGATACGATGGAGTCTCGGATCCCATGTAAGCGGAAGATAGTATTAAAAAAGAGCTTGGCGATTTGTCAAGAGTTAATATCAGTAGTAGTTGGGATATAGTATACCATCTTTAATAATGTGTTGACTACAACTAATAACATATCAAATTCATTAGAACTAGGGAGTCCCATGATAAAGTCGAGGGAAATAGAAGACCATTTCTGGAATGGGACTTGTAGGGGCTTGAGGAGGCCGTAAGAAGTATGCCGAGTAGGTTTGATTCGAGTACAAGTATTACAGTTACAGATATATTAGGCGATTATCTGGTATATTTTTGGCCACTAATAATCTCGTGATACAAGTTTATAGGTAGCAGCCTGGCCTGAATATCTAGTGGTAGGGTGGTCATGACAGTTACGGAGGATTCGGAGGTGAATTTCAGGGTTAGGTGGAATATAGACGAGGCCTTTCACAAGAAGTAGTCCATTAGAGATTTTACACTCTAATAGGAGGACTGTAGGGTATTTTTTGATATTAGTTTGGAGTGTATAAATAATCTCAAGAACAAGTTTGTCTGTTCAGAGTACAGTAAGGATATCCTCATTATTAGCAATAGAGATAGCAGAGAGAGAGAATTTCTTAGGGGGTATCAAAGCTTGTGTTAGGTAGGCACATTCATTCCCCTCTTCAGGAAGATCTCTAGATTATCTAGTTAGTGCGTCTGCCTTAGCATTTTAGCTGCCGGGGTGGAAGATGATCTTAAAGTCATATGGAGCTAGTTCTTGGACCCAGCATGCTTGATAGTGTAAGAGGAGGGCCTTAGATGTGAATGTTTAGAGGTTGTAGTAGTCGGTTAGGATGGTGAAGAGTTGGAGAAGCTAGTGCAGGTAGATATGCCATTTCTTAAGAGCTAAAATGATAGCAAGGAGTTCCTTATCCCCAATCCTATAATTATATTTGGCTAGGGACATTTTCTCAGAAATGAAAGCGACAAGGTAGAGTATGAGTTTTTCATTTTCTAGGTACTTCTAGGAGAGTATTTTGGAAGTAATATAGTCCGAAACGTCAGTTTCTACGAGGGTTTCAAGGTCAGAGTCAAAATATCAAAGAACTGGAGTGGAGGTAAAAGCCTCTTTAAGGAGTTTGAACATCTCTTTATAGGTAGAATTCCAAGTAAAAGGGACGTCCTTCCAAAATAGGTTGAACAGGGGCTAGCAGAGATACGAATATTTATTAATAAATCGTCGGTAAAAGTTAGCGAATTTAAAGAAGTATTGGATGTCTTTAACTGATTTAGGAGTGTCCCAATTAAGGATAGTATTGACCTTTCCAGGATCCATTTCAAGACTATATTCAGAGATAATAAAATCAAGGAATGTAGTTTTATCAACTAAAAATTCAGATTTTTTGGGTTTAACAAATAGTCCAGCCTCTTTCAGCTTTTGTAGGACTTTTCGTACCTGTTCCTTATATTCTTTTAAGGATTTTGAGTAGATCAGGATATCGTCTATATAACAGACATAAAATATGTCAAGGTATTCGCAAAGGGTGTCATTCATGAATCTTTGGGTAGTTGTCACAGCATTAGTCAGCCCAAAAGGTATGACAAGGAATTCAAAGAGTCTATAGTGGGTCTTGAAGGTAGTTTTCCATTTATCACCTTCTTTAATTTAGATCTAGTTGAAATAGGTATGTAGATCGAGACGGGTAAAGTACTTATAACTACAGATTTGGTTAAGGGTTTCTTCGATTCATAGTAAGGGGTTTTGGTCTTTGATCATGATATCATTGAGTACATGGTAGTGGACACAGAGGTGGAGAGATCTATCTTTTTTCTTGACAAAGAGGATTGGGGAGGCAGCCGAAGAGGAACTAGTTCAGATGAAGGATTTGGAGAGATTCTCATCAATTTATTTCCTAACTTCTTTAAGTTCAGTATCGGATATAAAATACATATAGCCGAAAGGAGGTTTAACTCCTTCTTAAAGTAGAATCATATAGTTAATATATTAGTAAGAGGGTAAGATTTGGGCTTCTTTTTCTGAAAAAAGGGGTAAGTAGTCATGATATTCAGGTAAAATAAGCTTAGCAGTAGGTTCAGGGTTGTTATCATCATCATCTTCAGGGGAGGCATATATTGTGGCAATACAGAGGTAGGTCTCGGAGTCTTTAATAGCTATTCGGAAGGCAGCTTGAGAGATAACTGAGATTCAGAAGGGGTTCAGTATATTTCTAGAAGGTTCTAGGTAGATTTTCAGTATTCGAGTAGGTAAGCAATGAGCATAGCAATACCCTGAGGTAAAGGCGATAGTATTGCAGGTCCAGTCAATTGAGGGATTATGATATCGGAGCCATGGTTTTCCAACAATCAGGTTCCAGCCAGCTAGTTTAGTGACGTAAAACATTAGGACCTCCAGATACTAGTCGATCATGAGTTTTAGAGTATAAGTATAGGTGATTTGCCCTACTAAGGAGCATTTACCATCGGTAAGTACAAGATCCTCGGGTTTCGGCTTCAAGTCCAAAGGCAAGTTCATATTCAAGGCAAAGTTAAGGTTGATAAACTAGGAGCTTGCTCCCGAGTCTACCATGTAAATAGCAGAGTGGTTTTTATTAATTAGATAAGGTAAGATAAGTAGATCCTTGGATCCCAAGTCATAAGTAGAGGAGGTAGAAGATAAACAAAAAGAAGAAGAAGAAGAGAAAAAAGACAAAAGGATGGCAACAACAGAAATCTAGAAGGAACGTATACGATGATGTTGGCGGGCTAGCCGTTAATGAGACTTCCAAGAAACAATAGGCAAAACATGACTAATACCTATCAAGTGAACTTCCTCCAAAACGGAAAACGGGTTGGAACTGACAAAGGAAATAGGATCAGGGAAGATAGTACTAGGATATATCCTAGTGTTCTTTGATCAGCTATCATTGGTTGAAGAGGGTACTAGTTTTTTAATACCTTAAAAAGAGTTTGAGGGCTGGGAGTAGGAGTGGAGGTATTGAAAGGTAGGTCAGGAGGAGTAGTGCTAGCTGTAGCTAGTTTTTTGGATTTGGATGAGATGGGGTAGTTGGTAGCCTAGTATTCAGGACCTCTACAATATATATAGAGTTTGTTGTCCTGTCAGTATTTATAAACCTCAGCAGTAAGAGGGCCACACTTGTGAGATATGATAGAGAGGTTTATTGGACTGGAAGCAGTTCTGGTTATAGTTGTAAGAGGGTTAGGGTAGGGGGCGGGAGCTTGGGTTAGTTAAGTAGAGCCTAAGGCTCTGTATGGGTTGAAGTGAAGCATTTTGGCTTGGTTGTCTAACTTGATACATAGCTAGACAAAATCATTGAATATTTCGGGGGGAGAGGCCTAGTAGGAGAGAGCAGTCCTGAGACCGGTATTGGTACCATTAGTAAAAAATGAAATCTTAGTACGATCATCATAGTTTAGGATAGTTATATATGTCGCGAATTCGGTATAGTAGGTGGAACAGTCTTTGTCCCCTTGGTAGAGATTGTAGAGCTTATGTTTAGTGGTAGCATAAGTATTAGGGTCATCATATATATTTTTTAATACTGTAGTGAAGTCTTCGTAAGTATTAAAACTAATGATTCTATTAGTTTTATTAAGGTGAGGTTTAAACTAATCAGCAGTGGAGTCTGTCATGTAGGAGGCTGCATAAGTGATCTTAGCAGTATCATTGGAGTATTGGAGTAGGTTGGAGGAGAAAACCAAGGACAGTTTAGTTATAAACTATATGAACTTTAATCGAGTACTATCGAAGTTTTCAGGCTCGTGAACTTTTGGCGTACTTAAAGATGATTATACTATAGTGGTGCCTTGAGGTAGGGGTGTAGTTGTGAGGCTATATTCATAGCCTCAGTTGAAGTAGACCCAAAGTACTTGAGTAGTAGCTGTTGTTCCAGACTTGAGTATTTGGAATGTTGTAAGTATACCTTGGCTAGAGCAGACTCTAATAAAGTGTACTTTATAGATAGGGCCATAGAATAGTATGGGTGTAGCAGCAGGGAAGTCGGAGAAGGTTGAAGGTGTAAGGAGGGTGTTGGCTGACAGAGCTATAGCAAGTACACACTATGATTCTGGTATGGTAGGTGGTTAAGTAGATATTGTACATAGTAGAGACTATATAGTACGCAATAAAGTGTTATGAATGGTCGTGACATACGTGTAAATATACTTACACGTGTGTTAGAGAAGAAGATATAGATAGAGTCTGAACTACGCTCGAGGTGGATGTATTTTATTTTAATAACTAAGTACAAGAGAGTGAACAAGTTATTGTGTGAGGAGAGAAGAGAATAAGAGGAGCAGGAAGGCCTCTATATATACAGAGATCTAGTGATACAGAAGAGCTAGAGAGAAGGCAAAAGAAAGCATACGGAGATATAAGGAAGCAAACAGTGATATAAGGAAGTAAACAAAAGAAGCAAGCAGAAGAAGTTAGTATCCCATGGAATGTCAAGTAAAAGATATGAGAATATTCTAGGAGACAATGACAATAAGTGACAAATGTAAAGATGAGGTTCTAATATAGTAGAACCTTCAGATGGGTTCTAATGGGTGAGTACCTGACTAAGATCTCTGAAATATGGTCAGTAATCTAGCAGGCTAGGGTTCAGGGTCAGGAGTATTAGTCAGAAGACTAGGATTAGTATAGCGAAGTTATACTAGGTCAAGATCAAGAGCCATATGCGAATATATGCTGGTGAGTGTATGGGTTACCAGTATAGTACCGGGGCCGCGGGGGTCGAAGGATGAGGTGAGAGGATGATCTATAATACTATGCCTCTACTGTCAACATAGATATGCCTCCTATATTAAACCTGCTATGCTTCCTATATCGATACTTTTATACCTCTACTATCAATATTCCTATTCCTCTACTATCGATATTCCTATACCTCTACTATTGATACTCCTATACCTCCACTGTCGATACTTCCATGCCTTCATTATTGATACTCCCATACCTACACTGTCAATACTTTTATGACTACAAAGTAAACATTACTATTCATTCTATATCAACATTACCATACCTTAGAGGAAAATATTACTATGCTTCTACTATTGATACTAATATACCTCCGAAGTGAGTATTTTCATCTCTCCTATATTGATACTACTATACCTTAGAGGTGAGCATTATTCTACCTTTACTATCAATACTGCTATCCCTCTAAAGTAAGCATTGCTATGCTTCTGCTACTGATACTGCTATACCTCCACTATCGATATAGCTATACCTACTATATTGATACTGTCATACCTCCTATATCGAGATTACCATACTTTCTATATTAATACTTCTATACTTCCATTATGAATACTACTATGTCTCTGATGTTAGCATACCTATACCTATACTATCGACATTACTATACCTCCTATATCAATACTTCTATATTGCCACTATTAAAACTAGCATATTTCCACTATCGATATTCCTATACCTAGATAGTCAATATTACCATGCCTACTATATTGACCCTCCTATGCCTCCGAGGTGAGTATTGTTATCCTTCTGATATCAATACTACTATACTTCCTATATTGACACTACTATGCCTCCTATGTCAAAACTACCATAGTTCTTATATTGCTTCCATACCTCTACTATCAATATTGCTATACCTCCGATATCGATATACCCATACCTATGCTCTTGATATTGACTTACTTCCACTATTGAAACTAGCATGCCTCCACTATTAATACTCTTATACCTATACAGTCGACATTACTATACCTGCTATATCAATACTCCTATACTTCTATTATTAATATTGCTATATCTCCCATATCGATATTGTTATGCCTCTTATGTCAATATTACTATGTCTCTTATATTGATATTACTATGCCTCCCATGTCAATACTATCATACCTTCTATATCGATACTCCTGTACCTCTACTATTATTATTGCCATACTTCTACTATTGATACTCTTATGCCTCCACTATCAATATTGCTATATCTCTGCTATTAATAGTAGTATGCTTGCTATATAAATACTACTATATCTTCACTATCGATACTGATATATCTCCATACTAAGTACTGCTATCCCTCTAATATTGATACTACTATGTCTCTGATAGGCACAGTGCTATGCCTTTGATGTGGATCTCGCATAGCTAATATCTATTACTAGATTAGCCTACAATTGTCAATAGCCTACTTAGTCTAAGTAGTAGTATTGTTACTATCATTTCTAGATCTCTATTTATAGCAAGTATAGTAATATCTAGTTCAAAAATATATTATATATTAGCTAAGGTTAGTCAGCGATATAGGGATTTGGATATAAGTTTGGTTTATAATAGTATAGTTATGTATATATTTTGAAGATTATTAGTTTTTATATATATAGATATTTTGAAATACTATTAGTATTTACTATACTTAATTATCTATATTTTTTGTACTATATATATTATATTGAACCCTTCTATTCATTCTTTGCATATAGTAAATCTCTACTATAGGGAAATAATAACTTATCTATTGTAAACTAAATATCTAAAGTATAATACTAATTGATCTACTAGTATTACTATATTTATATAATTCATAAGTTATCAAGTTATTTAGTAATTACTTGGTAGTATTATACGTTCTTAGTGAGTACTCGGATTTTAATGAAGTGGGGTGAGTTAGGCTAGTGAGTAAGTAACCTGTAATAGGTCAGGCTGACAGTCTAACAACTCGTCTAATAAATCAGGTTTTTATAAGTCAGATCGGATTGAAATTAGCCCATAGTATATACTATTTCTACTACTACTCTTATCTTTACTTCTATATCTACTATTACTTCTTTTACTCTTACTACTACTATCTTACTTTCTATTACTATTTTCTCTATTCTTATTATTACTACCTTTAGTATTACTACTACTTCTACTCTTATTACTACTATTATTTATATTTATTATTATATTTATAAAATTACTAGCTATATACTATCTAGTATATTACTTTTAACTAATATATTTAGTTAAATTTTATATTAAAATTTAATATTCTACTATAAAATAGTTTGCTTATTATATATTTTACTATCTTAAGTTATAATAAGGTTTACTACTATTTTATATTAGTTATATTTATCTATAATAGTATTCATAATATATTTTGACTTACTAGTAAAAAACTTATATATATATATTTTAATTACTTCTTATAAAGTATTTATTATTTTTAATTATATATATTTTATATTAGTTTAATTTATAATAGCTAAAAAATTATTATTATACTCTATATTTATATCTTATATAATTTTTTTATATAGTTTATAAAAAGTAAAGTTTAAAAATATTAAATTTATACTTTTTTATTAATCTCTAATCTAAAATATAAAGCTTATTAATAATATACTAAACTTTACTTTTATTTATTTTACTAGTATATTAAGTATAGAATAGAAAAGAATACTTATATATTTATGATCTCTTTTTCATATTATTTTTTCCTATAGTTTTTTTTAGGCTTATAAGTATTTTAATAATTTTAGGTATTTATTTTAGTATTTATTACTATAGTAAGACCTTAAAGTTTTACTTTAATACCTACTTTATTCTAGTTATAATTATATAATATATAGTAAAAAAAGTTAATAAATTTAGTAATAATAAAGTAATAAGTTTATAGATAATAAAAAAAATATAAAGTATTATAGAAATCTAGACTAAATATCAAATTAGAGAATTTTCTTTATTTATTCCTATAAACTAGTTAGTTTAGTATAAAATATATTTCATTTCTTTAGATAAAAAAAACTAGACAAAACTTAAATTAAGTTTATATTATTTTTATTATAAATATTATTTTCTTATTATTATTAAGTATATATTCTATTTCTTAATTATATCTCTTACTATTAGTTATATATATATTATTAGGAAAAAATAAAATAATTTTACTATTTATAAACTATAAATTATAATACTATACTATTTAAATCTTAAGATAAAAAAAAAATTAATATATATAGTACCTAAAGCTAAATAAATATTAATATAGTAAATTAACTTACTCTGTTCTAAATCTACCTAAGTTTTTAGATAGCTTATTATAATCTCTTTTATATAATTACTTAATATTTAAAAATTTAAAAAATAAAAAAAAATTAAATAATCCTTATCTATAGAATAATAAAATAACTAATACTAAATAGAATATATAATATATTATATAATAATAAAATAATTATTAGATAATATAAAAAAAATTATAAAAAATAATAAAGTCTATAATAAATTATAAGTTTAATAATAATTTACTAATAATTATTATTTAACTAGTTCTTTTATATTAACTTTATCTTTCTTATTATTTTTATTTTCTTTATCATCTTTATTATCTTTATTTTCTTTATTCTTTTTATTATTTTTATTATCTACTTCTTTTTTATTTATTTTCTCTTACTCTTGATTTTTTTTTTTATTTTTTTTATTTTATTCTATATACTATTTCTTTTATTATAATTATAATTATTTGAGTTACTTAGAATTAGGGTTAAAAAAAAATTATTATTAAGAAGTAATAACTTTTTTTATTATAATTTTAATATTAGTTATAATTATAATAAATAATATTAGATAATAGTTATTCAATACTATTTATATAATCTATATCTACTAAAATAGATATTTATATATACTAGTTTTACTAAAAGATTGTTTTAGAAGAATAGTTATTATTTTAAATAAGAAGTTCTATTAAGGATCTTAATTAATAGATATAATCTTCATTTATAGATTATTTGCTAACTAATTAATATATTATAGGTTATTATTTCTATGTAATTTAAAGAGAAGCTTTTTAAGAGAATCTATAGTTTTTTTATACTTATTTAATAATATAGCTAATAAATTAAAATATTAAAAGTCTAGTATTTACTATAGAGTAGTATTATATAATAGATAAAAAATAATATAATAAATTATATAATATAAAGCTATACTAATACTATAAAATATTCTTAAAAATATATATAAAATAGTAAGTTCTATTAAAATAACTAACTACTAAATTTAGCAGTTATAAAATAGTTAAAGATTAGTTTTTTAATATAAGATACTAGTTATTAAATAATAGTAAATATAGAAAATACAAGATATAAAATAATAAAATAATAAAAAATAATATCTCTTATTATATAATAGAATTTCAATTTTTTTATTTTTAACTAAGTTTTACTAAGTATTATTATTAGAATTTTTTAGCTTGACCTTAGTATTAGATAATAATAAAAGGTTATCTTCTATAACTTAACTATTACTTTTATTCTTAGAGTTTTATACTATTATAAATAATATATTATACTTTTTGAATAAAAAGGTATTTATAGATTTTATATCTTTAACTATATTATTTAAATAATTTATAGTATTTTTTTTAGTCCTTTTTATTTTTTTTAGAATTTAATTAATAATTATAATTATATAATTTTATATATATAACTTAAATTATATATATATTTAGTATAAAATTAGCTTAATACTAATAATAATACTAAACTTATTTATTAGTTTTATTTTTATTTTTTTTAAATTACTTTTTAAAATTATATATATTAGTATATTATTATCTTTATTAAGCTAAAAATTAAATCTTTACTATTTTTTAGAAGAATATATACTAATAATATAAAATATATACCTTTTTTTAAACTAATATTACTTTCTAAATCTTTTAGATAAATTAATTAAACTTATTATATTATATATTACTAAGTTAATTTTACTTTATTCTAATTAGTATATATAATAGTTATATATTTATTCTTTACTATTCTTACTTTAAAAGCCCTATTAACTTTTTAATATTTTTAGTTCTTTACCTATTTAAATAATAAAAAAGGTTCTAATAATCTTTTCTAACCTTTTTAAATTTTTTTAATAAATAGATTAGTTCATATTTCCTTATCTTTATAACTCTTACTAAACTCTATAGTTAGATCAAATTTTTTTAATCTTTAAGTAAATTTTATATACTTTTCATATAGATTTACTAAGATAGATATAACTAGAGTATGAATAACTAAAGTAGGAATAACTATTATTAGTATAGAACTTATTATAAAGGTCTTTCTCTATTTATATTTATTTAGTATTAATTTTTTAGTTATTATTTTTCTTTTTGATAGCTAGTTTTTTTTTTATATATAGCTTACTATTATAATCTTTTTCTTTAGTAATTTAATTAATACTCCTTTTAGTCTTATACTTTCTAGTTAAATCTATAAATACTAGTATAATAAGTTTATAATACTATTTATAATACAACTCCTAAAATAGAAATTTAAATTATACACTTACTAAATTAAAATTTTTTAGCTAATATTTATATTAGATAATAATAAATATTTAGTAAATATATATTTTAAGTTTACTAAAATAACTTATATAACTATTTTAGTAATATAACTTATATAAATATATTCTTTAATGATTTTTAGTTTAAATTATATAAGTTAAAATATTTATAATCTCTATATTAGTATTTTTTTATTCATATTTTATAAACCTAGTCTTTTATTATATATTTAAAGTATATACTTCTTAATTATTAAAAGTATAAGTTATATAAATAAAAATATTATAAAAAATAAATAAAATTCTTAAATATTCTATATATTAGAGTATATTATAATAAATATAAGTATTTCTTTTTTATATACTAATAAACTTAGATAATAGGAAAGAAAAATAAATATCTAACTTATATTATTATTAAGTAAGAAGTATATATAAGTATATATATAAGTATATTATAAATAATATAAAAGTATTATAAAAAAATTTATTATTTAGTAATATATATAATTATAGACCTAATATAAAAATATAAATAGTAAAGTCTAATAATAACTTTACCTAATATACTAATACTTTAAAACTCTTTATTTAAAACTATATTCTAGCTTTTTTACTATATTTAAATATAAACTTTTCTTTACTAATAAATTTACTATTTAACTAGTATTCTTTAGAAAATGATTTTAATAGTAAATAACTATTGATTGATTACTTATAATAGAGAATAGAAAATAACTAAATAATTAAAAAAAAATAGATTACTAATTATAATAAATTATTAAAGAGAAAAAATAAGATATATAAATTTTATATATAAGAATTAGAGAAAAAATTAAAGATAGTCTTTAAAAAAAAAAGACTTTTTATTCTTTTTATTCTTTGCTATATTAACTTTTTTATTAAAAGCTTCTTTAAAATTATTTACTAAGTCAATTTTTTTAATATTAGTTAATACTTTACTAAAAATAATTAATACTTTTATTACTCTATAAGATTAGTAATATTATAAATATTAAGTCCTAATATATCTAATGAGTTAAAATTAGCTATAAGTTAATAATAAGGCCTAGTAGTTTTTAAGTAATATACTATACTATATTATAATAGTATCTTTTTTAATTTATAAGAAGTTTTATAATTTTCTACTACTATAAGTTATAGTACTTTTAGCATATATAATTATATATACCTTCTAAAAGTTCAATTTATATAGATACTATAAAAATATAATTAGTATTCTATCTAGTATAATAGATCTAAATTGAGTAAGCCTATGAGTTTAAAATCATATCTAATAAAATTATACAAGATAACTACTAAACTTAATATTAAATAAATAATTAAATATAAAAAGTTTTATATCTTATAGTACTATTTTACTTTTTAATTTATCTACTTAAATTAGTATATATGGTATATAAGATAGTAAGAATTATTATTACTATAATTGAAGAAGATAGTAATATCAATATATAGATTTTATATAGTATTATTTTAGCTATTTTTTTACTTTAAAAAAAAAAGAAAAACTTATTATTTTTATTTTAGCTACTCTTTTTAGTTTCTATTTCTTATTTCTTTATATTACTATTACTAAAATTAACTAATATTATAATCTTAGTTTATTATTTTAATATAATTATTATAGACTAATTATCTTATTATAAACTAATTATTTTATTATAATATAAAAGTATATCTTTTTTAATAGAAAAAATATATACTATAACTAGAATATAAATTAATAAAAGTAAAAGATAAAGAATAATAATAGAATTAATAATATATAAATAAAATAATATAAATATATATATAATATTATCCTAAAAATCTTTTTATATATAATAATAATATATAAAGTAAAATACTTTTAAATAAATAAATAGTATTAAAATTTTCTACTAAAGTAATAATTATACTAAAATTAGTATAACTCTTATAAGTTTTAAAACTATTTTACTACTTATATTTACTATAGTTAATAAATATTTAAATAATTTTTATACTTATTAGAATTTTTCTATTAATAACTATAACTAAATGATATATATAACTTATATAATATTAAGAGTTATATTGAAACTAGTATAATTCTTAAAGGTTTATAATATAAAAATTATTATATATTACTAAGATTTCTTATTATATAATAGTTATACTAATATAAATATTACTATTATAATATAAACCTCTTATTATACTAACTAAACTAATAGATTTCTATGAATTAAAAAACTTATATATAAATATTATATATAAATTACTAACTAAACCAAATAGATTAATTTAAAGTAGTAAACTAACTAATTAAAATTTATATTCTTATTATAATATATATAAAATAGTAATTTCTATTAAAATAACTAATTACTAAATTTAATAATTATAAAATAGTTAAAGACTAATCTTTTAATATAAAATACTAGTTACTAGATAATAGTAAATATAAAAAATATAAAATATATAATAATAATAAGAAATAATATTTTTTATTAGATTAAATAATAGTATATTTTAATATAAATTTTTTTTTACTAATACTTTATATAAAGATTTTTTAAGATAACTATAATAGCTAAATTATAAAATACTTTAATATCTATAAAACTTTTGAATAGCTTAAGTATAATTACTTCTAGCTTTAACTTAAAAAAAATATTAATAATTATATTTAATTCTATAATATATACTAATAAAATAAGCTAAGTAAATATGAGAAATATAAACTATTAGAGCTATTAAAATTACTATACTAACTCTAAATATTAATTTTAATAGATTAAATTATTAAGCTACTAGAGTCTAATAGAATTATATAAATATAAGTAAAAGTTATAAATATATTTTCAAAAATAGTATAATTAATATCTTTCTTTATTAATACTATTATAAAAGACCTTACTAAAGTATTTTTTATATAAATATAATAATATTATAATCTCTTTAATAATATTATCTTAAACTAAGATAGTAAAATTACTTTTTATTTTTAGTAAACTTTAATAAATATTTTAGATATTATAAATAAACTTTTAACTATATTCTATTTAAAAATTAATAGATAAATTAAATAGATAAATCAAATATTAGAAAAATATCTTTACTATTATTATTTATAAAAATAAAATAATTAAAATAATATTTTACTCCTTATAAAGTTTACTATTAATTTAATATTTTCAAATACTATAAAAATATTACTATTTAAAGTAAATTACAAATTCTTACTAAAATAGTTTTAAGTGCCTTAAGAAAAGATTATATATATAAATCTTATAAGCTAATTATTAGAGAAAATATAAAAGAGAAATTAAAAAAGACTATAAAAAAGAATTTGAAATATAAAATTAAGAATAATTAGTTAATATAATACTAATTAGATTTAGTAATTATAGTTTAAGGAAGAAAATATAATAATACTTAATAGTTAAAATATTACTATATAGTAACTAAATGGAAAATTAGACTATAAAAGAATTAAACCTTGACTAATAATTTAGTTAGTAGATATATAAGCTTATAAGTTAGAGTTACTAAGAAATTTAAAAGTTTATTCAATATTTTATAGTAGTTTTCTTAAATTCTATTATTAGAGTATAGATTTAATTTAAAAAATAAAACTCTCTTTACTTGAAGTATTAAAAAGAGAAGGGAATTAGATAGTTAAAAAAATAATAAAAAGTTATAGAAATAGCTAAAAAAGAAAAAAGCTAGTAAAATACTTAGTTTAATAGATAGATTACTTTAATAAAAATATTATATAAAAACTTTATAAATATATAAAAGAAATAGTAAAAAAAAGTTTTGAAAGAGTTTTATAAAAAAAACTTTAAAATAGTATAAGATCAAAGAATTAAAATATATTATATAAATTAAGTCTTCTATATATAAGTTCTTGAAAATTAAAATCTAAAAAAAGAAATAATATTATTAGTATAATACTTACTATTATAGATAATATAATTATTATAGATTATTATAAATAATATTACTATTATTAACTATTATAGAAATAATACTATTATTATAAAATAATATTACTATTATAAAAATAATACTATATTTATAGAAGTAGTAAAATATTTTAAATATTATTTAGTATAGAAAGTTATAAACTAGTAGAATAGTATTTTAAATATAAATAAGTCTATTATACTAAGAAAAAAAATACTATTTAAGTTATTAAGAGATAAAAAATATAATAATATTATTTAAAGATTAAATAATAAATTAAAAATAAAAATTTTTTTAGATTAAAAAAAAATAAATACTATTAAGTATAAGATAAGATAGCTACATTAGAAATAATAAAAGTAAATAGAGAAATAAGAAATTTTTACTAAATATTAAAGAGACTAACTAGGTATTTATACCTAAAAAAAGCTTTTTAGAAGAAGTTCTAATATTTTAAAAAGAATATTTAAATATATCTACTAATAAAAAATTCTATTTTAATAAATATTATATAGAAAAAGTAAAAATAATAACTTACTATTATTTTATATTTATTAATAATACTTTGTTACTTTTATTTTATAGTTATAATAGTATCTTTATTATAATATAGATATATATATATATTTTAATTATAAATATATTTTATTTAATTTATATTTTTATTATTAATATTAATATTAGTATAAATTTTATATTAAATTTTAAAAGCTTTAATTTTTTTCTATATTTAATAATACTATTTTTAAAAGTATTTTTCTTTTTTTTTTTTTTTTAAAAAACTATATTAAAAATAATAATTTAATTAATTTTTAGAATATTATTTTATTTTATATTATTAAGAATTCTTATTTTAATACTTCTTTTAATAATAATAATAATTTTAAAGTATATAATATTCTTTATTTATAATTTAATAGTAAAATATTATTAAAGTAACTATATTTCTATATAAATCTTATTAGTTTACTAAATATATAATAGTTATTTATAATATATAATAAGTTAATATTTTTTATCTTTTTTTATATTTAAATATTTTTATTTTATTTATTTCTATTTTTATATCTAAAGATCTTTTAAATATAATAGAAAATATATTTAATATAATACTAAATCTTCTATTATCTAAGATTATATTATATTTTAGTCTAGGTTTTTTTTATTATTTTATAAGAAATAAGAGATTATAATTTTAATTAAATTTAATACTTTATACTTAATGTAAATTAGAAAATAGAGAATAGATTAATAGGTAAAAAAGTAAATTAAAAAATAAAAAAATAGATTAGAGAGTAGAAAAATAAATTAGAAAGTAAAAAAATAAATTAAAAAAGAATATATATATTTTTTATAATTATATATTTAAAATATATTTAATAAGTCTTAATTTTATTAAGATTTAGTAAATTTTATAATTAAAAAAATTATTATACTTTAGTAATATTAAATTATAATTATTAATATTTTAATATATATAATAATACTTTATTTTTTAGTATTATAATATTTAAAAAACTAATATACTTAATTATTTTAATAAAAGATAAAAACTTATATAAAAGTATATTATTAAAATATTAATACTAATTAAAACTATTTATATAAATTTAAATTTAATATAGAAATTAAATAAATAATTATAAATATAATATTATTAGATCTAAAACTTATTTATAAAATATAATATAAATATATTATTATCTATATTAAATCTTTACTTTAGCTTAAAACCTAGTTTAGTATCTTTTAATAATATTTTTTAATTTTATTTAGTTTTAATTTTTAATTTAATAATAATAATTATAGATTTAATATTTTTAAAAGTAACTTTTATTTTTTTTTCCTATTTTAATCTACTAAATATAGTAAAGTCTTTTAAAATAATATATAAAATAATTTAAAAATATAAACTTTAAATATATCTTTTATTTTTCTTTAAAATAAAATTTAATATACTATTTATAAAAATATATCTATATTAAATATAGAAGTTTGATATAAAAGTCTTTTTTTCCTTTTTATTTAAAAATAGTAGTTTAATATATTATATATATATATTCTACAATAAATATATATAGTTTTTTAATATATATATAATATAAGTATATATATATATTTTAACTATAAATAAATTCTATTTAATTTATACTTTTATTATTAGTTTATTTTTTTTATAGTAATCTTTATATTTAATATATTTTAAGGTTAAAAAAGTTTTATATTCTAATTTTTTCTTTTATACTTTATTATAAATTTTTTAAATATATCTTTAAGTAATTTTAGTTTACTTTTAAATAATAGTAAATATTTCTTTAAGTAATTACAAAATTATTACTTAAATATAAATTATAATATTAAATATTTTTAGACTTTTATATAGATATATAAAGTTAATTAATAGAACTCTTTTATAGAAGTAAGTTGACCTACCTAATTTACTAATAATATAGAAATATTTATATATATAAGTTATTATATAAATATAGTTTTATATATATATATATATATTACTAAACTATTATTCTCTAATAAAAAAAAAGAAAAAACTTTTGTATTAGATCTTTGTAACTACTTTATTAATATTTTAATATTTAATATACTATTTACAAGAATATTTTTATACTTAATAATTATTTTATTAATATCTTAGTATTATAAAAGTCTTATTAATCTATATTATAGACTTTAAATTTTAAAAAATCTAATTTTAATCTTAGTTTATAAAAATATATCTAATAGATTTTATTATTATAATAAAATTAGGCTTTTAAATAAGTTTTATTATATAAAATTTATATTTATAAAAAATTTAGAAAATATTTTTATTTAAAATATTAAATTATAAGATATATTAACTTAATATATTTTCTTAACTATACTAATTTTTAATAATAATATCTATTATAGTTTCTTTTATTATTTTAATAATCTTTTTTTTTTTAAAGTAATTTTTATATTTAATATACTTTAAAGTTAAAGAAGTTTTATATTTTTATTTTTTTTTCTATACTTTATTATAAATATTTTTAATATATTTTTAAGTAATTTTAGTTTTTTATTTAAGTATAAGTTATAATATTAAATATTTTTGGATATATATATAAATATATAAAATTAACTAATAAAACTTTTTTATTTAAGTAAAATAACTTAACTAATTTATTAATAATATAAAAATATTTATATATATTAGTTACTATATAAATATTATTTTATATATATATAATATTCTAGTAAAAATATTTTTAACTCTTTTATATACTATATAGTTTATATAGCTTAAGATAAAATATATTATTTAAGATATATAATAAGTATATCTTATAACTTTAAGTAAGATCTAGTATAGTAAAAAATACTCTTATATAAGAAAATATTATCAGTAATAATTCTAATTCTATTAGATTTAGAAGTAATTATAACTAACCTAATACTAATAAGACTATAAGGTAAAAAAAAAAAAATAGAACTAGCTAAATATCTTTATCTATTATTTATTAAATATAATAACTCTAAATATTATATAAATACTTTAGAAGCCTATTTTCTACTTATAATGAAAGACATAGTAGTAGTTAGTATATCTATATTAGTATTAATATAAGACAATTTTCCTATATATAACTTTTATTATAGTTTAAATTAGTTATAAAATAAAGAAAAGAAAATTATAAATTATTTAGCTTACTTATTAGATTTTAATCTTTTTGAGTATATTTAGTAATATTTTAAATAGATTTTATACTAAAAATTTCTAAATATTATAATTTATTAAAGTAAATTAATAACTATAAAGAAATAGTTAGTAAATTACTTATTCAAAGTTTAGAAAGAGATTTTATCTATATTATTTAATTTTTTAATAAAATTTATACTTTATTAAGTAATAGTTATTATTAAAGCAGAGAGTTAGAATATAAAATATTGAAACTAAAAAATTAAACTAGTAGTACTATAGATAGGCCTTATATTATATATATATATATAGATTTAGTTAAATATATTTTACTTATATAATATAATTTTATATTACTATATATAAAGTATATAAAATAGAGGTTATAAATACTTTTACTAGAATATTATATATATAGTACCCTAATAAAAGTATTTATAACTCCTCCTGTATAATATATAGTACCTATAGCTCAAAGTAATAGTATAAGAAAATAAAATATATTGTTTAAAATATATAATAAGTATAGCTTTATTAAGAAAAAATTAAGTTTGACTCTAGATAGTATCTAAGGATATCCACTGATATCTAAAAGTATCTAAAGGTATCTAGTAGTATTTATGAAATATATTTTATAGCCTATAAATATATTTCATAGATACTACTAGATATACTTAGATACTCTTAGATATTACTAAATATTCTTAAATACTATTATATATTACTAGATACTATCTAAAAACAAATTTAATTTTTTTTAAATATTATATATTTGAGTAGAATCTAGTATAAAGATAGTACTCTAATATAATCAAATATTATCAGTAGTAGTTCTATTCTTATCAAATTTAAAAGCAACTATAGCTAACTTAGTACTAGTAAAACTATTAGATATAAAGAAGAGAATATAGCTAACTAAGTTTCAAAAAGAATAGATTATTAGAATATAAGTTTTTAAAGATTTAAATAAAGAAATTAAATAATATTTAAAAAGAAATGAGTCAATTATATGAGTATTTCTAAAGAGATATAATAAGAGAGAAAAATCTAAAAATTTAATTTAAAGTAAGAGGCTTTTTTCAATTTAAAATGATATTAGTAATCAAATATTGAAATTAATTAAAAGAAATTAATCTATTATAAAACTTAATTTTTATATTCAAACTAATTTTAATATATATCTATAAACTCTTAACTAGTTTTTAAAAAAGAAAGGTAAATTTTAACCTAGTTTAGTTAAACTTTTTCTACCTCTTATAGAGATTTAATTTAATAATATAAACTAAAAGGTTACGAGAAGTAAATAGTAAAGAAAGAACTATAAGGATTATTCAAATTTGATTTTGAATACCATTTAAACCATTCCCTGAATGAATTCATTCAAGTGGGTTGAATGGTTTGCGTATACTAAATTTTAAGTGAGGATGGTTACACTTAAACTAATTAAAAGGCCCATTTAAATGAGTCGTTTAAATGGCCTTTTGAATAACATACTAAAATTAGGACTTAGCTCAATTCGGCATAGAAATATCAGGGTAGTCACTAGTTATTGACAGCAGTATGTAAGTACATTGCCAAATATACCTAAAATTGTGTATGTGAAATGCCAAGTCCATAAGGGGAATAGCCTTAATCTCGCAACAGCCTCATAGTTACCCCCCTATAGGATAGTTCTACTTCATCGTCAAGTATACCTTGAGTTAGCCAACGGAAGGCTCTTATTAAATGGTTCCTATATGGTATTGAAAGACACCAAGGTCACTTAGATCAAGAAAGATTCTAGGATTTTTTATAGTGAACTATATACTAGTTATAGTAAGGGCTAGATGAAGCAATAGATATAGTTATGAGTAAACCCAGAAGAGATGATAGAGATAATAGCTTAAGTGTGACCCTCACTATCACCGTGACTCTTAGCGAGACGAAGGATTCAAATAGTATGAGTTCACTTCTAAGTAGTGAATGGAACTTAGAGGATAATGAGGTGGATTATAAAAGAGAGATACTATAGAAGTTGAGGACCTTGAGGACTATTGTGGCTAAAAGATACCTACGAGAAAGGGAGGGTAACTTATCAATTCTAAAATCTAAGTACTAGAGAAATGAGGTCTTTGGGAGAGTTCTATATGACTAGTTTCAGCATTTCTTTAGGATGAATCTAGATTCTTTCTTACAAATTCTGGACCGAATAGAAGATTATGAGGTATTCAAAAGCTTATACAGGATAGAACCTTATCTGTAATATGATGTGATACTTGTTTTTATCCATATGGCCTTTATTTATATAAGTTTGCAAGGTTTTGGAGAACATCTCATGAACTTGGTATGCATAATATTTGACCTAAGTAGTACTAGAATACATGAAAGATCTAGTCCCCTACCCCAATTAAGTCTAGCTATTTTTAAGCTTGGCACCCAAGCGATCCAAAAATCAATAAGTATAAGTAGTCATTTAATCGGCTGTTTTGCATAGTCATAAAATAGGGTATTCATATCTAGAATAGTTAAAATTGCCTAATTTACCATTCAAAAAAAAATCATTCAAAATTAGGTTTGAATACTCCTATAGTTAATAGAAGTATACATAATTACTTATTTAAAATAGATAAAAGTATAAAAAGATTAGATTGAGAAGTAGTAAAAATATTATATTTGGAGTAATAAATATAATATTAAAAAAGATAAAATAGAAGAAGTAAAGTAAGTATTTCAAATAAAAAAAGAAAATTTATATTAAGTAGGCTTAATAAATAGAATAATATAAGTACTTTTTATTATATATTTTTTTTATATACTAAATATTATATAGAATAGTAAAAAGAGTAATTTTTATAGTATAGTACTTTTGGGGATCTATACTTAGATATCTTTATTTATTACTTATTAGATATAATAATTCTAAGTATTATATAAAGATTTTAGAAGCCTATTTTTTTTTTATAAAGAAAGATATAATAATAGTTAGTATATCTATATTAATATTTATATAAAATAATTCTTTTATATATAACTTCTACTATAGTTTAGGTTAGTTATAAGATAAAAGATAGAAGATTATAGATTACTTAGCTTATTTACTAGATCTTAACCCTATTAAGTATATTTAGTAATATCTTAAGTAAATTTTATACTAAAAATTTCCTAATATTATAACTTATTAAAGAAACTTAGTAACTATAAAGAAAAAGTTAATAAATTACTTATTAAAAGCTTAGAAAGAGATTTTATTTATATTACTAAATTTTTTAATAAAATCTATACTTTATTGAGTAGTAGCTATTATTAAGATAGAAAGTTAGTATATAAAATATTAAAACTAAAAATCTAAACTAATAAGACTAGAAATAGGTCTTATACTATATAAATATAGATTAAACTAGATATATTTTATTTATATAATATAGTTTTATATTACTATATATAAATTACATAAAATAAAAATCATAAATACTTTTACTAAGATATTATATATTACTAAACTATTATTTTTAAATAAAAAAAAATTAAACTTTTCTTTTAAACCTTTATAATATTTTTATTTTTATTATAATTTTTATTTATAATTTATTTTTATTTTTTTTTTAATTTTTTTTTAATTTTTATTTTTTAATTTTTTTTTATTTTAATTTATTTATTTTCTTTTTTTTTTACTTATTATTTTTATTTATTTTTAATATTTTTTTACCTTTTTTTATTTAATTTATTATTTTTATTTTATTTTTATAAACTATTATTATTTATAATTATTATTTTTATTATTTTTTTTAAAAATTTATAAAATATCTTTTTTATAATTTTATAATTTTATTTTTTATATTTATTTTTAATTAAAAAAATTTTCTTTTTTAAAAAATTTTTTTTTTTTAACTACTATTAAATTACTTTTTTTTATTATTATTTAAATATAATTTAATATAATATTTAATAATACTTTTTTTAAATCTATCTTTTTAAATAATCTAATTATATATTCAAATAAAACTATAACTAGTATCTTCTATTTTTTTTTTCTATTATATAAAAAAAACTCAAACTTATTTTTCTTTCTTTACTTATCAAATATCTTATTATTAATCTCTCTTTCTTCCTCTCATTACTTTCTTGCCCTTTCTTTCATATACTTATCAAACTTCTTTATCTTTCTCTTCTATCATTCCTCTTCAAGCTGTTCCTCTGATTTCCGTCGACCCCCCTTTGCCAAAGAACCAACCCCAGGCGTATGCTTGAGTGTTGGAGTTTCGTACCTTGGCCTATTGACCTTTTGGTTGCGTGGCATCTTTAAAAACCGTTGAATTCCCAAACAAATCCCCCTTTACTACCCCCGAGGTTACCAAAGTCTTACGCTACTTATTGGGTTGCAACGCGCTGCTCTAAAGTGTCGCCTGAGCCTCCAAGTGTGCTGTTGTGTCCGTGAAAGAACGAGTTGTGGCAGTACTCGAGCCCCTGGGGGATTGCGTAACTCTCTTCAAATGACCAACAAAAATAGATATTCTTGCTCTGCTCGAACTGCTGTGTCTTTTGCTGTTTTCCCCGACGTTGGAAACCCTCTGGTTGTCGTGTTCGACCAAGTGGGCTCGTCCTACACGGTGTTGTCGGGCTGACTTGACTAGGTAGCTCTATTGTCTGTAGGTACAATCGCTATATTTAGCCCGCGTCCTCTTTTATAGACCAGGATACTTCCTGAATATAATATGACGTCTAACCTTTAATATGGTTGCATAGCGTTGCATATTTTTCGATTTAGTGGCTGACAAGATAGAGTACCCGGCCAGTAACCTTTTTTGAACACGATCTCCGGATTCACCAACAAACCAGACTACCCCCACAGAAGTACATAAGCCTGCGTAAGCCCTGTGTCTGGATATCGTGCTCACTAGGGAAATTGCTGTATCTAGATACAGATGGAACAAAATGGAGCTACTGCAGTCGCATACGGTACGTTTAACCTCACATCCCCCTATCATCCCCAGGGCTTCACCGAGCGTGAAATCTCCGTGTACGGAGACTATGAAAATAATTAAATTGACTTTTTATCATCGGCCGGCCTTTGTGCAACTTGTAGCCTCCAAGCAGAAGAAGCAAAGCAAGAAGAAGAAAGGTGGTCAGAAGACCGTAGCTAGCCCAGAATCCCAGCAAAGTGCAATAACATCGCAGGGCGATCACGATTCTGCTGAAGACAAGTTATCGATACCTAAAACAGGTCTTGAGGACACAGTTGATGTACGTACCCTCTTCTGGCAGCCGGCCTCGAAGGGCGACACATGATGTCTCGCCAGAATAACTTCTGCTTCGGCAGCATGCTAACGCCTGTCCCTGGAAATAGAAGATGGCGCTGGAAGATGGGCCACGAAAACTAGAAGACAACAATACCAATAATGTCGCGAAAGGTGAAAATAATAAACCCGTAGTTGTCAATGGTGGCATGGGCGATTCGGGAGTGATCAAAGAACTGTTAGTGAAGCAACAGGAAAAGACAAAAGAGCTTGAGGAGCGCTTGAAGCAATTGACACAGGAGTGGGGCAAGGAAAAGAGTGAGTTACAGCAGGAGCTGGAGGGGGCGAAGGAGGCACATCAAAGGGATTTGGCAGAAGGGGATGAGAGACAAGCAAAAATGGAGGATGAAAAGGGGCAGTTGAGTGCACAGTACAAGAATCTCCTTGACAAGGTCTCAACGCTGAAGGAGAGAATGGGAAAGAGGTTAAAGGCTGATGCCGTGAGTCCCTATCGGCCGAGAGGGCACATATCATCTCGGGTCTCTCTGCTAAAGATCCAGATATATAGGATGCATTAGCAGAGGCACGGAGCACAGCTGCTGAGCTGGAGGAGCAGAATATGCTTCTCACTAACCAGCTGGACGAACTGCGGACTGAGTACCGGAAGCTTAATGAGGAATCGACAGACGCTATCAGGGAAGCAGCTAATCTGCGAACTCGGCTCAACTTATCTCAACAAAATTGGGTGAAGGAGAGGGAAGAGCTAATTTCTCAGGAGAAACACCTTCATGAGGAGTATGAGACTACAAAGCAAGCCATGCAAGATTGGGAAGTTATTGCCATGGAGGAGAGGTCGATGCGAGAGTCATTGGCAGACCGAGTAGTAGAATTAGAGGAGCAATTTACGGCATACAAGACCGGTTATGAGAAGGCCGTCTCAGAGAGAGATCGAGAGACTGCCACGGTAGATGGACTACAACGAGCGTTAAGAGAGATACAAAAAGGTATCATGGATCTGCATGGTGCCGAAGAACCCTACTGACAGTTATGTAGCACGTAAGACAGAGTTAAGGGAGATCACCGAGAATATGCAGGGTAGTATTGACCAATTAACGGAGAAGTCCCAAACGATGGAGCATCGTGCTATAGAGGCAGAAGCTCAACTTTTGAAATCGCAAGATGACCTCGAACGTTTCCAGCAATTTGAGAAGGAAGTTAAGGAAAAAAACCTTTTAATTGGAAAATTAAGACATGAAGCTGTTACCTTGAATGATCACCTAACAAAAGCCTTACGGATGCTTAAAAAAGGAAATGCCAGTGACAACGTAGATAAGTATGTTTAGTGTCCCGGCACGAGGTGTTATTTATGCTAACCCCCAATTAGACAACTCGTGAGCAACGTTTTCCTTTCTTTCTTAAGCATACAGCGAGGAGATGCAAAGAAATTTGAGGTGTTGCAGTTGATTGCGTCAGTCCTGGATTGGAATGATGGTATGCATACTTCTATATTTCGAAACCAAGGCTTTGGACGATATCCCTGACGAATGAATTAGAACAACGAGAAAGAGCTGGATTAGCTCGGCCAGGCACGTCATCAACTCAGAATACCTTACCAACCCCCCAGGGGTCCTTTAGCAGGGCTTCCTCCCCATTAATGCCGTATCACAGAAATCCAAGCACTCCAAGTTTGAGCGATCCATACGAGGGAAGTAGGGAGGTAAGAAGTCCACAAAGCAGCCAACTTCGTTCTAGGCATTGCTTAACTGATGAAAACCGTGTGTCTAGCTGTGGTCAAGTGTGTTGGACTCTCCACAAACTCCAAGCTCGAATGCAAAACCGTTCTGATTTACGTGATTTTCGTTTATTTGAGTTGTTAATTTCTCTTAGAGGTACTTATATCCTATTAAAGCGAGGAGTTCAATGGGAAATTTCATGATACAAGGATAAAGCGTTACCCTCTATGCTGTAGTAATTGATGCTCAAAATGATGGTAATACTCAAAGATAAATTCCGACCACCCAAACCTTACATACAATCGGACTACAAATAATATGTCTATCCACTTCTATGCTTAACTTAAATCCTTCACAAGCCCCGTGTCTCTAGTCTATAGTTCCAACCCATTCATAACATAAATATATCGCACAAAACTCCTAAAGTACCCTCTTCTGTTCTCTATATTACTATACCTTACTTGTTCGCGATAGCGGCCTTGCCTCTCTTGAGCATATTATCTCTCGATGGACCGACGCCAACATACTCAACTGGCACGCCAAGGAAATTTTCAATGTAGTCGACATAGTCTCGGGCAGCCTTTGGAAGGTCGTAGTAGGAGGTTGCATTGGCAGTGGTCTTTTCTGGCCAGCCGGGCATGGTATGGTACACTGTCTCCACCTGCTCCAATTTTGAGAGGTCAGCCGGGAAAGACTCCAGCTCAATACCGTTAATCTTGTAGGCAATTGCAATCTTGAGCTCCTCTAGACCATCGAGGATATCGAGCTTGGTGAGATTAATGCTAGTGTAGTAGTTGATGGAGTGAGAGTATTTTGCAACGACTAAGTCGAGCCATCCACAGCGGCGTTTTCGTCCAGTAGTGACACCCCATTCTCGGCCTACAACCTGGAGGTGCTCTCCAACGTTCTACGTTTCCCAAGTGTTAGTTCTCTCATGTGATAAAATTAGACTTCGATGTAAACCATGCGATGACTTACGTTGAGCTGTTCAGTAACAAAAGGACCAGCACCAACCCTGGTAGTGTAAGCTTTCACAACACCAATAACACTCTTGAGGTTGAATGGAGAAATGGCCAGGCCAGTTAAAACACCACCAATGCCGGTGTTGGAGCTGGTAACGTATGGGTATGTTCCATAATCAATGTCCAGCATCAATGCGTTAGCACCCTCAACCAAGATTTTGGCATTGTTCTTTTGGGCGTCAGCCATGAACACGACGGCATCAATAACGAATGGGCACAATTTATCGGCATATTTCTTTATATGGAAGGTTAGAAGCTGCATCTAGAAGATAAGGCACAACGGAGGCTATATCCGAACCTTGTAACGCTCCAACTCCTTCTCCTCGTCATATTCCAAGAGATTCCCAAACCTCTTTTTGTACCCGTGAGTGAGGGCTTTGAAACGCTTCTCAAACTCTGGCCAGTTGAAGAGCTCGTAGATTCTTATACCGCTACGGGCAGCCTTGCTAGAGTAAGTTGGGCCAATACCCTTGCGAGTTGTACCGATATTCTGAGCACCGAGCTCAACCTCCTCAAGCCCGTCAACCAATTTATGTAAGTCGAAGACAAGGTGTGCTCGGTCGGAGATGTAGATGCGGCCTTCGGTGTTTAGGCCCTTCTTCTGGGCGTTTTCAAGCTCCTGGAAAAATGACGGAACATGGACGACACATCCCGAGCCCACAAGGTTGATACACTTCGGGTTCACGAGGCCTGTCCGAGATTCGAAATATACGTCAGTTATTTCCATAACAAACCCGACCCAATGATTATTTGAAAAAATAAGAACCCACCTGAAGGTAAAATATGGAAATCATACGTAACACCATTGGCGACAATAGTATGCCCTGCGTTGTTTCCACCAGCACAACGAGCACAGATATCGACAGAGTCGCAGAGAATGTCCACCAATTTCCCCTTACCTTCATCACCCCAGATAGCACCCAGAATCACGGTGGTGGGCATATTGGCTGCCTTCTCCGGCGTAGAAGGGCAGTACTGTTAATTGCCTTGTCTTGTGCGCAGGAAGAGTGCGTGCTATCGGCGACGAAGCGGGGAGAAAAGGAAGTTTTCCACGAGAGCGTATTTCACCAGCAAACAGGACCCCTGACGGTTGTCTACAAGAAGCTAGCTGGAAAAATCATTGTAAGAAATTGCCTAAGTAGATCGATCTGACAACAAAAGGGCGCAGATAAGACAGCGGGGAGTCGCGAGGTGACAACTGGGCAAACTGAACTACACAACGGGTTGCGATCTTACTACCACGCAATGAGGTAGAGCAGGTTCCTACTTCTTATCTACTTTGTCCCGTACAAAGTCTTTATTTCGTTTCGTTAATTATATACTGTAGGTCGTAAAGATTAAGAACTTACGAAATGGCGCCCTCCACGTGGTAATAACTGTGACTTGGGAAAATGTAAATCTCACCTATTTTTTAAATTTCTGCTAGGGCCAGGTCATAAAGAATCAGGGGATGAATGCACATATATGACTGCATATGAGACTTGTGGCTCATGGCGGTACTTGACGTAAACCACCGTGCCACAGGTCCCCCATACCCTCTTACTTGGCCAAGTTATAGCTCTGTTTTAGTTTTTATGCTGGCTGAGCCAAGGGATGAAGATTGAAAATGGCTTCTCCACTCCACTCGGTTTGTGGTTGGTATTACAGCGCTCTTCTGGAATGATCAAAGGAACTACTCAGTTTTATTTAATCTCTAAGGTAGCAAGCATGACGAGCTTCAGGAGCTGCTCCAGGGTTTTGTAGTCTCTATAGCCTGATACCGTAGGTTTAATGCCAGCACCTGCCGATGCACACTGGCTGAGGGCAAAAACATTACTTATTGCAAGCATCAATTTCTGAACAGTTTGAGAACTTTAGCTTGCGCTCTTGCCTCTTTGAGGTCTGTCATGAGACTCTATATTCTGAGGTCGCTTGGTCCCTTGCATTAGCGTGCTGCCACAATCGGCACCAGAAACCCTACAAATGAATCTACAAGAGGCGGTGCCCGCAGACTACAAATGAATGTTTCAAAGTTGCAATATGCCACCCTCCTTCATTTCACATCGTTAAGAAATACCTTCAGTCCAACATGTATTGCCCCTGGCTCTTATTTCGATATTATTATCCTAACGGGCTGGTACAGGAGAATGTGCGTCCGAGCCGCTGGAAAAAACCTTCTCAATGCTTGCCTGTGATGATGGCATCTTTTGGGATAGGCTCCGTACCTCGTTTCCATTTAAATCTGTTATTCCCCTACCGTTATCAACTCTTTCTTCTGTTCTCTATCTCCATTGTTGATATTTGCTCAGCAGGCCTTAGTCACTCATTTTCATTCATTCACATTCTCTCATTCTGCGGGCCTCAGTGCATTGATTGCATCCAGTTTCACTTCCTCCGTGAACTTATAGAAAACACGTAGGCATCGAGCCGGATTTCCTCAAAGTTCAGCATTGGTATACCTGATTATTCATGATGGTTTCATTTAAGACTCTCCTTCTTCCACTTGCTGCCTCGGTTACACTGGCCCAGGCAGGCAGCCATGCTCATCACAAGAGATACCGATATCACCAGTATCATAATGGAACTGAGGAAATGACTACAGTTGTTACTTCTAGTCCTCTGGGCACTGGCATCAAAACAACGGAGCTTCCTGCCATTTTAGTGGAAGCGACATTGGTTCCAATCTTCACCTCTCCTCCAATTCAGTCTGACCCTGTGACCACGACTTGCATCACAAAATATGAGACTAAGGCCTACACCTACACCCTTGGGAATGGCAAGGCCCATACTACTGCTATTACACATGTAAGCATTATATATATCTCCTCAATATTGCACTGTAGCTAACCTCAATAGATCAAAGTTATCACTCAAACTGTTACCACAGTTCCCGAGCCAACAAAGGTGGATTCCGTAGGAGGCAACACTCCTGGTGCTAATGCAGAGGAGGATCCGGATTACACCAGTACCAGTACTACTACCGTCTTCGTTACAGTCACTCGCACTCTCCCACTCCCAATCGTTGAGCAGACCCAACAGACACCTTGCCCTGTCAACACCGTGTACGTAACTATTCCCGTGGGCGTTAGCGTCAGTGTGATTCGAGAGACTCTTGTGCAAACGGTGAAGGAAACGGTGAAGGAAACAATTGTAAGTGAAATATCGGGCTGTAGTAGAACTGCAGAATAGCGCAGCTGACCGGTCACTCAGAACCTTGTTTCAGAGCCACCAGCCCATACCTCACCACCTGCGTACCCTCCTTACAGCAACCACACCACCACCCCGACCGTGCATCAGGTCACCTTGACAGTCGTGCCGATTCCATACTAGTAAACGATCCATTCTAGCGTGAAGAATACTGCAATGTGTAATCTAGGTATATGGAGACCAGGATCTTTCTGTTCATGTCTGCCTTTGCATGTGCGAGGCAGTGTTTCAAACTTCATGGCATGAAGTACACGAAACGGTTTCGAAGACTTTCTTCTCAAATATTTCACACATGGAGCGGGGCTGGACTTACGCTGCATACTTACGTTTTCATCTCTTCAAAGTATTTTTCCTGAGTCTATAGAGCAATAAACATGGTAACGTGTTCAATGATGTTGAAAGACTCGCGAAATAAATTATATGCATGTACTCTATATGTTTGAAAAAATATGGTTAGCTGGTACGTGAGAAGTAAACATATGTATAGTAGTATTATATGCGACACCTACGCTGTAACTAGCGCCTGCGGAGTAAAGTAAGCAAACTTCTGATCAATACTGTTCTCGTGCCTTAAGCTACCCAACAAATAAAATCGGTCTGGGCACGAGAACAATCAATACCGAAATAATTTTCAGCCATAAAACTAGCCCAAAAGCTTCAGCATAAAGTCTTCATATTCTCATTAATATCCTAGAGGCTCGGCAATCATGGCTACCCCCGACTCTGACATGGAGAAGGTTTGTGTCTATTTCCATTCTACATGGCTAGTAGCTAAAGGCTCTCCTCTATAGATTCGTTTGAAGCGTTTAGCAAAACTTCAGTCATCGCCAGGCTCATCTCCAGCTCCAGAGCAACCTTCACAGGCGGCAGACCCAAGCACTGTTCGTAAAGCACTCGTGGAAAACCCCTCAGTGACTCCACAACCAAGCAGCCCTGCCGTTGCCAAACCAATTGGAAGGGCGCCGACTAAGCAAGGAATTACTGAGAGCCCAAGTGAAGTTTCTCTGGCCAAGAAAGCACGAGTATCACCACCTGGATCATCTGGACTTGCGAGCAGCGCTGCCAGAGATGTACAAACGCTGGAAGGCTGGGAAGACAAAACGCTGAGTGTCATCTTCAGAATCTCTCTGCAGGTGAGGACAAAGACTGCTTTAAGAAGGTTTGGGAAAAGTACTGATATCCTGCTGTAGCCAGGAGGAACTCGAAACGGCCATTATCACCTGGGAAGATTACAGACTGAGTTGGAGGCAGAAGGAGAGCGTGGGATTACCTATCGCCATGGCCTTTTTGGACACTGCTGACAGATGTCTAGCTGTACGATTGGCGACTGGGATTCTGGATCAGGCAATCTTATCAATAGTCTCCTCAGATTACATCAAAGAGTCACCGTTCGATTACCTCCTATCATGTTGGAAACGTGCAGCTCATTTTCAGCGGAACATGAGGCCTGGTGCGGGGAGCGAGGAGGTTAAGTCGACCGTCTTAGCCGAAGCGAAGCGCATGGCGATGTGCTATGCTGAATACTGCATCACCATGCCAGAAATGTTCGAGTATGTATTACATCATGAAATCACAAGTAGTTAGGCTCACTCAAAGACGGCGATGTATAGGAACGTCAACGCATCGGTACAGCTAGAGGACAAACTCGTTATTGATTCGGACGAAGAGGGTGGCATGCCACTAGAATTTCTTCAAGAACTAGCGGGAAAAGTCGAAGAGGAGCCGGCTCTGGAAGAAGCTTTTCAAAGGGCTATCGAGACACTGAGTAGAAAGTTGAGTACGCTGGAGATGTGTGATGTTTACAAACCATACCTTTATGTTAGTAATATTACCTTTGATAATTTGTGGAACTACTATCTAACAAATGTGGATAGGCCTTAATGAGAATTGTAAGCAATAAGTCGTTGGCCACGTTATTGATCAAGTCTCCTGTATTTCTTCCACCAGATATTGAGGCACAAACCATGGAGACTGGTACATTACTTGGCCCATATTTCAGATTATCTCCTCTTCAGGTGAGGCACACCATGCCCTTAGTTTGTTACTCATTGCCTAACGCCTACTAGAATAGGACCACAGATCTGTATTTTTCTGGAGTAAAGGCACGCACAGCCACTGCTCTTTCTGATGCAAGCCGGGCATTGCGCATGACATTACAAACAACACAGGTAATTGATATAATGCTGGGGTAAAGCAATGAGGCTGATTGACTTGCTGAAGGATCAATTATTCCAAATTGTAAATACTCTAATTAGAGTTTCACCAGAAACACGATCGAAGGTTCTCGATTGGTTCGCCAAAATCGTGAATTTGAATACCAAACGGACAGCTATACAGGTGAATACCTCCATGACTCATGTGTGGAACATGAGCTCAGAAAATCCTAGGTCGATCCAGCTACTGTTGCGTCCGACGGCTTTATGTTGAATGTCACTGCCGTCTTGACTCGATTATGCGAGCCATTCATGGATACCAGCTACTCAAAGGTAAAGCAATGTTGAAGGATTAATCACTTTCATAACCGTGCTGACGATGACACTGATGGGTAGATTGGCAAGGTTGAGGTGGAATATTTACGACGCAACTCTCGCCTGAATGTTGTGCTAGAGACGAAGTTGAACGCTGACGAACACGCCTCGGAGGCCTACTATTCAACTAAACTTGATGGAGGTTCTAACTTCATCTCTGAAGTTTTTTTTCTAACTGTAGCTGCACACCATTATGGACTTGGTGCCACAGAAGTGCTACATGATGATCTAGCTAAAAGACTCCATGAGCTGGAAAAACATGTAGAGCAACTACAACAAGACAGGGATAGATGGATCAATGTAAGCTTCGGTGCTGGTAAAAAAAACCTGGAGGAATTATTGACTTTCTGTGATTCCTAGACGCCTCAACTAGTGAGGTATGATCAGAATCTCGGACGCCTGCGTGATCGAATAGAGAAGGGCCATAGCTATAAGTATGCTTTGGATGTCGTACTCTATGATGCAAATTCGCAATCGCGAACATTACTTTTCATGCGGTATTTGACCACTTGGATTCTTCGTCTTGTTTCACCAAACAAAAATTATCCTCAGAACCGCCTCAGGTATGATGCATTCCCTCTTACCCATGCTTATGATACATTAACAAAAATTGAGTGTGCAGTCTCCCCCTTCCAGATACTACTCCTGACGAATTCGCTATGCTCCCAGAATATTTTGTAGAAAATATAGGGTTATGTTTCGGTTTTGTGGGGAGGTGTGTATAACTCAGTCCTCCTGAAATCTTTACAGGCATTAATCGTTCGTAGATGGTTACCACATATCGTCATCAGCACACAGACAGAAGAACTAGTTACATTCTCTATTACTTTCCTACGGAATTCAACATATATCCGTAACCCACATCTCAAATCCAAACTAGTTGAGATATTGTTCTATGGTATACAGCCTAACCGGGTGAAGCCAAATGGAATGTTGGGCGATACTATCATGGGCAACCAATTTGCACTTCAGCATCTTATGCATGCCCTTATGAACTTCTACATAGGTATATACAGTCTCTATGTGTTGATTTTATGAGTATCCGTGCTAACTATGACATCAGAGATTGAATCCCAATACTATCAGAAGTTCACAGTCCGTTATCACATTTCCGAACTAATAAAACGAATGTGGGATAATCACTCTTATCGTGAGAAGCTTGAGATAGAAAGCAGGTATATTTACTTGCAATTCCTTTCACTGTATTTCTACATACTCACTTACTTTAAAGGCTCAATCCCGACTTTTTTATTCGCTTCGTAGCCTTGCTGCTGAACGATGTCACATATGTCATGGATAACTCCCTTACAGCCTTAGGCGATATTCACAAGATACAACGTGAACTTGAAACATCTTCTTTTATGACTGATCAAGAGAAGGAAGAGAAAGAGAAGGCTTTGGACAAAGCAGAAAAGGACGCTTCGTCATACATGACTTTGGGAAATGAGACAGTTGCTATGCTTAAACTTTTCACGGCTGCCTTAGCTGATGCGTTCTCTCAACCTGAGATTGTCCATCGTTTAGCTGGTATGCTCGACTACAACCTGGATGCTCTGGTCGGCCCGCGCTGTTCCAACCTTAAAGTGAAGAACCCGGAGAAGTACGGGTTTAACCCAAAGGTCCTTTTGGTTGACTTCTCTGAGGTTTATCTTAACCTTCGAAAGAGCCCTTCTTTCATTGAAGCAATTGCAAAGGATGGACGCTCCTACAGGCCGGAGATATTCAACAGACTTCAAGAGCTTTTGACTAGATTTGAGCTGAGATCAAGGCAAGAGCGTGCAGACCTGGCGAAGCTGGCTCAGGAAGTTGAGGAAATGAAGAGACTGGAGGAACTGGGTGAAGAGGAACTTGGTGAGATACCTGATGAATTCCTGGGTAAGATATCTTTCTCACATGTGACTGAAATTTGGGTTGCCTAATATGTTATATTCCTAGATCCTATTTTGTCGACCTTGATGCAAGACCCTGTCATCTTACCCTCATCGCGATTCACAATTGATAGGGGAACCATAAAAACCCACTTACTGAGTGATCCACGAGACCCCTTCAACAGATCGCCGCTTAAGATTGAGGATGTTGCTCCCAGTATGGATTCCAATTCTCAATTCATACACTTTGAGACATCATTTTAACACCTCACCTCACAGATGTCGAGCTAAAGGCGCAAATTGAAGCATTCAAGCTAGAGAGACGGAATCTCAAGCGAGGCGATATGATGGATTGATATGATATTTGAACTTATGGTCCAGCACAGTCCTGTGAGGTGAAAAAAGACTACTTCACGCAACTGTCCTCTGCTGAGTATGTAAGAGTTAAGTGGGTTCATTCAAATTCAAAAATAAGATGAACTGCCAATATGGTTTTTAAATCATTGTTACATTGCAAATAGATATGTTGAACCGCTCGAAGCCACAAACTGCAGATTCGCTTCTGGTGTAAGGATTATTGCTTCTGCCAGCCAGTGCCACCAAGAAAATGAAATAAGGAAAAGGTGATAGATAACCAGGAGCTTGACAAAAAGAAATCAGGTAAAAACACGACAGAAGCCGAAAGAAACACACCAAGTACAAAAATTCCAGACCCATACCGCACCAGCTTCCAGGATACCATTCCGATTCTTGGACTTGAACATCGCGTACACCATTCGTGTGAAACTGGCAGGCACTGGTCACCGGACACGTTGCAGTAAAACAGAGACAAGTCCTCCATCACCAATGCCATACAGATAACCTGCACTTAATGGGGATCCATCATGTCATTAATATCTTCTTCTCCAGCTTGGATATCCTTTACAAAATGCTGCACTTCTTCGATTTCTTCGTTGTCCTGCTCAACAAAGCACTACGTGTAGCCTGTTCGAAGACTTCACGGACACCCTCATTGGTCTTTGCAGAGCACTCAAGGTACTTCTCTGCCTGGATGGCCTTCCTCATGTTGTCTCCCTAGATAAAGGTTTAGTATTTATTACGTTCAGATGTGAAAGAAAGAAGTTGATTACCTGTTGCTCGGTAACTGGCTGTTGTGAGGTCTTCGCTAGCTCAGCAACAGTCTTGGGATCGTTCCTGAGATCCTTCTTGCAACCAACGAGGATCACTGGGAGATAAGGGCAGAAGTGAACAACTTCAGAGATCCACTACAGTATCGATACTCGTCAGTTAGATATATAATACCGTAGTGATAGAGCAGCATTGCGGACCTTCTCCTGTACGTTATCAAGCGAATCAGGGGAGTCGATTGCGAAGCAGATAAGGATGACGTGAGAGTCGGGGTAGGAGAGAGGACGGAGACGGTCGTAGTCTTCCTGGCCAGCAGTATCCCAGAGGGCTAATTCGACATGCTTTCCATCGACCTCGACATCGGCAACGTAGTTCTCAAAGACAGTTGGCACGTATACCTAGATGTTACATTGGTTAATTTGAGCCTCATGTACCAAGAGCTATCGGTTTGCAACCTCTGGGAAGGTTCCCTTGGAGAACACGCTATACACGCAAATTAGCTATCGTTAACGTTATGAGGTGGAGGTTGGGAACTCACATAAGTAAACAAGTCTTTCCACAGGCACCATCACCGACAATGACCAACTTGCGACGAATCTCAGCCATCTGCTTAGTGGGACGAGGTAAAGTTATTAGCGGTTTGCGTGAATTCCACAAATAAACTGGTAGTGAAGAAGGTTGAGGAACAGAATTTATACAACTTACTGTTGCTTAGTGCTTCCTCAGGAGATCTAGGTATAGACAAACAAAGATAAGCGTCAAATGCTAGCTATCCACACAAACGCAGATGTCAGTACTATAAGGTAAACAAGGGCAGCTGCTTTGGGTAGGGAGACAGCAGAGGTACAGTGAGAATGAGTTTGGTATTGTAGTACTGGAAATGATAGCAAAGAGAGTTGAGGTTGGAGCTGGAACGGAATGTTAAGTAAAGAAGAGGGAAGAGAAGAGATGGGTGGATGGTATTAATTTGGGGGGTGGTTTATTTGGGTTTGGTTGGGTTGAGTCTTGGGGAGGTGGAGAGTGAGTTGGTGTGGGAAGGGGGTTTAGATTTTGCAAGGGGGTTGGTAGACCAGGGAACCAAGAAGCTTACTCACGTTTGTTGCTTGCATATTTTTACTATCGGAATATTGCAAGACCACTAATGCCTGTGTTACTTCTAACCAGACTAGTTACTACTGCTGCCTATATTCAACAACTTGAGAAGGTTCTAATGGCAAGGCGCGGAGGGAGGGAAGGGAAGCTGCCAAGTGATGATGATCTGGAGGTATTCAAGGTCATGCAGGAATACCGTGACTCTGGCCGAGGGCTGAGCTCGAGCTGAGACCACATCTAGAACACGCAACACACAACTCTGTTCTACTTCACGGCATAGCATACAAAAACCCGCAGGGCAAAATACCGGGGAAAACACGATGAAAATGGACAGCAGAAGCGTGATACGTGATGCGGTATCCGGAACTGAGTTACTCTCTACTGCAAGTCAGATGAGTTTTAGCCTGCATAGGACGTATGCAGGTATGCACGAGCGATCGTTAGGGGTATGTATCCGCTAGGACCAAGGCACATCCCGGTCTTATAAATATGCAATTTGATGCGGGAAGATATACGTATCAACTCAGTGTCATCTAGATGCTAGCAGGTACTAAAGCAAGTGGACTAAAGGCCGGCAGGGCCAGTTGATTGCAATTTGGAACACATTTAAATGTAGCAGAGTATGTACCACCACCCTGCACTTCCAATGAGGCTGACAGCGAGCAAGCTACCTCAAGCCGGAGCATTAAAATCATAACTAAGTTGCCATGTTGCCGATTGGTATTCCTTATCCCAATCAATCATGGTAGTATGTAAGAAAAATAGAAGCCTTCAGTACAGTACTGTATAATACAAACAGAAAAAAATTACAGAGAAGGTAGAGGACAAATGAATCATCCAAGAGCATGCATTCAAGACAATGCTTTGGTCTACGGATCAAGGTGATTCTTCTATTGTATTTCGCAGGTCGCCTACAACCTCGAAACACTCCGCAAGAAGGGAATTAATTCTTCCTTGACCCTCTGGAATGTCTCTTCCTACCATGAATTTCCCGTCAACCCTCATATTATCAATAGACGCAAGCTGCCACAGTTGATGTATGGTGAGCACAATCTTTAGAGTAGAAGCTACTTAGGAAAGTATACCTTCATACTATAAGGATACAAGTCCCTTGCGGATGAGATACCTCCAGAGTTTTGCACCTCTAATAGACAGCGCCGTACAGTCTGTAACTGGTTATAAATGGGTGTCAAACCTTCACTAACGGGCTAGATGTTTTGTCAGCGTATAAAGTAAAGAGGGATTATAGTTTGTAATCTCACTTCACTAGATACCAGCAAGCTGAAAATATGCATATAACATTTTCGAATCAAGTATAAAATAGTCTGAAAAAGATAATTAGCTGTATTACCCCACAAAATGTTAATAGCTCATGCCCTACACTTTGTCCATCCTCAGGAGCGTTCCCGTGTTCATCCCGAAATTTTCCGTCAACACGAGACGTATCAATTTCTTGAACCTGAATAATGTAGTCATAAAGGTCTGTCTCTCTTAATGACCATGCTTGTGTAACTGATAGTCGTTCTAGATGTGATTTCAATCTGAACAACTTTTCGGCAATTGGGCGAAGAGGAGGCGCGATTGAACCCCGCCTGGCCTCATTCAGCTTTGGAGTATTGCCTTTGGATAACCTTCGGACTCACCTCCGCAGACTTTCGTCTGCGAGGCTGTGGCATTTTTCCAGCAGCTCCGAAATGATTTCCTGGCCCATTGATTCACTGCCATCGGGTGCTAAAAACTTCCGATCGACCCTAGTAGACTCAATTTCATCAAGGTGACGTTTGAACTCTTTGATATCATTGGCAGAAAACTATGATAGAATATTAATAAATTGAAGTCGCTGGATGGATAAAAACACACCAATGACCGAGCCTCGCAGCCCTTGATAGACCTTCGAATCGATACCAACTTTTCGTGTAGGGGTTGTAAGTCGAGTGGAATTTGTGAGAGCTTCTCCCGAAGCGGCTTCAAAGCTGCGTAGGAGTCGTTGACCAACGGCTCAAGCTGTGCAATAATTTCTGGTGGGTGGCTTTCCTTTCCATTCTCGATAATAACACTTATTTCCGCAAGTTTCTGTTCAATTGGGTGGAGATCTTTGCCCGAAAAATTCCCTGACTCTGTCAGATGATGTATGAGGCGCTATGTCTTTGTCAGTTGTCAGTGACACAGAGATGAATAGTGGGAGTATCCATCAAACCTTGATGACGGCCAGTGCAGCAAATCTATGTATCGTTAGCTAGTGGATCTGTAGTTCAGGGTAACGCAGGACTGGTCATACGTGGCTGGTGGTTCATTGTTTTTGCCAATAGTCAAAAAGAACAGCGACACCAGAAGAAAACAGTCTGTAATGAGAAGGTAAACTAAGAGGGGTTTGTTAGCTCCCCATGGAGACCCACTGAAAGTAGGAGTACGAACCCTTGCTCAGATCACCCAATTTATCGTTGTCTTTATCCATGTGCGAAACAGCGTGAATCTGCTGGCACAAGAGACTGTACTGTTTTAATACATCCTCGGAGCGGACGTAGACGGTTCTATCCTTCCTGACTTGGCTGAGGTGATCCCGGATCTCCTTTAGTTTGTGGAGATAATCCTGGTGTTGTTCTTCAGCGCTGATGCTCATGGTGATCGTTGTGTATTAGGCTTTGACGTCGATAAAGTTGGAATCTTATCTTTAAATGCTGCTGATGATGGAAGCCAAGCCCCGAAGTCCTTACCGAGAACTGCTAAACTGGCATGACAAAACAAAGCAATTGTCGGGAAGGTGAGGGCATACCCTGCCCCACACCCTTATTTTCCCAACTTTTGGTGCCATATCACAATCCGACCAAGGACCTACGACAGCGTACGTACTATTATGCCTAGTCGAGAAACAACTTTCAGCGTGACTTGACAACTGACAACTCTGTAGTTTTCGACGCAACCTCCAATAACGCATATACAATGTCTACCTCCGAGTTGGCCTGCTCCTACGCCGCCCTCATTCTCGCTGATGAGGGTCTCGAAATCACCGTATGTTTTCCATGAGTTGAAATTGATGGAATGGGGGACTCATGAAGATCACTATCAATAGGCCGATAAGCTCCAAACCATCATCAAGGCTGCTAAGGTGGAGGAGGTTGAGCCCATCTGGACAACTCTTTTTGCTAAGGCAGATTCCCCACTGCCACTTATCCGACATGAAGGAACTTACATGGAGGACGTTCGCTGACTAAGTCGGTTTGGTGGTATAGGCTTTGGAGGGCAAAGATGTCAAAGATCTCCTTTTGAATGTCGGATCCGGAGGAGGTGCTGCCCCTGCTGCTGCCCCTCCTGGTGGTGCTGCTGCTACTGGTGGCGCCGCCCCAGAGGCCGCCAAAGAGGAGGAGAAGCCTGAGGAGAAGGAGGTCAGTTACATTCAAAGGTTATAACTTCCGTGGTGCCGCTACTAACTCCAATCGCAGGAGTCCGACGAGGATATGGGCTTCGGATTGTTCGATTAAACAACATAATTTCCTTCGCGTTATTTTTCATTCCCTTCATTCGACAAATTCCTTTCTGTATTTCCTTGGTATGAGAGCGTCCAAAATTTTCATGGGCTTTGGGTTTATTGGGTAAGGTGCACGTAGATGCTTGGGTTTAATAAAAGTGAAATAAAAAGTGAAATACACAGTCCTGGACCTTCATCACCGAATACAGTGAAACTTATTTATCGCTCATGCCCCGAAATTTTCTATTTCTGTACTATGGAGTGGCAATTGATTGGCTTTGGTTGTATTATTAGTTTGAGAGTACTTTGGGAATCAAAATGTCTAAACTCCGTATGGTAGTCCCGTGATTATACCATATCATCCATAAAGTACACAACTTGCCGAATTGAAGTTTCTGTCAAGAAACCCCAAATATACAATACCATAGGTTGTGGCTATACAATTGCACTAATTTTGTCCTCTTCTCCCTCGGTCCTGTAGATCCGGAATTGATAAAAGATAATGCCATCCTCAGCCATTGTTCCTAGGCTCCCAATTAACCATGGTAAATTGTCTATGACATAGTCTCTCTCCGTAGAGTGAAAGAGGATCTGTGCAGCACAGTTAATTCCCGTTATATTGAAGACTTCATAGAATAATGATCGACATACCCCAGCTCCGTACGAGAAGTTGCCAAGTAATGAAAGCATGAAAAAAAGCATTGATAGTCCTACAATTATTGTCAGAGCATGCCCCAGAATGGTGAGTGTGAAAACAATGTGTCATACCTTCACATGATTTTTTTTGGTGATTTTGTATGATCTGTGGTATGCGAGCTCCAAGATAAAGGACAGCAGAGATATATCCTAAAATTTGTGCGCCAATTTCTTGAGGATCCTTGTTTCGTGTTTCATCTCGGACTTTCCATGCTCCAGACTTCCATGCAATAAACCATCCGAGACTTCCCAGTAAACATGTACAGAAAATAGCTAGCATATTCCTAGTTACCATCCTGATCGACGGCTTCCTTTCAATCAATGCCGACAAAGAATCCCGTCGTCTGGAAGCAGACTGACGACGATACATAATGGATTGCGTACTCATACTTCCTCGGCGGGGAAGCAGAGGCTGAGTCGGGTCAGTAGGAACCGCTGTATCGACATGGTGTCGCTGTTCATGGGAATGTCGGCGCTCTGTCTCCATAACATTTCGTCGTCTCGACAGCTGGTTGTAGTAGAGAACTTGAGACAGAAGCACAAAATCGGCAAAGCAATAGTAGAGAGCCAATGTAACGACGGTTGGTAGGAGATTCGCCCATATTGAACCTAAATGTATAATAGAACATTTAGTCAAGAAATTGAGTAGTTAACAAGCTCGGCTCCCTACCAACTAAATTGGCAATATCTCCCACTAGCCAGGTGAGGAGAAACGCCGTCGAGATCCCCTCGGCGTTCCCATTTCTGAAGTTCTCGATAAGCTGAGGTACCTATGAAGCGTTTCATGTTAGATAATCCTTGTAGAAGGTTGTTTGATCGGGATACTGTTCGTACTAGGAGAAGAATCCAACTGGCAAGCGATATCGACCCTGAGATTCCAGAGAGGGCTTCCCTGGTGGAGAGGCTTGAAGAAAGTAACATGTTTGCTTGCCGCTATGTTAGCAGCTGAGTAAGGAGAAATTTTATAGAAAAATTTATCTTTGGGAAAAATTAGGTACTGTACCTGGCATACCTAGCAAATCATAAATCGCATTAGGCTAACTGCATATACCTATTAATGGGGCGACAACAGTTGTGGCTAGCTGTGGGTTCTATGTGTAGACTCCTTCGAAGGGTGTTTAAGGGCTGATCTGTATGTTACTCGGGGGTTACTACTACCAAGAAAACTTAGTCATCAACGCTAGTTAAGTGAATGTAACAAGCCTTCTGCTTTAGTAAATAGTCTGGTTGCACAACTACATGTGGCCTGTACTGCATACTGTATATGTAAGCCCCTAGCCCTGCTATATATAGGTAAAACATTTGGCCGTCTCCAGAAGCATAAATATGCATATAAATTTAACCCTCCGATCTACAGTACTTTACTGCTTAGAGCTCTAGGCAGGCAATGCCTGGAATAAGGATCAGGCGCTCTCGGCTGCCAACTTACATAACTAAGCCATCTAGTATCTGAAAGGACCTACGTTCCGCCACACCACCAATTATTTCCTCGCGTTCCAATCCCACCTTCTATCTAAATCCTGTCCTCCGCCTCCGGCTCAATCACTTCACAAACCATCCGCATTCCTTCAATTCCTTACTAAGTACATTCTACTCAGTCTTACTCTCTCTTTTACCCTCCTTCTCAATCTCTTTTCTCGCTCTCTTCTGCCCCCAGGCCTGCTGCAGAAAGCACCCACCTTTTCGACCCGGATATATACCCAATTTCTCAACTTAAATCCGGCACAGCTGCCATCCTCCTTGACTATTTCACCATTAGACTACGTCGTTTACACTCATTCCCTGAATTATAAATTTAATCACATTTAATCAGCTAGTCCACAACCCCTTAGCCCTCAGTTTCGGCGCTCGATCTATCTCGGCTAGGGCTATATTACGCTCAACATCTTCTGTACGTGTGCGCTCCGCACTGAAACGCTTCCCAATGAATAGACGACTTGTCCTTCTCTTAATCACGGTGTTTTGGCTATGCTTCTCGACAGTATCTGCTTTCAATGTTGTGGACGAGATCGTGGAATTCGTGCTGGAAAAGAGGCAAGAAAGCAATGATACGACAGCAATAACCACGACAACGACAAGTCTGCCAGTGACGACATCAACTACAACATCTACTACTGTGGTTACCACATCAAGCGAAAAGACAACAACTACGGAACTTCCAACTTCTTCCTCAAGGCCGACGACGACCATTCTAACCAGTTCTTCAACCACTGAGACGCCAACTGCAACTGAAACTACTGCGATTAAAAGCATAACCCAACAACCAGGCACAACTACTCGCATTACAACCAAAACGAGAGAGGTAGCAACTGTGACACTTACCATCAGTGGAACACTCTCCGTGTCCACCATTTACACCTCCGAGACCCAGACAACTATCGAGACTGCAACGGGGCTCAGTCAGCCTTCTAAGGATAGCGGGAATGGTAATGGTGGCGGTATTTCTACAAGTACCAGGAATACGATCATTGGAGTTGTAGTGGGAATTGGAGGAGCCATCATAATTGGTGCACTGCTCATCGTAGGATTCCGACTGAGGAGGAAGAAGTCTGGCGCCGGCGTTGATGATGATATCCGAGGCTCACCCAGCTCCACTAATCCCGTCAGGCAACAAGACGCTTTTAAAGCAACACTCGACCAATATCACAAACCACCAGGGACCGTCAATCCTTCGGCCAATTTCTAGGCGGAACTTTTATATTCTTTGTTATGGTGCCCACTTGCATGGAGTTTTGTGGCTTCTAGGCTGTTTAGTTTATGCTCAGGTGGAGTGAACATAGCTTTTATTATTGTAATTCTATGCTTTCTTGTATATACTAGTACTCACAGGTCCAGGGGGGGCTTACCGGACTCATCATTCGAATTCAACAGAGTTTCAGAGGAAAGTTTGGGAAGCTGTGGGGGATGTAAACTATACCATGTTGTCTGATGTCGTTTCTGTACAGAGCTTTCCTTCCAATTTTCCCCTGCCTTAACAATGGTGGTGGTGAGCTTGATATAATCCTGCGCTCTACAATTGTGTACACCATGTCGTGGGTGCATGTATCTTGCTTTTTGGTCAAACTTCCTCCAGATGATCGCGTATTGCTCTACCTGTGAATGCTAGTAGCCTTCGAGACAAGCCAACCTAATGTCTCCTGTAGCAGCCAACAAGGGCGGGGGTTCCTGAAGTCATCCCACCCACGTTCTGAATCTGGTGACATTCTGGTGGTAAGAGTATATCTTGAGAAGACGGAGAGGCATATACAAGGCGTTCCTTCCGCCAGGTGTAGATATTTGTACGCTCCTCGGCGAACCCTAAACCCTGCAGTTGGCCTTTCCCCTCTCCCCACATCGTAGCAGTCGCCTGAAGCATACATTGGCGCGGAACACGCTGAAGCAACTTTTCTTGTCCACTTACTCTCCGACTCCGCTTCCTCCTTGCACTCCAACAATTCCTGTAATACCCTCACCGAAAAAATCTTGCTCACCACTCAGTCCCATACAATTACTAGCACCCACTCTACTTCTCTCCCCCACGCTCACTCCCAACAGATATCCGCGTATCCACAATGGCTCCTGTTCCATTCCCTGACATTGCTAAGCCCGCCAATGATGTAAGGGCCTCTATATGTTCCTGAATTAATACCGTAATACTAACTCCTCAGTACAGCTTTTGGGCAAAGATTTCTACCATACCGCCTCTGGTTTGTCTGATCTACCCTGAGGCTAGGAGCTTATCGTTGACAATATTCAACAGCCAACCTTGAGGTCAAGTCCAAGGCTCCCAATGGTGTCCAATTTACTGTGAAGGGAAAGTCCGACCATAAACAGGGTGCCATTGCTGGCAGCGTATGTATACGTATTGTCTTATATTTCTGATACTCTACTGATATACTCGTAATTTAGATTGAGGCCAAGTACACCGACAAGCCAACAGGTGAGTTTGAACCTCCGAGCGCACTGGTCGGATGAGAGAAAATATTGAAACACACCTTGGCTAGGTTTGACTCTCACTCAGGCTTGGACCACGTTCAACGCTCTTGACACCAAGATCGAGCTTGACAACACCCTTGCCAATGGACTCAAGGCTGAGATCCTCACTCAATTCCTCCCCGCATCCAAGTCTAAGGGCGCTAAGCTCAACCTTCACTTCAAGCAACCCCTCTTCCACGCCCGCGCGCTCTTTGATCTTCTCAAGGGACCCTCCTTTAACGGTGATGCTGTTGTTGGACATGATGGTTTTCTTGCTGGTGCCGAGGTTGGATACGACGTGAACGATGGTCGCATTACCCGCTACTCCGTCGCTGTTGGGTACTCCATCCCAGAATACACAGCTGCCATCACCGCGACCAATAACTTGAGCGTCTTTTCCGCCTCTTATTACCACAGGGTCAACACTTTGGTTGAGGCCGGTGCTAAGGCCTCTTGGGATGCTCAGAGCTCTAGCCAGCCATCTCTTGAGATTGCGACCAAGTACAAGCTCGACTCTGCTGCCTTTGTGAAGGTATAAGATCCATACGCTGTATGTAGAAAGTCAGTGTTAACTACGATATAGGCCAAGATCAACAACCAGGGGATTGCTGCCCTTGCCTATAACCAGCTCCTTAGGCCCGGAGTTACTCTCGGCCTCGGTGCCTCCATCGACACACACAGGTTGAACGAGTCTGCGCACAAGGTTTGTTTACCATAGGAATTCACTAGCAGTAGGCAATGGCTGATATGCCCTAGGTCGGATTGTCTTTCACTTTGGAGGGTTAAGCTATAATGTGATGCAAGAGGGTTGGAATATCTGGCTGGAAATTCACGTCCATTTGTAGTTTTTGGCCTTTTCATTGTAGAGTATAGCACCATTCAATTTTAGATTTTCAAAGTCTCGTTCCTCTGAGCAAATATGGGAGGCCATGACCAAATTTTTATTACGATGTGTCACTGCTATGCTTCCTCGCTTCCACCGACTTTGAATCCCGCGACGCTATTGCGACAGCAACAATAAGCAGACTTGCGATTCCTAGCATAGGCACAATGATCCCGCTCGTAGCGAAGTCAAACTCCTGCTGTGTCATGGGCCGCCGCAGACGTTCTTGCTGGGCCCTATGTCGCTCGAAATCGAAATGAGGGACATCGTCATTTCGTCCGCTCTGTGCTCCACCAATCCCAAATCCACCTACACTGCTTGTCGCCCCAACACGCGCAGCTCTCCCCAAGCCGCCGTTCCTGAAAAATGAGGGGGGAGTTCCATGAAATTGAGCCCGGCGTCTGCTCAACCCACTAGCTGGTCTTCCTCCCGCTGGGCCACTCGGCCTCTGATGCCTTATACCATGGGAGCGAGTTATATCTCGGTCGTATTTTTCACGCTTTACTGTATTGCCAATAACGGCATAAGCATCGCTAATCCGCGCAAATCGTCCAGCTGCATCAGGGTCCTTGGGATTTCTGTCTGGATGATGAGCTTTACTAAGCTCATAGTAACGTCTAATCCCAAAGTCAGCTTTTCGTGATTGAGATATGAGTAGAGGAGCTGGACCTTTTTATTTCAGCCGCTGTCGCGTTGTAGGGGAGGTTGAGGATATCATAGTGAGTCGATTCTTTAGCAGCTCGTAATGCTGTCGAATGGAACTTGGAGTAAGTTTGAAGGGACGAGGCGACGAGAAAACGACCACAGCTCAGTTGAAAAGTATGATGCAGCTTTCTAGCTAATGGAAGGAGGGGCCAGTGAAAGAGCATTCCCGCCCAAAAGCCTCAATCCATTTATCAAGAGGTTTGTTTCAAGCAAGATTTGCAGTTGCCGTATGTCATCGACACAAGTATCCTGACTAATGTGACTGACTAATCGACACCCCAAAACCCCCCGCGTTCAGCAGTTCCTTCATCGGCAACGAGGAATTGTTCTGCCTCTGCAAAAAAAAAATGTCTGCGACAGAGGCTGCTGCCGCATGCTTGGGTGAGAAGCCAATAGGTGAGTTTGGCCGTTATTATCACATTCACTCATAGCACCACCAGTCCTAACCATGATTATAATTCATGCAGCGAACGGGGAAGAAATCCCAAAGACTTATGATGTCGACGAGGGTTCAGATGATGAAGTAGTTGAAGCTGGAGTCAGTGGAGACGCTACAGGTCCGTCATGACTGCCTAAATATAATTCCTGGAGCAGATTCTGACACCGATAAACCAGCTGCCAAAAAAAAAAGAAGAAGAAGCCAAAGAAGAAGAAGAAGGCTGGTGCAATCGGAGGAGGAGGAGGAGTAGTAGTAGGTCCAGCAACGCAACAAACGTCACCGCCAAGTGTCCCAATATCAACCCTTTTCCCCAATAAAGCCTACCCAGCTGGTGAAGAAGTCGAGTACAGGAACGACAACCTCAGTCGAACAACTTCAGATGAGAAGCGGCATCTAGATCGAATGAACTATGACAGGTGGAATGACCTCCGTCATGGATCTGAAGTGCATAGGCAAGTCAGGCAATGGGCACAGAAGAACATCAAGCCTGGAATGAGCTTGACGGAGATTTGCGAGGGAATAGAAGATTCCGTCCGACGATTAACTGGCCATGATGGCTTGACAGAAGGAGACTCCCTTATTGCCGGTATGGGTTTCCCTACCGGTGTTAGTTTAAATCACTGCGCTGCGCACTACACGCCGAATGCCGGAAACAAGGTCATTCTACAACAGCAGGATGTCATGAAGGTGGACTTTGGGGTGCATGTCAATGGATATATCGTCGACAGTGCGTTTACAATGAGCTTCGACCCCGTCTACGGCAATCTCCTTGCTGCTGTGAAGGATGCCACCAATACTGGTGTTAGGGTTGGTATTATTCTAAAAAGGTTTCCCCCAAAAAAAGAGAAGTCCTGACAGGTAAATAGGAAGCGGGGATTGATGTGCATATGTGCGATATTGGGGCGGCCATCCAGGAAGTTATGGAGAGCTATGAAGTCGAAATTGGCGGCAAGACACATCGAGTAAGTGCTATCCGAAATTTGAACGGTCACAGCATCAACCAATTCCAAATACATGGCGCCAAAAGCGTTCCCATAGTGAAGGGAGGCGACCAAACTACAAAGATGGAAGAGGGCGAGATATTTGCTATAGAGACTTTTGGAAGTACAGGGAAGGGTTATGTGAGGGATGATGTACGTGTACCAAGTATTTTACGTGGCCTTGGAGACATTCTTACCTCTGCCACAGGCGGAAGTATCACATTACGCCAGAAATCCAGATGTAAAACATGTCGATCTTCGCCTATCGTCCGCAAAGAACCTCCTCAATGTGATCAACAAGAACTTTGGTACTCTCCCATTCTGTAGGAGGTATCTCGACAGGATTGGCCAGGAGAAGTATCTTCTGGGGGTGAGTTCCCTATCATGTCTTTTCTTGTACAGTCTACCTGGAATATGGGGTTAAATCTTGGACAGTTGAACAATCTTGTCTCTAGCGGCATTGTTGAGAGTTACCCTCCCTTATGCGATGTTAAGGGCTCATATACAGCACAGTACGAACATGTAAGTTGCATATTGCATCCTTAGGCTCGAACGAACCTAATGTAGCATTATTACAGACTATCTTATTACGGCCGACGTGTAAGGAAGTGGTCAGCCGAGGTGATGACTACTAGAGTGCTGGATATTTGAAAGCAAGAAACGGAAAAATTGATGTATCGTATCTAAATTTTGTAGTGTATTTTTTTATCCAAGCCGCATCTGTAGAGTCTGGTTACCACGTTATCTGAGAGTGAAGAACCCCCGGACGACAAGAGTAAGAACATGGATTGAAAACATGTAGGTACATAACGCGGTAATAATCAACTCGAGCCTCACTTCCGCCTTCAATGAATTCCACCTCTTCATGGGATGAGATTAATCAGAATCCACTGTAGGTTCATTTATTACAAACACGTATGTGGAACTTATGACCCTGACTGCCATCAGGGAGTGAGAGAAATACCTTTCTGCTCAAATGCCTTAATAATACTGTCCCGTTTTCCAAATGTAACCATTCCCAAGCACATCCAACAGCATTTGTTATAGCAATACGGCGTGCTCCAGCTGAATCATCATAATCTTCATGTCAGAAGGGTAAAATATCATCCAACAAATCTGCTACATTATCCTTCAGAAGTTAAGAATAGTATCACCTGTCCGGGATGCCACAATTGCTTCCTCTTGCTTTCTCCAACTCGGTAGCATTTTTTAAGAGGTCCCTATCTCTTTACACACTCAGGCACTACCTGCAGGTACAATTTCACCCGTATCCTCATCCGCTTCAGCTCATGTAACATCCTCAATGCCCACAACTTTTAAACTCTCTAGTGTAGGGCTTCCGCGTTTCCTCGGCGTTTTTCTATCCCAATTTGTTCAGGCTTCGAGTTGTAACACTGTGGCTTTGGCTTTGCGACCAGGTCGGACTTTAGGTAGTTCTGATGGCATCTTGAATTAGAGACTGAGATTAGAAGCCCTCGTAATCAGATAACGCGGTACCTACCCAATTTGTGGTGGTAGGCGATCGCTGCTTTGTGTAGTCTAGCCCACTCAGCTTTTGGGCTCATGCAAAAGGAAATTTCCCAAGGGAGCTGCTAAGCTAGAGGAAAGATCACGATTTTTTAGCTTCGCTCCTTTTTAACCTCTCGACCCTCAACGCTGTTTATACCCTGCCCGTCTTCTTCGCGGCATAGTGTACATTATTTTGTTTCCCTTTACACTTGTTACAGATGTCAAAGACATCTACAGTTTCAGGGGCGAAAGTTCCCTTCCCCGTGGAGCCACCAGCTTCGAAGAATGCAAACGATTGGGTTTGGGTAGGTATACAGCGTGTGACCGGGTTCCGTTCGAGATGTTTACTGACATGTTTTGTATTTAGACATATCAGGAGGAACCACATCGCACCCGAAGGCACCAGATCATCAAGGCTTACCCGGAAGTAACGAAACTCTGTGGCCACGAACCTTTGACAAAATGGGTCGTGCTGTTTGTAGTGTCAATCCAAGTGACCGCGGCATACCTTCTTCGAAACTCCTCTATATTTTCATGGCAGTTCCTTTTGACAGCATATGCTATTGGGGCCACGTCAAACCAGAATCTTTTCCTCTCCATCCATGAAATCTCCCATAATCTTGCGTTCAGATCGCCAGGAGCAAATCGATTGCTTGCTATATTTGCAAATTTGCCAATTGGAATTCCCTACAGTGCTTCGTTCAGGGTAGGTCAGTTCCTCGCCTAGCCGATGCCATAGCTAACTATGTCCCGCGCAGCCGTATCATCTCACCCATCACAAAGCGCTTGGAGTTGACGGTCTCGACACTGACCTACCCACCAAATACGAAGCCATCTTTTTGGACTCTGTCCTTGGCAAGGCCTTCTTCGCCATGTTCCAGATATTCTTCTACGCTCTCCGCCCAATGATGGTCTATCAAATTCCATTCACAAAAATCCACCTCTTGAACGTTGCTGTCCAGGTTATATTCGATATCCTCCTCCTCAAGTTTGCCGGAGCCAACTCTCTATGGTATCTCCTTATGAGTAGCTTCCTTGCCGGGTCTTTGCACCCTTGCGCCGGACACTTCATTGCCGAGCACGTAGGTTATCTACGTTACTTACCCCGAATGCATATGCTAACTTCCTAACCAATAGTACATCTTCGAGAATCAGCTTACTCCTAAGCCCAAGCCCTCAGACCCCAATAACCTGGCCGCAGAAACCTACTCATACTACGGTATTCTTAACCTTGTCACCTACAATGTCGGGTATCACAATGAGCACCACGACTTCCCCGCCATTCCATGGACTAGGCTACCTAAACTTACCCAGATTGCAAAGGAGTTCTATGAGCCACTGCCCACCCATACATCCTGGTCATGGGTAATCTGGGAATTCATTTGGAATAAGGACTTATCTTTGTGGAGCCGAGTCAAGAGAGAGCAGTCGAAGAAGGTTACGGCCGCTTGGACCAGAGATGAGCTTGAAAATCACGATATTAAGAAAAATTCATGAGGTATGATGCGACGCCGGATTGGATTTCTGTTTTTAATGTGATTTTTACATGTTTGCCATTCATCTAAATGTCAGTTTGGGTTAGACACAAGGATAGTTTGCGTTACGCTTTATAGTAATATTAATTAGATGCTTCTTAATTAAGCAATAGCACGTGACCGGCGGGTGAGTTCACAAGTGGCAGATTTATTATTATATTTTGAGGAGAATTTACTTGCCTGGCAAAAGGAAATACAATACGGATAAACAGAAAGGAGAGATGTGGGCAAAGTTTTGAACACAATACGCCGGCGGGAGTACAAATAAAATGGAAGAAGCAAAGATAGGGGGTGACAAAGGGACAAAAAGGGCGACGATAGATGGATATAAGAGAAAAGAACCGGATCTTCTCACAATGAGTGCATATTCTTGACCCTTAACGATGACGCTGTTGCACGTATTTGCGTCCTCCAAAATAAAACCCTTCCAGCTCTATTCCATCAGCCCTCATCACACGAAGACCATACTATATTCTTACACCTCCAAACGGCTGACAACCCTTTCCACAACAGACTCTGCCCACTAGAACAGCAACGCAAGCAAGAACGACACAAGACACAACACAGCCACTATCTTGACGGGCACGCCATCAGGAGCTGCCTGCATATCCATTTGCGCGGCTAACTGACCACCACTAACTGCCTTCTCATTTGATGACGAAACATTCCTCTGGAGGAGTCCGCTGGCTTCCTGGTCAGCCAATTGCTTTCGTAGCTTCGCAAGTTGTTGCCTAGTTTCTGCTAACTGAAGGGCAAGGTCACTATTTGGTGGACTGGTGGATGGCGTGGTGAGGTGGGAAATCGTTTCGGCTCGAGCTGTGTAGTCATCTGGTTTGGATTCAGGTTTGGCGGCTGGGGTGGGGCGGGTGGTGGAGCTGGCTTCCTGATAGGATGGGGGTCGGGATGTAGACTAAATCAAATTATCAGTGATAAGAGCCCACGGCGATGGGAAAATGCCAGATTTACCACTGCACCGAGGCCATTAAATTCACCCTCGACGGGAAGGAATACTACTCGGATTTTCCTCTCTTCGATAGCTCCCTTGTCGTTTTTGTCGACATAAGCCCACTAGAACGGTGCAATGATGTTTGTTAGTATGGAGCCAGAGTCTGCTAGAGGTATGATAAATCATACAATTTCAGTAGCATTCTGAGACTCTTTATCGGCGGTAATCGCCACAGACTGAACCAAGAACTTGTCTCGACACCTGAAATCTGCGGGTGGGTCCTCCTTCATTGCCTGCAACAAAACTGCCGTGAATGGTCAGCAGATACCTCCATTGGCAGATATCGATGTGCCATACCTTTGACGGTCACCGACTGCCCAGCTTCTATCCGTCCTGAGTTTGGCCGCACGCAGTACCTGCATTACCATCTTTAGTAACTATCAAAACATTGACTTTATGGGGGTTGCGTACTGTTTCGGTGCTGTCGTTTTAACCTGTCGTTTCCCATCAGTTACAACTCTTATGGTGATGATGCACACGGCACACGGGCCTCGGAATAAACGTGAAAAGGTGGGACGAACCTTGAAAGCGACTGGCTCATAGTGGTTATTTTTGATAGTAAGAGACTGGGTCACCTCCTGAGTAAACGGTCCTGCAAGCGGCGCATGCCTGTCAGCATACGACTCTCAACTGAAATGTTTCCTCCGTCTCCACAGCTGCCGCGAGCGAGCTGTCGGGACAATGTGGGTGCAACACTCACGGCGGAAACCAAGCTCGGTGGGCTCAAGAGCAATATGCATCGTGTTGTAAATGGCGGGAATTTACGTATGTCGGCTATGTGTCGGTACCTGTCGATTTCCGGAAAAGAGCGAGGTTCTGTTTGCAGAGTTTTTGTTTTGTTTGGCAAGGTTTCGAGGGAGCCCGGAGGAACGAGCGAGAGCAAGAGGCAGTATTCAAATTTTAGTAAGATCAAGAGATTGGGCTAGGGTTGCTGCGGCGAAGTTGACGCTGCCCGTGACCACGAAGCTTCGAGTTTGGTTGAATTACAAATCGCCGTGATATTAATATATTGCCCGCTTCTACTCCGTACACGTCCACTATAGAGTACGTGCTCTATTCCTATGCGGGGCCTGTGCTACGAAACTGCATAGGCCGCTGCGTATGGGCTAAAATGCATCTTCTTCCGCTACTGACAAACTTATTCAGCCTCGTTTATGCTCACGATAAACATCTATATGTACAATTATGTACCGCGTGACTGTTGCCCCGTGAGCGTACTGGAGTGCTTGGCTAACATTGGAGGGCTTCACTTTCTAAATAAAGTCCATTCACGTAACGATGCCCCATCGCTGCACCGGAATCATTCTACCGTCACAGCATACCGAGCTACTATCTTGAATCGCTTCTATCACCGACATATTGAAATGGGAGACTACGAGAACCTCGTTGAGATGGGCTTCGAACCCCGCCGAGTAACCCTCGCTCTCAAAAAGACTAAAGGCTTCAACGATGCTATTACCTGGCTTGGTGACAATGAAGATATTCCTATCGAAGAGCTAGAAGTTAAAGAAGGTGATATGTCTGGAGAAGCTGCTACTCCTGCAGCATCGGAGCCGCCAAGTGAAGAAGATCCGTTTGGGGAGCAAGGAGAGGGTGATGGGCGCTCTGCAGTGGGGCCAGAAGCAAAGAGTCTTAAGTGCTCGGATTGTGGGAAACTCTTCAACACAAAGCCAAAAGCTGAGTTCCATGCTAGTAGGACGTAAGTACCATCAATGACCCAGGGATGAGAGATGGAGCATAATGCTGATGATCTGTAGGGGACATGACAATTTCGAGGAGTCTACAGAAGAGGTCAAACCTATGAGCGAAGAGGAGAAGGCTGCGCATTTGGAGATGCTCAAGAAAAAGTGCTAAACTCTTCTATGCTGGTATACCCCTGCTGTTAAACTAATACCGAAGCGCAGGTTGGCCGAAAAGCGAGTAACACAAGCCATCATCGACCAAAAGGCACAGCGCGCCAATGAAGCCATTCGCCGCAAGAACGACGCCGAATCCGACCGCATCAAAGAAGAGCTCCGCAAGCGTGAACAACTTAAGGAAGCTGAGAAACGTAGACGCGAGAAACAAGAAGATGCAATTGCAAAAGAGAAGATCCGCGCCCAGATCAAAGCTGATCAAGAAGCACGTAGGCTCAAGGCGGAGGCAGAAAAGGCCGCCAGGGAAGGAAGGCCAATTGAAGCAACTGCCCCAACAGCATCAGCCTCACAGCCAAAATCCGCTTCCTCTTATACAGAAGCACGGTTACAGCTTCGACTTCCGTCCGGAGCGCCTTTGGTTAAGTCGTTCTCAGCAGAGACAACCTTGTTTGAGGTTGCATCTACCATAGAAGAAGAGCGTGGCATGAGGCCTTCAACATTTACGACTACTTTCCCGAAGAAGACCTATAACAGTTCAGATTTTGGAATGTCACTCAAGGAGGCAAAGTTGGTGCCCAGCGCCGTTTTAATCGTGGCATAGCAATTCTTGGGATCATAGCACCATTTCTTTCAATTCCCAAGGGTGATATTGCTTGCCCTTTAATTGAGTTGGGGATGCTCAGTAAGTTAAATTAAGGGCGTAGCAGAGCCCAACAAATAACGTAATCCCAATTAATAATCTCTATTAGCTATTAAAGTGATACCGGCCATTACGGCTGTAATGTTTGAGAAAAGTATGCAACTGCAAATTGGAGTTGTCAATGACCAGCCTGTGTATTGTGAATGTAGGTAGATTGATTTTGTTGTGGAACTCACTTGTTTCTAGCATCCCGTCTCGAACTCTCCACTTCGGTTCCCATCCAAGTCGCTCCTTTGCCCTCGTGATATCTGGTCTCCGTTTCGGTGGGTCATCTGTGACAGGTGGAAGGTGTACTATCTTGGATTTCGAAGTCACTTCTCCCGCTCTGACCTCGCTCACCAATTCAATAGACAACTTTGCAAATTCCTCAATTGTGTATTCGTGTGGTGTCCCCAAATTGACAGGCTCTGTGCAATCGCTCGCCATGAGTTTGATCAGTCCATCGACCAAATCGTGAACATATTGGAAGGACCTAGTTGCTGTCCCGTCACCATATATAGTCAGGTCCTCTCCTCGGAGCGCCTGAAGTATAAAGTTTGAAACAACTCGGCCGTCATTCCAATTCATTCGAGGCCCTATATGGTATGTTAGGATATTGCAAAAAAACGCTATACACTTAGATCCCTTACCAAATGTGTTGAATATTCGTGCAACTCGTATATCAACGCCATCTTGCCTAGCATAACTATACGCAAGGGCCTCGGCAACCCTCTTTCCTTCATCATAGCATGCCCTTGGTCCAATGCAATTTACGTGGCCCCAATAGCCCTCTCTCTGTGGATGTTCCTCGGGTGAGCCATAAACCTCTGTTATCGTCAGGCTGAAGCCCAGTTTCATAATTGTTTGACCTTACCAGATGTACTAGCCAACAGAAAACGAGCTTTCACTCGCTTCGAGAGCCCAAGCATATTGTACCTGAATAAGAGCAAAGGACAGCGTCAGTTGAAGTAATTGTATAGAACTCAAGGGTGGGAGATCGCTCACGTTCCAAAGAACCCAGTTTTCAGTGTCTTCACTGGGTTGGACTGGTAATGCACTGGGCTTGCAGGGCAAGCGAGATGGTAAACCTGGTCTACCTCAAGCATGATTGGGTCCACTACATCGTGCCTATAAAGGTATAAATATCACGATGGCCACGTGTAAGCATGGTTCACCAGAGTAGCTTTTTTATCTAATGATTGTAAACAGTTTGGAAATTCGTACCGTATCAACTCAAAATTTGGATGACCTATCCAATGTGCAATATTCGTCTTGCTACCTGTGAAGTAGTTATCGACACAGATCACATCATGGCCCATTAACATGAGTCGGTCTATCAAATGTGACCCAACGAAACCTGCACCCTACACAACAATAAGCTAAACTCAGCTATCAACGTAAAGCAACCATACACTTGGAATCGTCTATAAATTAACATTAACTGCCAACGTCAAATTTCACCAACAGTAAATCTAAGTATATTTCTATGAGCATGAAATGTAATAAAGGGTTACGGAAGCTAAAACAGAATAATGGGTATATAGCATTGAAGCTGGAAAGCCACACGGGTAAAACTTATGAAAAACTTACACCAGTCACCAATATCCGCTTCTTGTTGAAGGGATCAAGTCTTGTAACTGGTGGAAACTCAATTTGGGCCGTTTTGAATGTAATAGAAGTGCTACCACGGCGCAGCATTTGACCAATACGACTGCTGACAAAAGGGTCTGCCGTGCCTGCCGTGCCGAGGTACAAACTGCGTAGTGAGTCTAGGGATGGCGCACCGGTCAAGTCCATGGAGATATTAGTATGTTGCTGCTGTAAGTGCTGTTCGACCCCACCATGTTGCGGTTGTCCCGTGGGCCTGTCTCTTAGAACCTCTTCTGCTGCCAGAACGGCATGCAATTCTTCAACGTTCCCAGACATATGTGAAGTATGTTCTGTGTATAAGCTCTCTTGTAGTCAGAGTGCAGAAGAGCCAGTTGGGAAGCAGTTGGCTAATATAGTTGAGAAGTAGACGTTACTTTAGTCGCAGCACGGCAGCACTAGGCAGCACAAGCCTACGAGAGGCTTGTGTCAACCAGACTAGCAGCACCTTAGTCTGGTTGGCAGCAGCACCTGGTTGGTTTTAAACCCAACTTTGGTTAGATACTTAAGTATGTAGACAGCGCCAAAAAATTAGCCACAATTTCTAGGTGGCTTTTATTAGTCTCTTAGCCACCTCTCAATGTTCTGACGTTGCTTTACTCAAGCAATACCAACTCCTCTACACATCACGATGCTAACCCCAACCAGACGCTACGAACCCATCCCAATGAGCTCGGGATCAATGTCTGAAAAGAGAAAGTAAGCGATTTCTAGGTGGATGGAGGAGAACAAGGAGGAACTGCGAGGCAAGCAAGCTGCCTGGCATATGGATATTAAAGACGAAGTTCTCACAAATGATGAACTTATCATGGAAAGAGGCAAAGCAATGCAGGAAAGGTCTGAATGGGAGTTACCGAGGGTGATAATGAGCGGTCAGCCAGCATATGGAGGATCTTGGGGTTCTTCCACAGGTTATTTTTTTTATCATTGGACCGGTGACTTTGCCGCTGTCTTCAATATCATTTTTTAAGGCCACGGGCTTCTTGCTTATACGTGATATGGTTGTGGTGATATCGATGATGATGATTCACCAGCTACATGAAGTACCTATTTACCTATGTCCTAATCGCAGCGGTATTGAGAAATCAGAACAGAAGAAATATACAAGAAATTGGCGGGGCAACTGTGACCTGAACTATGGCTTGGGACAACACAAGGCCCGGGTCAAATCTATTTTCTACTCGACATGTTCTTTGAGATGTTCTTTGAGACGCCCGTTCCCGTATCCAAAGGGTGGAAGGTAAAACCTCGGAAGCAATACCTCCGTGAAAAATCTGGGTAAATCAAGAAATACAAGGGTCGAAACAGCAATTTGTGGATTAGACGCAGAGCAGCGAGCACTCTCGAACTTGATAACCCCTACTTTGACAGTGGTCCTACTTTCCATTTTTTTGCACCTCGTCTGGAATGGCAATTGAAAGCAACCCACTGGTACTCAACTTAGCTTGGACTTCCGACCATCCTAGTCTTGGTGGCATCTATCATCCAGACTTACGAGCAGAGATACAATTGGATGGCTTTTGATTTTTAAGGCTATGATGGTTATTGACCAGCTTGCTGCCTTGCGATTTCTTGGTTGGTGATTGGTTGTAGGCTAGAGAGCTCTTAAGTCCCCAATGTTTTTATACCAGAACCCTTACTATTCCCTGACAGATTTTGACCGTCCGATATTGCAAGCCAAGACTCGTCTCCCAATCAGTACTATAGCTAAAATAGAGAAAGTACACTAAATGTTGGCTGCAGCTGATATCTGGCTGTCTTAGTCTGGTTGGCACCTAGCTGTCTCAGGTATCAACCTACCAAAACATGAACATATGTAGTGCCAACCAGACTACAGAAGGTGAACTGCTATTTAATCGCGATTGTCTGTTCAGTGCAATAGCTAATTCAGAATGTCTACCGGTGTAGCAAAATTGCGAGGCCCCAAGCCAAAGCCAGCAGCCCTACAACCTCGAAGTCTTAACTCCGTAAATATCAACCGATCGCTGCACAAGCCCAGAAAAAACGGAAGTCCTATATCAGAGAATTCATACTCAAGCCTTTTGAGCAGGCCGGTATATAACTATCACCCAATAACAGTCAGGATTATAAACTCCATATTCATGGTCTTCTGGATTTCAGAATTAAAGAACCAGGAGGCAGTTGCGGTTCTGGAGGACACTCCAGCGTTGCATCCCTACAACTACTTTGGCCTAGGTAGAATTAGTATTAGTTGTCATGTATGAAATAGTAGCAACCAGCGACTGGGCACCAACTAACGGCTGAGGGTCAATTTTTGCGGTAGTCTGGTTAGCTATTATAATACAAAAATATTAATTCAAAGTTATTTGAATAACGCGGCAAGCCAAAATTCAGTGGACAAAAGTCATGTGAGTTTTTTGTTGGTTGCTACTTTACAACGCAAAAATATTAGCAAAATATCGAACGTTCTTCTTGCGGAGGGTTTTAGGTTTCCATAAGTGCAACGCAGATTACTACTGAACACTAATAAAAACCTTTACACTCACATATAGGACCTGAACTAGAGAATTATCTACCTCCCGGTTCACGATCTATTGAGTAATAGTCTGGGTTATGTTTTGTCCAGGAGTGTACTCGCCCCTAATTTGGAAGCAACAAGTGACAGGTGAGCCCCATTATTGATTGTTAACGGATTTGAAAAGGAAAACTTTTAAAAAGATTGAAAGTTAGAACGCTCGACTCCGACATGACATGATTACAGGCATTTATTATATGTCAGCTTGATGGAGGCAAGTTCTGATCTAAGAGCAATGAAAGAAGGAAGGCTTTAAGCAGATACATCAATCAATACGTCACTCCTGATGAAGAACTACCAGCATCAACACCTTCCCTCCTCTGGAAAACATGAACGAGAAATGGAAATATAAGCAAAAAGCCAACATGTGCATAAAAGAGGATGCACGGTACTGTAGAGGCTGAAGAAACGTGGTGCAGAAAAGAGAAGAAACACTTCAAACTAATAACTTTCTCATGCTGGGTACGGTCAGACTCGATGAGAGACGATCAATTGGTATTTCTCCGATGTGGGGCAGAGAGACATGTGAGATGGACGATTTGTTGCAGGGACGAAGGCAATGCATTGATATAGCTCATTGGACATAGCGGCTAGTAACTGCTCGTCTACTTTGTGGAGGTATTTTGGGACTTGGCGGTTAGCTTTGATTGAACAATTCCAAATCATATTTCGACAAGTCAATTAGCTACGAGGGTGTTGTGCCAACCAGGCTACAAGTCAATAGGAACAGAACCCTTTCCAGAACGGTAAAAGTGTGGATATTAGACTCTAGAAGTATAACCCATATATAACTAGTAAGTAAAATAGATTTGGCCCTATGAGAATGATCGACACAAGATGTCATCCAGCACGTGCCCTTGGTGAGACACTGTTAGATGTATAGATTATGATGGCAATGAATTATTTTAGAGTCTTTGACTGGTTGGCAAATATATCAATTTGCCTCAGATTAATGTTGGCCGCCGTACGCCGACTACCGTGAAAAGTGGGATACGTCGATGAAACCACATAGGCGTAGAGGTGATACATAACATGCTTACGTATTGAGTCGATTTATCCAATCAGACCATTTGTCTCTTCTTTTTCACGCTGCGATATTCCGGGGCGATTAATTGGTACAAAGTATAGATACAGAGTATCGACTGAGCCGCGACCAATAAACCCTTTAGTATGGAGTGGTGCATATGCATCCTGTCTAGCTCGTGGTTTACCCGGCCGCGCGGTTGCTGTGGAGACTACGAGAGTGGTGAATGAAAAAAGTTTGATTGGGGCCTTTTGCCAGTAAGAACGGGACCTAGTTAGCAGGCAGAGCACAGGGCGGGTAATTATAAGCTGAGAGGGACCTGGACAGCGAGTGCGAGCGAGGGACTTGTCGAGACACTCAGCTTCAACCTGGGGCGCGGAAATGTGGAAAGGCACTCAAAACCACTGACAACAGGCATTCAGGCACACCTATGGCATCCTCCAGTCGCTCGAACCTAAGACAGTCAGCAGATTTGGGAGCTTCCGTCGCGTTCAGCAAACTAGTGGGCATTCTTTCTGCTTCGCTCTTAAAACTCCCTCACTTCCCACCACTTTTCTTCCCTGTTCATTTCACTCATTTCCATATCATCAAGAACAACAATCCCTCGAAACTTCACTTAGCCATTTTCACTGCATCGAGCCTACCTTACAGGATAGGTATCACTAGGGTCTTTTTAAATTCCTGATCATTCAGAAATATTCTCCAGTCAGAAAAGTGAATCGGTTATAACATATAAACAATCAGCAATCTTTTGACTTCTGGATCAGCCACCACTTTCAACATGAGTACCCTCTTGAACCCCCAGCCACTACTCTTCCCCACACAGCATGCTTCTCAGCATTCTGTTCATCGCCAGTCTCCCCCAAGGATAGGTACGTGCGCAAAAAGCCACTATCGACAGTCGACACTATTGTGATTTACATACTAACCCGTCACAGTGGGTAAGAAACGAAAGGCGGATAACGATGAGGATTCCTCTATGGGCGGATATAGATCACGCAGCCCTGAGGATCATGATGCGGATGAGCAAATGAACACAGCTCCTTCGCCCTCGATGGAAATTAGGCCCTTAGCAAAACGACAGCGTAATGTAGTCACAGGCCGGCCACTACCTCTAAACAGAATTCTAGAGACGGTGGACGCCAACACCCTAAAGACCATCCTTCGAGAACTGTGTACCAAACACCCCAAGATGGAGGCAGAGATCCTGTCGATGGTACCACGGCCTACTGTTTCCTCTGCACTCGGACAACTGACTAGCTATGACAACAACATGCGTGCTGCATTCCCCTATGGCGGAAATCCTGAAAACGACTATTCTTACTATCGGGTGAAGGCTGCTTTGGTTGAACTGCTTGACGCTCTCTCCGATTACACCCCACATTTCCTTCCGCCGAATGAAATGCAAGCAACAAACAGCCTGGCTTTCCTAGACGGGGCCACTGAAATCATCCATAACTTGCCAAGCTGGAGTACGGCCATGCATAACCACCACAAGCAAATGGCATATGAGGAAATTTCGAAAGCCTGGGTCTTGGTCATCAAGGAGGCTGCTAAGAGAGGTGCTGGTGTCCAGCTTCAATATGGTGGATGGGATACGAAAATTGCTAAGCACAATGAACGTTCTGGAGGGAGGATGCAAGCTGCAGCACAGGAAATGAGAAGCTCACTCCCTGGAGCACAAGAGCATGTGAGGCCGAGGTTCGGAATGGGCTTCCCAATGCACACTGGAGGCCTCAATTTAAGGAATTTCTGAGGGGCAATGAGAAGTATGAGAGTTGAAAGTATTGTCGGACAGAGTCTCTGATTCTCGATGAAACCCGATTTGGAATTTCACTGTAGGTATTTACCTCTTAAGCTATTTTTGTTAGCGTCTTCGCCGTTCAGCGCAGAACTGTGTTCATATGGATTTTTTTGCTTGTTCTCAACGGCATTGATTTCTTACTCGGGGTTTGGTTACTTTTGTTTGGCTGGGTGTTTTCTTTGTTTATCACAGGTGCATGCTTTCTTAAGCGCTGTTTCTTGTCTAGTTCAGTACAGTTAAATGTTTTCTGTTGCTGAGCTTTGGGAAGTTTTCTGGAGCGTTTGTTTATGGCATGGAAAAACAGGACAGAACTTTATCACCTAATTTCCTTTTGTCGCTACCTAGTTTATTTGTGGCATGAGGGCAGGTACTTTCTGTATATATATCCAGAACGGGGATAGATCTGTAGGGTTATGAGGGAGATGAAGGTAGAAATGAGAAACTGAGTTGTGACATTGAAAGGACAATTGACTGCGAGGAAAGGACTTCAAAGCAGAATTGAAGTGCTAGAACAGAACTTGAGTAGCAATAGAGAACATCCAAGATGGATCTCCCCATGATTCATCTTCCTCTGGCTGATGCGTGCTTGCTGGTGTAACAACTGTAGTGTTCACAACTGGTATCACCTTGGGTAGCGGCTGTGGCTGTGTTGGCTGCTTCTTCCTCTTCCTGCCTTCCCCATAAGGGTCTTTCTGGTACTCCTCTTCGTCCTCGTCCTCGTCCACAGAGAACAGCGACCAACCAATAATCCTGTCCACCCACATTCCCAGTCCATATCCTTTCTCCCGGTAGAGATATTCCTCGTCATCAGTTTCCTCCTCAAACTCCACCTCCTCGCTCTCGTCCTCTAAAGCATACCCCTGGCCCAAGTGGTCTCTGCTAACAGCCCTACTCCCACTCCCCGTCCTGCTCCCCGCATCAGTCCTACTTCTGCTCCGTTCTCTTCTCGCCTGCCAGTCATCGCTGTCTTCCCCAGCCCAGTTGTCATCAACTAAGCTAGTTGAACTCGCTCGACTAACAAGCCAACTCTGCCCTTTGAATTCCCTCGACTCACTGCTCAACGCAGCTCCAGTCCTGTGCATCCAGACATTACTCGCATGCGAGTCGCCATATAACTGTGTTGTACTTTTACTCTTTGGTAAATCGCTGATGTAGCTCTCATGCTGACCATGGGCTAGGTTGTGATTACTATTCCTCCTTGACCTGGCAATTCTAGGGGTAGAACTTCCACTGCGCTGAGTATGTGCTGAGGAGGAAACGGGGGTGAAATACGTTGAAGGAGTAGGAGAGAGAATCCCGGGGGTGGTAGGAGCAGAAGTATGTTGGATGTAACTTCCATTGCGGAGTTTGGGGCCGGGGGATTTACTATGGCGTTCGGAGTTACGATGAAAGGAGGCTTCGTCGAGGTCGAGAACGGAGGATGAGGTCAGAGGGAAGAGGGACATGTTGTAGAGATTGAGGGAAGTAGAGCCACGGCGGGAGTGCACCCAGGAGCGAGCTGTTCCGGGTGTCTGTGAAGCAAGTCAGCAACATCGTAGAACACATTTTAGGAACATGGTAAACGTAGCGAGATACTAACAGTGGCCATTATGTTTTCGTGAGTTGTATCTGCGGAGTTCAAATTGGTATTTCGGTGCAGTCAGTTTCGTATCGAGGGCACGTGCTGATAGAGCTAGTTCTCGTTGACTACATAGCAAATTTTGCCAAACCTTGGTATGAGTGATGACCCGTGATTTTTGAATGGACTAGACAAGGTAACATCTCTAGGCATAGGACAGAGTTTTATCGCTCTACTGCTTCAACCAATTACTAAACAGTTTAGAGGTTATTATTTGAAGTATAGTTCATTTTAGTCTATCTCTTAAGCTTTTTTTCCTCCTCTATTTTTATTATTAAGGGTAGACTACTATCAAAATAATAGGCTAGCAAGTAGTTTTATAATTATTATAATATAATAAACTTATAATATAGTAAAAGTATTAAATATTTAAAATCTTTTAAATAAATTAGTTTATTAAATAGATAGTATAATAAAGATTAAAAATTAATAAAGTATCTACTTCTATTAATAACTATAATGTATTTAATTTATTAATAATTAAAAAAATTAACTAAATATTTATATCTAAAAAAAAGTTTTAATAATAATAATAAATTATTATTTTTATTAAATTAAAATTAATTATAAAGTATTTTAATAAATATATTAATAATTTAATTTTAATATTTTTTAATTAAGTTTTAATAATAATTTAATAAAAGTTTTAATAAATTTTAAAATTTTAAAATTTTATAATATAATTATTAATATTATATTAGTTTAATTAATATAAAATTATATATTTTAAAAAAATATTAAAATATTATTATTAAATATAATAACATTCTAAATACTAAAATATATTTAAAATTAAAATTAGATTAAAAAAAATATAAAATAATTAGTTTATTAAATAAAAAAAAAATAGTAAAATTTATTAATAAAAATAATAAATATAGTATAAAAATATAAAAAAATAAATTATTAAAAATAATAAAAATATATATATATATATATAAAATTTAATAATAATAAATATATATTATAAATAGTTTTTAAAAAGTTTTTAAAATATATTTAATATAATTTAAAATTATTTTAATTATTTTTTACTAATATTTTTTAAGAATATATAAAATAATAGTAATTTATTAATAAATTAAATAAAGTAATATTTTTTATTTTTTATTTTTTAAGTTATATAAAAAATATTAAATATATTTTAAATAAATTTAACTTAAAAAAAATTTTAAATAAAATTTTTTAGTATTTTTTTAAATAATTATAAATAATATACTAATATTATTTTATAAATATTTAATATTTAATTTAATAGTTTTAATATTAAATTATTTTATAAAATTTTATATATATTTTAAAAATATTTTTTATTAAATATATTTAATTAAAATTTTTAATTAATATTAGTTTTAATTTACTAAAGTATTTTATAATTAATATTAAAATAATAATTAACTACTAATAATATTATAAAATAAATATTTAATTATATTTATTAAAAAAAATATATTTTTATAAATATTATATAAAAATTATAAAAATTATAAAAATTATAAAAATTATAAAAATTATAAATTTATATTATTTTAAATTTATAAATAATATTTTTATTATATTATAATAATTATAATAATATAAATATAATTTTTTTTAATATTTAATTAAAAAATTTATTAAATTAATTTAATAAAATTATTTTATTTTATTTTATTTTAAATTTTAAGATTTATAAAAATTATACTAATATTAATATAATTTATTAATAAAAAATTAATTATATTATATTATTTTTTATTTTATTTTTTTTATATTTTATTTTATTTATATATTTTTTTTATTTATATTTAATTAAAAATATATTAATAATTATAATAAATATTAATATAATTATTAAATAAAAATTAAATTATATATAAATAAAATTAATTTTTATTATAAATTTTTTTTTTAATATAATAATTTATTAATATTAATTATAAAATATTTTATATATAAATACTAGATTAAAAAAAATTATTTTATAAAAAAACTAAATATTTTAAAATATTACTAAATATTACTTTATATTATTAAAAATTAAAAAAAAAAAAGATTAAAATTTTTTTTTAATAAATATTATAATATTTTTATATTTTTAAAGATATATAAGATTATATTATTTTTTAAAAAAATTTATATATTTTTTTATTAATTAATAAAAAATAAAATTAGATATTAAAATATATATTAATATACTTTATAATTAATTATTATTATTATTTTAATATAATATAATATATTATAATTATTAATATTTTATAAAAATATAAAATTTATAATTTAAACTTTTATATATTTTAATATTTATAATAAATAAAAAAAATATATTAAAAATATTAATCATATTATATTTAATATAAAATTATTTTATAAATAATAATTAATAAATTTATCTAAAATACTAGTATAATAAATAATTATTTAAATTAAAAATATTATTTAATTTTATATTTTTAGTATTTTTTTATATTTTAAATATTTTTAAAATATTTATTTATAATTTATTATTTTTTAAAAATATATTTTTTTATAATATTAAATATTTTAATATTATTATTAATATAATTTAATTAAACTTTTATAATAAATTATTAAATAAATACTAAAATTTAAATAAATAATTTATTTATTAAAACTAATAAAATTAAAAAAAAAATTAATAATTTTATTTTAAAATTTAAATTTTTATTATTTTTATTTTTATTTTTTATTTTTAATTTTATATATAAAAATTTAAAAATAAAATTAAATATATATTTTATTTTAATAATTTATTTAAATATTAATATAAAAATTAAAAATAATATATATTTAAATATATTTTTTATATTTTTATTTTAATATTTTATTAATAAATTATATATTTATATTATTTTTATATTATTTTTATATTATTTTTAATATTTTTTTTTAATATTTTTTATTTTTTTAATAATTTTTTTTATTATAATATAATTTTTATTATTAATATTTATTTTTTAATTATTTTTAATTATTTTCTATTTAATTAATAAATTACTTAATTTTTTTTTAAATTTATAATTATAAAATTATATTAAATATATTTATTATTAAATATATTTAAATAATATTTAATATTTTTAAAATTATAATTTAAAAATTAAAAAAAAATTATAATTATAAATTTTTATATAATTATAACTTATTTAAAATTAATTAATTTAAAATTATATTATTATAAAAATTAGTTAATAAAAGTATTTATTAAATATTAAAATATAATATTTAGAAATCTTATATATAAAATAATTTTTAATATAATAATTATTAATATATTAGTTTTTAAAATTATTTACTATTATTATATATATATTAGTTTTTATAATATTAGTTTTTTAAAATAATAAATTAATTAGTTTTATAATTAGTTTATTAATTTTTAAAAAAATTATTTTATATTATTATATATAAATATTTTTATAAATACTCTAAAATATTAACTTAAATATATGACTATAAATATACAATATATTTTAATATTGATTTTATATATTTGTATAAAGTATTAGATATTTTTTTTATATATTTTATTAGATTTTACTTTTTCTTAGCTCTGCATGAGCACACGGTACACGTGACGGACGCACATCTCAAAGGGATGGCTAAAGTTAGTCTTAGAGGTCGTTATGCCAACCAGACTAGGTAAAGTAAGAGTTCTCTGAAGACGCGAACGCGAACGCCGCCGCGTCTGCCCCATCTTGGATTACCAAACTCATCCACCCTACCAGTCACTCGAATCTTCTAAGACGAATGCCTCTAAAAGTTGCAGCCGAGTCTGACAACATGAGCTTCGGCGACTTCACTTCGCATTCCTATGCCAGCCCACCTTTCCAACGAACACCCACACCTTTTACTCCATCGATGCACTCCCCTCTCACTCCCCGAAGAAACCCAAATCCAAATGAACAAAGCAATGCCCCATTGTCGCCACCGCAATCACCGCCATCACTTCTCAAGTTTGCTGAGATCAAGCGGAAACACAAACCCAACCCTTTAATGATGTCCAAGGACGATGTGAGGGAAAAGAGGCGAAATATTTTTCTAAACAAACTTAAGGATGCTCGTGAACAGAGCCGGTTGCAAGCCAGAGGGGGAGAAGATGAGGTGTGTTTATATATGCTTTACTTGCATCCCCCCACTGACTTGGGTAGATGATGAGGATTATTCTGGTTTCAGAACAAAGACGATTACATGCACATCTCGCCAGGGTTGCTGCTAGTATACCTACTATAGAGGAAGAAACTGAGAGTCAACTGCTCCAGGAAGCGGAAAATTTTGGTTAGCCCTCTAGTTCTTGGTTCACCCGGAAGCCATGTTAATACAAACTTATATAGAATACTCAGAGTTGGTTGAGGAACAGGACAAGGAACTTGAGGCAATTCTATCACATCTCGATATTACAGACGGCAAGCTGGAAGACCCCTATACGTTTCCAAAGCAACCTGGCCACCATCAAAGTTCTCCAACCACGATCCTCTGTGATGGATGTGGAGATCAAGATTCAATGGTTTCGTTAGAAGGTTTTCAGGTTTGCTTCTGTTGTGGTTGGTCGGCAGAGTAAGTTTTCGCCGTCGTTTGTATTTTGTATCACTATGGGCTGGCGTTTTCTTTACTGGGTTGGTTAGGACGTAGTTTCGTACATTCTGAATTGGCTTTTTAAGGTTTAGAATAGGAATTGGTTTACGACAATACAAGAATCTTTTGTAAATATAAATAATCTCAGTCATAATTCTCGCTGAAATATGTTCTCGTGCCCAGCTGAAATATATCACGGGTTGTTCATTAAAAATTTTATTAATTGTATTAATGTTAACATTTTAACTTTGCTGAGTCATTAGGCAATCAACGTCACAACAAAATAAGAAACATCCTAGTCTTCAATAGTCTGGCGGGTATCGGCCTTTCGTAAGTCTTTCAATGCGATTCGACTTCACCCCAAACATATAGGAATCGGATTCTACAATTGTCACAGAGGCTTTACCAGAAAAACCTCTCATGTTTCGCGTTTATGTAATAATACTCTTGCCAACCTCCCTCCATCAAGGTTTTCTAGCGCCAAACTTGTACAGATGTCATCTATCCCCATGAAATCGAACGTCAGCAAAAATTTTCACTTTCCTGATAGTGGCAAAAGTTTAACTTGTACCAAAAATAGCATAATGATAGCTTGTGATTATGTGAGCAGCAGAGGGCACATGACATGCCGACCCAGATTCTCGGTTGGTATACCCAACAGGGAGTTTACGCTCGAGTCGGGCCGCAGAGCCTCACTCTTGCCCAGTCCATGTGGCCGTAATACTCAACTGCAAAAATATATGAGATGTACAAAAAAATTCAGAACCGTGTGCTAGATTACTAGTTGCATCTTTTGGAACAATTGTTTTGCTGAAAACGCGTTTGGCATATTTAGGCATAATCAGAACACTCGCTAACTTCGATGCGGTTCCCTATCTGAACATGTCACTAATCAACCTTCCACCTTCGAGCTTCCATCGTTTCTTTTCCACAAGCAAACACGGCACGATACTTAAGAGTGGCATTCCCTTCATCACTTAGAAATCAACTTATAGATCTTTGAAAACCATGTCCTTGTGTTTGAATCGACTTCAGGAGGAGCGGTATGCGATCAAACCGTCTGTGCTCTTCCAGTGGTCCTGGGGGCTGACGATTTTGACTTCACAGTAAGCAATGGCGAAAGGACCATCCGTTCGGATTCTACGCGAAGCCAGCGAAGAACGCCCAAGGAGGTCTTGACCTAATGAAATGGAGTTGCGGTATTCCTGGCAAGGAGAAGACATTATGGGAAGGAGGACTTTTCAAGCTTGAGATGAACTTCCCTGAGGGTATGCTTTTTTCTGCTGAATTTGAGAGTCTACTAACATATCCGGTTTTGATAGAGTACCCCACCAAGCCACCGAAATGTAAGCTCCAACTTCTGCACACTATCCTAGTGTCTTATGAGAAGCTGGACTAACTCTCACTTCAGGCCGTTTCGTACCTCCGCTTTTCCACCCAAATGTGTACCCATCCGGAACTGTTTGTCTTAGTATCCTTAACGAAGAGGAAGCCTGGAAGCCCGCCATTACGATCAAACAGATCCTCCTTGGTATTCAAGACCTTCTCGATGACCCAAACCCGGAGTCTCCGGCTCAAGCCGATGCCTACAACCTCTTCAAAAAAGATCGCACAGCCTATGAGAGGAAGGTTCGACAAGTCGTCCGGGAGAATACTGCTTAAATGAATTACAACTTGTTTGATAATCGCCATCACCGTTTGAAGGCTTTGATCCTTGGTGTTGGGCTCTTTGTGTCGTGCGGCGTGGTGTTTCAAGTACCAGATGCTATTACAGGCGTAACTTCAAGGTGGCATTTTATTGTGTTAGCTGATGCACAGTGGATTGCTGCATATGAATATCGAGATATCCCTCCACCCGCTTCTGTTTTCAAACACATCCGGAAGAGAGCTGGATTAATCTGTCTCAAGCTTTTTTGTTCAACGTATTAACGCTTGTTTTGGCGTCCCTTTTCCTGGATTCAATTGGGGAGTCTTGAATTTGTACACTAGATATGGTTCATTTTAGCCTCGAACCCACGCTCTTGAACGTGGAGAGGCCTGGTCGCTGTGTCCTTTGGTCATGTGATTGCGATGCTGCTTAGCTTAGTCAGTAGTGATTCAAAATTTGATTAGCGCTGTACCTCTCCGTGCAAGAGCCTGGACACAACCCCTACACCAACCCTGTTCAACAATCAGTTTCAACATCACATGCTCCGTCATCCTATTCATTGACCTTCAGCCAATTGTTTTTACTGTGCAGTATATATCTGTTAGGTCTGAAATATATATGTAAATGCATATGTTCCTAATTAGGTAGCTTACACCTAGTAGTAATGACCTCATATAGCTTACATCTAATGGTAGCAGCTCCACTCAATATAATAAGGGAAAGAAGACCGTAGTATAATTAATTCAGTAGTAAAGCGAATTCTACGGTCACAACCGTATCTACTCGAGTTATTCGCTAGTGCCTTGGCAGCGATCACACAGTATACTAAGCAGAGGGAGTCTAGTGCAGGCGATCAATACATGGCGGCGAAAATGACGGATTGCTCAGTCAGAGCGAAGCGTAAAAATAATAGGATCAAGGCCATTGTGGATTGGTACCGTAGGTTGAACTATTGCTTCTACTCTTGCGTACCGTCAACTTGAATCTTCCTTACTGCCTACGTGTACCGTACTATAGCACTAAAGCGAAGTTCTACGGTCACAAGTTCTTGCACTAGTTAGTAAATATATCTATGTTCCCTAATAGCTTACCCCTAGTAGTAGTGACCTCATATAGCTTACATCTAATGGTAGCAGCTCCACTTAACATAATAAGGGAAAGAAGACCGTAGTATTATTAATTCAGTAGTAAAGCGAACTTCTACAGTCACAAGTTCATGCACTAGTTAGTAAACATATCTATATTCCTAATTAGCTTACACTTAGTAGTGGTGGCTCTATACTATTGACTCTACTTAAGTTGGCTTCACATGATAGAAATTGGACGAATTATAGTGGCCAAAGATATTTTACGGTACTCTGAATACAATTATAGTCAGATGAGGGGGGATTGAAGGAATTCAAGTGTGGTCGTTTATTTTGTATACAAGCTCGAGCTAGCAACCGGAGAAAGTATCCAGGCTCTAGTTACGTTGTTTAAATCAAAAATCAATTGGTACCAAACCAACGTTCTTGGCACCAACCAGCGTTCAGAGACTGGAAACGAGGCTAGGTTCATGTTATTTGAGCGGAGAATGTGAAACGACCGGGAAAGAAGGGACATGTGCTTCTTTTCCCCAGTGGAGCTTGCCAAGTGACCAGGGTCCACCAATCTGCCTATCCTATGTAAACACAATCGCCTTTTCCTAGGAAATACCACCGGCTAATGAGAGCATTATGTCCAGAGTAAATATTCAACTTGGAGATAATGTATGTTCTTCCCTTTCATGGGTGATGGCGTGGTGCTGACTTTGCCCCTTTCTTGGAAAAGTCCATCATCTCCCTCGCGGCGGAAACAGCGACCTCGAGTACCCCGATCGTGAATTCCACCATAAAGGTAAGATAAACACGTAAAAGGGCTCTGTGCTTTCCCCCCATGCGTGGAATAGCAGTTCTGGCCTGAGGACTAATCTCGAATGGCATATATCTGGTGTTTAGAGTCTCCAATCATTATTTCTCGCATCAAATAAGTTGAGACAGAAAGCCGAGGTCACGGTTTCGTCAATTGAGGCACTCACGCTGGCGAATGGTACGCTAGAGCACACATTGCAGAGGCAGCATGATAGACTGACGGCGGGAGAGTGAGGCCCGAGGGGAAGTGAATAAGGTGGCATCTGCGATGGAAGTGTGAAGTTCTAGGTCAAGGGAGGGTCAGGGTAACTTCGATTTCTTAAGTCTAAAAGCCCAAGCTTCTACTTAATACATCTAATAATATCACTTCTCGTAGCCTACTCTCTAAAAGCTACTTGTAGGAACTCGAGCTAATGCGTGATTCATGTGCGTCTTATAGTGTATACTCATGGCATATTGCACCATATCCAGCTCTATATATCTTCCGCTTTTAAGCGGTCTTGAGCATTGTATCAGAGTCTCCCCACCATGTCACCTCTATGTCTGAGTCTTTTGGTACCCGGCTTCCGCCAAAGCCTCCTTCAGTGCTGCTATAGCCTTATCAATATGCCCCAGATCCTCATTCATCACACTCGCACCCATGTGCCCGAACCTAAAGTACTTTGTAGCAATTTCCCTATGTAGACCACCGGCCATTACTACACCCTTAGCAAGGAGCTTCGGGAGGATATCCGGAGCAGTTACTCCTTCCGGAAGGTAGATCGCAGTCATGCCATTGGCCTGGTCAGCTGGTGTGTTTGCCAACTGGCGTAGGCCAAGTGACTCAATGGCCGACTTGACTCTCCTTGAGACAGCCTTATGAGCCTCAAATCGGGCGGGTAACGATGCCGAAAGGATTTGCTGGAGGGATGTATGGAGGGCACGCACTAACTGTGGGGAAGGAGTTGCAAAGTACAACGGCTTCCTAGCCTCGTAGTTCCTCATGACTGTGTTCAAGATACATTAGTTCTAGCTCCTTCCTAATGGCTGGGAATGCAGAACTAAATACTTGGGAGCCAGTTCTTTAAAGAGGCGAAATAAGACCCTGGAGGGGCTTTCCTAGCCTCAAAGGTCTTCACTGCCCTTCTACTCAACATCATTATGCATAACCCAGCCGGGGCGCCAATTCCCTTTTGAGATGCAGTCAAGACAACATCGATGCCCCATTCATCGAATTGAATCTCTTCGCATCCAACGGAACAGACACCATCTACAACAACAAGCATATCCTGAGATACTCGGTGTACTATCTCCGAGACAGCCTTAATGTCACTCAGAACTCCAGTCGAAGTGTCTGTGTGGGTAATGGTGATGATTTTATACTTTTTTGATTTCAATTCCTCCTCTATCTCTAGGAGAGATGGTCGAGAGCCAATTGGGGCCCTCAGCTGAGTAGCATTGACACCATAAGTCTTGAAGCAGTCGGCGAATGAGTCGGCGAAGTACCCTGTGCATCATAAGCGTCCATGCCTATTCCTAAGTTCAATTGAGGTGAAACACACCGGTATGGAGAACTAGAACGTCATCACCTGGCTCAGCCAGATTTGATGCAACAACGTCCCATCCCAACGTCCCAGACCCGCTGAGTACAAGAGGCTGCGAAGCAGGGTCGCTTGTGATGAAGAGTTGACGAAGTAGAGAGAGAGTTTCTCCAAAGACACTCACAAAGGGAGCTCCAACATGGCTCTCACTGAGCAATTATTTGATTAGCAAGCTGCCGGACAAAACCGATTGGACGTATGTCGGTAGATGATATCGTATGAAAACCAATACATGGTGCGACCAACCTCGGATGTGCCATGGCCTGCAGGACAGCATCGTCGAACTCGACTGGCCCTGGGATTAAGACGGTCGGATGAGCTGCTTGGGTTGACATTTCTTGTATATTGGATGCGTGTTGAAAGTTGTGGGGTTGGAAGTGGATATATGGGCAGCTATCTGGGAGAGGGGAAACCTGCGCGGCGGATGAGCGCGGATCTGACATCTGATTAAATTGACAGTGACCTCTACGTACTATTTTCCCCCTCACGATTACTGTTACGCTTCGGTAGTAATAACCGTTAACACCTTGAATCTAAGCTTTGTTTGACTTAAAGTATGACCTGAGCAGTTTCCGGTATATCCTGATGCAATCTGTGTTTCTGAGAGCCAAATTCGATTTGGATATACGCAGGAAAACAGATGACGGAGCTGAGAGGACGGAGATTATTATAATTGCGAGGTCTCTTTGAACGGCCAACAAGTACAACGTGATAGCAAGGTACCAGGTGTCTACAAGGTTGGAAAGCTCCACTCTGCAGAAATTTGCAAGCCGCCCCGTTGTGCGGCACGACTGCCCATCAATACCCACTGGCTCTTCCGGCCATTGTCGAGAGACAAGCTCCAATAAGCATAATCCCCACGGCCACTTCAACGGAGAGCTCGGACTTCATATATACACGTATATATATCTAGGCGGGCCTACCCCGGGTCCGAGGGAGCAATATATGGGTGGGTAATCAAAAGCCGTATGCACCAGGGCCACAGTTGTCAAGCAATTTAGCACGGCGCCGGGACATCAGGCGGACATACCTTGGCAGGTCCCCGACAACCTCAACTATATCACTCACGCGGCCCCACAAACCAGTTCTTTCAGCCTCGATAACCTCACTCCTCTATTTCTCATCACCGGAAGATCGACACAGGGGTGAACCAGTCATGACTTCACGGTTAGTTTTGGCAATTGGTGACCTCCACATTCCGGACAGAGCCGCGGTATGTTCCTCCACCACCCCACATATCACCTACCCCGTTACACCCCAAAAACTCCTTCATACAATAATATCTAACTAGCCATACGACAGGCCATACCTGCTAAAGTAAGAAATCAATACTCCGCACACCTCCATTCCGACGCAGTCCACAATATTCACGCTACAGCACCCTAGTTCCGCAAGCTACTTGCCCCAGGCAAAATCGGCCAGATTCTCTGCTTAGGCAATCTCACAGACAAGGAGACCTATGACTTTCTCCGTAGTGTTGCACCAGATCTTCAGATAGTCAAGGGTGAATTCGACGTCGAAGCCCCAAATCTACCTCTCTCTAAAGTTGTCACCCATGGAAGCCTACGTATTGGATTCACACATGGCCATACAATTATTCCACAGGGCGATAGTGACAGTTTATTAATTGCTGCACGACAAATGGACGTGGATGTGCTCGTTTGGGGAGGCACGCACAGGTTCGAGGCCTATGAATTGGAAGGAAAGTTATTCGTGAACCCAGGTACAGCAACTGGTGCAATCTCAAGTGGATGGTGGGCTGAAGGGGAAGATCCCATCCCTAGCTTTTGCTTAATGGATGTAAGTGCCTTCCAAATGAGCAGCAGTTATGATCGTTTACAGGTTCCTGTCACCAGAGGTAAATCCGGGGAGGGTTACCCCAGGTTGTAATTCACGTGAAACAGACAGTAATGCTGATACATATCTTCCAAAATTCAGGTACAAGGTTCAGTGCTGGTTCTATACGTCTACCAGTTGCGGACAGACGAGAAGGGCGTAGAATCTGTATCGGTCGAGAAAGTTACATTCAGGAAAGAGTTGCCGGCACCACCTATAACGGACAAGGCAATATAAGCGCTCCCATGTCGTCTGGGCATACCACTAGGACGTTCCAGACTGTGATACATACTACCCCAAGGACAGGACTGCCAAGTGCTTAATATTGGTGGTGAGAATGTCTAAATTGCGAATGTGATATTGCTTCCGCTTGTTATACTTGTGCAGGGTCTTGGTTCTCGGTATTTTCTTTTTTCTGATGAAGTTTGATGGTGTGATGTACTAGCCTAAACATATGTAATGGGACATGATGCTCTCAGCATGATGGGCAATTGCACCACGTTCCTCGGACTCAACTCTGGATGGGTCGAAATTTCCCAACTACCCAGCATTCACTTGGGGCTAAATTTGGGTGAATCATATGTGGGAGCTAAGCCTGAGATACCGTAGGATGTCACATACTCAGATGCTTCAGGATAAATAAAAAGATACCTAGAATTCCAGATGCCCATGTAACAACCAGATGCCTGATATACCTGGACAATTAGCTTGGTTGGTCCATTTTTTACATAATAAGTCCCTCATTGGCCCTCATCGTCAGCCACGAGTTGGAGTGAGCGTAGGAGCGGTGGGAAGTCCCATGGGCATGCATGTGTAGATGGAAGAGTTAAGGGTGTGGTGGGGATTACAGCATTCCCGCTTCTGCACAAAGCACCCTGGCCAGACGCGCAACATCATCGCTGATCGTCCAGTAGTCGACGAGCTTTGGTTGTGGCGGTATTGGGCCCAGTGAAGGCGCAGTATGGGCGCTGCATGTTGCTCATGCAATAACGTCAAGCAAAGATGAAATTCTGCAACATAAATTGCATAAGATTTTCCTAGTACTTGTGTCATAGACTCTGCCGATCCCGATCAAACGTTGGGAGGGAAACAGGAAGTCTGGCGGTCTTCCATAGAGGAAAACAGGTTCATCTCCGGCTGGCACTTACCGACATACAATTTCAATTTCAGGCCGGAGGACCCTTTTGTCTGTATTTTTGTGCCTACATAGGTTTCGTGAATTAAGAACCAGTCTGCTCGAAATACGCGCGGAATAAGAGATCGGCTCTACTCTTCTGTTGCCACTTACTCCACTGGTCGTCAGTGGCTATCGTGAGATGCAGATGCATATCGAGCGAGGAACCATAAACAACCGATCTCCTCCAAAGAATACGATCCACCGTTTGAAAATCGCAATATTCACTAAAAAACAGCCATTCACTAGACTTAATAGATAAGATAAGGGTAAATAAAAAGTGCACTGCTTCGGTAGATGTTATCTTTGAATTGAATTTAGGGAAATGTGAAATTTCTCCAAGAAAAGATTGAAAGGGATATACAAACCAGATCTCACAGGTGTATGCCGGCCATCGAGGTAATTGGTTCTCGATCTAGGGAAGAAAGATTGAATAGTGCTGGCCTCCGCCCTGATATAAGCCATTAGTCTGGTTGGCACAATAACCACATGGTTTGGTTCGAGATATCAAACGATTGCTGAGCATAGGCGTTGATACTGGTAGTCCTGGTCGTACTTGATACCTCGTCCGTGTCCCTGAGAGCACAGACAACATTACTATCGTGAGTAAGCCAGTAGGTAGACTTCCAGTGCATCACATCCAATTGTCTTGGTCGATCGCCCGTGCATTTCCAATTTTTGCTACCCTCGAGTTTAAGGGTGACAGGAAGTTCATCCCACTACCATGCGCTTCTTCAGTAGAGTGTTTCAGCATCATTTCGCTTGAGAAGATAGCAGGAAAGGTCGAGATTTCCCGCTGTGGAAGGCAACATGTGAGCACTGTCTCTGGCACGTTCATTCGCCTGTTGTACTTCCTCTCTATCGGTTAAGGTATTTTAAGACACATCAAACGAGAGAAAGGAAATATCTGCCTCGGGTATAAGCGAGAATTAACGCTCTTATATCGGAGATTATACAGATCAGTGACAAGAGTGAATCAAATGCCAAAATCGGTGGGCCCCGATTTGACGTGTGCCAACTGTTATGTGCGTGTCCTGCCTTTGGACAGGAACTGAAGAAAAATTCTAGGCCACGTAAACAACGAGGAATTTTTTCAGTGGTAGCCTCAGGTGTTGAGGCTCACCATCAACGCTCACTGAGATTAAGTCTAGAGTCACCCTGTTCGGCACAGGATCTTTCAAATCACGATTGAACAACACATCCCCTCTGGACAAAGATTTCAAGATTGCAATCGCAATATTCCAGAAAAATTTGTAAGAAAATAATAAAAGAAAATAATATCAGCCCCAAATGCTGCTCCGTGTACAGAATTCTCCGAGTGGTTTGACCCGCCTTCAGAAATGTCCCATGGAGCAATACCAAGGAATAGATCCTTATTTGTCATAGATTTGCATTTCAGGTTTCACCAGACAGGACAAATTTCTATGTTGTGAGTGCCAGAAATTGATTGTTCGTGTCAGAGCTCGTACTTACACGTGTTGATGCCAATCCTTTCCGTATCTGGTTTGTTCCACTTGGAAAAAAAATTTGCTGCTCCTTTTTCGATCGGAACGTCCCTAAGTATAGGCCTCGCCTCGAAGGGTTGAATCCTGTGGTAAATACTGACAAGGGCTGAGTCTTTGCGGTGTTGGATCGTGACACCAGGCTGCGGCTTCCGCCAACTGCAGCAACTGGAAATATCTTCACCTACAGCTGCTTCATTTTTCCTTTCATGTGCCTAGTCGAGTGGCCATCCACCTAGAGTAGTATAGATACAGTGATTGACTATTCACTCATGAATCACAAAGAAGAGTGCACATTCAGTGATAGATAGTTAGTTAGAACAAGCTTCATATTCACAAAACCCCAATATCATGCCGAAATCAGGTGCGCTAAAAAGCTGCTCGATACATGAAAATGACTTGAAAGTGCTGAGAAACTTAAGAAAAACCGAGTGATTCAAATGACGACGCCCAAAACGAATCCCAAAACACAACGCTTTCCCGAGTCCAAGCACCTCCCAGACCAAACCGAGGAAAAAAAAAATAAATCAGACCCAAGTGTAATTAGATAGGAAATAAATTGACCAAAGAAAAACCGAATTTTTTTCTTGTACCCCAGTGATATGCAAATAGAAAAGCAGTAATAATAAAAAAAAATGTCAGTCAACTGATGCACATTGCAAACGACATAATCAACGTCGGTATATGGAGGCATACTGCCGAGGCAAGTGAAGCAGAACTTAATGCAATATAATGAGGAAGCCACACCAAGAGAAGTAATTGGAGAACTCCGCCAAAAGGAAAAACAGGAAAAGATTTTGTTTTGGAGGCGTGAGATCGTAAAACCCAAAGTAAATATGTCCGTTAGAAACGAAGATAGGTGGAGAGGCGGCATGCTTCGCCCGATTGAGTGACTTTTACACAACTGTCATCCTTCTCTTCCAGTCTCTGACAAGATCAAAGGAGCTTGCATAATCCCGGAGTTCATTTCGGGCTTTGTCTGATAGATATCCAGAGTCCTGCTGCGATGAAGACTGCATCGACGATAGTGATGTTCGAGACGGTGATGAGTAAAGGGTGGAGGATTGTCTGTTCTGCGAGTAACTTGCAAATGTGTATCCAGTTTGTGTTGGCTGCTGCGCCGACTGATACACCAAAGATGGGGGTGTTGATGATGATATCGATCCCCGAGGTGATGATGATGCAGAGGATGCCTGCCGACTAGACATTGCGGAGAAGTTTAACGCCGGTGGAAGGTAGAAGCCATTCGCTTGGGGAGTTGGAGTAGACCACGATGTAGGCGATGTCTGTGGAGATGAGGCAGCGCTTGATCCCCCTGATGCACGTTCCAAGTCTGCCAGGCGGCAAGACTGGGAGCAGTATGCTCCACCGTTCACACTCTGGCGATCACAAGAGAGGCAAAAGTCTGGAGACCAATCTAGAATATCCATTGCGACGAGGTCCTACGGTTCAAAGGTGTGAAAGTTACAACGTAAGAGTGAATTGAGAGCCTGTGCCGCTGGATGCTGTTGGCGTTCAGTGGTCGAGAAATAGAACGGTCGAAGGGTTTAGACAGACGAATTGAGCAACGAACGGATCTGAAAGTGAGTGGTCGAGGTGGTGATATTTCAACATTCAATGTCGATGCCCAAATGAGATGACCGAGAGTAGAGGGCCGAAGGAGAGAGATAATTTTCTGTATTGAATGGGGAGAAACGCAGAGGGGGAGCAGAGTTGAAGATATATTAAGTCGGCCAGGGGGAGGGAAGCAGGGCCAACTCTCGCTCACACACAAGCACTCACACACACGCACCACTCACCTCACTTACCTCACCTACGCTAAGGATTGAACATCGCTCATGCGGGCGGACGAGCCGGGTCTAGTGCCAGCCCGAGAACACTTTACGTATGAGGAGGCTTGCATGCTATTTCAGAGCAGCTCGCACGAATCACAGCACCCTGCGAGCGTGGCCAATGGGCACACCCGCGTCGAGACATGGGGCCGGAGGAAGGGCGAGGGGTGTGAGCAAAAAGTTCGAGTGCCCCAGAGCAGAGGGGGCCGTTCGCCATGCCGGATAGGCGAGCTGTGCTCCCAGACTGGACGCAGGCGCTGCGAAGAGGGCAAGCTGGGCGCCGATCATGCTGGGGGCCGTGGTGGTGTGCGTCTCGCCCAATTTGCTGGAGAGGAAGAAAAAAAAAGTTGGGCAATTATGCAACGAAGAAGGATGTGCCATATGCAGCTGCACTGCGTCGAGTGGCTTGGCCCGCTGTGCTAAGCGCCCCAGGCGCCCCACTGGATGCATACAGCACTCTATTCCTGCATGGCGCCTGCATATTACAAGCCCCAAAGCTAGGTAGACTTCTAAACTTTTGAAATGGATTAAGAGTCACGGCCGTCACAGCAACTCCTCCCGTGAGCCTCATGCTTCACCAAGTGCTTCCAAGTAATCGAGCAGAATACAGCACACGCTGCATCTTTCCCGCCAGCACACCGCTGTAGCTACAGTGGCAATCGCAACCCTTTCCAGGTAGCGCAGGCACCTTGGACGCTCTATACGGCACAGCAGGTGGCACTGTGCTCAGTTCCTGACACACGCACGCCTTGGTGTGCCAAGGAATCAAGTAGGATGTAGGCATCTCTGTGCTTTAGGTGGGGATTGCTAGCCCTCTGAGGTTCACTGGACAAATCCGTCGGCATTCGGCACCCTAACTTCTTCGATGCCTTTGCGAGATGCGAAGAGGCCCAAGGAGAAGGGTCAAGAAAATACATGACAAGGATGGTCAAGGGACCAAGGGATGCAATCCCTTAGCTCCCAATTAATCTCCAGTGGCTCCGTAAGCGGCCCATAGCAAACCAAACCTCACTCCTTAACGGAACCCAGTTACGTGTACGTAATTCCTTACGTACAGGCCTGCTTGGGATGCCTGACTCGTGCGGCACCTACCCATGCATGGTATCCTACAACTTAGACAGTGAAGCCACGGATCTCCATGGGCATCCAAAGGGCCTCCTGTGCATTATACCAATATAAGTTGGCCATGCAAGCATACACACACAAGAACATGTCAGGCAGTGTAGTTGCGCATGCTCTTGTCAGGTCCCCATGATTGTCCTAGTACCAGTACACGCCGTCGCCTTTAACCGTGGTACAAATGTATGTACATTGTATTTGACCGGTTCTCCGCAGTCGAAGCATATTTAGGCTACGGCCAATGCATGCCAGTAACCCGTTGCTAGTGAGGCTATGGCTAGCCGAACAAAGGACCATCAGTCCCTGGCCTTCCCCGCATTTTGTGTTTTACACTAAAGACATTGCTATTCCTTTTTAGGCACTGATTATCGCTCTCTGAGAGATTACAACACTTGTTTCCTTGCTAGGCCACCACCATCCTCATCGGGGGAAAGTTCACTTACTATATTGACCACCACAGTAAAGAAAAAAAAGTACGCGCAAAAACAAACAGCTGCAAGAAATAGTAATTGATTCGAGTCGGTGTTTAAATTTGTTTTGATTATATATGGCTAATATAAAAACTAGAATCTTTACACCTGAGGTTTTACTGCTGCAACGACATTGTGCAGGAGAGCTAGATTGAGTACCAAAGATCGCGGTAATTAAGGATTCCTAGTTACACCATGAGCCATTGGTACATCCCACTTGTTTAATAATGCTGACTCAAGGGCCTACACAAGTGAAAAGGGTTATGTTGCGTTCTGCGGAGCGTTCTCTGAAGCTTTCAGTCATGGATATTCCGTAAAATAATACGACCTGTTGCATGCCCCAATTTTAAGCTGCACTTGCAGCTGGTTAACCGATTAAGTATATCGTTCCATCCAACGGCTCAAACGTCAATGCCTCGTGGTATTGCGACGGGGGCTGTCTTCCACTCACGCTACCGCGCCGTGTCTCCTCAGGATGTTTAAAACAAGACATGTCTAAGGGCTCTTATTTCTTTTATATTGAGGTTGTAGATGTGGCTGGCCACCATGAAGGACTCAAGCACAACCGCGAGCGCTAGCTACAGCAAGAAAGACAGGGACCAGCTGCCCTGAGCCCTCGAGGACTGAAATTAAATCGTGATCGAGGCTGCATAAAACGTGGGTCTGTGGCTTGATTGCCACAGCTCGTCTTTGAAATTTACCGCCAGTTTTCAATGCTTGGTCTTCTCGTGGACCGGAGATGAGGCCTACCTACGGTGATTGGCTAGTGTTCTCCTGATTGTTTCAGCCGCTTATATCCATGGCTGTGACATGCGGGCAGCGGAGCCCCGATCGTACAAAAGCAGGAGCGGGCTTGTTGCCGGCGGCTTTCTCAATGATTGGGGGCCTGCCTATTCATTGTGCTCACGCTCTCATTGTGACAACCTCAAGGGTTGTACCGGTAGCCGAGGGTTTGACATCACGCGAGGCGACTGCCTAAAGGACGCATGGATACGTATGGGTACTGTACATACACAGGAATTACAAGGCGTGTCGATTGGCACCTCTTTCATGGGAATTGGTCCTCATTAGAGACTAGGATGCATGTCTCTCCTCCAAGGCCGTAACCCGTGACAGCCTAGTTGGAGGAGGATTCTGTGCGGAGGAGGAAAGAAGAAAGGAAACAGGGTCAATCTTGTGCGAATCACTCCTTCATGACGTTATATGCGCTGGGCGCAGTATCGCACCAGACATAGGGCACAACCAGGGAAAAGAAGAACTGTTTAAAATCAACCTACCGTTTGTCAACGAATCTGCAGGACGGAGTGAAAATCTCCGTGGAGCTCTGTTGCCTTTGCGGCTGATGCATTTCAACTCTGCTTCAGTAGGAGCTCCATCCGCTAATGAGTATGCATCCGCTAACACGCACAAGGAAAAGCATGAACAAAAGCATGCAAATAGCACAGCACGTCTCCTCATGCCAACGTGGTTGCCAACGCTCCAGTTGCAATTATTTTGACTTCGGTCCAATTGCCATAGTAATGGATGCTGAATTCACAACCAGACTAGACGATAGGAACTTCAAGGGACCCGAACGATATTGGCGTCTACATCCCCAAGCCATACGCTCTTCTGATTGCAAGTTCTTATTAATTAATGATGACGGCATTGCCCTATGTCTCACCGAGTACTGGTACCAAACCAAGGGCGTTATGCAGTGATTGATGCATGCTGTCTGCTGGTTAGCTACCGCCATGCGTATACCTGATACTGCAAGCCAGAGTTTAAACATTTAGTGAGACACAACTGATCATGATCACCCGTCCATCTCTATGAGGCAAGTTTATGTGGGTCTTCTTACAGTATTGTTCAGCCCATGTACCGGACGGGACCGGCTCCAGCTAGAGCCATTGAAACAAACTCAACACATAACCAACAACTCGCTGGAATGTACAATATCCAGGGGCTTGGGTTATCGGATTCCCCAAGGTATGGTTTGTTTGGGGTTCACCCATGTCTGACCCTAAGTCTAGACTTCATATTTAAATAATATAGATGGATGAGACCAACTGTTGTTTTCTTTTCATGAACCGTATCCAGCACCCGTAACCTCGGTGCCGCAATGGCCCAGGCCAATGTTTAGGTTTTTGACATGTTAATGTGGAGTACGTATCCTGCATTTTATTCCTGTCTGGTCCAGTGCAATTTACAACACTGGGAAATAGACCAGAATATATGCACATATCTTACTATTTGAATTTTATATTCCTACGCACATGTATATGGCGTTCGAACTGAGCATCAACATTACTCGCGAACAAATACGTGAAAAGAAAAGGGTGAGCGGGCTATACCAGGGTATCCATTTGTTTCAACCGGAGCAGCAGCGGGCACTATTAAATTCAACTACGACCAATCGAAATCTGGGGATACTTTACCAGTAGCTATCGTAGCGTTAAAAATAAAAGCTTACCCTGCTCCTTTTGTTCAGGTGTCATCGAAAAGGTGTGTGGTCTCGACATTTTATTTTCCAACAATCTTTCATTATGGTTGTGTTCTGTTTAAAATAACATGGTATGATGCCGTTTGGATCGACAGATGAGAACTGAGACATGGAGTAACAACTGATTGGCCCCGGATGTCAGTGACGATGATAGGTTGGTTGGTAATTCTGATGAATTCTTGAAGTGCCAAGCCGCCGGTAACAGTTAGCCGACAGGTCACAACACACCCGAAGGAAAAAGTGGCTGAAGGCGTCTGGAGCCTGGTGACTTCTCCAGGTTTCCATTGAATTGCTTTTTTTGAGTTGTGTCAAATCACAAGTCTGTTCTAGAGGCGAAGCTGGAGCTTTGATCATGCTCACTGTTTGAGAGCGTTTTTCTTCGACTTTCATTCCATCCCAACTTGGCGTTGTATTGAATATGACCGTTCCACAACAGGAAAGACATACCATCTCGGACTCACTTCAGCTTTCATCTCTGTCAAGCCCTCTATGACCGTTATACAAGATTTGTTTGCTACAGTCATGGGGCGATTCACCACCATAGGGACATTCCCTTGCATGCCCTTGCAATTGTCACCAAGAGATGAAACACCAGAATGCATTAGGGCGCGCGTCGGTTGTGGGATAGCTCGGCCCTTTACGGCGGGATCAAGCATGGCATTCTCGCCGCTCGCTTCGTGGAGATCGCATCTTAGCTGATCATAAAGCCTTGGCTAAGCAAAGACTTACAGTGGCCAGAAGCATGATAGCAATTTATGTCGGTGGCGCAATTCTGCATAGAAATTTTACCTTCTGGCAACTTGTTACGATGTGTTACATGCAGACATTTTTTTTTTAAGCTCTACCATCCAGATTGAGACCTTATCAGTTGGGTGCAGGAGAAAGAAATCTTCAAGCCATAGAGAATTGGATCTGTATTGCTGATTTGGGGTCCGCAATGGTCCAGATGCATCCTACCTTACGTTTTTTTCTGCATGCAGGGACAGTAGCAGCAACTAAAAATGGAGCGCTAGGTGGGTTTGGTAGCTTCTCCGCCGGCGTTATAAGAGCATCATAATATACAAACAAAATTAATACAGAGAAGTTTTTTTCCCTCGAGAGTGAGCTTTCTCTACATATTTACAATCATCCCTGTAGATAGACAGATTTTAGATATTTGACGCTGTAAGAATACGAAAGTCAACTTACGACGTAGGACAAAAAGTAAACAAACACTAGTACCTTGGTGACTTGTTTTCTTATTTTTTCACGTCTCAGAGGTAAATGGACATAAGTGAAAGTAAGGAGCGAATCTTCGACAGCACCGTTCGTTTCCTCCCTTCGCTTTACTTTCCCCTTATCTTTTCAGCGAGCAAAGTCTCCGGGACCAGTGATTCCTCATCTGTCAGGCAGTGTGCCCGCCAGACTAGCCAGACTGTGTGCAAGAACTATAATTTACTGGTAATAGTACAGCTACACACAGGGGAAAATTCATACAAAAAAAAAAGCCCTCCACAATGCAAGTTGATCCTGATCGACCAGACCCTTGACCCCACAAAACCACAGAAATGCGCACTTGCATGATACAGCAGTACATCTTTTAATATAAATAAGGAACATGGAAAAGAGGAAAAAAAAAAAAAGAAAAGATATGCTCATAATCACCCTACAAACAGTCCACAAGACTCAAACTGTACCAGAAAAAGGAAAAAGTGAAAAAAAAACATGAAGTAAGAAGCGAGACAGCATCACCATACCACCATGACACGCAGCTATACAGTATTCCGTGCATGATCATACATGGCGACGAAAAGTATAAATGTGGACCCTGAAGTTACACAAACTATGCAAGGGAAAACCTTTCCACTCCCCATCGTGCCTTTCTGGATGTGAAGTTCTGGGGTTATGTTAATGCATCCCATTTCCGCAATGTTAAGTGGTAGATATGGAATTAAGTTAAGAAGACTTTGTCTCGGTGGTGGAGCTGGAAGAGGTGGCAAGTTGCTTATTCTTCTGCTGTACAGCCCACGCAAGAACAGCTACTTTACCCCTCTCAGCAGCTTGCTTCCTGAGCTTCTCCGCCTGTGCTATTCGCTCCTTGCGTTGTTTGTCTTCCTGCTCTGGTGTCAATTGCGCTGTTCCATTAACAGTACCTGATGCAGGGACTGCTGCACCTCGGGCCACAGCTGGGACTGCTGGCTTCGAAGTTGCAGTTGTAAGCTTCGTTATTGGAGCTTTCTTTTGAATGACCAACGCAGGTCTTGGGACAATAGCAGGGGGCTTGATTGGGCGAGACTGTACTGGACAAGATGGACTTGAAGTCTTTTGTTTGGTGAATTCCTCAGCTTTCTTTGCCTCTGTAGAAGCAAGTTCCCTTTCCAGTTGCCCATTCAGTGCTGCTGACACGTTACTGTCCCGGGGTGATTTGCTGGCAACTGAAGAGGTTTTCGAAGGTATAGGCTTCCTTGCCTTCGCTTCCTTTTCCTTCAATGATGCCTTAGCAGCCCCTGCCTCCTCCATTCTCTTCTTCCTTGCCTCCTTTGCCTCTGCCTGCTTTCTTGCAACTTCCTCACCAACGAGCCTAAAGCCGGTGGGCTTTGTAGGTGGCTTCGAAGCTCTGGCAGGTGCGGGAGGTTTGTTCAAGCTTGCTATGCGTGGACGGGGGGCTGGGGGGGGGGCCACACTTGGATTTTGAGAACCCTCAGCAGCCGCTCCTGGTACCGGTAGAGTTGGGCGAAGACGTTTTGTTGGAGGCACTGGTCCTGATGCTACACGCTTCATCCGCATAGGCAATACCTCCTTGACAGGTGGCGGCTCCAGCACAGACTTCTTTTCCCGAGGTGTTGCCTTTGTAGCAGCAGCACCCAAAGACTTCCTGGGGGCAGGCTTCGCAATTGGCCTCTCCTTGGGCTTCTTTGCTGCTTCTCGAGCTTGGGAGACAAGGGGGACCTTTTTTGTATCGGCTCGAGGGGATGATGTCGGTGTGGGCCTCTTACCAGTTGCCCGGGGGGAGGAGCTTGAGGTAGGTTGTTTTGGTGAAGTTTGAGAAGGTGAAGTTGACGCCGTAGGTTTTGATAAAGATCTGGGAGAAGTACTGGATGTTGACTTTTCTGCACTTGGGCGGGGGGATCCGGTGGATGCAGTCTTCGCCACCGGACTGCGTAAGGGGGTTGCCGGGACAGGTTTCTTCTTTTCAGTCCATGGTGGGGATGTAGCTACAGATTCTAATACGGTTCGAGAAGGCGTTGTCTGCTTTCCCTTTGCTTCCACACGAGGAGGGGTAATGGGGATGGGTTTCTTTACCGGAGCTCTCGAAGGGGTGCAGGAGGTGGTAGGCTGCTTTGAGTCTACTCGAGGAGGTGAGGGTGGAGCCGTCTTCGTAAAGGTTGCTTTGGAGGATGAAGCTGGATTTGACGTAGTTTTTAATGTCTCTGACTGTTTCCCTCGTCGAGCTGTAGCTGCAGTCACGGGGTTAGCTGCGGAAGACGCGAAAGCACCTGCAAGTGTCCTTTTAACAGTTAACGGAGTTGTTTGAACAGCCGGAGCATGTTTTCTGGTTACTCGACCCTTAGGTGCGTCAACAGCTTCTAGTGCCTGTCGTCGGTATCAGCATTAACAGGACGCCAATATAGAAATTTCAGTGATTACTACCTTGACCTGAGATATAGATTCCTCTCTCTGAACTGGCTCTTCAATTTGAGCTGGCTCTTCCCTCAGTATCCTCCTCTCCTCCTCCGTCTGGACAGGCAGTTGTATTTCTGTGACCTGTAGAGCCTCCAAATCCAGGGAGGACGGCATATCCAAGCTCTTGTTATCCACAGGCTTTTTCTTTGGTGACCTCTTGATCAATTGTTCGAAAGTGTCGATACCATTATCTTCCTGTAAATCCTTCTCAAGATCTTTCCCATGTACTTCTGGGTCAAACTTGGGCGTTTTCGGGGGGACGTTCGGCATTGTCCTCTTTGGTGTAGCTGGCATGACAGGTGTGTATCTAGGCTTCGGTATGTAGGGCACTGGAAATGGGGCCATTGTTCCTGTGTTGTTGGCACCCTCATCTATAATCGACGGAAAGGATACTAATTGCGCTACGGGAGTCATGTGTCAGTCTCCAATAGTCAAAGCAGCTATGAAACGAATTGAGAAGCAAGCTTACCTTCCTGAAGCTTTTCCCTCCTACTCCTACTTCTTGAAGGCTCTCCACTTGGTTCCTCGTGCTCCTCCACCTCCCCACCAGCCTCCTCTGCCTCTGTCGTCACAACATCTCTATCCAATGCCCCCTGCTCATCTGTTTCCTGCTGTTCCTCTAGAGTCGTTTTTCCACGTCTAGACCTCGTTCTCCTAGGCTTTAGTGCAGGTTTCTCCGTGACCAGAGGAACTTCATCCACAAGGTTTTGATCTGCGACTTCAGCTGAGGCGTCGACTGCCCTTTTTGCGGCTCCCCGGGTGCGAGCCATGAATATGCGTGAGCGCCTGTGTCGCGAGGTTTAGGGTATTTGGTACCAATAGCAGACCTTGGTAGAACAAGTCGTCGGATCAGAGTTGTGTCTGAGCACGTAGTTGTAATAGATGTTATGAGAATGCTGATCACCGCAGGGGGCAAGCTATCGGCAAACGTCAGGCACGAATCACGCACGAGACGAGGTCGTACTCTATCTATGGTCGCACTTGAACACGCTCAAGTGGGTGGGGAGGAATATTCTGATACTAGGGAGGGGATCTGGCAAGAGGGATCTATCTAATTGTGCCTGCCCCACCAGATGTTTTCTTGTGCAGCAGGAACGGGAATTAGGACGCCGTTGCCATTGTGGAGCTAGGATGTTAATATCAATTTTTAATACAGTGCTCCCCTTCGAATAGTACAGCGTCCGTGTCTAACCTTACTCCATTGACTACTGCTGAGCCTCAATGCGGTTGGCAAAATCAGAGAGTGCCTAGGAAGCTTCGCATGTAGTCTGGTCCCCCCAAATGGAGTCAGGGCTCAGTTGAATTCCTGAGAGTTGGGATAGGGGCACTCAACTTCAAATCCTACGGTAACTGTAGCAATGAATGAATGCATCGTCCATTCAGGAGTACAGATGCTAAATAGCACGTACGTTAAAATAGAGTTTATCACTCCAATATCAACTTTATTCGGTCAATCGACGCACACTAGAGATAATATCACCTCTTACCCCTTAGTAATCCCTCAAAATATCTCCTGGTGTCTAAGATACCACCAAGGCCTATAGCTCCTCCCTCAATATCTCCCCCTAAACTAACCTGGCCAGACAGCCGATCATTGCCTCCTTTCCCTCTCTCCCCTCCCTTCCACACCAAAATAGCCTCTTTCCTGCTACTTCCCAGTCTATTATAAGCCAACCACCAGCCTCTCGTGGTTCGTGACTTACGCTCTTGCCCCCGTTCTGAATCTGCATAAATATTTACTATGTGGTTATGTATATGTATAGCGTCGACTCGACTCCACGGTTGTGGCGGAGCATGTACGTCTCCATAGGATGGATAGGAGGGTATATTTGGCAATGAAGAAGACGTGGCAAGAGTGACCGGATCAAATAGGAGTTCGTAAACTACGGGCTTCGCAGGAGTCGCTGATCCTGGCCTAGTTGATCTGGGCATAGAGGGTAGAAGTGAATTCCGTAGGGGCCCTAGCCGTAGGTGTAATGATCTGTAGAATGATGGTGATGATAAACGCGGGGTTTTGGGCTCGAATATGAGGGTAAATGTAAAAGGCGGATTCTGCTTACATGTTAACTTGAGCATTTCCTGTATTTCAGCTTTGATTATCTTACCAGGTATACGACAACTCTGAATTCTTTGAATGTAAGTGACCGCAGTGTCCGATCAGTACTACTTCGTTGGAGTTCTACCTGTTCATCATCACTTCCGACAATCCTTGACTGTTTTCCTGATGGTATATCAGACTTGCTATCTAGCAACCATACAGGCCTTTCTGTGATCTTTCCACGGTGGACCCTGCTGCTAGGATTATCAACCCCATCATTATTCAATCCTCCCCCCTCAATTTCATCCTCATCGTCCTCCAAATCCCCCGTATAACCATAAAGAAATCTTGGTTGTCCATTTTTCTTTGTGTCAGGTCTGAACTTTGGTGAACCTGGCTGGGAGTAGCTTTCCGCAGCGTTTGTCTCGGTAGTTATTGGGTTTTGGGCACCTTGATACCTTCCACGACCACTAGCTTCAATACCAGCGCTACCTCCTTCCCCCCCGGCCCATCCAAAAGTCAAAATATTCAATAGTTTTCCATTGGACGTCGTAGAATTATTTGCCGCTGTGGAGGCTAGAGTCGTTGTACCCGCCTGGCTTGCAACAGTGGCTCCTCTCGTATGTGATGCTGCTGACGTACCCCGCGCTATACCATCCATTGATTGTCTCTGAGCAGGAATCAAGCTCCGTGGCCTCGATTTCCCTGGTAAATGTGTGCCCGCACTTCCATTTTCTAATCCGATACTTGAATCTATACTATCCTTCTCGCTCACACCCAAGGGACAGCGTTCTTCACCAGAACCATGGTTTGGGGTCGATGAGAGGCGGCTCAACCTCGGTCTTTTCCCTTTCCTACTCCGGGTAGAAGGAGGAACAATCCGATCTTCGCTCCATAAATACACATTGGAAACCCATGTCGAGATGTCTCTAACTGCCGTTGGATCCAAATGTCCAGTCCCGGAAAATATGCACCCATCTAAAACTGTGACCTCCCTAACAGCTGTAGGTTCCGGTTCCGGGGTGAATGAAAGTGGTAGTAGTGAAGGGGGCCGCCCGGGGGAATGGGTTCGCGAAGGTACAGGTGAGGAGTTTGTAGAGGCCGGCCAAAGTGAAAACGTCAAGGCAGAAGAAACTCGAGATGGTTCTGGTTGTGCTGGAGTGGCCGAGCTTTCATTTCCGCCTTCCTCATGGCCTACTATCTTTCCAAATCTACTCACAACCATATCCACCAGTCCTCCTCCTTCCACAGCTCGCTCCTGCATTACAAACGCCTCTAAAACCTCCCTGACAGCAGCACCTAGCCTAGGCTGTGCCATCTTTATCCCTCCCCAAACCTCCACAGCTGGGTTACCAGTAGGTACCACTTCCCACCTCCGCACCCATCGTACCCAGTACTTTTCCAGCCTGCGACAGAACCTCTCACGCCCCAGCTCCTTGATATTTGTATCGAACATGCCGTATAGAAAGCGGTATTGGTTGTATGCTGACGTGAGCTGCGCAAGGAGAAGCCGTGGGTGGGAGACTTCACGAGAGGAATACTCAATGTTATCAGGTTGTCCGGAGCTTATCCGCGTAAAATCGACATGCTTCCACACCAAAATTCGTTATTGCGAAGATCATTCTATAACAGCTACCGACGGAGGGAATAACCAACAGCTAAAATCCACCATCCTTCTTCGACTTCCTGCAGTACGATTCGGCTTCGCTCTGTCTCCATCTGGCTTAAGTTCTCGCTGCCGTTAAATCCTCTGTGCGGATAGACCTAGTCGTAAGTATGAATGAATCTTCAATAGCTCCCACAGGCGGCTCTGCCCTGCACTCACTTTGCAAATTCTACCACTCCCTGCGCCAGCCCGACCTGCCTCAGCCGCTCATTCGGGGTCTGTGGCTCCCTTGACGTGAAAAATACAATCTGATTGCCAACAGTTTCATCGGTAGGGCCTAGAGCTGGGTTGAAGATTGCGAGGGAGAACAGAGACGCCGGCGTGATTGATAGCTGCGAGGGTGGAGAGGACATGGCGTGGGTATTTGATATACATGCGACGCTCCTTGAGTCCGCCTGCGGGCTTGTGCTTGTCCGGTGGGGCCTTGAAGAGGTGTGGAGAGAGACAGAACGTGGGAAGGGCCGGGGCCTGGGAATATGTGCAGCTGAAGCTTGCAGAAATGGCCGTAGCTATGGAAGCGTGAAATGAAGCAAGGAAGTTCGAGATCAGCGATAAATGTATCGGAGGATCGCACTGTCGCTGATCGAGCTCTATGCGAAAGCTCAGATCAAGATGGCCATGTCATTGCATTGACTAGACATGATCAGCGGGCGCCATATGCTGCATTATCGCTCCAGCGTTCCGCTATGCGGAGTGTACCGGGGTTGCACACTTGGAATGCCTACCCTACTCGGCCCCGCGCAGCATCGACAATCGCCATGACGCCCCTCGCCTCTCTGTTCAGATTTTGGCCGCGAAAAAACACACCCAGCGGAATACGCAGATCTGGCCTGGGCTACGCAGTAGCATCTAAACCTAATCGCCAATTCTCACAGTGCCGGCATTTCCAGCACCAGCACCCTCCGCTACGTATTCTCTTCTGCGGGTCCGATCACTTCAGCGCAACCTCACTCAAGGCCTTGTATCAGGAGCATAAACGGGATCCCCGCTTGATAGCATCCATCGATGTCGTGACTAGGGTGGACAAACGGGTTGGGCGGGGATTGAAGACGATCAAGGAGGGTGGGTGCTCCCCGTTTGCCTCTCCTGTCGTGAATTTCCGGGTAAGAAATGCTTACGTGGACGACCTGCCAGTGCCTGCAAAGATCGCCGCAGAAGAATTGAAGCTCCCTCTACATGAAATTGACACCTTTACTGGCTGGCATGTACGCGAGCCCACCCCCACTATATTTTCATCTTGGTATTGACCCTCCCAGAGCCCCCAACTCCCCTCACCGGGCCTCTGAACCTCATTATAGCTGTCTCCTTTGGCCGCCGCGTCCCTGCCCGCATCCTCAATTACACCCTCTACGGCGGCATAAACGTGCACCCCTCCCTGCTCCCAACCTATCGTGGCGCCGCCCCCATCTACCACGCCCTCCTCGACAACGCTCCCTTCACTGGCGTCACCATCCAAACACTCCACCCCGTCCTCTTCGACCATGGCACAATACTCTCCCAATCCCCAGAAATTCCCATCCCAAAGGGAACAGATTACCAGACCCTCCATGACAGTCTTGCTATATTAGGCGCACAGATGCTTGTACATGCCTGCAGGAGTAGACTTTTCCAGAAACCACACCACGTCATAGAGTCAAGATACCCACCGAGCGAGGCTCCCAAAATTAACCCAGAATATCACGCGAGAATCAGCTGGGAACGGCAGACCGCGGAAGAACTAGAACGGTATTGCGGAACTCTAGGTACATTATGGTGCCGTCTTGGGCCAGTGGACGATCCGGACAGGAGGAAAAGAGTGATTCTGTCTCAGCTGACATCTTGGGATGATGATAAGGTGAATGTGGATGAGCCCGCGCAGCCGGGGCAATGGAGGTACCACGAGACAGGATCTAAAACGGGGTTTTTGCTCATAAAATGTCGAGCTGGTTGGATAGAGGTTAGTGGGATTAAAATAGAAGGGAAGACAAGGACCCAGGGAGGAGAATGGGCAAGGAGTATGACTGCAAACAAGAGGGGACCCTTTGTGTTCACCTAGTCTTACTGCTGCACATATTACAGAAGGAATTCGTAAATCTAGCCTAACATATTCCTCCGCGTCATATACATCAGTAGCATAACTCCTTTAAGAAATATGGCCCTAATCACTTCAGGGTAACTTCAGCCGGAAAGCTTAACACACCGGCGGAACAATAGGCATTGCGCAAAAGGGTGGAAGAAGTAACTGCCAGATAATAGAAATAAGAAACAGAAAACAAAGCCATACAGGGATATATATGCACGGGCATAAATGCATGCTTCAAAGTAAGAGTACGCCTTCTGACCTGAGCAATATAAACCCGAAAAAGATATGAAAACGTGGTATTCTGCATCCCCCATCATAAACTTGCAATCCAAGTTCCAACCGCGTAAAATAACCTGATTCTCTGCCCACCACGCTCTCTTCCCTCAAGCTCATGCATTCGTGGTTCTAAGCCCGAAATTCCGTGTGGCACACTTAACCGTTCCCTAATACTAGGTTAAAGCGGTGATAGCAACGGAAGATTCTGCATTAGCAACAGGCGCGCTATCCGCAGCTGGATCTGGTGCCGCCAACTCCTCCCTCTTCTCTTCCTCATCCGCAGTCTCGGCAGTCCTCAAAATGCCATTCTTTTTCGCTTCCCAAGTCTCTTTTAGGATTTGTTCATCCCTTGCCTTCCTTAACCTTTCGGCCTCCTCAACCCCTCCAGCCTTCTTCAGTTTACCCTCCTCCACAAATTTACCCAACTCCTTTTTGAATTCAGGTACTCTTCCCTCAAGCTCTTTCTGCCTCAATCTCTCTGCTCTCTCAATAGCCTCAAGTCGGTTCTCATGGTTTGGTCGGAGTGCTCGCACTTCGTTTAGCACATTGCCTTTCACCGAAGCTACATCGATAGTTTCATCAACTGTAGGTTGAAAGCCTCGAGAAGCACTCCTTGGCCCACTTGCCTTGACCTGCTGTTCCGTGCACTGCTCCACCAAAGCAAACGTTTGTGAAGCCTTTTCTAAATCATCCTGTAAGTCCGAAACAAGCTCCTCTTGCATGTTGAAGAACTGTTGATCGTCACACACGACTTCAAGCTCCCTCTCCCAGACCTTCTTCCACTTCGGCTTCTCACGCTTGATGTAGTCGGACATTCGTTTGAGCTCTTGTTTGGCTTGAATAAGATCTTTCGAGACAGCCTCCAATTGGCGATGTAGGGGCCGTACTCCCCTCTGCACCACATCCTTCCGGAGCTCTTCAACAAGGTCCTGAAGGTCGTCAACTCGGGTAACAAGGTTATCGGCGTCTGTCCCAAGGGTCTTCTTCCCCTCCTCAACATGAGCACGGCCACTTCCTGGAGCAGCCTTCAACGCTGCTATTGTAGAAGCATTCTCAGCTGTTGATTTGACGGTAGCGGCCTTTGCCTTTATTGTGGTCATGGAATTGTTCACATCAGAAACGAAAGAAGAGTAGACTTGCCTGAGAACAGCCAAGTCTTTGCGCAGATCGCGGATCTCTTTTATTTGTTGGCTGTGGTCCACATGTGGCATTTCAGGTGTGTTTGTGGGACTTGCAGAAGCAATCGGTGGAGTAGGGGGACCAGTAGGAGCTACAGAGAGCTCAGCAATTTTCTTTGCGGCCTCCTCTTGCCTCTCAGCGACTCGTTGCAACGCTGCGGCTTGCCCATCGACCAGGCCCTTCACTCCCTCGACCAATTTCCGTAAACCGCCAATCCCGTCGTCAATATGACGTTTCACTTCATCTAGAACTTCCACATTTAGGCACAACACGCTCCGGTCTTTTATATCCTGGAGGTCTTCCAATTCATATCGCACTCTAGAGGTAGGATCTTGCAGGTAGATTTCGGGGAAGTCCTCTCCAGCTGGAGGATTGTAATTGAATTTCGAAATGAATAACAGACGAAGCGATGTCAGGGACAGGTCATCCACTCCTTCTGGGAGTATCGTTTTCTTAGTTGACCTTCCGATTTGGAGGAATACTGTTATTTCTTTTATATTGCTCGACTGACTCGTTGCCGTTCCAGGCCTTGCAGTTTCAGGGGTATCAGAAACATCTTGAGATACGGGAGTTTTCGTCCGAGATTCATCATGCGGCCGTTGCAAATCGGCCGGGGGCTCAACAAGGTGGGGTGGCGCTGGGGGGGCCACAGTGTCGACTTTCAGAGACGGTTGGCGCCTTAATTTCGTCTCCTTAGGCGGAGGTATAGTGCTTGGTGGAACCTTTTCTTCGGGAGACTTTGGGAGTGGAGTTTCCGGGGATTTTAGAGCTGGGTCACCTTCCCTTTCCTCTAATATACGATTCTTCTTCATTGGTGAAGTATCAATTCTCCCAGGCCTACCTCCCCCAGATTGGCGCACTCTCCCTGTATCGATCGCATCATGTGGCTCTCTATATCTTGGGGTAGGCGATGAATGCCCATTGGGAGACGCTCCAAGCCTATTACCAAGATAAGCAGAGTATCGACGGGAGGCTCTCCTTGGGAGTGCGTTTGATTGCTGTAGCGCAGTAAGGGGGTCGTCCTTGGGTTCTGGAGGAGGCGGATGTGCAAAATATTGTGGTGGGTTTGCGGCATAAAATGCGTTCATGTCTGTTGGAGGAGGGCTGACGGGGGATACTGTAGAAATGGAGGGGGTGGTGGAAGCGGTGCCTTGATAAGTTTGCGAACTGGTTGTGGGCCCTCGACTTGTTGGGAATGGTGGTCCTTGAGGCGAACCACCCCTATTTGATATTGGTAAGGAAGAAGATCGTGGAGGCGTTATTTGATCCTCCAAGCTCTCATTGCTACGAGCCCGTGGTGGGCCTCCACTTGACCGCTGAGAACCTGAACTGTCTCCGTTCTCTCGCGCCTGCCTTTGGCGTAATCTTGATTGCTTTCTTTTCAAGCCATGCAGCAAGTTGATAATAATCTCCCTTATTCTGGGGAGATAGACATCTAAACTAGCTGGGCTGGCATCTTGACTGAGAGTGCTCTCAAGAATGGTCCTCAGGGCATCTGGGACATTTCCCAAGTCCGCGGTTTCTACTCCGATGGCTGTGAATGCTCGACATGCAATATTGAATTCCGACCCTAGCCGTACGTAAACATCCGATACCTGTGCTTCGGTTGCACTTCCGCGCGACCATGCCGTCAAAGTCTCTAACAGCTGCTTTGTCGCAATGAGCAGGTGAGTTACGGATTTCTCAATCGTTGAGAGCTATGGAATCTGTTAGAGTCATTCCCGTTCTTGCTTCTCTCTTTCGGATAGGAATAGGGAGGGGTGTCACATTGACTTGACGCCGGTGCGCAGGGTTTCTGCTGCTGGCACTTGACGAGGTGTGCGATGAGCCCGACATTGATCCGGCCGAATGGTGCGCATTTGAGGAGGATGTTGGGGATCCCCGTTGAATAGAGCTACGTGTGGATGAAGACGGTGATTGCATAATTTGCATACCTGAAACCGCTTGTTTTCAATTTGAATTTGAATTAGCTTTCTCCGCGCATGTTGATGAGCATTTTTGAAGGAAGGGGGCAAGACTGGTTTGGAGCTAGAAGGGATACAGACAGAAACCGGAGAATCTGGTTCTCTGATGGGATCTGGGGAACAACAGGAATCTTTTGAGATGAAACCAAGTTCAGGGTATTATATTGCTCGGTACTACTATCAAGTTAGTTTTTGCCTAGCACGCCTCTACCGTATTCTATACTTTGAGACTTCGTTACCTCTAGGTCTCCACTTTGGTAAACCAGAACAAGGTCCTCGGTAGAGCCTCAAGCCAACCAATGTCTGTGGGAGTAGTGGGGGAGGGGCGGGGCGTGAGTGGCTTGTTCACAGTGGAGGGAGTCGAGATAGACTAAATCCGAGTAGGTGAAGGTATGGTATGCTCTTGCACTGATGGGTAAGTAAAGGCTAGTCTTGAGGGTGGGGGCCAACAAGTGAGTACCGTCCCTGCCTCGATACCTCGCCCACTAGCAACGGCGAAATATAGGCGTATGGGGAGTGGGAGGGTAAATGAATGATTGAAGGTGCCAACCAGCTATGGTCTAAACGCCAGAGATAGAGACAGTTTGGGCTGGAAGTCGAAGCCCAATAGAGTGCAATTCAGCGGCGTGAGTACCAGCCGGAGGTACCCAGTACCTGGAGTGGAGGGAAGGTTTCACAGAGTCACGAGGTGCGGGAGCGAATCGCTCAGCCCCGGCGGCTGCTCGAGCCATGGGCAGCGGGTCATTTGATTAGCGGCGAGACTTGGGTCACATGTAGGCAGGCTTGATATAATAAATCATTCAGTAAGGCTGGCAGGCCGTTGAGCGGTACCACAGATCGTCGAATGAACACAACCTGAGGTCGATGCCTTGACTGATGGACGTGTACTAACGCTGGCACTGGCCTGTGAATCATGTGGTCTGGATGGGCATGAGCATGTGGAGTATATAGAGAATACATGGTGCATGTGCCTAGTAGCTAGGGAAGCAAGACTATAGATACAGGCAGTCAGGTTGACCTCTGTACAGGTACTCCTGAGTTGGCGAGGTGATGGATATGTGATCTCAGCACAGGCCAAGAGTATCAAGAGACAGGCACTGGAGTTTAGGTGATACTCTCCTCGAAAAAGAACAACAAGGCTGGGCCTTCAAGAAAAAGGAATACCTAAATTTTAGGCAAAAAGGTAAAAAAATGTTCGTTGAAACGTTAGGTTAGCACAACGAATCACCCGCACCCCACCAAAATCAATTAGGCCCTTCTTCACACGTCTGCCCCCGTTTTTACAATCAGCAACCCCCTGCTGCTTGCTGCTTGACAGTTTGGACCCGCCAGGCCTTCAGGTAATCAAGAAGTGCATTCGCTCCCGGACTCCTTACTCTACCCACCTCTACACGCACATACGCACCTCTCCTATACAGCAGCACCCAGCATTGGCGAGTAAGGTAATCGGCCCAGGCAGCACGACAGATTCAGAGCGGTGGTGCAGCAGAGTAGCAGCTGAAGTTGACGGGGAACAAGAAGAGGAAGACGGGAAGACAAATATAGAAGAAAGCCTCTGGCTGAGAGGAGAGAAGTGCAACAGCAGTTATCAAGTGCAGGTCTCACTTTTCATACGTATACTCGACTCGCGAGCCTGCGAAAATCCCACGATACGTCGGCCTTTAAACTCTAACGTTGAAACGAACTTGAACGCTACGAACATAACGAACTGTGTCCGCCTCCTCCCCTCTTACCCCCCCCTTTACTTTTCAACCTTCTAATTCCATCAAGCAAATTAACAGAGTCCCCTCCTGGACCTCTCTTATTTTCACCTTAATACCTTTTTCCATAGGTTCCTTGTTATTATTCCGAATTAGTTTCGGAAAAATCCATAGCTTATACTACAAAGTTATTCGCACCCTCTACCACAAGCGGAGCATAATACACACCTATCCGCAACAATCGAGCCGTTGCGATAATCTAATTCGTAAGGGCTTGGTGTAACGCCTCCAGCTCTACAACGGTCAGCTTGCTTCAGCTCTCCATAGCCGATCACAATCTCGAGCTTTTTCACTCGGCACTATCATCTACTAGAAAGTATGGCATCGACTGCCACTGTTCCTCCACCCCCAGCAAGTACGCCTGGCTCTGCCAATCCAAATGGCGGCCCAAGGCCACAGCCAAAGACAAGTACCAGTCCAAACCCTTCCAGCGTTGCAAACATCAACAGGCGATCGGTTCAGTCACCTATTGAAGGTGGTGGCTCTCAAAGGTGAGTTCTCTTGCTAAAGTTTCTCTGCAAACTTAGAGCCCGGGTTCGCTTGCTATATGACGACAATTGGTTCGGGACATGTGTCTCGCAAGACCTAAATGTCAAATTCTATTTCCTTTACTAGTGATATTTAGACTAACAGTACCTCTGTTCCGTAGAAGAAATTCTTCCCATAAACCGTGGCCTCAGCAACCACAACAGAAGTTCCAGCATAACGGGACCCCCCAGTCGAATTCACCAGGGCCTCAGGCCATAGCTAAAGCAAAGCCCACTGAATCTGACACGCCTGATAAACACATGCACGACAGAACTCTGTACCTTCTGGCTAGTATGGCTGTAAGCGACAAATTTCTCTCACCCAAAGTCTCACGTGATATCTTGTCTTCTCTTTGACTATTAACAGCAACTAATGCAATGGATACCAAAAGGGGAAACAAACCATCGTAACTCTTAAGAATGGGGCTCGTTACTCGGGAATCTTGAGTGGTGTCTCGACTGGATCGAGTGATTTGGGCTGTCTCCTCAAGTGGGTCAAACAAATTCGTGCCGCAACTAGCAGTCAGGAGGAGGAACCCTCAGAAGATGAGTACAAAGGTTCAGGCCCGGACAAAGCAATGATATTCCAAGCACAGGATGTTGCCGAGATATTCGCGGAGAAGGTGACTCTTGGTGATCCTGAAACCTCTAAACATGCCCCGAACGGTGCGTTTCTTGTAACCCTTCACCCAAGCTGTGGCTAATTGGAGCTCAGGTGCTCCAGCGTCGGGTTTTAGAACAGACACGGACATTTCTGGGGGCACTGGACCAGCTCGTGAACGGGAGCTACATCGGTGGGAGCCTACACCTGATGATGTAGCCAGCCGTACTCTTGGACTTGAGGAAAGTGCGTCAAGTGGCGGTGCATGGGATCAGTTTGCAGAGAATGAACGTCTCTTCGGTTTGAAGTCGAATTTCGACGAAAACATTTACACAACGAAACTCGACAAGAGTCACCCATTATACCAGCAGCGAGAAGCAGAAGCTACTAGGATTGCGAAGGAGATAGAAGGTCAAGCTGTGAAGAGTGCTCACATCGCTGAAGAGCGTGGATCAGCCTGGGTGGATGATAGTGGCATGGATGAGGAGGACAAGTATATTATCATCCCACACCCTTGTGTCCTCAATACTGACCATTAATCAGATATAGTGGAGTGCAGAGAGCAGCACAGCCTACTCAAGTCAGTTTCCCGCCTCTTCAGTCTCCGGGTCCAGCAAAGTACACCCCACCGGCCAAGAGAGCACCTAGTGGCCAGCCTACTGTGCCTGGTGCTCCCCACGATCCTGCCATCATTGCTTCGGCATTGGCTCGCCCTGAGACGTTGCAGCAACAGAAGCAGCAGCAACAACAGCAAGAACAGCAGTCAGCACAGCAGCAACAGCCACCGCAACAGCAACAGCCACCGCAACAGCAACAGTTATCGCAACAGCCACACCCCTCGCAACAACCGCAACAACCGCAACAACCGCAACAACCGCAACAACCGCAACAACCGCAACAACCGCAACAACCGCAGCAACTACCACTACTACCACAGCAGCAGCAGCAGCAACAGCCGCAGCAGCTCAAACCTCTAGTGCCTCAAGTTAAATTGACGCAACCAGATGAGCAACCAAAGTCGAGAGAAAAGCCAACGCTTCCAGAGGTGGTAGCCAAGAAGGTATCAGCACTTAGTAGTGGCATTGTCACTGCAAAGTCCCCTGCAGCTCCCCAAATCGAACAGCAGGTATCAACCACCTTCAAACAGTTTGTCACCTCAGAAAGAGAACGTTATGAGGAAAAGAAAAGGGAGATGATCAGAAAGGATAAAGACGTCAAACTCCAAGACCTCAAGAAATTTGCACAGGAGTTTAAGCTTACTACACCAGTGCCAAATGATCTCATTCCCATCCTAGCAAAGGACAAGAATAAGCAAGCGGAGATTGTGGAGAAGGCTCGCCTAGCTGCGTTGAATGCGCCGCCCAAAACTGCTGCCACTACAACGACAGCTCCATCTACCCAATCGGTGTCTACTGCTTCCGCGGTGCCCCAAGCTGTTGCCGCACCCAATGCGCATTTTGATAAGCCTCTGTTCAAGCAAGCCCATAAATCTCAAAACTTCGCACCTCACCAATCATATATAAGGGACAAACAGATTGGAGCACGCTTTTCGAACATCCCTCAGCAGCAGCAACAACAGCAGCTGAGCCAGCGCCTCCTGGCTGCACGAGGTGCACACCATGCCGGGCACCCTGTGAACCGTACACCGATGCCAATACCCGAGAACCCTGCGAATATGTCTTCCAAGCCCTATACCACCGCAGCTTTGAAGATGAATGCTAGGGCAATGGAATTTAAACCAAACCCGACTGCATCCACATTCACTCCAAGCTTTGGGGGCCCTGCAGCATCTACTCCTAGCCCTACAGCATCCGTCGGACATGCCAATGCCTCGCGAGCAGCAAGCCCATCCGCGTTCTTTGGTCATAAGAAATTGAAGTCCGGCAAAGAAGAAAAGGTTTCTGTCAACGACTTTTTTAATCCATTCAAGCGCCAGAAAGAGGCTGCTGTTGCTGGAACACAGACGACTAGCCCTCACCCCAAGGGTCACAGGGGTAGAGATTCTAGGATTATTGATTTCCCTTTCAATACGCTCCCAACCTGGCAAGTAAAGGATGAAAACAAAGAGAAGAAGCACGATCAGATATTTGACAAGCCAGAATTCGGAGCTGGAGCCTCCATCAATTCACCCCAACCTCCACATATACATCCACATCCGCCGCATCACCAACCTATACCACCGCATTTGCCTCACCCACCTCATGGACCCTTGCCCCATATGCCTCACCCTCACCAACAGCATCACCCGCACCACCCGCAACATCTCGGCATCCCCCCCCCACACTATGGTGATGACCAGCATATAAGACATCTCTCCTCCCCACCTTCAGTCATGCCCTCACCACACCTTCCAAATGCGACTGTCGCATTTGGTTCTCCTTCCACCCACCATGCGCAGTTGTCCGCCATGTATGCAGCACAACATAGTCATATGCAGCCTTATGTCCCTGGAGCCCCCGGAGCGCCACAGTTCCCGTATGGGGCTATGCCCCGGGGATACTTTATGCAACCTGGCGCAAGTGGTGCACCTGGAAACGTCATTGTCCCTGGGCAGCCCCCTGTGCCCTACATGCCTCCATTCGTGCAAGTACCAGTTTACTCACCTCAGCAAATGCACGCATTTCCTGGCCAAAGTGCACCCCCACCTCCAGCCCCACCATCCACAGGCTACCCAAGCCCACGGCCCGCACCAATGATTATACATCAGAACTCGAGCCAGGGACCACCACCCCCACCTCCAATGATGACAATGGGGATGGCTCACCAGCAGCCGGGTATGTATGGAGCTGCAGGAGCTCAACAGCAAAGTGAGTTACACCAAAATTGGGTGCCCCAGCGTTCTCCCATTGTTACTCGTCGTTTTAGTCGTGGTGCTACTTCCTTCCCTACCCCTCCGCCCGTTCCTGGTATACCTCCCCAATCCCCACACATACCTCAGCTACACTATAATCCGCCTCCTGCCGGAGCCCCTGCTGCAGCCCATAGCTATTTGACGCCATCGGGCCCTGCATCTTCACTTACTCCTCAGGATGGCAAGACGTTCAACTCTGCCCTAAGTGTTAGCAATGCGAGCGGTAATAGTGGAGTAGGAGGGATGCATGGAGCAGGTGGTGGTCGTGGGCGGCATGGAGGGCTGCCGGCAACTGGAGCTACCCCGAACTTTGGCACTGCCAATCAAGCGTTTCCAACAGTGGGATATTCTGACGGGTCTTCCTTGAATATAGTGGGAAATATGGTGAGAGGTGGAGCATATCCTCCTCATCACTACAATAATCATCATCAGCCGCATCACTACCCGCCTAATGGCAGGGGTAACGGGCCCGCGGGCTATCCAGCAGCTCCACCGCATCACCCAGGCGGGACACCCGTGATGCCTCATGTCCAGCCGGCAAATCAACAACCCCCACCCCCACCACCGTCTGGTCCACAAGCTCACTCTACTGATGGCGGCGAGGAGAGCAAATAGTAGGGAATGTGTTCGTATAACCCTGTCTGACATTTAGGTTACCGATGTGGGGTTCACTTTTTGGAAGATTTGAGTATAGGCTGTTCTTATGTGTGGATGGCACGAGGAATGGTTTGAAAGAGGCAGGGCGGCTTTCAAGAGAGAAAAAGATTTGCCAGACGTCCATCTCTTTTTCGATAGTCTGGGGTCTGGGAAGGCGTGGAATGGGCGGGTGTAGCCAATTGCTGTATGAGACAAGGTACAGTTGGGTAGGCAATCTGTGGTAACTAAGTGGGGAAAGATGGTCAGTGAGGAATGATTATTTCTATACATTTCTCATTTTGTTTGAATGCTTGATTATTCTCTGTATTTCTCGTAAGATGTTTCGGGCGGATGCATCAACAGCCAGGGAGGCGACAATGAGGGATTCACGGCAGGATTCATGGTCATTCGATGGGATAATTCGTAGGGACACTGGTACAGGATACTTCTTCGGTGTATATTTTACATATGGCTTTTAGTGTTGCGAGGGCTTTCCTTTAACTGGTTTGTAAGTGCATTGCAAGGGAGTTTTGTGCGGAAATGGTCCCGGGCCACGTGACTGTCCGTGCCAGTGCAACCCTGAAGCGACGCACTCGCTGATGTCCTTGTGAGATGACATTGTCTATTCTACAGCCAGCAAATAGCAAAGCCCACCGTGCGCCAGTACTCCGACCAGATAAAAGTGTGAAAGTACAGGTTGCGTGGGCATCAGGGAGGAATCGCGATGTTTTGGTAGTGCTGGGTGGGTATGCGGACGAGGGTGATGGGCATGGGGATTTTGGCCTGCTGCTCCTCTGTGGTCTCTGGCGGTGGTTCTTGCTGCGAGGTGAAAGGGTCTTTGTCTGCTGCCGGGTTTTGCAGTCTTGATAGGGGCGCTGTGATGGGGACTGGTCAGCTCTGGAGTGATGGTGGGGCGGGGGGGGTTGGGGGCTCACTGGATGCCATTGATATTGCGCGGAGTACGTTTTGCCAATTGGCCAATATATGAGCGACAGCTATGCCACCAAGCAAGCAAATCAGCAAGGTTGGATCATGCCGTAGTAGTGTGCGAGGTGCAGAACACTCTACCTTCGGTTCCATCGGCCAGCGTGCCCAGTTTTTCCTCCAGCATCTCCATCTGCTGGGCCAGTGCTGCGCTTAGGTCACGGAGCTGGATGAGGTTCTCGAGCTCCTGCTTCTTTTCGCTGATGCGCTGCGCCAGGGCGGGCGAGTGATGCTGCTGTGAGGAGAACATGCCGAAGGAGGACGTGCGGAGGTTGGGGTTGGTGGAGGTGCTGGAGTAGCAGGGGGGGTTGTGGGCCATTGCAAGCGGTACAGCACGGGAGGCTTTCTCAGGTGGTTTATGCTATGGTTGGAGTGGTGTATGTAGATCAGCCCCGCTGAAGTTTGCTATGACGATCGCCATATCCGTAACCACGGCGACGAGTGTAAATAAAGAGCGCTTTTGGGCTTAGCGGTGTTTACTTTGCACTTTCATTGTCCCAGAAACTAAATATCCCCTTCCACTCACTCCACTCACTCACACAACACCCTCGCTCGACGATACCCCCATACACAGCGCCTTTGCTTTTGCACGATTTGCACTCTCCACCAGTCTCTACTCCTGGTCCGTAATACATACTGCTTGTTGGCTTGGATTCTGTGGCCTATCGGGCTCGGGCTACATTTGCTACTTTATACAGTTACCCAGCAAACCCCAAACAAACGACACAACGGCAAACCTATTTTCCCTCCCTCCTAGACGACCCATGGCCCGACTCAACGATCCTCAACCACCGGGAGGGGAATCCGTCGAAGCGCGTGCGTCCTGCTGCCCCCTCGCCCTGCACTCTGCATGCCACTGCTCGTCCCACTAACATTCCACAGTCAAGAAACGATACATCCGCCAGAATCGGGAAATTGCTCGGTGAGAACCTTCCCTTCCATTCCTCCAAGGATGATCTAGAGTATTATCGTTTACGATTTGCTCACTAAACCTCATACAGAGCCAACTCCGCCCAATCCATCCGCATCCGCACCCTTGAGGCCGAAGCGGCCCAGCTTCTAGAAGAAAATATTGCTCTACGGGAACAAGTCATTAGGCTCACTGTCGAGCTCGACCGCCGCAACCACTCTACAGAGATTCTCTCCAATGTCTCTGCTACAAAACGAGAATTGCAAAGAAAGGTTCAGGAAATGGTGAAGTTGATTGGTGGATTGAGTGCACTTCCGCAAGTGGGTGGGGGTAAGGACAAGATCGTCACGGGGCCGAAGCCGGTAGAAGAGAGGGTATGGAGGAATGAGTATCTTTTAAAGGTAGAGCAGGAACAGACAGGCTTGGAGGCCATCAGGGAGGATGTGGTTTATCCAAGAAAGTCCTTGAGGTATGTCCCAGCTGCAGTAGAATCCTCTCGATTCCTAATCTGACCGTATCCACAGTATGGAAGATGTCCCAATTCTCTCCCCTAGTCACGTACACACTTGCACCGCCCCAACCACCGTCGACGAAAACGACTCGGACAATGACCCCCCCGAGCCCTCATTCTCAGCCTTCCTCGACATGCGCCCCCGCCATCGCCGAGACAGCACATTCATCAACTCTTCCATCACCACTGCTACCTCTTCTAGCAGAACCTCCCCTTCCAAACTCTCTACCCTTGACCTCCCGATCCGTACATCAAGGTTATCTCCTCCTATAGAGAATAAGCCTCCCAAGAGGAAATTTGAGCTTACAGACATCTCCCCCGTGGGTGAGGGAAGGAGAATTAGCTTTGGCATCATTGGGGCTGGGGAGGGAGGCGATGATGCATTCATGTTTAGGGCACCAGAGAGGAGGGAGCGGGAGACCACCCCAAGCACCAATGCGGAGGCGGCAGCAGACGAGGTTCTGAGGAGGTTGAGTTGTGAACCATGGAGTAAGGTTGAGGAAGGCAACAGGAGACTAAGCGGGGGGAGTGAGAGTGGGGAGAGTGGCAAGGAGAACAAGCGAGTTGAGGAGAAGTCTACTGTACTTGGCTTTGGGGAGATGATTGAAGAGAGGAAAAAGAGGGTCAGCCTTGCGGGGGTTAGCGGGAATGTGTTGCTTGCGCCTCCGGTGGAGAAGAAGGAGCAAGCTGTGTTTGACACGGAGAAGTTTGCAGAAATTGACCTTGCACTGAAACCGAGGAAGGACAGAAGCTCGATTGATGGAGTGGGAGCGCAGAGGAAAGCTCTTGGAGCAAAAACGGCGAATGTAGGGTTTTTGAGTCCTGTCAAACAGCACCCATTGCTAGGGGAAAAAATCTCAGACTTGCAGCTCAAACCGCTGGAGTTGAGCTTAGAGAAGCCTAATATGAGGGAGATTGGGTTGGAGTTTAAGGGAGTGGAAAATGAAGCACAAATTTCTGGTATTGCCGGTGGGAGAACGTCGAGGCGCGCGTCGGCTCAGCCAATCAACTATGCGCTGCCGAGATTGAATACGAAGATGAGGAGGGAGACGGTAGAGCCTGAAAAGACTAAGAAGCCACGGACTTCGAGCTTGTCGAGGAAGGCGAGAGAGGGGAGTGCGGATAGGACGAGTCGCGCGACGAGTGTGGAGAATGAGATTGATGGGAATGGGGCGAGGGTGGGGGAGAGTGATCAGGTGGAAATAGTGCAGTGGGAGAGGGAGAGGGTGTCGAGGCAGTATGATAGTGGTGCGAACAGCAGGAGGAGGCCGATGCAGACGGCCGATGTTTACGAGTATTCAGCCTCGAGCCCGGAAAAGACGATGCAGCGAGAATTGGGGGGTAGGGGCGAGGAGGGTAGTGAGGGCGAGGAAGATGAAGTGGCGTACAGCTCGAGAGAGGGGAAGAGGATGTCGTTTGGAGAGAAGGCACCGGAAGAGAGGGAGAGAGGGAGGAGTAGTTTTGGTGGGGGCAAGGCGGAAAGACGCAGGACCATGGTGGTTTAGGAAACCAATTGAACGTCGGGAAGGGTAGGGGAAAAGGAATAGGGATGAGGAGAGGTGCTGATTAGATTGATTATGGAACAGGAGTAATTGAATAGAAGGGAGGGATCGAGTAAATACGGGGATAGATAGTTATATGGATGAACCATTGGGGGATTGGGGGAAAGAAATAAAGAGGAATTTCCTGAACTGGGGTGGCTTTTTTTTTTCTCTCTGTTGGAAATATTGTTACTTGACTTAGCGAAGCATGTTTTGTTTGAATTGGGTTTGGGTGATTATTTTTATTTCAGAGTCGCTTGTGGCTTAGCTTGGTATGTTCTTTTGAATTTGGTCTGTGGTTTTTAGTCTGTTTATTTTGAAGTTTCTAAAGCGTGGGGAGTTTGCTATATACAGCCCCTAGACATAAGTCTTGGTAAAACACTAAAACACACCAAAAGTGGCTATCGTGTGAAAAATGTTTAAAACCGAGCTCAGCAAATCATTACATAAAAAAGAATTTAGATTTAAGAGAAAAGCACACAGTCTTTCCTCTGATTTTTACAGCCTGGTTAAACGTCTTGGGCGCAGCGGTCTGTAGAACTAAAGCCCAATTCCAAAATTGCAGAAATTGCACTAAACTGTGTGGGGAATAGTGCGTTTTCATAACTTTTCAGTTTCCGAGGAATTCAACAAATCACCAGGGCAGCTGAAGAACTTGTATGGGCCTATAAATTTGGATTTAGAAACTTCGTATCAAGCTCAAACTCTATCCAAAAAGCCGCTCATAAATTCATAAGTTGAGTGTAATTATGCAGGTGCCTATGAAGGGCACTTTTGGTGTGTTTTCGGTGTTTTACCAAGACTTATGTTTAGGGACTGTACATATGTGAAAATGACATTAGATTGGCTGTCGGATGACTAGGAAAGCTTTCTCATGGTGGTTTGAGAGGTGAATAGGGGTTTTTGACATGAGAATTAATATAGATTTTGGGAATTAGAGTGGAAGTTACTACAACTATTGATTTGCATTACTAGTTTAGGGGTCAGCTTACACCTAACATACAGTTGTTTATTGCATACATATTCACTCTATTGCAATTGCAATGCTAAAGTTTAGTATTTACTCTTATAAATAGAAACTCCTAATGTGCACTATTATAACCACCATATTACCACGAGATAATAGTAATGGGCATGCAAGACTACTACTATTTGCTCAATTAGTGAACAAAATGTGAAGATAACTCCAAGGTAAATCCACTCCAAAGTGCAGAGTAAGCTGCGCTCTCCCAATGTACATACATGCATGTATAACCAATAAGTAAACGCCATCTGCCAACAACAACCTACATGCATCAATTGTTTCATAAAATAGGGCAGGCGATTTCTGTCTTCTTTAGATGTCCGCAGAAATGTCCCTTAGTTATCACACCTTTTGATTGTTACCCTCAAATTACGTTCCGATCTGCATTCAGGGTAACTAACGCTACCCCGACAAATGCACATGTACCTACCTTTGCCACGATTACATTTTTGTTCAGGCCATAGCCGAGAGACTGCACGCCTCGCCTGTACAATAGATGAAAAAAAAAAAATTTGGTACACTCGTCCGCCGAATGGTAGGTCAATAGTTCTCACGAATTATGCGATTTTACTGCCAAAGTGGCGCCTTTCCACCCCATAACTGATGGGAAAATAGAACCCATAACTTGTAATGAATTTTGGAAACGCTACCTGAGGCTCGAGTATAATAGAATTAGGTCCTTAGTAACCCCAGGGCTACCATGAGGTTGCAGATATGTGATATAGAATTAAGCATTTACTAGCCAAATTCAGTTCCAAGACTACATATTGTCTCTTTGGCCATAAGGGTAAGGATGATATGCTATTATTACGCTTTGAAAGGACCCCCATTATCTCTTGTTCTTGAAAATTTTGTAATTAAGTCCCCTAATGAGAAACTGCAAATCGCCAAAATTCTGGATCGATGAGTATACATATGATAAATATGCCACTGTGGCATACTCCTCCCGCTGCTACACATGGCACCCTGCATGCCGCGTGCATAACTCTCTCTCCTTCCAAACAAGTTAGATTCAAACCAAAGAATTGATATAAACCATGAACCGCCCGTGGCCGCTTTAGTGCATGGGCCCACGAGTTTTCCGACGGCTACTTAGGTATTATTGAGCACATATATTTTGCTAAGGAAATCCAAATACTGTGAAAGAACGCCGATATAGCCCCGTGATTAAGTCCATCTTGTATGGCGAGAGATCTACGAATCTTGCCCCAATACCTACGCCCATATACCTCCTTCACCAGCCGTCGCCCCACCCATCGTCATTGCTCCATCCGTCTTTCTCCACCGTCTTCGTTGCCACTGGTTTCTTCGATGCTGTTGTCACAGATTTCTTAGCCATCGAATTGGCAGTCGTAGTCGCTGTCTTCTTGACTGTGGCGCTTGAGTCAATCACTGGTTTCGCGATAGGGGCTTTCGCTGATACTTTTGGGCTTATAACCACACTGGCCTTTGTCGTAGTAGCTGGCTTTGACAATCCCTTTGGTAATTCCTTCTTCTTTGGTTGTATCAAACTCGCAAAATCTAGCTCCTCGTTCTCCGAAACCTTTCCTGCCAGGGGCTTGGTGGCAGGCGCATCAAAAAAGTTTTCATCCTCCAAGTCTCCCCAGGCATCAGGATCATTGTCTTCATTATCGTCATCGCCAAGGAAACTTGATGGTTTATGCACTACCGGAGCAGTAAATGATTTTCGTACAATCGATGATGGTGCAGTAGATGTGGCCCGAGGCGTAGTAGAGACTGAAAGACCTAATTTGCCAATTGAAGGTTCCGATAACAATCTAGGCACCATTCCAGATGACCCATTTGATGTGGATGCACCGGTGTTGTTACTAGTTTCCAGTTCCCCAACTGCTTTAGAAAGATTCTTGGTGAATGAGGAAATTACCCAGCCAGCCCAACTATCATCGGTCTGTGGAGTTCCGATGCGAGGTATGTTTGCAGCAACAGCAGCGGCAACGCCAGTGGCCCCATCAACTGCTTGTGGAGGTGGTAAGACGGTTTCAGGGTAACTCTCAGTAAGTGTTTTAACCCTCTGAAGAAATACGTCGAGGGTCTTCTGAGCTTGGACTCGTATAATTCTAGGGTTGTTAAAGATTAGCAATTGCCTAGCTAGCATTGGCATGGAGGGATGTTAGTACTTTTCCTTGTCAATCAATGACAAACATAGCGCAGGCAATATTTTTTGGGCACAATTATTCTCGTCATATACATCGGCCGTAGCACTTAAAGCCAACAATGCAGCATTTCTAGCGTGAACAAACGGGTCACGCAGGGAACGTGTACAGGCGGCCGTCAGAACCTTTTGCCTTGTCTATAAACTCCAATTGTGAGCACAATATTTCGGACGCACGTGATGATAAACAGGGGGACAAACATTCGGACCCAAATTCTTTGCAATTTTCCCCAGACAAATGGTTGTATTTGTTCTTATTCCTGGTTGTTCGTCGTTTTGTGTCTTGGCTAAATATTTCAGGAGGTCTCCATTTATTGTCCTGTCTGACAGCTACACACGAGCAAAAGTTCAGCGATCCTCGATGGCACCATGGGGTGCCCAATATTTCCTACCTTGTTTATAATCACCAACACAGCCTTCACACTTTGTTCTCTCACAACAGGAGATAGATCTGAGAATCCAGTCATCATATCCGGAAATATTTTGTCATTGACAACCCTATTCGGGATATGTTCAATCATCTTTGGCAAATTATCCAACAGAAATACTCTAATTGCTCTGTCTGGTATGCTGAAAAGACGAATAACGACTGGGACAATCTTGCTTTCCCACTCCTCAGAGGTGAGCTTTTCTCCAATTTTGAGAACGGCCGAAAATACTTTAGGCCCGCCTATATATAGATGGTCAGTATGTTTCAAGAACGATGAATAACCGTAACAGACCTCCTCCGTATTCTACAGCCTTCAACAGCTCCGGCAAAACTTTCATCTTGAAGAAGTCTTCGGGAAATTGGTCTCCCGTTTTCTCCAGGAGGCTATAACGCTCAATATTAGCGCTGTTGGTGAACTGCTAGCTCATGATATGGTATCATACTTTAAGAACTCTTCCCTCTCCGTCTCCCCTTTCACACCCATATTCTCAATAAACTCTGCTACATGGATCAACGGCATGTCAAAAAAGCCACCCTTCCGTACACCTTGTGCCAGGAATTGCGCAATTGATAACCTTGTCCTCGGATTAGGTTGTATCAACCTCTTGTATGACTGAACAATATCTTGCGGAATAGATTTAGCACTGATAAGCTGATCTGTGGATATAAAGCTTCCGCCATTGAAGGCTTCGTATATTAGGATACCAAATAGATAGGCATCAGTCACAGATATTGATAGCCTAGGATCACTTTATGAGTCATTATTCGTCCAATAGAGGCCGCCTGTCTTTCACGCACTCTTTCAAGGCATCCCAACCTCCTTTCACAATCTCCGGTGAGGCGTATCGAGATGAGTCTGGAAGAAGTCCACTGAATTTCTGTCGAAAAATAAGCACCCATAATGATAGTACACTCCACAAATTCAGACCTACATATATAGCGAGGTCGTCTTCCTTCAATGAGCTCAAGACTTCGAACCCGGCCAACTTCCACTCACCACTCTCCGTGGCGAATATTGATGATACCCGCAAATTTCCATGCACCGAGCTCGCATCCTCGTTTATGAATTTAAGAGTTTTCTATAGTCGCTTCCCTTCTTAGTGAGATATCATGGAAAATGTAGAAACATCAGGCACGAACCGCTACAGTGTGCAACCCCCATTTTATTGTCTCCGCATTCAGCACCTTCCGCCTAACATTCCATGCCAATTGCGTTACTCGCTCTGTGGCAATATAGATGTATGAATCTGTCTGTCATTCTTGAGGTTAAGGAGCCGTCTCTGTCTACTGATGGTAGCCGAACAGACCTCAACTGTATCCAACACTCGGACAACACCTGGATGCCGCAGTGTGCGTAACTTCCTCAACGCATTCTTAGCCAGCGGCAGCCGACTCCGGTTTTCATTTACATCAAATGAGAATATGGAACAATCTGAGCTGTCTTCCTGTTCAGCATGGCAACCACCCAATTAGCAAGGCACCGTCGTGGTAGGATCGCCTGCCACCCGTCTACATTTCCTTGAACATGTCAAAGATATATCTAGAGAGGCCTGTGTGTTTTGGGAGGTTTGTGGGGCGTACCCGTTTTGTGCCATTGTGCAATGCCCATATCGAGTTGTCAATGTCGACTCGCTCGCCAAATGAATATGGGAAAGGTGGCCCTTTGGAGATGGCCGATGCCACTGCAGACTTGAGAAAATCCATACCCGATATACAGTGGAGCTCCCCAATTATGTATAATATGAAATGCCGTGGAATGAAGGAAGCTCAGGCTCTGCGCTTGGATTCACATAAATACGCATCTCGATCTGATCTGCGTGCGCAAGCCAGGCACCTGTCGACATCTTGGCGAAATATCACGTGATTGCTACTCCCCAATCACCATGTTGTATATAATCTCCTGAAGTTGATTTGAACTTCTTGCTTTTTAAATGTACAACACATACTCCAGCCTTCATGGTCTTCCGTATCTGCTAGTTGCCCTCAGCTTTCTTCAAATTTGCCTCCCGCTTAAACCCTAAAACTGCACTCGACCCATATTCCAAACGTCCGATTACTCAATTAAACCAATTTTCCAACAACCACGCCTTTTTCGTATCTCTCCATTGCTCAAAGCGGCATAAATGCAGTCGTCCACAATCGAATATTCTTCCATCCATCGCTGCTTGTCTGAGCCCATCGTATCAAAAAGTATCAGCATCTCCACTCTTCTGAATTGATCTACCATCGTATCTAACTCTTCCCCGTTATAGCAAAGCCATAAACATCACTCCATTATTATCATGCGCATCTTTCATTGCAAGTAGGAATTGCTTCATTGCCTGAGCCACGGAAGTTCGATTTGCCTCCACTATGAAGGCAAACTCTTCTATGTCCACTTCAACAAGGTCCACAACGACAAATTCCTCTGTTCCACTGGTCTCGCCATTAGTAGAAATAATCTTTTTCTCAGACTGTAGCTGTGCATTTCCGCGTCCCGTGTCATTCAAGTATCGGCCATAAACCAGAAAACAGGATTGATACAAATGTTCAATCAAATAAGCGAGGATATCTAGTACGGGAGGGGCATATTCCCAAATTTGGGGGGATCTGGAGGTTATCTAATAAGCGTGGAGTGGTATTATTCTTGTTAAGTTGCCACAGCAACCCGACAACTTCCGATGTTACTATGGCAACGACTTGTTAGTAAATAAAAATAGCTGCACCTTGAGGTATAATTATACCAAAAGTCTACCCCTCTTGCATTGCCTCTTATTCAACGTATAGCTATCCAAACAGCCTATCACTTTACATATGGCTTCTCAAGACCAAAATACTCCTTATAATGTAGAGTGCGTATATACAAAATGCCTCCTCAGGCGATGCCTGATGTCTATTTCGATAGGTAACTTGATCAAAGCCGAGATGCGGCAGTATCTGATGCAGCTGACTCCGTGTAAATCGAAAGTACTCAACACACTCGGTGTCTGTAAACTGATCGAAGCCAATTGCTGGGGCTGGGAGTGGAGGTGGTAAGGGTGGTCGGTAACGCGGACACTGAAGCAGTGCGATAGCCATGTTTTGTGCCTCAACTGCACTTGCAATCGCTAGAGTTGCTGCTGGTATTGCTGATTCCGAAGTCATAGCTAGTATCTACCACTTCACTGTGTGGGTTGTGCGGGTCGTGCGGGTCGTGCGGGTCTGTCGTAGGCTGTGCGGGTCGGTCGTACTGGTTGTGCAGGTCGTGCCTAGAATACTACCATTTAACATTAACATAAAAGTGTGCAAAACCTCTTCTTTGTCTTTCTTGGCTAACTTTCGGTCTATTTCTGCTTACTAACTTTAAACTTAACATTAACAAGAAAGCTTGCAAAATCCCTAATAATAAGCGAGTTTAATCGTAGTATCCGGATCATCTTCTGTATAAGGGGCCTTGAACATTTATTAGCACTAGTGAACAGAACTCTGGCTACATAGTCCAGCTCAACTTACCTTACGGCCAGGCCCTGTAATTTCCTTTATCCTTTCCTTGCTGTCGTTGGTCTGTAAAGTACATTCGCCAAGGCGTGTCAACATGCCTGTGACCTACAGTAATCCAAGACATTCCAGGCCGCCGTTTCTGATTTCTTTCTTGGCGTAGGTCCGATTAATTACCTCTTGTCACGTCAACCAAAGGTTCCTTACACTGATCGGCTAATTTGTGTATGTATCATTGCTCCAACCACCGAGAAGCTTCGTTATCAAGCGCGTGAGCAAAATCCGAATGAGCTGAGATAGACGATGGCGGACTCGAGCATCGAAGAATCTTCGGCCCCTCTCCCACCAGCCCCACCCGTCCCAGCAGCGTCGAAAACTCCACCACCACCTCCCCTTGCAGTGGTCAAGCCGGGCCCTGTTACGCATGCACACAATATCATCTCCTCCACCTCGATCGCAAAGAAGGTTACCCAATGTCTTGAAGAGCTCTTTCCTGAGCCACCACCTCCATCCAGAGGCCGCAGTAGAACTACTGGTGCCTCCGGTCCAGCACCGAAAAAAATAAAACCCCAAATCATTATCACCCTAACAGCAAAATCTGTGTCTGCACCAAAAGCGATCACAATATGCGAAATACTGAAACGCCGTATTGCAGAGCGGGGATTGTATTGGTACCAGTATTGTGCGCTTGAAGAAGTGTTAGAGGAGGTGAAGCCCAAGCCGGCCGAGCCGAAGGCCGTCCAACGAAGAGATACTACCAGGAGGAGTAGTTGGGGAGGACCACCCGCACTCACCTCCCCGCCAAGATCATCACCATCAAGAACGCAAACCAGGTCGCCGATGCACACGCCCGCAAAGCCGCCTAAGATGGGTTCTCTTACGGGCCCCTCAAGGAGCACCCCCGCAAGACCATCAGCGAATGAATTAACCAACTCACCGGCAAGGGCTCCATCTAGGCTCTTACAGCAAAGTCGCTCCGCGAGGTCACTAAAGCGACAAGTTGACCCCCAACCTACTGTGGATAAAGAAGACCCCTTTGGTCCACTCTCTTCCCCTCCGAAGCGTGCCCAAGACGAACCTCTTGTCAAAAGGGCTATGCCCGTTTTGACTATCTATCTCTCAACGCAGAGGATTGATGATTACAAAGAACTTCATGGGTAGGTCTAGCTTCCAAAGGCACCTCTTTTCAAGCCTTGTGTTTCACTAATATGTTCCTAGGGAGCAATCCAACGAACCATCACCATATACCGTACCGCTGCCCGGGGAAAAGAAGAAAAAGAAGTGAGCGACCATATTGCTGTGATGTTATGATTATTTGTACAGTATAATGTTATTTCGGGGGGTAGCAAGGGTGGATGGGATTTGATTCTTTTACAGTTGAAGGTGCAAGGAGGGGACTTAATTTCATTCGCACTCTTTGTGATTATAGGCACGGCGTTTGGTTTTCGGAGAGATGGCAGTAATGGAGGTTAAAATGAGTGGTATAATTTCAATATATATGGGGGTTGTTAATCTTCAGAGCTTTTTTATCCGTTATTTGCTTCAGAACTCTGATACCAATTTCCTGATTAATGTATATGGCGGTGCAATGCTATTGAATTAAGGATATTGAAACCACAGTAACTAGGTAAGCTTTTGCTTGATAAAGAAATTTCTGAGATGAGATAACTGCCATGCGCAGGTAGCCCCAAGTACAACAGTTTGAATGATTGTCCAGCGAACGACACGGGTATTAGTAGACTCGGACTGATCGCGGAATTCGGCTTCTCTTTCCTAAACATAACCATTAGCCACAGTTCGAACGAGCCCTAGATTTTATTAGGACCTCCATACCCTCTGGAAAACCTGCTCCCTCTTGATATCGTGCAGCCTGGCATTCAAATCCTTCACCCTCTGAACCAAATCATTAATCTTATCCTTATCTTTGCTTTCAATCTCACTGGTCTCTCCAATCGCCAGGTCAAGGTGGAGACGGACGCCCTCTGGGTGACTAAACCAAGAGCTCCCGGAAGAGGGGTTGGTGGCAAGGAAGCAAATGCGGTGTTCGCCCGAGTCAGCTGCGGTGAAGGTGAAGCGCCCTTTGTTTGAACCTTGCTGGTTTATGACTCGGTGGTCATTGTCAAACGTTTCCTATCCATGGAGAGCTGCATGTTAGGGTTTGCTGATCGGGGGTACTAGGGATGCGGTTAATAGGATAACATACATCAACGGTAATCTGAATCCTGAGCGAAGTCTGTTCGGTGAACTTCTGTGTGTGGCTGTCGTATTCCTCGGCTTTGTATTTTCCTATTCAAGGGTGTCATGCAACCATCAGCTTCTGTCAGAGCCTTAAACCACGAGAAGCTGGTCCATCCACTACCGTGGAGCCCTCCAATTTCTTAGCTACGCAGCCACGAATCCTTCACCAAATGAATTCGAGTTTCCTACCAACAACTAAGGTATCCTTCGGTAGCTCTTCAAAGAAGCATTTTGGAGAGTTTTGGTCGATGTAAAAGAACAATGCCGACGAAGGAAGGACGTATGAAGACAACAAGAGGACGGATGATAGGAGCCCCCCTGAGCTTATAGGCTGCATTTCGAAGCTGGGTATCTCTGGCGTGATTAACCTGAGTAAATGGTGACCTTCGCTGAGTCGTCGGCTTTGTTTCTGCCGGTAGGGTCGTAGGTCGTCAAATAGCGTTGATATCAGTCGGTTATTGTGTTCAGCTAGCTTGATGTCAAAGTGGCCTCTGGGGACTGTCGGCTTTCTCTAATTGGCTGCTGACAGTATCCGGCTAACGACGCATCCTTGTCGGTCATAACGGAACAATTACCCTCAACTTCAACTCAGCAGCCTGAATCTGTGGTGCCCGCCAGACTAAATATACCCAAGGATACAGCTACGCCCCCCAACAGGAGGTGGGTCGTGCAACCAGACTAGCTACGCCCAGCCTGTTACCTAGTCTCATGTTTTTCTCTCCCCTACCGGTATGCCCAGAGGGTCTTGGCATGAGACCACTGTTACCAGCGCCATGATAGAGATGTAAGTGTCCGCCATTAGGTAATCCGCCGCTGCTCCCATTTTGAGCTCACGTGGTCTCGTGAGCAGTTGAGATTACCAGTTTGGGTAGTCGGCCGATATCGCAAGATAGTACAAGCAACCCTACATATCGACATATATCATTAAACCAATATCCTGAAAGCCCGATACACTGCCGACACAAGTACTGCATCAATCCTCATCAGGAGTAGTCTGGCGGGCACCGCTTCTCGTAGCATCAGGAGAGTTATCTAGATCCTCATAATCAGCAGTCTTTATTATGTTCCCTTCCGATCCTTTCCAGGTCTAGACCCCCGCTTCTTCCATCTTCATGATCAGCAGCCGTTTCTCCCGTCTTCTCTCAATAAGGATTTAAAGATGTATATGTCCTCAACTGCCCTTCACCGCAAGGCACCGTTGAGGACTTACGGCGGAAATAGACGAGGCCGCTTCACCGTATTTCGGGATTTTGACCATGCAGTTGCAAAGGGACTCGAAAAAGATGGGACTGAAGTGAGAAAAGGTAAGCTCTTCAAGTTCCCTTTTGCATTCCCATCGTAATATATAACCCGACAAGAATAAAAACTTATGTGAAATAAAAAGCTGGCGGCTCCTCTTTTAGTCCCAGCTTGAATTCTGGAGGTCCAATGCTGATTTGCCATTCCACTAAAGTCGACACCAGGATTGCTCTCGAATCTTCTGTCGACCTGAATACCAAGTTAGGCATTAACAAGCTGAAAACCAATCCCCCAAACGACCCCGCCTATGAAGGCGTGGACAGCTCAGTTGAGATTGCACAAAGAAGGCTCTTGAAAATGCCTAGCCAGGCGCCAACCTATGCTATGGTCGGCTCATTGCCTACCGGGCCAGTGAGCAAGGAGACCGATGTCAAGATGATAATAAAGCTTAAAGAGAAGTCCACAAACGCTGTGGTTAAGCCCGCGCCAGTTAGAGCCTTGCCTCTCCAGACACCAGCAACGCATTCAATCAAGGCTCAAATCCCAAAGACCCCCCCAAAGAAGAAGCCCAAGGCAGATATATCTCTTAAACAGAGTCCTTCGCCTTCACGCCATCGGGTAAGGCCCAGTTTAAGGGGGACAGGGCCGGCGTTAGAAGATCAAGACTTCCCCAATATTCTATCCCCATCAACTTCTAGAGCACATAGCAAGCGCCTCAGTATTCTCTCGGCGAATTCAGCAAATATCACTGCAGCTACTTCACAACGACCTGTGCACGAGCCTCCACAAAACTCTGGCATTTTTGAGCAAGTGTTAATGAAAGGCCAGGGCTTGAGCTTTCTAGATAAAGCAAAAGAAGTTGTTACCGACACAACCCATGCTGCAGTAAAGTTCCTCCCCGCCCTGGCGCAACCCACAGCAGAAAAGGTGCAGATAAAGAAAGCCAGGATGGCGAAAAGGGAAAGCTTAGATTCTACTATGGGGTCTAAATGGAAGACATTTGGAAAGGGTACCAATGTCAGAAGCCGGGAATACGATGAGGTTGTTGACGCAACAGACTCTGAGGATCTTCGCGAAGGTAATATCACACGCACTTGGAAATACTCGCCAGGTTATCGGGTTCTTCATGCTGAGGAAAGTCATCAAAATCTCTTATATGGCCCCACATTCGAGAGCGATGCCGATAAGGGTGAAACCACTGTGGGCTCCTCGGAGACTTATGAAGCCAGTGATGTGGAGATGATAACGGACAGTAACAACACGTTCAAATCCAATGCAACTCCACGCTCGAAAAGATCAGGGAAGAGATCCGGAAAATACACAAAAGATATGCACAGGCAGGAGCCCTTCAATGATGATATCGAACAAGGGTTTGACGGAGATGTAGAAATGCTGACTGGCGAGGATGATTTTGACCTTGATGATTTTGACCTTGATGAAAGCCCTGGGCTCAACACCGACCACTCATCGCACGTACTGGTTGATTTTTTCCCATGGGCAAACACTCCACATAAGGATTCCATGCTTACGGAACAGCTGGATATTAGTATGGCGGATGTCAAAAGTAAAGTGTCCACACCATCACATGTGAAGAAATATGATGAACTGATGGCCATGGAAATCGAAATGGCTAAAAAGAAACGAAGTCTCGAAAACTCCCCAATTCGCTCTAGCGTTAGCGTCAAAAGGCAGTACTCAACAGCGAGGATTTCTTTGATTGGGGGGCCTCCTGGGGATTTGAGCAACCTCTCTGAGGATGAACTCTGTTCCCCCAACTATATGATTGTACCTTTTGCTGCTAGATATGATCAGGACAAGACTCCTTCAAAAACTAGAAATATGAAAGGAAAGGCAGAGACACGAGCCACACCGAAGCCAGCAACAGACCACAGGGAGATGGACTGCTAGATTAGACAGGGGGATCTTACACCTGCTGATGGGATCTTGGGAACTTGGGAACTTGGGATTCATCTGATAGTCATCAATTCCGTTTATCAGTATGGCGACTTGCCTATTCTAAAGGTGGCTGATAGGGCTAAGCTTTCTTTTTTTCTTTTTCAACATACTTTTATATTCAGACTCAAAATTCGGACGGGCATGACCCATCCATATGCTATGACTTAATTTCCTTTAACCAGACTACTTTCTTACCCTTAATATTCTTTCAGACGGAAGTTGAGCTTGTATCGAATTATTGGGAGACAGCAATTGGAGAGTTTGTTCTCCTTGAAAAATCTCAAGCCTTTGTATCTATTTCCCCAATTCCAAAACTGTATCGCTAGTTCTAGTTGTACGACCCCTCGTCTCGTAGATAAATATATGCTCTTGAGCGCATTCCGCACCATTTCCAGCATGCATAGCGCATTGCAAATCTCTCATCTCCAGCGTATACGAAACGGTTACCGTCCAATTATGCGTATAACCGGTGAATGTTCACACCACCTGGCAATCCCCCGGAGTGCCACATGAAGTGGCGCGAGCAGACCCCACAATCAAGGCCGCCCCCAGTGCTAGCAAATTGTACGCTTTCACTAGGTCATTGATTGTGAGAGAAATTCAGGGGCTGTAACCAGACTATGTGGGCTAATTCGTGCTCTTATGAGACACCACTTCAGTTGTTTATCGCCCGTTTCGTAAATGGCTCCGAGCTTTCATGAATACTGGTAGTACCACAGCTACCTCCCGCTTTGCGCTTCTCCACTGTGGGCATGGTATGATGTGGGCAAATTGTGGGGTTACAGGGTAAAGGCAGGTTTTAGGTGGGGTTTCGTTTGGAAGGTGGAAGAGGGTGGTCTTTAGCGCGCATTCCCCCGGAGCTCGCATGCTCACTTCACTCGCTCTTGCCTTCTAAAGTTCCTTCGTGCCCTCGTGTGCATTGGCAGTTCTCTGGAAAATATGGGGCCTCTTGAACTGAGGAGCAGTAATAGGAGGTGATTTCGGTGTTCGGGAGGTAAACGACCTTTTGGCGTCCAGGATGTAAATTGGTGGGCACCGCCTCTCGTAGAGATCCTGGATGAGTTTTAGTGCAAGTCAGACTAGGTGAGCTTCAAAGCTCTGCATTTAGAATGCGTACGCTTTGTAAGTAATATAAGAGCAGTGAAGTTGTAAGATGCATGGGAGCTCCGCTTGAGCAGATAAAGAGTAACAAGGTTTTTAATGCCATGATCAGTGACCAGTCTATTTCCTCCATGCAGGAGAGAGTCTGCGGGGAGGAATTGGGAGCCCCACAGTGGTGATTGGCACTGTTGGCTGAGCAGTGCCCAGCTTCCAGCCATGATCAGTACTATATCCTTTTAGTAGTGATCAGCCCATTGCCATGATACTATCCAACCATCTCCATCTCGGCCCGGATACAGCACCTTAGTGGCCCGGTAAAGTATCCGCTTTATAACCTGCTTCATTCCTCCCGTTCGACCCACCACACTTGACATCCTCCCAGTCCTGTTTTTTTGTTCAATAATACTTACGATAAGCTCGAGCTCTATTGCTATCATCCTTGACCATCAGACTCTCTGACAGGCCTCACTTGGTGTTGTCTATCTCCCGAACGTTCGAACATACCTCAGCTGACAAGCAATTCCAAAGAGCTTAGCTCAAGTGGTTGGTTCCTCCAATTCCTCAAGCTACCTTGTTATCCAATTAATTCATATGTTATCAAGTGAGCTCACTCACTGAGCAAGCTTTTACAGACATCTCTACAGAATTTCCATTTCAAACCAAGCATTATCCCAGTCATGACGCGCTCGCATAAGGCCAATGACCCTGCCCACGGAGTTGAGGCCCAAGGGGCTCATGACTCTGTTCCACGGAACTTTGGAAAGTATGCTACTCATACCGAGCGGGCCAAGAAGAACGGCGGGGGTAAAGCAAATTGGTAAGACCATCAAGAATATCTTTCACATTACTTCTCCCTAACTAATAATTATCTGTAGGGGCCGTGATGGAGACGAACTTATAGACAGTGAAGAATTCGTAATCCACAATGCACGCCGCCGTTCAAACAGTAAAGGCCATATCGAAAACATGTTTGTTCAATCCAAGTTCGAAAAACACGAAGAAGAGCCAGTTTTCGATGAACCAGTTAAGCGGGTTGAGACCGCTAGTTCTACCTCCTCCGAGTCTTCTGAAAAGTCCTAGAGGGTTATCAGTGTATACCATCAACGGCGTTTGATGATCATAAGGGAAAATGGGGCTGGAATCTATTCTTTATCCTGTTTGCTCACTCGATTCCCTTTACTCGATAGGGCACGAGTTGAGTCCTTTTTTTCTTTGTAACTTTCTGAATGGGATGCGTTTGTGTTTTACTTAGGTTCGTAAATTATGAATGATGTACTATGCAATCAGGTCTTTTGCAGTTCAGAAATGTGTAGAGTCTCTGTCACTCTCTGTGGTCCTGTATTGCTTTGGTATGGAGATTGTTGGTGTTAACCATCGAGTAGGATGGAGTGTGATGGGGTCTGTAATCGAATGGTTGGGTGAAAGGTAGTAGGAATAAAAGATATTCTACCACCTCAATTATTCGCATCCCAATCACCTTATTCCTCGATGAAGTAATACATAATTCTCAAGGTTGTTAAATGCTCCTGTACACTGCTAGCACCCAGACTACTGCTAATGCCCACTGCAAAGCCAATCAGCTGCATGTATGGCACAAGTCTACTTAATGTGTGCCTGTAGTGTGCCTGATGGGGCGGCAAAGAAACACATCTCGAATAACAAAAGGTAATATATCAACCTATAAAGAATCTCAATACATATCATAACTTATGCAGCATGTTGTACGCACGAAAAATAGCACATATCAAAGACAGCAGGACGCTAGATATACTGTAATAACTTTCGGAGTATGATAAAATTGAAGAAAACGAAACAGAAGAATTACTGTAAAATTTATATGCACTGGGGAAAACAAAAAATACCCTGGGCACAATTCGTAATCCCCCTCATTCCTGTGCTGCCATTACCAACAAGAACCCATATATACTACCAATCAATTACCCATATCGCCTAGTTTTTTAAAAGAGCAGTGTATACGTCCTCTAGCCTGAATTTTACCACGCGCACCTCCCAAGGCGGGGCCCTACTCTTCGATTCGTGAAAATTGCACAGGCATGTCTTTAGACGTGGAAGAAGCGGAGGAAGAAGTTGACGACCACTGCCAAAACAAGAGCAATGCATAAGAAAGTGGGCCCCAAACGATCATCAAAGTTCCCTTGTCCCCTCCTACGAATCGCCTGTGCACGCCAGTGGTAGGTCATCAGGGCATAGATCATGCCACTTAGGGCGACAAATGTGAAGAGAAAGGAGCATATACGGCCGACCTTGTCGCCAAAGTTAAGAAGACCAATGGCGAGACCACACAAGACGACGCTAAATAACGACGATACCGCGTTAGCTGAGATTGTGGCTTCGGGCAGGAGTCTGGTGTACGAACGTGAAATTTAGCCATGAGAGGAAGGTACGCTCGTTTGCGAAGAAGACTTTGGGCTCGACACGGGTGGGAAGCGCAATTCGCTTGCCTGTAATGAGGGGTGGACAGCAGTTAGTTATGACCGTGCAGGGTCCACTTTCTTATCGGCCGGTGACGCCAACAACGAGTGTGAGGAGAAAGTGGAAAGAGAGTTAACCTGGGGCTGTCTGGAGAAGAGGCTGGGTAGACATGAGTGTAAAGTCTACTTCCGTCGCGTTTCCTTATCTTTTTAAATGTTGTTTTCCCGTCAGTTTTTCCGCCGACTTTGATCGGGGGAATCGAGGCAAAACCTTAATTTGGCAACCTTTGATTCAGGATGATGTCCGCGTTTAGCGACGTGCGATAGGGACCGGCCAATTGAATTGTTCTTGGGACAGGATAGATAATGATTGAAAGTGACTTGGTCCTGGCCTTTTCAATCTTCAAGAATAGAGAAGATGTCAGAGAGACTGGCGGGTTTAAGTCGCTCGTCTGCCTCCCTAGCAGCCTGCTACAGGGGACGAGGACGAATAATAGAGGTGCCAATGGAGGTGCCAATGCCGATGCGTCCTAAAGGGCATTAGAGCACGCGCAAGACAACGCTTTGCAACAGCCATTGTGCAGATAAAGGATACTGTGAGGCTGCTTATGAGCCGGCACAGTGTTAATAGTATAGCACATGTACAAAATCCTTCTTCGCCAGAGTCAAGATACCTAGATACCGCAGCAGGTTCGCGAAGCTTCATTGGCCAGACTACCCGCCCTCCCGGTGTAGGTACATGTACAAGGGGAGAAAAATATATGTGCGTTTAGTCCGTTACAGCCACATTTGCCGCATTACCACTTCGCTTGCAATTGTGGCAAAGTACTAATCAAATTTTGAATCACTACTGACTAAGCTAAGCAGCATCGCAATCACATGACCAAGGAACGCAACGACCTGGCCTCTCCAACGTACAAGAGCGTGGGTTCGAGGCTACGTTGTTTAAATCAAATATGTCTTGGCACCAAACCAACGTTCAGAGACTGGAAGCGAGGCTAGGTTGGCCGTAGCTTTATACTGTATTGTAGTCTGGTTGGCACAAACCCCTCGGGTTGAGGCCGGTGGTTTTTACAAGCACATACTAGTTTAGCTAAGCGAATACCTACCATAGTCTCATACCAAGACCCTCTGGGCGACCTAGCGGGTATGTACCCCCTTGTATTTATGCCAAGCCCCATGGTAAATCCGGTAGCTTCCGTGTCTAGACCACTGTGTGAACAAGCTTCAATCTGCGCTTTCCCCACATCCACCTACAACCTTCGTACAAACAAGTTATCATAGTCAAGAAGCTCACCACAGTCCAAGTTACAAGAGAGGAGCAATAACAATATGGGTGCTGAAGCTCCAAGTGCGAAGCTTGCTCAATCGGTGAGGTCCGGATCCCAACGGCCAGTAAAGCATTAGCTAACTACTTTCTTGCTACAGCCCGTCCCAATTACGAGGCTAAAGCAGATTTGCACCGATGTACGTTCCCCGTAGATTTCAATTAATAGTTGCACTCTTCCATCGGCTTATCTGCGCTCCATAGGCATGCAATTCAGCCTTCGATAAAGTCGAGAAGTACGAACACGGCAGAACCGAAGGATGGAACAATACCATAATTGTATGCATCCTTCTCATCCCGACCTGTATAAAGGCTTACCATGTTGACTGTCGATAGACCACCATCCTTCGCTCCCTGTGCTCGGAATCGACCCTGGAGAAGGCTGCTGGATGCCCATATAAATTCGCCGTCAATTCTACTATCATCCAGCACCTGTCATCAATTCCTGCCACCGCTGGGTTTGATGGGGCCGGCGTTGGCAGAAGGGGTATGCACAGTGCGTGCGGAGCATACTGGAATAATGAGAAGGCTTGTGACCAGCGCAATCTCTACACCGTTCTCTGACTGACGTTACACATGTTAAAGGACGGTACATGGAGCTTCAAGTACGAGGCAAAGGGTATGGATGTAGTGATTTCCATAATTTGGATTGCGCTTTAAGAATGGCCATGGATACAGATCACAGCAGATTGTCTGAAGTATGGGATACCCGATGCTGCTATCATAGAAGGAAAATGATGTTTGTGGTTACAATTCCCATTCATGTGTCCACTCACTTTACTCTGAGTAACTGGACGAAGTGTCAATTCGTCCACTGGAGGTACTGCTATATATCCAAGTGAGCCATTCTAACATATTTCATCTAGCAAGTCCCCTTCTCCTCTAGGCTATAAAAGGCTGAAAACTTGAAATAAAAGTAATTAAGGAAAGTTTGGATGCAGTCGGCAAACATTCCTGACCTTATTGTATGTCCTTTGCTACGATAATGGCCACCTATTTTGGTGGTGGCGCAGTCATAAAAGCATCGCTTGAGCATGGCGCAATCATACAAAACTGTTTGCATGAAGGGTCGTAAAATCGTAGTTCAATTTAAACTAACCAATTTCCAGGCCCCCAAAGGAGATCTCCTTGACGAGGGCTGGTACCGAGACTAGATCTATAGAAGTACTTACCTAAACAATGAGTTTATTGTAAATGAGTACCCTAGTCTGGCGGGCACTGCCTCTCGTAGAGACCAGTAACCATGTAAAGGCGGTATGGGATAGGGACATGGACACACAATTAACGATGGTTCCGAAATTAAATCGATACAGATTGACGGCGAGCAACTGCGGGTAGTAACCAGATTACGCAAGCAGATGCTCTAACTGTATGCTAACGAAAACATCAGAAGAGTAGATAACGTTTATTGATACGGACTTACGTTGCCAAAAGTTGATCTCCGTGAGTATACCTCTACACGAAATCACAAGTACTCGATGATGTTCAGAGTCTGGAGGCATACTTCTACTATCTGCTCTATCAGGGTGGACTGCAAAGATCAAACTACATATGTATCCAAGTTTAACTCCTTAAGGACTTACTAACTTTGTTGGAAACTACAGGGAAAAAGAACGAGATAAAAAAAAAGAAAAGAAGCCCTTGTCCGCCCACTTTCCAAAATGCAACCACTGTTATGAAGGACTTGCCGTGGGTGATACTCTAAAGAGCTCTGTTTGTTTAAGTCAGCACAGCGCATGACGAAGAGATATATCAGTTGAAAAGCGCAAAGTTGAGGGTAACGGAGTAATTCAACTATTATTAACAAAACCACGTACCAACTACTCCTTGATCCTTGCTCATTAGTTCCTCTTACTCCTGTATTGTGCCTAAAGTAGATAATGTTAGTCAGGTACTTCCTGTTGAGCCTAGGCTAGAGCTACAGACGTGCTGAACGACAGAGTCCAATCCTTGTATGGTCAAAGATAAAGCTCGAGTGAAGAACCCATGCTGTATAGGGCTTAGGAACGCGAGTAGATGGTAATAATGTATAATTTTTTCTAGGAGCCCTAGAGTTCTTGTAGGGATCGAGCTCATGCTACACATACACCGGGCTTATAAGCTGTTGGTACTTGAGATCATGGTATCAACGAGTGCCAGTACACCATCAGCAAAAAAATATTTGCGTCAGGTGTATCGGAAGTACATGACGCCCTATTACAAAACTCACGATTCTGACGCAAACTTTAACATTTTGCTCCGTCCGATGGAAATCATTTAATCTTCTGCTTCCCGACCCTTTTTAACTGCCAACCCTTCGCTGACGTTGTACGGTCGCCTCCCTCTTCTACCTCTCTTTTGCTTATATGCTCGCACTGACCTCGCCTCTTCACCCTTTTTCTCTTCCCTTCTATCTCTCCTATATTACTCTCTCTCTTTATCTTCTTACATTCCCTTCCACATATCCATCATACTCTCACTCTTCTTAACCTCTTGTACCCTCCTGCCCGACGTGGTCCGTCTACCCCATCATTCACGGCATCAAGAACATTAACAACGCTTTGTGGTCAGTCCCTAATTTGAATCCACCAGATCTAGTTCGAGCAGATATCTTGCATAATATCCTCCTTGGAGTATTGGTTCATTTGATGGAGTGGATTCAAGGTTTTTTGGAGCATCACGAGAGAATAAATGTATTTGACTATGTGTGGCGTCGATTGCCACCCTATCCGGGGTTCTCCGTTCCTACAAAAGCACTGAGTCGTCATGCAATGGTCAGGAAAGGAAATGCGGAACTTTGCCAGAATAATTCTTGGTACATTTACTGCCGCGTTGCGTCGGAATACCAACCAACCACGCCCAACTGGAGGTCAACTACAAGAGTTTAACAAAGCAATTCTCTGTGTTCGTAGCCTCACTGACTTCTATCTGATGACTCAGTATCCCAGCCATACGGATGAGACAGTTTCGTATTTACGACAATATTTGCAAGACTTTCACGAAACCAAAGATGTATTTTTACGCTTTTGCGCAAGGGAAAAAAGCAAAGAAGGCTGCTGCCGAGGCACACAAGAACTTGCTAAGGGAACAGACAGAGGCATCTGTTGCCGCCGACGCCGACCTTACCGCGTCGGAGAAGATTAAGCAACGTCAGGAAAATACTTTTGAAAGAAAGGAGTTGGTTGATGAGATTTTAAAAGATGGAGCACATTACAATTTCCCGAAGATTCATCTGATCTCCCATTATGCTGAGCAGATACCAAAGTTTGGTGCCCTAGGTCAATACTCGACTGATATAAGTGAAGCCATGCATAGGGGATTCAAAGATGCATACCGTCGGAGTAATAAGGTCGATGCAACACCCCCAATCATTACTACCTACACAAGAGACCATACATTTGCCATGAAAGATTTCACTATTGGTACTTGGAGCTGCATTAGGGGATTGAATGAACAGACAAAGGGTGTCGGAATAAGTTCTCAGCAGGGCCATGTTTACCTAAAAATGCAAGGCAAAATTGATTTGGGAAGAGTATCAAATCTCGAAGACCTGGAACATACAGCTGGCTTGTTCGATTTGAAGTTGGCTACGAGAGTATTTTTAACCCGTGAACTCAAGGGTGCAGATTCTGAAGTACTTAGGCTTTTAGGTGGGCATATTCGGGCTTATAGTGTGCTCTTCAAATTCCTGTACCAAAGTTTAGTGGATCAGGTTTTCTTATGCATATTGCAAGGTGTACTGGGGAAAAGGAGTTTCGAGGGCAGCAGAGAAATGATTGGGTCTGGGTCAGAAGACATCCTGCATCTGGTGGGAGACAGCCCAATCTATTGAATGGACGAATACCCGGAAGTTTAAATGCGCTTTTTAAACTCACAAGTAAGGAGGGAATGGTATATCGTCTCGCGCATGTAACTTTGCTTCAATGTTTAGGAGGGGCAGCGGTTCGAGCCACAGAAGGCATGGTACGCGTCGGGTTGCCAACCTGCTCGGACGGAGTAGTTGTCCCAATTGCCAAAATTGAGGGAATTGCACACCTAATACCATTGGAGCCGGGAGAAAGCTGGTTAGTAAACAACCGAATTGATTTGGAAACATGGAATTCAATTTATGATTAGAAATATATTGTCCTACCCAGTTGCTTCTATATATAATAGGGTTGTTAGCATTATGATACATCTCGTCGGATCAAGAAACACTTGAGACAATAGGTAGTTGTCACGGACTGTTTGTCACGGACTATGTCACGGATTGTTTGTCACGGCTATGAGACGGCCCCGTTCCGCCCCTTTAAAGGTTTGGTACTCTCACGGAATGAAATCAACGCCGTCTCCCCCCGCCACGCTCCTAACCTAAGTGACTGCCGTGGCAACCTTGGCACACAAAACCATTGGCTTGGCCCACAATACCCCGCAACCCTTTTTCTTGCATCCCTAACTTTCGCATCCTTTCTTCTTCCCTCTACCTACCTCAACCCCGCCTTACCTTCATCTTGTTGCGTCTAAATTCAACCCCGCGATCAGCCATCTGAAGCCACTGCGATCCCGCTGGCAAGAACAACAAGATGAGGTAGGGGATTTCTTTCCTTCTCGCCTCCATGACCCTCGCCTCCATGACCTTCGCCTCCATGACTCTACCCCAACCCTGCCAGAGCGAAGACCCCCCTTACCTTCATCTTGTTGCGTCTAAATTCAACGCCGCGATCAGCCATCTGAAGCCACTGCGATCCCGCTGGCAAGAACAACAAGATGAGGTAGGGGATTTCTTTCCTTCTCGCCTCCATGACCTTCACCTCCATGACTAGCGTTTGGAGGATTGTCGACGTCGGATACGCAGACAACAGAGGGTACTAGCCACCTTGGAGGAGAAGCATAAGACTGCATATCTGAATGCAATCCATGAGCGTGATCCTGGGGGACAGCTACGGGTCCTCTGTTACGGGGATGACGTAGTTAGGTTCAGGGCAGTAGTCGCGGACTACATTGCAGACTTGGCGGCAAAAGAAGAAGCCAATACGGTGGCTGGAGGGGTCCTCACGGATGCCCAAATGATGAGGAGGGCTGTGAGGCAGGTTAGGAGGAAAATAAATGGGGTTTAACGTACGCCGCCTTAGATCTACCACAGGCATTATCATAAAGGGAAGGGGATGCGCAGTGTCGGGGGGGTAATATGGGGATATAGAGTGAAATTGGGCGGAATAAAGGAGAGGGGGGAGGGCTCAATAGGATCGGTTGTTAAATCTTTTTTAGTATGTTTGAGTATAGTTTTTGTTTATAAATATTTATATATGGTAAAAAAATACGAAGCACTTGAGATTGACTAGATGCACGTCATACACAATAACAAGTAGGGGTAGAAAAAGAAATTGTAGGGTGATACAGCAGATAGGAAGCGTCGGGTAAAGAACACGTGACTGAGTTGAGCGCGACGTAATATAAGGGCAGGGATGTGAAGCACCTGATGCAGAAGAATCTGACGCACTAGAAGATAGAGTACGTCCGGACACAAAATTTTTTTTGCTGATGACATCCGCAGTGGGTAGAATTTGCTGCCGCCATGACTTCCGGTAAGCTTCAGCGGAGTTAATTAGGGTCTAAGGTAACCACCCCCTGGTCTATTCTTGCCGATAACCCCAATCTGTGCATCATGCTGCATACGGCCTTGAACTGCTCAATTTCTTTTAATGGATATACCATACTTAGTTGATAGTTGCTAATCAGTTTGGGACTGGTTCTGGACTGTAGTAGGTTTGTGTTGGTAGAATTGACGGCTAGAATAATCTATTGCTAGAACACGGCAACTACTGGACCTCGGAGGTGTGGATAGCAGCCTGATTCAGGGTAACATGAGTATCATACCGGTAGGTTACTTTGAGGTGATTGTACAACTATGGTGAACAACTAAAAACGGCGCTCCGGGCGATAATGTGTTGGTAAATGACCCCGATGAAGTTGCCACAACACAATTTTTGAGGCATCAAGCCAAACTCAGGAACATAGAAGACTATGATGATGCAAATGCAGTTGAGTCTATAGCGGCAATACTCCGCAACAGAACGTTTATGTCACAGGTTAGACCTATACCATTGTGATGTGTTTGTACCTGTTGCAGAAGATGTGGCTCAATGGTCCCTCCGCATGACTTACAACTGATATTGCCTAATCAGGAAGAGCCGGGGATCACACACTTATATGCATCTATTGCTACGTTTAACACGTTTTTGGGCAGTTCTGATTATGAAGATAGTAGACATAGAGCGAGTGAACATAATATAGATGAAGGAGATGAAGCAGATGAAGTAGATGAAGCAGATGAAGTAGATAAAGCAACTAAGGTAGATGAGATGATGTGGGAATTCATTGAATACGAAAGGGAGAGGAAGTAGAAGGAGAAAGAGGCGGAGAAAGAGAGGGAGACAGAAGAGTGCCACGCCAAGACCTGACGTGCAAAAGTTACACGAAAGTAACGTTAACATCTTTGAAACAAACAACAACGAGCTTTGACACTTTCCTTCATCATCACTATCATCACGATAAGACATCCTTCCTTCGAGCAGCAGATCAAGATGTTCTCGCCGAATTCACCCCCCACTGACGCACCAAAGACGCGGTCTCGAATGCGAAGAATTCTACCGAAAGAGACTACTCAGTCTCACCAACTTGCACGGGAGGATTCGGTGACACCAAGTGTGGGAAGGCAGGCGAGAGAGGACAATGCGCCAACACGAGCAAGAAAGGCAGCCAGGGAGGAGGAGGATGGACCAAAAGAAAAGGACAAGAAGGACGAGAGTATTGTATGGGTATGTAGAGTCCATGACTGGATTGGTGGGAGACGACCACTGACCTTATCTTGCCTGGATATACAGACAAAGAATACCAAATACGCAGTGTCACTACTGCCAGCCCTGCCAGATTGCCTGAAAAATTCAGGTACATATTCATATGGGCCCCTAGATGGTACTCGATTCAGAAGTTCTGACGCCATTTCCTAGGTTCCGTCATCGGTGTCGCTGACCCCCGGCATCGACATGCCCTCATCATAAATGATACCAGCGCCTGGGTTTGGAACTATACCGACATCCATAGTTTACCGCACACATATCTTTTTATGCTTCCCCAGGACGAGTCACCAAATCATAACCGGGATATGCCGTTTCCGCTTGGAACACTTGTATCTCCTTCAGCTAACAGCGAGGAGCCTGGCCTGGTAGTTGTAATGCCAATGAGTGGGAGAATAGCATACTGGGAGGCTATCGGCTCGGCTGCTGCAGAGGGTCTTTTTGCGAAAAGGCGTGGGGTGGAGGGCAAGGTTCATTTGGCTCCCGGAGAGAATGTAACTACCATCTGTAGTATTGAGCCTGCTGGGTTCATCCTGAGTTTGTCTTCGGGGCATTTAGCTCATTTGGCGCTGAGGGATGCAGCCGGAAGGCCAGGAATTCAGATCACACTCTTGCGAGATTCGAGCTTTATGAGTAATATCTTTGGGGCGTTGAGGGGTGGGAGCCACCGAAGGGACCTTGTTGCTGTAAGGGCTGGCCGGGTAGGTCGAATGGGAGAAAGGGAAACTGTAGTCGCTACAGCAAGGGGTGGGCTTTCCAAATGGTATGTGCAGAGAAGTGGCAGTTACGAGACGAAGCCAGAGGTTGACCTACGGGAGACCATGATACGGGCTGTGGAGAGGGCAGCACCTATAGCAGTCCATCGAAATCGGGAGCAGTTTTGCATACTGGATATGGCAATCGCAACAACCTTTGATAATGATGGAACCGATTTAAGGGAACAAGATGTTGACCTCTTCATTTTGGTGGGATATGTTGGACCTGACGAAGATGACTCACTCTATGCACTTTTGGAGGTAAAATTGACCCAAAGTGGCCGGGGTGACATCAGAACGGTCCATCCAATAAATTGCTATACTACGCCAATTGAGGCTTCTCGTCACTCCCGACCAAGAATTCACATACCAAAACCTAGAAATACAGCATTTATAGTCTTCACACGAGCCGTGGTCATTCTGTCCAATATTAAGCCAAACGAAGGTGGAGGGCGGAGAACAATTACAGAAGATGATATGGACGTTGATAGGCAATTACTGCAAGAAGAAGAGGAGGAAGAGATGAAAGTGATTTTTGAAGATGTCGTAGATTTCCGGGGAGATGCAAACATTGATATCGTTGGTAGTGGTGGAGAGGATATACTGTTTGAGACGTTTCAGCCAGAGGGAAGTTTTGGTCACAGCGGGGAAGATATTTCTCACAAGAAAATTGTGAACCCTGGAGTTGTGTTAATTGCAAGGGGTGCAGGTGTATTGAGAGTTGAGGCTTTTGATGCGGAAGATAAAAGGCAGAGGGGTAGAGCCATACCCACTGAAGAGATGGTAAAGAGCAAAATTGAGCAAGCTGTTTTCTTCGGGCACATTGGTCAGGTATGTTCGGTTTCTAAATACCTTCTATGTTGCTACTAATGGTGACTACGTCAGAATCCACTAAACTTCGCTGGTCGAAAAGAAGTTCAATTTCCATTGGAAGAAATTGAAAACGCCGCGCTACAGATTAGTAAAGAGATATTAACCACCTCATCTGCATACATTGCCCCAATGCTTCCTTCCATGGAGAGACACCTTCAGCTGAGAGGCCAGAGGCTCCGTGGTCTTGCTGAACACCTAAGCTTGACTTATGGACCTCTATCTGAACCGACGCGGTGGCAGTTACTACAAGACGCTGAGAAGTTGGAAGCGGCGCGTGGGATTTGGATAAACTACGATGAACGCAATACTCGAGAAGAGGGCGCTGGTGAGATACTTCCCACGATTGTCCAATGCATGCTGGATCCAAGTGATACAGATGTATCGGATGCTGTCAGAGTTTGGTTTCAAAAGTTCGTACCTGATGTTGGATGCCTCATGCAATGTGCAAAGGTTGCTTTGATGGAGAAGACTACCTGTGGGCGTCGGGAGAGGACAGCACTCGTAGTAGCTGATGCTGAAGCGAATGACATCGTTATCTCTGGTCTACAAGCTGCATTTGATTTTCGCATAAATTCTGCCGGCTTGTATGGCTTTGACGGCCTTATTGATGAAAAGGGCATACTAATCAACGCCCAAGGCTTTCCGGACCCTTGGGCATCTCCACCAGACCTTTTACACGCCATTGACGGGCAACATGAGCATTCAATCCACCTCATTAAGGGGTTATGGGGACCTGACATAGATAGAGGCAAAGATACAGTTGAGAGGATTGCTCTACAGATAGAAGAACTCGCTGAAGTTTTGTGCCGACTATTCACGGAGAGAATACGGTGGTACGAGCAGCAGTCTAGCCTTGATGAAGAGATGAAAGCCAGGGCTCGTGATGTCCGTGAAAGATATGAGAAGCAGAGAGGTGGGTGGGTGAAGCCGCTTGTCGGTTTGGGTAGAGCAGATGCGGCTTATGCTATTGCTGAGAGATACCAGGATTTCAGGACACTGGTCGAACTTGCATCAGCAGAGCTCATCCAAGTTGAAACTACCCCTATCGACAATCTTGACGAGGATCAGCGACTACTGGTAAGCCAGAAGAGGACTGATGCCGTCAAAAGACTGGAGGGGTATTTAGAACGGTTTAAGGCACCATTTGCCATTGAGTTCTATGAATACCAGATTGAGAACGGAAAGCTCCAGGAACTATTGGAAGAATTCCAAACTTTCCAAGGATATCTGACGAAATTCCTTCACTCCTCCGATAGATATGCAAAGTTGGCCTGGATATATGACGCCTCTCTCGGAGAATACGATCGCGCCGGAGAAACCCTTGTCCGCGTAGCCTTAAGCCAAGAGGATGGGTTATGGAATAAAAAGGTGGAGTTGAGCATAGCGAAGCTGTGCAAACTCGCCGCATTACCGGACAATCAAGTCCTCGGGTCTTTACAATATATGCAGAACTGGCAGGATGAATCTTTCACGTTGATTGAGATACAAGAGCTGGTATACGATTACTTACAGTCGTTTGTACGTGGTGCAATAGATAAGGAAGCTGAAGTGGATATTGCTATGAAGGAGAAGGGGAGACTTGTGGAGAAACGATTAGAAACAAAGAAATTGTTCAAACAAGCCTTAGAACGACTCTTCAACCTGAAGATTCTCCAGCCGGAGATCCTAATAGAACTATTGACATTGATGGAAGCCGATGAAAATTTCCCACAATTTTATCATGCTCTCGTAGCCTTGGGCAAATCAGGATTACCAATTGAGAGGTATAATTTGGCAGAGCAGTCAATCTGGCGGAGATGTTACATTCAGAATGAGTAAGTTCAAGTACGTTCTATTGTTCAGGGGAGCTACTGACCTCGATTCACTGCAAACTAGTTGGATTAAGATCCTAGATACGAAGAAGAAGACCGATGAAGATGTCAAGGATGAAATCCAAAACACATATCTCTACATGACGATAAGTAAAGGTCTGCAGACTGGTTAGTGACATTCAAATGACTGTAATGTCGTGGAATACATTATTGACTATGCGCTCTTAGGTCTGTTTGAAGGGCCTCATACTATGAGAATACTTATACCGGAACAATCATTATATTCTGAGAACTTTGACGAACTGCGGGTGCGGTTTGCTCAGGCCGACGATGCAGAGTTGGCAGCTCTTTCCATGGATCTCACGAGTGAGAACAAACTTCTCCATCAATATATCAGCAAGGCAAAACTCACTGCATGGATTGGGGCAGTCCAGGCCACGGCACAGGATGATCTGGCTGCTGAGCATGAGGAAGGTGATGAGGACATTGAGATATCGTGACGGGGATTATGCGAGAAATTTTACCTGTGTCACGAAGTTTACTGGCATGTATCCTGAATTCATAGTATGTTCGAACTTCTAGTTGCTTAAATTGGCACCCACCGCTTGTACTATCTCTGAACTAATCACCCACATGCAAAATTACTAAATCAAAGCTTTGTGACAGGTTATCGCGACGCAATGCTGGAGAGTTGTGCGGGAGCCGAGCGGCACTAAGCTTAATCTAGTATCCAAACATGCTGGGGCCTGTTGCGAAATGCAGAAAAGTAGCGCAGTCTATCGTGTGGCTGAGCTAGCCGCACCAAGCTTAACGTAGTATGCCAAGCGATTAGCCTGGTTGGCACAACACCCTCCAAAGGACCAGACTGCCAAGCGATGCCAGACCGTGATCAGCAAATAGTTAGTCTGTCTATGAGGGTGTTGTGCCAACCAGACTAGCAAACAGTCGGCCCTGAATTGACCGTTTTCGGACATTTGGATACTGGTCGTTAGTAGTCTGGTTAGGTCGTTAGTTGTTGCCAACCAGACTATCTTGCTTCAGTCTACCGCTTCAAGGCTTGCTGTGGTTAGTAACTGTGGAGCTGCTTGCCTTAGCCCTTTGCCGCTTGCCATAGAACTTAGAGCTCATTCTCGTACAATTCCAAAGCTCGGTATATAACCCGTAGTCCACGCCGAAATCCATCCCAAAGCCTCAGCATCCGGAAAGGTAATATTTGGGAGCAAATCAAAGCACAAAGCACCGGCTATTTCCGTTGCTACATGGGTTCTGTCAAATTTGCCTGAGGGCATAGCCATCCGTAATTGTGGGCCAACTGAAGCCATTTGAAGAAGCATTCTCGTTCGGAACGACGAGCTCCTGCGTAATATATACCGTAATTTATGCTTTTTTTTCTTTCTTCATCCCGTGCTATTCTGTTCTTGATGCATGTGGTGTGTTGTGCCACCGCTACTTCGTACGACAGGGCGCTTGTTAGTGAAGTCCCAGACCTCGCACGGCCGCGTTGTTTACAGCACAGCGGCCAGCCCCTACAAGCAACAACATCTCCCCATCCACCACCCCCGGCGTTGAAATTTCTCCGGCGAAATTGCTCCCTTTCTCTCGCCCCATCCATCCTTTTTTCCTTACCTCACCCTAAACATCTCTAATCCCCATCATAGAGACTCTCCCAACCTTTCAACACTACCTCTAGAGCCTCTTTCACTCTCTACCCTCTCACTCTTTCACTCTGTCAACTGTCCAACTACCAAACAGCTAGCTATTGGCTGAAACCTTGAGTGTAAGTTGGTGAGAGCCCCAGCACCATTCAGGCACTCCGGATCAGCTCGTGCATCTTCATTTGGCCAACGAGGTTACCGCTCCGTCGCCCCCTACTCCAAGAGTTTGTGCGAAAACCTTCCATCTTCAAGGGCAACCACGTCGACCGTCTCCCATTGCAGATACCTTTACCCCTTTTTAGCCGTTACGGTTCTTCATCAATACAATTTCTTGGTAAGACTTTTTCTTGTGTACCTCAAAGCTACCTAACGGATGCGGGCAGTTTAACTTTGAGCTTCGAATTCTCTTGTTTGTAGTTAGGCATTCTAATTGTCAACCAGGTGATTTTTTGTGGCTATTACTGAGGCTTAATAATTTTCACAACTTCCAACTCTACGTTTGTTTTTATCTGGAGATAAACAAAGCATTCGAGTCACAGTCCCCGCTTGCGCCTGGCATAAAGTACAAGAACATCAATAACGAAATGTCATCCTCATCCTCGAATGTCGTGGGTGTTCATTACCGTGTCGGAAAGAAAATTGGAGAAGGCTCTTTTGGTGTGATTTTTGAGGGGACAAATCTTTTGAACAATCAGCAGGTTGCCATTAAATTTGTTCGTACCCCTTTCGCGTCTATCGCTTTATTGCTGTGATTGCCGGTAGTACACTGAACCACCATATTGACGTGTCCTCCCACGCAGGAACCACGAAAAAGCGACGCACCACAGCTGCGAGATGAATACCGAACTTACAAGATTCTCGTCGGATGTCGTAAGTCTCTGCAACAGGGGATTATGGAACCGAACTATACTAACTTTAAAGACGTAGCTGGAATACCTAATGTTTACTACTTTGGTCAGGAAGGTTTACACAATATTCTAGTCATTGATCTTCTGGGGCCGAGTTTGGAGGACTTATTTGATCACTGCAACCGACGATTCAGTATAAAGACTGTTGTGATGGTTGCTAAACAGATGGTAGTTACTACAAATCCCATAACAATGCGCCAGGAGAAACTAATGCTCTGAGCTAGTTGTCTCGGGTGCAAACTATTCATGAGAAGAACTTGATTTACAGAGATATCAAACCAGACAACTTTCTCATCGGAAGGCCTCAAACTAAGGCTGCAAATGTCATCCATGTAGTTGACTTTGGTATGGCTAAGCAGTATCGGGACCCGAAAACCAAGCAACACATACCATACCGAGAAAGGAAGAGTTTGTCTGGTACTGCCCGTTATATGAGTATTAATACCCATCTTGGACGTGAACAATCCCGGAGAGATGACTTGGAGGCCCTTGGGCATGTCTTTATGTATTTCTTGAGAGGTGGCCTTCCATGGCAAGGACTGAAGGCCGCAACCAATAAGCAGAAATATGAGAAGATCGGAGAGAAGAAACAGACAACTCAGATCAAGGAACTTTGTGATGGTTTCCCCGGTATGTTAATTTCCCCATCTTGTATCACCATCTCTCATACTAATATTCTCAAGATGAGTTCAACCAATATCTTACATATGTCCGTAACCTTGGCTTTGAGGATACTCCCGACTACGATTTCCTACGCGATCTTTTCACTCAGGCATTGAAGAATCTCGGTGAAGTAGAAGATGGTGAATATGATTGGATGAAGCTCAATAATGGCAAGGGGTGGGAAGCTATTTCCAAGCACCCTTCATCCAATCAGTATCACCATCACGGGCAGCATGTGTCAGGGGCTGCCGATAATCGAGGTCAGAACACCAATAGCCGAGGTCCATCGCAAGCCCAGCTCACCGCCCAACGTTTAAACGCCCCGCAGCCCCTGCCACCATCTCCAGCAATGCCAATGGGGAAGAAGCGCGAAAGGCCAAGCGTTCCAAACGCACTGCCGCAGAAGCGACCGAGTGGGACAGCAGGGGGGCTGCAGCCGGGCGTCTCAACGCCCACCGCCAGCACACAGGCCCAGTTCCAGAACTCGCAAACCAACCTGCCCCCCACCCGCGTCCAGTCTTCCCAAGCAATGCACCAGCAGTTACCCCCGACATCCCGGAACCAAGAATCTAAGAAGACGACATGGCAGAAGATCACATCGGCCCTGTGCTGCGGTATGTCTAGACATTACGTGCCTCTTTTGGATAGGAATGCTAATTTGCTAGGTCTCTTAGGTTGATAAATGTTCGAATTCGAGTCAGTTTCTTCACTTCATACCTGTTTAATATAAACTATTGTTTTTTTCATATCTGTTTTTTCTGCGCTGTTCTTACTTTCCTTCAGCTCTAATGCATTCATCCCCCCATTCATATTTCGACTGCTGGATATTGCGACGACTTTACGATTTTGAAAAGGGATGTGCGATGTGTGTAGTGCTCTGTTTAGAAGGGGAGGGTTTAGGTCTTATTCTGGGCAAAAGGCACGAACAGGTCACTCGACACTGATAAAATAAATGCGGGCTGTATTCTTTGTGAATTGGTAGTGCTCGAGATTGTCATTGGGGTTTTCTTATTCTGTGCTACAGTTGTTCTTCTTTTCTTCACTCTTGTTTTTGTTGGCGGATATCAGTTCTTTTGGTTGTGTTGTTCCGATCTGAAATTATTGCTTTTAACCATTGCGGGAATTTGCTGCCTTGACCAGTATCTCTTTTGCTCTGGGATCTATTGATTATCGAGCTGATTTTTTACTTGCTAATTTTACTTGTTATTTCCTTTTCCTTTTACTAATGTCGTTTATATTGCATTGGAGCGTGCGTTCGTTTAAACTACTTGACTGCAAAAGACAATGAAGATATATATACACTTACCCGTTTAGTCCTTCCTGTCTTGTATTTATACCTCAATGATCAGAATGAATTTTTCCATGGAGAACTTTCACTTCCTCCACCGTCCAATCTGAAAGGAGACTATCTTGTTTTTTGCTTTGTTGGAACAAGTATCTAATATCTGTTTAATAATATCTAAACGCCAAATGTTCTTGACTTGGCGCAGCGTGACGGGGATTGAAATACCCCGTAATATCAGGAGTTTATTTGATATCAAGATTATCTATAGCTCAACGGCTCTCATGGAATTCGCTTTTCTCCCTTGTTTATAGAATGTGAGCTCTCCCTTGTTTTGAAGATTTTACAAATTTGTAAATTCTTTTGCTTTTTTACAAAGTAATAGGCTTTTGAATCTGGATTGATTAACTCGCCATACAGACGACAGAGATGTATAAAGCTTCCAACCATAAGAATATCTCCGGAGCATATCTTTGCATAGACACTAATATCCTGAATCTTACAGACATGGTAGAGCAAATTACAGGAGTGATCTCACCTCAATCTACTGCGCCTGGCGTGCCTGCCGCAGCTCTAGTATCCAGTAAGACGAGTGGAGCGCCATCAATGAGCCCGTCATTGAGTTGGGATATAAGCCATTGGATCTGTGGACGTAAGTTTTTCACTACTCAAACATTGGCCTATGTTGAGCAGCCAGAGCTACTTAACAGACAGCACACTCCTTCTGTAAATGGAAAACCCTAGGGTATGGTCGAATGTCCAGTGGAGGCACTCGGTAGTAGTCTGGCGGGCACCGGCCTCTATTATTTGTTAACATGGGGCTACCTAGCCGGCCCTGCAGCCCACTAAACCCAAGGGTGTGGACGCTCCCCAGTTATCTCTTCCTCAAATACTAAACTCAAGCTTCCGAGTACTGACAATGGTTCAAGGAATTGACTAGATATAAGAGAAGATATGTATCAATGCGGAGCAGGGAAACCTTGTTCCAGTATTTGAGTGTTCTCGTCCCCAGTACTTGAGGTAGATTGGAGTCAGATTATGGGTGGATTAAAATCAAATACACCTACGCCTTCTGATGAAAAGATATACCGATCAGAAGGATTTCCAAAACTGAAAAGTTCTATTTGGACTGTTGCTATTATTGTGGCGCTTTTGATGGTAGTTGCTACCATTGCAGTCGTGCACAAGCTACATAGACGGCATAACGGCATAACGAAGTTGAAGACATTGAGAATAGGTATAACTCAGCTTTGTTCCCATTCCCAGACTCTGGCAGGCAGTGATCTAAGTCTCAATCTAACTCTGTGCTATGTGGGCTCTATGTCCTGAAAATCTCTGGAGTCACCGACTTATAACACGGATGTAATTAACGTTACAGTGACACAGACACCTTCAAGAACAACTACTATCGTCCTCAGAGATATCAACATCGCCGAAAAGCCCTCTTTTATTTGTCCCACAGGCAGACTCTTCTTGAACATAATCCAATATTACGCATGAGGGGACTGCAGAAGTGAACGCCCAACAAATCCCTATTTCTTCACCGAGTGCCCTGAACTTGAATCTAAGGCAACAGTTCTGATATCCTCATTCGAGCCCCTTTATCACTGAGACCGAAGACTACAACGTAAAAATTTCATTGGAACACCACTGGTCCGTCATTCATGCTAAATAAGGGCGATTATTCTTATTGGGGCTCGAGCACAGTCATTTAGCAGAATTTGAACAATAAAGCATACAGCAAATACGCGATATGCCACGCCAGATATGGATATCACTGGGCATGGCGATTTTAGGCTTTCCATTCTGAACATTTCTTCAACTGTCTCGACATTGCGGATCAAATTCTAATGTTGGAGTAAATGTGTAGCCGGTTGTAAGTGCCGGAATGGTGCAGCTTGGACGAGATCTACGACTTCTCAAATTCGATCAAAACCTGTGATTGTTTCACCGTGAAATTATTTTGGCAACTGACCTCTAACCAATAAGCCCGTGTTTACATTCTATAACCATGGGATCTGCCGGAATGGTGCAGCTTGGACGAGATCTACGACTTCCGAAATTCGATCAAAACCTGTGATTGTTTCACCGCGAAATTATTTTAGCAACTGACCTCTAACAAATAAGCCCGTGTTTACATTCTATAACCATGGGATCTTTTATACCATTTGATTCTTCACATTTTACCTTTTGAATATATTCTTTGTCTATGGAGGCCTCCTTTCCAGCATACTTGTGCCCACCCACCACTAGCTCTATGCATACATTCAGGATAACTAGATATTGGCGAAATTTTCCTCATAACTTCAAATCTTGATGGAAATTACTACTACCTATAGGGTGTCGGCCATTTCATAACCTATAAAGCTTCCTCGGCCCTATTATTATTTTTTTCGAGTCACTTGGGTTGGAATACATGAGTGGTGCTGTCAGCACCCTATGCAGTCATAATTAATATTGGAAGCACAAAAAGTTAATTTTGAGGTGTGCTCGGCCAGGCTGCCTCTTCGTGGCTCATGTTTATTTTCAGTCTTGAATCTTAAAATAACCAATTTGGGCTCTATTGATTACTTGGTTGATACAGTTGCTTTCATCGCTTTAGGTCATGTAGACCCTCCAAGTGTCTCACAGGCTGAGATATAGGAGGAGGGTCAAGAGGAAGGTGATAACACATTGGTGAAGCTAGGATTTAGGAAGATTGGTCCTGTTGAGGTAATATATTCAACCTCATTGCCTTGTGTGGATTTCTCACGGTAACTGATGTCCTAATACAATGTACATCTAGCTACTAGGATATTATGAGCCGACCCAGATTCTAGATATGAGTACCAAGAGAGAAGAACCTGTGCCTAGACAGTCATCAGAAATACCAAGGCGCGGGCAAGGTCAACTTGTACACTAGAAGTAGCATCCACTTTTAGTGGGGCAAAAATGGTATATATTTTAACTAAATCTCTGCATTCTTGCAGGGGTTTCAGCCACTGACATATATCTTCAAGACAAGATCATATCATCGGCAACCCTGTACCGCTTCCAAAGGCAGTGGGCATAGGTCCAGATGGTAAACCTATATGTAGTTTGGCGCCAGTTGAGGGAACATATCCAGCTTTTCCCATGAACGGGGACCCGGGCACATTTGATTGCATTGGGTATGAAGTTAAGCTAAAGAAACCTCAGAATGGGGCTGATACTATATATAGAAAGCAAGAGAGTACCACATAGACTGTGCAGGCTTACACGCAGCTCGAGGTGCTTATGCATGGTAGTTGCTCTCATCGCGGTATTGGTTGGAGCAGCGATAGCTGAGGCCGTTTATGCGACTCAGGGTAACAGACGAGATATGCGGCTGAGTGAACCGATGTATGTACCCTGGAAATTCTTTTCCTTCTAGCCCAACCCTCAAGGAAACTCTGAACTCTTGCTTTCTACTACGCTTTCTGGCATCCAGTTACTAAGTCCGCACTTTTGAAGAGACTTACCATCGATTGGAATTCCAGATAACGTTACAGCCTCCTTCCTTTCTGAAAACAGGCCATTATGATTTGGAACGGCCATTAAAATACAAATACGACGGGTATTGCAGGAACCTGAATGACACCGATCTGCTTTCTGTCCTAGATGCCCGGAGATCATGGGTTTGGTAGACAACCTCACCATTGGGCTTGGAACCGCTCAAGACGTACCGCATACTGGGTACAATATCAATTAGGTACCTTATTGGGTAAGGTTACCTTGGAATATCAACCGGAGGAGCGTTCTTTTCAAGGTGCTATAGGCAAATCTTTCAAACAAGGATTTCTACCAGAACCATGTAGACATCTAACCGCGAGGAGGAGATACAAGATAGTTGCTAAAACTTGCTTTTACCACGGAACTGTTAACCACTTCGTGTTCAAGGATGGTACGTGGCATATGGGGTTATAAGGAATTCCCCACCCAACTCCTTGCATCATATCATATACAATACATTGGTGATTACTTACTTTAGGGGCTTTAACACAGCAGGGTCTGGATTTATCCCTTTGGGTGCACATAGGAGATCCCCCAGAGGAGTACCTACCTGTACATGTCCCACTTGAATAGCAGAGATTAGGAATATTGGGGCCCCAACTATGGAGAGGTGCTTGGGTGCATTGACTTTTACTCCATCTTCATTTTGCCAATGTCTGTTGCATTTTCCTTTTGTTGTATCTTCCATAGTGAAACTGCTGCTCATGTTGTACCTAATAGTTGCCTGGAGGCTTATGTGAAGAATCTCGAAGATTGTTCAGCATGCGCCTCATCATGAGGAGAGTTGCACAAGCAATTTTGACCATATCCACAGAAATAAGTACTTAAATATAGCATGGGCATCACAAATCACGGGTTTCCCTGAAATTACACATTTTATATTGAGATTCCGAGTTTAACACTGCACGTTCCATGCCCGCCCGCAGCCGGCCCAATCAACGAAGAACCAGACTACATCTGAAGAGTATAATCCAGCCCTGAGGCAAATACAAGGAAAGCAGTCTAGCACAACGACTCTCCTAACCTACGAGGGCGTTGCGCCAACCAGACTACTCCTTACTGACTTGATAAAGTACCCGGGTAGTCTGGGTAGATGTAGATGGGCAGACTAGGTATACTACCGATATATCGATATCACCGTACAAAGTACTTTTCCCCAACCTTTCCTCCCCCTCCTCCCGACCCTCGCTGCAACTCCTTTCCGATACACCCCAATCTTGCGAGCAGAGGAACCGAGCAGAGAGGGCAAGGAGCAAGAGCAAGAGCAGAGAGCGATTGTAAAGAGCAAAGAACAAAAGCGGAGAGCAACGTTGGAACCAGTCTGTAATAGATTCAACGACAGCATAAAACTTGTACAGATACACATTTTGAATTCAGGACTCTTGATAGCACCCAAATTCTCGCTCTTTGGTTGCAGCTGTTCTTCATCTTGCTCCATCAGAAACTACTAGTCTAAGACAAAGCCATTAAAATACTCCTCAATAGGCTCTCAGGACTGAGGCCCCAGACTCGATAATCACGGCTTGCCCGTATATCGATCATGAGAAACGAGTCAATCGAGGTATGCTCACGTGACTGCAGGTACCATCACCCTTTAGCGTCAATGATGAGTATGAACGGTCCACCATGACGTTCAAAATCCGGGAAATGTCTAGGAGCAAATCATACTATCTTCTAAGCCGTGTTTGCTGCCCCACATCCTCTCAGCATCCCGCACCCTGCCCCTGCCACCCCCACGGCTATCTATGTACCACTTCCTTCACCAACACCTTCAATTCCCGTCCTGGGTCGGAAGCGAGGTGAAAATGAAACTCATGTTGCAATATGCGGCCAAGAAGCGCACCTAGTCTGGTTGGAAGAAGCACACCAGCCAAGCGAGGCATCTATACAAAGAATATGTAGGTCGTTAAGGTTAATATGGTGATGCGAGTTAGCAAACAAAAGTGCAGAAAAGGGGTTGAGCGAGAGGCATTTAGAGCCATGTGTCTGCCGCGGACATGCAGTATGAATGTACGGTTTCATGAATATCATGTGCTATTTCTAGTGTGTAATGTGTTGGCAAGTAAACACTGGCAGGTAGAACTATGCACATTAGATTTTCAGAGGGACCTTATCCATAGCACTGTATCCTCGTTTATGCCCGCCCGTCTGGGTCCCGAGCCAAGCAAGAACAGTGCCATTTGGGGGCAGAAGCCGAAACGATACTGCACAGGAGAATCGAAGTTTAGTCTGGTTTTGTGTGGAGGGGCATAGAGCAGAAAAATAGTAGACGGAAGAGCGAGCGGGGCTTTCTCCCGTTTTGACAACTGGTCTCATCCTCTGGCTTTCTGCCTTTCTCCTGTCAAGACATGCTGACTCTGTCTTAGAAGCAACCTTGACTATCACTCTAGGAGCATTTTGTCTATACCAAGCGAAGGTAACAGAGGAGAGCAAGCCCGTAATTGGAAAGAACTGCAGAGAAGAATAAAGTTGGGCCCCCACATCCTGTCAACAAATATTTGCAGCTTCAAAGAAATGTTTCTGAAGATCAGTACATAGGTCTCAAGGCCGAAGGTAATGGATAAACACGCTGGTGGGCTGCAGAGCTTATGTCGGTACGTCTGGCCACATAATTGTAAACATATGTCCACATATGCCATCCCCAGCCATAGCCAATTAAGGTTCCTCACATGACATTTGCCATGCACAGGAGATAATTCCACGGATGCGGGGTTCCATAACGATATACTATTCCCACTGCCCAAAATACTGGCATCAAGAGAATTTGTTTGTCACTGTCGATGGGCACCGAAATCATGATCGTTGTAGCCAGTAATTCATATGCCTGCCGCTTATTGGATAGAGCTGGAACTCCATGAAGGCAGCACGCAGACCAGGTGAGATGCACGTTGTCGTCAAGAAAGTACACAAGTCCTCCCGCTGTCTAATATTTGTCAGCATGCGTTTGTTGTTAAACTCCGAATGGAGATAGAAACATCTACCAATCGGTAAGCTTATCAATGGCAAATGTCTATAATACCATGATATTGGCCCGCCGAGAAAATGTAAAAGAAATAAACTAGTTTAATTGATCTCACTTACATACCTATAGTACGAAAACAACAATAGGAAACTATTAGACACTTATTAAGATGCCCCCAGCATCCTTCAGCAAGATGTAGTATACATGCTGCAACACATCCTCGCTCATTATAACACAGGGCTTCAAGGTAGCAAAAAACAAAAAATCGACGAAAAGTAGATTCCGGCTTACCCCGAACCCCAATTTAATGTATCAAAAACCCAGTTATGACATAAAGGTAGAGTTTGGCATAGGAGAAAAAGAAACGGGGATGTATAGACACAAGGGCTTACAGGTTTATAAACCATAGAAGTTGTGATAGTGGTAGTGCATCAATAGGAAGGTGAAATATCAAAACTCAAACAGGGGTATATAGAAATCAATCAAGCAAAAATCTACATAATGAATCAGATCAATGATCGTAAGCACAGGATTGGGAAGACTTACAGCTAAGAGTACCACGGCCAAGACAACCGCCAAAATAAACAGCATACATGCCCTATTACATGCTGACTTCTAGTACTTGTTTGCTTCTACCAGTTCCCTACTAGCGTCTTGGGTACTTGTTAATGTATTTTGTATATTTCCTTCGATAGATTCAATGATGTGCCCCTGTTCATTAACCATGGTACTCAGATCTCTAAATATCTCATTGAGTTCACTTATTCCTTGCTCAATCTGACGTATGTCATCCTCTCGCTCATTGATGAGCATCTCTTGAAAATCAACCTCGCTTTGTTCAGCTAATGCCATTTGCTGTTATACAAGAGGGACTTGCTCCTGTTGTTGTTGAGATCGTGAGGCATTTGGCAAAGTAGAATGATAAACGGCATCATTTGCAGTATCGCCATGTTCAATGGCAGCAAGGACATATTATCGAGATTTCTCAGTGGAGAGGTGTTGTATTCCTTGGAAAGACTCCAGATTGGCTTGAAACTACCGAGATAGTTTGGTCTGGGAGAACCGTTGTGAAGGCTTTATATAGCAGAAATAATCAGCCTTACTGGGCCTCTCCAAATGTAAGTGATCTATGAAACCCATACAGAGACGTTTTTCCATGCTTGAACTTTCTTCACTCCTTCTCCAACCTGCTTAAACCCTTCCCTTGTTTGCTCCATCAATGTCCTGACTCTCTCTCAGATAGTTTCCGAGTCCTTTGGGGTGCCCATAAGGGCAATTTCTCGCGATAGTCGGCTAACATTGTTGTTAAGTCGGAAGAGGTTGGTGGAGAGACTGTTGGTGAGCCTATCAAAGGCAGGGTCGTCGGAGTAGCCCGTAGAGCTTCCTCAAACAGAACCCCTTTCGTTAGCTTGCCCACTATGAGCATTATAATGGCGACAGCTAGATACGACCACACCATAAGGTTTGTATGCTATCATCTCATTATCCCTGTTGGTAGGCCTCCGGACTGACCAACCACTCATGCAGGTTTTGGGAAGCGCTTTCTGGAATATGTTCTCGAACAATACAGTATGCAGATTCATAGGTCAACCGTCTCTGTATCTCTCAAGACAAACGCTATCTTGCTACCGCAGGCCATCTTCATATTAAGCTCTACGATATCAAATCCACGAATCCAAATCCTATTCTTTCATTCGAAGGTCATACAAACAATGTTACGGGTGTAGGGTTTCATTGTGAGGGAAAATGGATGGTCACATCAAGTGAAGACGGGACTGTTAAAATCTGGGACATAAGATCAGCAAGCGTCCAGAGGAATTATAATCATCACTCTCCCGTAAATGATGTAGTTATACATCCCAACCAAGGGGAGTTGATCTTGTATGACCAAGCGGGCAATGTTAGAATTTGGGATTTGGGGGAAAACAAATGCACCCACCAGCTTATACCTGAAGATGATGTACCCGTGAGAAGTGCGACGGTAGCAACAGATGGTAGCATGCTTGTGGCTGGAAATAATCTTGTGAGTGCAATTTTCACAATATATTTATATAACACTACGGATTTTTCATTTGTGGTAGCTATGTTAACTAAAAATACTAGGGAAACGTTTACGTTTGGGGGATGATCCAAAACCGAGAGCTCACTTCTTTAGTACCCGTTACCAAATTTGTGGCACATCCCAAGTATTTTGCTATCACCTGATGTGCGCCACCTAGCCACCTGTTCTGCAGATCACACTGCCAAAATCTGGAGTGTGGACAACAATAATTTCACACTGGAGAATACCTTGCATGGTCACCAAAGATGGGTTTGGGACTGTGCATTTAGCGTGGACTCGGCCTATCTTGTAACAGCTTGTAGTGACCATTATGCGCGATTATGGGAGCTGAGCAGGTAGTGTTTATTATCCAGGAGGCGAGTAAAAGCTGCTAATTCATCGAAAAGCCAGCAAATCATACGGCAGTATAATGGGCATCATCGAGGTGCTGTCTGCGTCGCACTCAACGACTATAGCGAAAGGCGATGATTCCCCAGTTAGATGCAAATTCTTGTGACACATCCAAATGAAGAGTGTCCATATTGCATATAGATACCCAATTATTGGCCTGTTAAATACTGGCTTGTGCTTTTTCATCGTTATAACAGCCATTCACTTCCTGGTTTCGATTCCTTCACTGCCCCTTGCCCTGCATTACATGCACAATAGCTGGAGTGGCCAGGTACGTCGATGATTTTCAGAAGTCATCCAGCGCTTCCCTGATTGTAAATTTCTTTTCTTTCTTTTCTATGGCGTAAGGCGTCATGTCACACTGGTGTTCCTCTTCTAGCAGAACGGATTTAGGTGGTCGTTGTAGGGAGTGCAGAGCGGGGTGCTTGTGCGGATACTGGGACTGAGAGTTTTAAATCAACTGAAAGCTCAGATGCATGATTGTGCATATCGAGTTTCACCTTTCCCATAGTAAGATTGATTGAGTGCTTTGGCCGATTTTACAAGTTCTTGTAGCAGATTGCAAGATGCTAGTCAAGAGAATTAGAATGCATCGGAATTGACTGTGTAAGGCTTCTTTTGCTGCCCTGATGCAGGCACAGGGAGAAACAGCACAGGGAGAAACATGTGAAGTCGAGAAAAGGATGGCCACTGAAACAGACTATGGCTACCGAGAACAGGATAATTCTGTAGATCCGGGCTACATGCTAGACCCTCCAAAGGACAGAGTCGTAAGCCTACAGCAGTGAATGCTGCCATGTACCGGGCTTTACATATTCAAAACCGGGCCACATGTTCCTTGATGATTTCTGGTACTACCAGCGCTTCCCTACTGTCCAATTATCATGTGGCCCCTGATTTTGCCAGCACGAGGACCAAGAATGGCTTTATATTTATAAGCAATATGGAGTTTTCTACCCCACTGTGTCAAGCTACGAATTACGGGGTCAGAGTCATACAAATACTGTCCTCCCGGATTAAAGCTTCTCGAATGCGATATTACGCGATGCCACGAGTCAGAAATCCATGAACGATTGGATATAAATACCAGAGGGAGCATGATGTATGTGAGATTGGTGTGTCGATCTAAATCATGTGTCCTGCCTGAACCCTTGACAGGACATGCCTCTGGTGCTGTTATGTATACTCGACGATCATCGTGGAATATGGATCTCTGGGTCATCATCAATATCACATTTCAATACCCGGGAGAAATGTGATATGCTCCGCATCTATGGTTAACGAGGCCCTAGCATGGGTGATCACGATTATAACTGGCTCGCACTACTGGCGTAAAGCATGCAAGTACGGTATCCAGGGCATTACCGTGATCGTCTTGCACCACACGGGGAAATTCTTGCTAAGGAGCTCTGTGGCATTGGGCCTGGTCCGAATTTTGGACATATATATGCAGTTGGGATTGATATATCCAGGACTGCTGAGCGATCGGGCTGCCCAGGTATTCACATTCAGGCTTTCGCTCAGAGCCCCTGGCAGTGCGCAGGTCATTCCGAAATATTACAGCTGGAAGTCACTTACCAGACATAAGCATGCCTGGGACTAGATTCAACCCTACACATTTGCATTTGCATTTGCAGTTAATATTGGTAGGAAGGAGCATATCCCGAAAGAAAAGTGCATGTTTAGCGAACAGACTATGTACACTCAATCAGAGTCGTTAGATTTCGGAAGCGCTTCAGACCCAACAGCAGGGGTATGCCACTTTGCTTATTATGGTATCGTCGCAGCATGAATATTAGACATTGTTACACTCAACATAGGTAAGCATATTTTACGTAGCTAAAGTAAATTCAAATAGAGAGAATAGGAGCCGTGACATCTACAACTCCCATGGTCGGTTTCTACTTGATCTACAGCGTGCAAACTCGTCAAACTGTCTACTTAATGTTGCCTATACATGATTAACCCATTCCTTCACTCGCTGATTTCACACCTGTATCCTCCAGATTAAGCTGATACATTGACTCGTGTATCGCATAGAACTGCTGTTGCAACTGCTCAACACGGTACTCGGATTATACTATTAGTCTTCTCAGCCATTACCTTCTTCTTCTTCCTCAATCTCAACGGTATCCATAGTCTCATACACCTCCATACCACACTCTGCAAATATCGTCACATACATCTCCCATTGCGCAGTCGTTAGCACTTTAACCTCACTATCAAAATGGAAGAGGTGTCGACATGGAAGTAAGTATTGCCTGTGGAATTTGCAGTAGCATCGCAAATGGTTTATTGAGCTCAAACAAAAGAGTACGGTAGTGTAGAGCGTCGGCAGAAATTGGCATCAGGGCTCCCGACATCTTGAATTCGTTTGTTGATTCGTAGTACGGATATAGCGATAATACAGTATCATATCTACCTACTCGACAACCAGACTACATACGACTTCCTAAAATATGCTTACCTATGTTGAGTGTAGCAATGTCTAATATTCATGCTGCTACGATACCATAATAAGCAAAGTGGCATACCCCTGCTGTTGGGTCTGAAGCTTCCTAGATTTCAAGCTGGGTCCAGAGTGTTGGATCAGAAGCGATTCGGCGGATCACGCTAACAAATTCACTAACTAATAAAGGAAAAGTTGTAATTTTGACGTCTAACTGCTTTTGAATGCAGAAATGGGACTCGTCATAACGAGTTATTGTTCTCCCATATTGGGTACATACAAATACACTAGATCAACGCAAATGCCACATCAACGCAAATACCACATTAACACGTATACCATATCAAAATGTCTGAAGTCATGATGCCAACTCGAAATATTTGACGAGTCCTAATCCGGTTTACAACTACAAGCTTACGGTATGGTACACGTTCTGAAATTGTTTTATTACAACTTTAATTAGGTAAAGGCTCATTTGTGACAAAAGTGGGAGAGCTTGTCGTAAGAGGATCGATAGAAGGGTAACTCGCACTGAAAACCACATTTGGAGAAAACGTTACTGTTGGAGTTGTAAAAATATTAATTGAGTTAATACATATTGATATGGTATTCATAGTGATACTGTATGGTATTCATCTTTGTGTGGTATTTAATAACTCATCATGACGAGTAGTCTAGTTGGCACAAGCCTCTCGTACATGACGATAGTCTGGTTGGCTCGTAGGCTTGTGCCAACCAGACTACATGACGAGCCCCTTTTTGCATCCAAAAGCAGCTAGATATCCAGATTACAGCTTTTCCTTTATTAACTAGTGAATTTGTTAGCGTGATCCGCTTCCGTGGACCCAACAGGGGTTTTGTTCTCAAGGAAATGATCGTCCCCCCTAATGCAAAGGCAAGATACACCACGTGAACCCTATCCTAATTATTAGTCTGTGGCTAAACCTTTTTCACTGACTCATGTTAAGTACTCCCATGTTAGGTGCTCTCCCTCGAGGACTAAGGCAAGCTAGGTCCTTGGTAACCACCATCAGCACATGATTTGTGTGCTAACCTTCTTCACCAAATTGCTGCTTGGAATATTTGTGGGAACAGTATGTTTTGTTTTCAATAAACCGGCTGATTTCTTTCACTGACGTATCTGCCAGATTCTAGTGAAGTTGACCCAGATCTGAAAAAAGACATCACGGCTGCATTTGATTCAGATCTAAGAGAACCAACCTGACGGACATTCATCAACGGAAATCGATTTCCACGGATGGCAGCCAACCCTGGCTTCAACCAGGCGTGCAGTTGGTTGAATAGCTTGACTGGTGCCTTGCGTTGCTGCTTAGTGCATGGAAGATTTAAGCTCACTTGAACTGTCCTCCAAACGACTTGGGTATGTAGTCTGGTTGGCACAGCACCCTCCACAGCACGGGTGCTGTACCAATCAGACTATGGGTATGCAATTGCACCCGCACTCATTACGGTAACTTACAGTAGGGGCTTACAAAGATTGAGCCATGTGCCAACGTTGAGATTGAACAGGAGCCACTCTCTTGGCATGCAGTAACCTAGACGCCTGATGGCTTGCAGCAGAGACACGCCACGCCAAGCGGACCGTCGCACCGCAAGCACCCTCCCTGCACATGTGTTCACACTTCTCGTCAACCTAGCTCAGCATGGGTCCAGCTACCATCTTACCGAATGATTGGGCTATCGCGGAAGAGCCGGTCAGTCCAACTCGGTGGTTGGATTTGTTGCGACTTAAAATCAGCAAGCTGAACCATCTTTTAATGCAGAAAGTCTCCTAGTCACGACTTGCTTTTTCCTTCACAAGGTTGCACACACTACCATCGGAGTCGTTTCTCTAGACAGCTTATGCTTGTTCAGTTTGAAGGGGGAGACAACGAACGGGTCTGCCTACTTAAAGGAGCGAGCGAGGTGCGGTTAGCTTAGGTGGCACAAGGTACTGGTATTCTGATATCTGGAATGCCCAATAATCCAAGCTCATGAGGGATCGAAACTGGTTAGCCAACTTGAATCGGATGCCCAGTCTCGCTTGACAGCAAAGATGTACATCTCACTTATGTCTCACGGAAGGAAGATATGTAGTTGATGAGATGCGTATTCTATCAAGCCTTGAACGGAAAGCAACCCCTTACAGGCCAAGAGAGACGCCATAGTCCTTTTCCGAATGCTGCATTGTTCCCGCGCCAGCAAAACGGCCTGAGTGGCAGGACTGATGATCGCGAAACGGCAACAGTTTGGGCAACCGGAAAACGAGATGTGTTTGGACCTTCAGGTAAAGTCCCATCGAACAGATATACTGAAGCTTGTTCCATAACGTAATGTATGACTCATGTTTCAAACACGTGGCATTTTACGCCACGTAAGGTTCGGATCCAATGAAGGGGGAGTTCCACTCTAAGAAAAACGATACTAAAAATTTTAAGCATCAATGGATTCTGTAGGTCAAATGCAAATATAGACTCTGAGGGGGAAAAAAAAAACTAAAACTAAAACTAGATTCTTCACTTTGTAATGTATACATGCATATATCCCCGCCCCGGCAGTTCAATTCCCAGTTCCTTTCCTTTTCTTTTTCCGTTATGCTGACCGACATCTTAACCTCCGCTTCTCGCTTTTGAATGTTGTGGCTCGAGACCGCACAGCACCACACCCACAGACTGATACATTTGGAAATGCTTATGTGGGGATGTCTTGATGCCGGCTTCTGAGGTACATGAAGTTAGTTCCTTCGGTATGCATGAGATACTTATCTACATGTATGTAGGTTTCGTACCCAGTCATATGTAGGTATTTCGCGCCAAGTGTATTTGGCACCGGGACGGTTATCATGTGAATGGGCCACGGCACGGTGGTTATCAGCTGTCCCCTTCCCGCTATCCTTGTGGCAATGCCACCACTCGGCGGCAGTCTGGTTGTGGAATTAAGACCCAAAATTGCCGCTTCGGCTGGGGAGATATCTGCATGCATGCTATACAGCGAAGACACGGAGTTCCTATACTGGTACAAAATTCGTACAAAAAAACTCAATAGGCCTAGCCCAGTTGATTTCTGGGACTTCCAAGCTCTGGATCCAGGTGCGGAAGTTCAATATTAGAGCACCTGCCGGTATGTTTCGAACCATGCACCTTTTGACGGGTTATGCCGCGATATATAAAGCACTTTACATGTCAAGAGTAAACAATATACCTCCGGCGCAGATTCTTTTGTCGCTTCCGGGCAGCATGAGTTTCTTCGCACAGGACAGTGCATAATCGAGAAGGTCCACACATGCGTGCAAGCTGTTTCGTGCACAGAACAAATTTTGGATAAATACAACCTTATCAAAAGCCAAGGCCACTGTAGTCTTGCCCTGTGATTATTGAATATGTACAGACTGACTATAATTTCCATGTTTCCCCACCTGGAGTACTCAACCTACTAGCCTTCCGGCTGATCGGCCTGCGAACGAGCTGAGTAGGTCATAGGAAGGTCAATGAATTAGACTGTGGAAATCTCAGGACTTGCCACTCGCAGACAGGTTGGGCTTGCAGATATACCTGTCGGCCCTAGTTAGAATCTTCATATAGATCCCGTTAAATTTGTATTTGATAATATTGAAATTTTGTATAGTCTAGGGTCAGAAGTTTTCGCACCACCGTGGTCGCTCTACTTCCAACACCACTACACAACGAAGTATGGGCCGATTGACAGATTTTGAAAAAGGACGAATAACCGGAGCATGAGAGGAACATGGTAGTGTAGCGAAAATACTTCCCCTGGTTCCTGGGAGGTCGGAATCTACAGTGCGAAGTTTTTTGAGGAGATGGATTCAGCAGGGAAACCATGAAAACCTGCCGGTCTTTGGAAGGCGAAGACTTTGCCAGGAGGCAAGAAAAGAGTGATTGAAGCCTTTAATAGAATTAAGAAATGAGGTATCAGTAAGAAATATAGTGACTAGAATTCTAGCTCCTAATATAGTAAATAGGTGACTCCACATGCATCCCTCTCAATGGTGAAGAGAGTGCTATCTCAAACACAATATATTAGGAATGGATTGCTAAAAAATGCCCAAAGTCAAGAGAAACTCATGCTAAAGCTTGATTAGCATGAGCAAAGCCCAAATCAAAGTGGATGGTAGAGCAATGGGGGAAATATGTCTGGAGTAATAAATATAATATAGAAAAGTCAAAGGACACTTTACTATATAGGTATTTGTAGCTCCAAATGAGCAATAGCTCTTAGAGTGTGTGAATCCATTGGCAAAGGGTCCTGATACATGACTTATAGTTGGGCTTGCGTTCATAGGAGACATAAGGGGACAATTACACCAATTGAACATGCCTGGAAGCACCTTAAGAAGCTTCTACAAAAGCATCACCCTTACACCGCACAAATGCCTGGTGGTCTAGAAGCTATTAGAGCAAAACTGTCAGAGTTATTACTTCAAATGTGGGATCTTATTGAGGAGGACTTTATTGACAAATTAGTCTCAAGTATGCCCCGCAGGGTTGCCAGTGTTGTAGCAGCTAAAGGATGGTATACAAAATATTAAGTAGGGTTTTAGATAGCCGATACCCCCGTGTAATTATTCTAGACATCAATCTCCTGTATCTAGATCTTTGTGGTAATATATGTGTGCGGAGGCGGTTGCGTTGCCATAGGCGAATCGCGAAAACCTTTGACCTATAACCATACTTAATAACAGCCAAGCTGTTTTTTTTATTTTTATTTTTTATTTTTTATTTTTATATGCGAGTAATGAATTTAAAAAAAACAAAAAAACAGTAATTTAACATCCTTGTCTTGCCTTCTTGGTATGCACGTGAGGGGCATACCATCTATGCCTCCGGTAGACATTTATTATGTATCCGCGAGGGCATAGCGTGGCCGATGTCCCAGAACACATGTAGCAATGTTTTATATAAGTCCAAAAACGGTAAGACCTCTTTCAAGGTATGAAGCAGCATGTCGAAGATCGCGACATCGAAAGGCCGAAACTGCACAACTGTTCTCGAGGTATGCGTCACGAATGTCGATCGATCGTCACACCAAGCTGGCCCAACCGAACGTTTCAGATATTGAATTCGCAACAGCTTGCAACCAAATAGCCCCACAGCCAGCTTTGCTTGGAACTTGGTTGGGAATATTAGCTTACCCAGGCAACTGGTGTGTGTTTGGTGAGTCATCTGAATGATCCTCCTTGTGGTTAATGCTACCTCACTTATAAATTGCTGTCCATAATTCAGCTGCGGGCCCCTGCATCGATGCTCTTGTAGTTGCCTAGCCTCGAAACCACCTTGCACTCGGTACACATTAGGTGTATCATGGCCTCAGGGTCCCAAATATCCCCAGCCCAGGATTCTAGTGGTCACAGTCGCCGCATCAAATCAAATATACAAGTCGAGATATAGTGGCCTCCTACATGATGATGTATGCATGGATCAGTTACGGGATTATTCTCGTGCCAGATGTGGCAATTTTTCAAAGGCTGCGTTGTTACGAAACGTTTAGCGGAGTGAGTTTGGATCTGTAGAAGCATCTGTATTGTAGATGCGGGATTATCTCGAACCAGGCCACCTAATTATCTCGCCGAAATGAGAATATCTTGGCTCAGGATATTTTTTCAAGTGGCTTGAATAAGTGTTGCCCCCAATGCAAAGAAGACTTGGAGGTGATCATGAGAACCTAGACTGCTTTACTTGGCCAAAGCCTTCGATCAGCCAAAGCCTCAGCTCAGGATGGTACTCTAGAGTATTAGACATATGTCGTCTGACAGGAGTGTCGATCATGGATGATTTGGGAAACCTAATAGATCTCACCTATACCGATTGCGCAACTCGGGATACGAGTATCAAGCCCAGCGCGCAAGGCTGGATCGGCTGGTCTAATTTGTGAAGGGGCTAATATCGTGTTCTTTTTGATCACTTGCTTATCCCGATGGCAATTCAAAGTATTGTGACCCAAATACTTTTAGCTAGTGGACAATTGGAAATAGTACTAGATTCTCACGGACCTGAGCCTCAACGTCGGCTTCTTGCGGGATTGAATATATCTCACTTAAACAGTCCCACAGTTGAAAACTGATGACCGGAAATAATCCGAAAGTGTGCAAGATTATGTACGGATCCATGGTCTCTTGTCTTGTCAGTTTGGGGGACTGTGCTGCAATGCAAATCCCAACATACAAACATCTCTACAAATAGGGAATCCACGCAGGTCAGGTGCGCCAGTCGGATTTCGAATTGGAACGGACTGTGCTTCCTCAAAACCAACTGATGGTATATCATATTGTTATGGGTTTCAAGAATCCGATGCACCTATGAATAGATCCAACTGCGTAGTGGCTCGATACACGAGTAACACTAGTAGCAAAGACAGAAATTCTGAGATTTAACCCAGTCAAGTTGTTGGAGAATGATCACCTTGTGCCTCACTCTGTACGAGATTCGAATATCCGTCACGATATATACCAGCGGTATTGATTACGAAGCCGATGACATAGAGACAGTCCGATCCGGAGGTAGGTTCTATTGTCGGAGAAAACATTGTATTAACCAGCTATTGTCAATAATGTTGCATTCCAATGTCCATTGGACGCCTTGTTGATCCTGTCAAAGCACAAAAGGGACAACACTCCTCGTCAAGATGTAGAGGCGAGCCTGAGAACATTCACGGTCGTGCTCCACTAGTAATTCTTGGCTAGGATTAAAGTTTTAGGGGACAATAAGTAAGGCACAGCCCTGAAATTTTCTCATGTCAAATCCCCCAGAATGATTGTTTACCTAGAGAATTTTCTCTCTGCTACTCTTCCATATCAGGTGTTACAGCATCCGAGGCTACAGTCCACTCCACCACTTCTAGCAAGTGTCTGTAAATTCCGCACCCTGTCAATCTGCAATGCACATCACTCTGTGCGCTGATTAGAGAAATTAACAAGTTGAACCTAAGGTAGAGACGCAGAAATCCCGTGTGTGCTCAGGATGGGAGTTATATGAGCCTAACGGAGGCTTATTTCGTGTCCGAATTGCCTATAGTGAACGAATTCAGCAGCGCCACAAAACAAGAGTCCAATGAGGTTTCAAGAAACGACGCTCTGGGGTCACTTGAGGGGTATAATCAAAACCATTCCACATAAATCTAGTCTATCTGGATTGTTCTATGAGCTAGTCATCCCGGACATGGAATATAAGTAGACTTTTTGTCGACTAGGCGATCCAGCAAGGCGATTGGTCCGGGTAATTTGAAACGTAAGGGAGGCTCGTACATAAGTGTATCAAATGATGTGCTGATGGACCACATGTACAATACCCAAGTTGGTGAGTGTTCGCTGATCGCAGTTGTTGGAGGTGTGGTACATCCACATGCAAATACTCCACGAAATATCCCGTTGATAACAGCGGAGAGAAGGTTGAGGTACTTGAGCTGCATGCTGCAGTGGTAGGGTCGGCTGAAGTGTAGCTATTAGGTAATTCCATTAATGTACTCTCTGCCTTCATGCTGAGGCACATGGTGAGCCCGCGCTAGTGTGTGGTGTACTGGAACACAGAAACACGTAGATATGTACCAGTAATAAACGGCTGGGCCTGGGACATTGTATGTAGCAATAATTGGATATGGTCATAGTGGCATCAGGAATTGTTCTGGATGATCTGTCACTATGAGTGAATAAACTTTGCCATAGGTTAATGCTGCACTTGATGCCGCAGTCCTACCAGGTGCACGTGGATGCATCCCAAACGTCTTCTTCCAACCAGTAAGCCAGGCAACTTATAGTAGTATCGTCCGGTGCCGGGACTACGTGACCTACCAGCTCAGCCCTCAGCACCCGCACCCCATATATCAATCCGAGTCTAGCTGCTCGTATATAGAAAAACACAAATACACAGTGTATATGCCCTCTTGGTCTGCGTGCATTGTCTCGTGGTGCTTGCCTACCCAGACTGACGAAGAAATTAAGGGAGCCCACTGTAGTTGTTAATATAGCTCTTGTGTTTCCTCTAAACTGGGGTATGTAAGCCCTGCGTGTTGATGAATTCGAATTGCATTGCAATTTCTGAAATTAGTGGGCCCGCAGAATGATATAAAGCCCATCCAGAATCCACAGAACCCAAGCTTAAAGCACAGTTCATTTTCTAATTTAGCACATGTATATAAATATATGTGAGGTTAATGAAGTGAGGAAATGAAATGTTTAAATAGATTGCTACCATGTATTAGTCTCGTGCGGGATATGCTCACAAGTGGGCGGTGACGACCGATTGGCGAGCTCGCTTGGCGGATTTCTTCTAGACGCCTCGTCAAATTGTTCCGACTGCAGAGTGCTTACGGTCGCAGGAATGCTGGCAGTTTACAACTGGGCAATCAGCTCGCTCATGATTGGCGGGCGAACGGCTAGTCTTGGCAATGCAAGCTCAGTAGTCTGGGGTCACAATGTTTACCTGGGCCTGTGGAACTTCTTGTTCCAATACGCATCATCCAGGTATCATTGGCCCGAGGCCTGTGTCACCGAAGATCCAGTGTTGTCAGCAGTGGTGACAACCATAGTTGACTGGGAAGGTTGCAAACATGCCATTTGCTTTCAGCACGCGGCAAGTGCTATGAAGGGAAGGCACTCTCGACTGAACGGGCTTCGGTAATGACCAGGATTGCTTCCATAATGTTAGGACCGTTGCGTAGACCCAGTCAGGGCGCCCGCAAAGAAAAAGGCGAATTGCGACATAGGGAACACCATAGAATTGCAATAAAATAGGAACCACAGAGTTAACGACAAGGCTCAAGAGTTGATTACGCAGGTATAGGCCTTGTGCCCCAACTCAACATTGTCGCTTTGGGATTTTATATATGACGCACTATGATGTGTGATATAAGATGTTGACAGTTACAATTACAATTGGTCTGAGCTCGACGCAGACTACCGGACGTGAAAACAAACTTTGTGGAATTTGAATCGCACCCAAATCGGAAATCTGCTATTGAAAATATAGATGCGATACTATAAACACACATACTCATCACCGCCCCCTATTGACGCACTGGGGTTTCGAAACAGTAAAATGAAAATCTTCGCCGGCAATTTGAATCAAAGGCAACCAATTTCTCGGGGATCCGCACGGAAATCCCGTCGTCCCGCGCCAGTTTTTGGATCCGATAGGCTCCAAACCCGATCCTGCTCCCACATAATGGAGCCTCAATGGTTCTAGTATAGGGCGAGCATCCCCACGCTGCGCCAAAAATTTTTTTTTTCTTTTAAAATTTGATCCGGGATTTATGGTGCGGTAAGTCAGCGGCATGTTGGCATATATTGGCGCAAGGCATCGCGGGGTGAAAGATGGAGGTCTCGTTTTTGCTGGCCATCGTGTGTATGTTGCCGTATGTACCCTAGGACCCAAAGTTACTTTTATTGATGGAAAACTTGAGTTTGCTACTGCGGTGATATCTGTCAATTCCATCACCCCGATTCGTCTCTTAACCCTTGCATGCATCTAGGATGCCCCCGAAATAGGTGCCGAGACTTACAGTGGGATGGGATGGATGCTATATCCTCTACACCGTAAATATCAGCCAACGGAGAGGGGAGGTGTATAATCATGTGTAATGAAACCTAACCATCAGGGTTTTCCCATTTCCTCCAAATGGGGAATTATCTGCATCTCCATTTTGTCTGATCCAGATTCCTGGCTGAGCGCCTGCACCCGAACCTGCAAGCAACGACCCCACCTGACGCACAATATTTAGATACCGGCTTCCGACAAGTGTCGAGCAACACGGTTATGGAACCCGGAGCTGTGTATGTATGTACGCTTCTCTACTAGTAGGTACAGTACATATTATAGAGTATGGCCAGTCGTTGAACCAAGGTGGCACCTTGCAGCAAGGAGCTACTGATACAGTGCAGGGGCCCTTAAGGTTCTGGTATCTGAGATCTTGGACGCCTGTATACCGGAGAAATTCAGCGCGGGCTTAGTACAGACCATGAGGTGCCTTTGGCGATGAGCACATACATACTGCTGAAAGGTTGTATAGAATTGTAACCAGGGTTGCGATGACCTCTTATGCGCGCACTGACCCTATTTATATAGAGCTGTTGGATCTATATTCACAACTCGGCTTTGGCTCATGCTGTTCGGCATGTACTTGCATTTGAACATTTTCTAATATGGATTGCACCCGGATGCTATAATCTCAAGTCTCGGCAAACAATTCACTTGATCCAGACCACTAATTGTGGTACGCAGTCAGAAGTTGTGCATGTTTATGGGCACCCCTGCCCAAATTCCCAATAAATTCTCCGACTGATGGGAATAGTTCTGTCGATGCCGATGTTGGAAGCATGTACTCTGGTCACGTGATAACATGTGTACATGAGAGGCATAGGCTGAAATCTAGATTCAGGCAGGCCTCGGGCCTCGGTCAACTCAGGTCCTTAGACGCAGTCGGACTCCCGATTACAGCACCAGACCTTCTTACAAATAACCAAACCTTTGCTGCATGTATACACCACAGGTATAGAGGTATTATAAACTTCTCCAGAATGATAGGTCAATATACAGACTGCTTTAGTATTCTGGGTCTGGGAATTTGTCTCTAGGAGATACGGTACATGAATTTATAGGTTGATGCGAGTGCCAAGATACTCAGAAGGTCCCTAGATATAAGCAGAACAAAAGCCTTATAATATAGTAGAGCGAAAGAGATTTTGTTGTCGGTACTATTTTACTTCTACAAAGAGCACATTTCTACTAACTGAAGCACTATAGGCCGCACTTCCCCTCTTATGATTATGGTCACCCAAAGTCGCCTATTGGCTAACAATTGTTCAGTTGTTTAATGAGAGAAAAAGAAAAGCAGGCTTTTGCAATTGGGGTGTATTGGACTTCTAGGAAACTGGGTTGGACCTTGCGGCAGCAGGCCTGAATCCAGCAATCTTTCGGTTCGGAGCGGGGTATGGTGCTGGCAGCTCATATTATTGGAGACAAGAGTTCTGTCAAGTACCTGAAATTGAGCCTCAGGTATCCCCCATGTGGGCGGTGCTGAGACCACGAGAACATGCCGAGACTACTCGAGTACGAACGTCGATTCGGTCAAAGGAATGTAGTTCTGGCACTGAGGATGAATTTTCGGTGTAGTCTCGTTACTTTCCGTTGTCTGGTTGGCACGTTTTTAGCGTGCCTCGGGTGTGGACTGAGTGATTGGCCACAAGCACGATACACACACAAAGAGGACAGTGCTAAGCAAGTAGTCGTGGTCGTGATGGGTGCTCACCTCTCCAAAGCTTCTTTGCTTGGATCAGTTGTAACTCTTAGGCCCTGCCTGCTGTGAACGAGCACGACCGTGGCACCGACCGGTGGGAAAGAACAGCAGCGACACTGGATGGATCGCACACAGCATCCGCGCCGTCTGTGGCCACCTAGGTAGGGCAGTGCCCGATCATATCGTCCATGATCAATTGACTGTAACATATCACACCTATGATCATGACCACGTACTGCCAATTCATAGCAGGAGTCCCCGCCTAACAGAATACGACCCGCTGCCTTTTGCTAGCGTACACACACCTGAAGCTGGGTTGGCTTCTATGCTCTATAGCCGAGGCCACACTGTAGCAATACAGACCACCGCTGCTTAGAATTAAGTCCTAACTTTTATGGAAGCGGCAGTTTAGCTCAATCGGCTGGGAGGACCACTCCAACAAGCCGGCGCCCCACACACCACCGTCGTCAGCCAGCCTAGCTTCAACCGACTTCTTAGAGTCTGGCTTGCACTAGCCCCTCGGTACAAGCCAGACTACCGACTCCTATCTGCTGTGAGCCTTTTCTTGTAGCTCTCTGTCCAACCAGACCAGCCAGACTACTCTCTGTTAAACCAAACTATCTCCGCTAGTAGTCTCTGTTAGCACCCCTCCACCCTCCCATGCTCGTGCTAGCCTCCCATTCTCGTGCTAGCAGCGCCATGTGCCTGTCCCTCTTCCTCGGGGCCACCCTCACTGGTAAAGCACAACCCCTCCCTCTTACAATTGTATCTAGAGCAAGTTGCGTCTAGAGCGCCTTGCTATTTACAGACGCGAAATGGGAAGCCGAAGGGGGGGTGGAAGGGTCCAGGGGGATCTGTGTGAGAGGCCAGGGCGAGAGTGTAGATTGAGATCGGGAGTGTTGGGGGACCGAAATGGAGGGACGAGTGTCGAAAAGTGTCGTGCACAGAAAAAGCAAATATCGTCGGGTCAGGAAGCTAGGTTCTCCCTCTGCGGTCGACTTTTATTTTCCTTAATTTCTTTTTCCCAATTGTTCTGTACCACAGATCTCTCCTGCTCCGGGCCTTTTCGAGCATTCCATGGCCCCCTCCCCCTCCTTTCCTTCCCCCCCGACACGTTCCGCTCTCCACGGTCCTCTATCTCGCTCAACAGCTGGTATGTATGTATGTATGTATGTGCGGTGTTCCTTCTCGAACCCCCCCGATGTAGCTGTATTGCAGGGAGGGTTGAATTGCACGCAGGAGAGGGCGAGAATATTGTGGCCCAAGGCTCGAGCCAGGAATTCGACCATGTACAAGCACGACAAAGCCAATGCCTCTCTCGCACCCAAATCCCATACCCCAACCATACCCCGGCACCCACCCTACCGCAAAATTGGGCAACCCTCCCACACTAACACTCCAACCCCCTCCCGGCTGAGGAATTTGCCTGTGCTGGGGCCGATCCCTTATGGTTAGCCCGTAATTCTCCTTCTTAACCTTCATTCATTCCACACTCCTGCCTGTGCTCTTCTCTTTCAACATTCAACGTAGCACGCAGTCGCCGCACCAGACTATCGTCCCGAAAGCCATACCTTCGCTTGCGGCAGAGAAAAGGAATCCATCCATCCCATCCCCTTATTCATACATCTCCCTCCCCTTACCTACATATCCACCACCACCACCACCATCGCCCAGTACGAACCCACCCCCTCCGATCCGACCATGACTACTGCAAACCTCTACCACTCGAAGAGAAGGCCATGCGACACTTCATATTTAGTAACTTCAAGGGAAGCTGGAGTGATGGCGAAGAGGAAGAGCAAGAGGCTCTGGGGTGAGAAGCAGAGGGCGACGAAGCTTCAGCAGCACTCCGGACAATTGTCATCACCGCTTGTGTCGTCCATACATTCTAGGATTGCACCCTTCTCTAGCGAGACACCACTTGATATAATCTACGGCCATCACCTTCGGCGGCCTTCCCACCGTCTTTCATCATTCGCTGTGCCCCGTCGGCCCATACGGACACGACCTAGGAAGCGGTGCATACGGACACAAGCTAGGAGGACGTATCTTCGGCACTTTGACAGACCCCTCTCACCCAAGTCACACTGTGAGGTGCGGCAGCAACAGCCTATAATACTGCTGCCCACAAATGTCATGCCGAATGATGTGGATCCTCGAGGAACTGGTAACAAGACGGTCTATAGGCACCTAGGTCTTATCGACATAATAGATAAGGTGGAAGCTGAAGAAAAGGACCGTGACAGGCTGCATGGCTTGGTCACTTGTGCAGAAGAGTTCAAACTGTCGCAGAATAGGAACTGTAAATGCAACAACATAACATCACTTGGTTGGTCTAGGATTTCCTTCACCCTTTCACCCTCCCACCTCCCACCTCACAGTTACTGTCTTCAAGCTACAATGCTTGGTACGACACTGGTTTCACTTACATTGAAGCATTTGGTGAAGGCAATTGTGTCTCGCCAAGTTCCCGTATCCATCTCCCCACCGTTACACTGTTCCGTTTCTCGAGATGTATGTATCAGTGTCGATATTCGGCGTGTGCGAACAAGATTTAGAGGGGGGGAAAGATATCTCAATTGCGACAATTATATCCATCATTGTGTATTTGTTCTCAAGTCTCCTGAATTACCTTTGATTAAATTGAAGAGCTCTCATTTCATCATGTCATCTCATAAGTAACTCAAGCTGATTGGTATCGAAGGCCATGGCTCCTGGAATTGCGCATACAGACTCACTTTCAATAATGGCGATACCTTAGCAGCTCTCGTTTCCAACTATGAGCCAAAAGCCTTCTCGAAGACGATGAAGGAATCTGAAATCGCGACAATGCAGTACCTACACAACTCTCCCAAGTACAACAAGCATATCAAAGTACCAGAAGTATATTCATGGGATCTTACTCACAACAACAAAGCTGGAGCACCTTACATTTTCCGAGAGGTCATCGAGGGAAAGGATCTGTCACGGGAATTTCATTCTTTAACGAAGGAACAAAAGCTTTTAGTCACAACTGCCATTGCACGTGTACACAAAGTTCTTTCACAACCAGTGGATGAATTTACACAAATTGGAGGTATCTATGGTTCACCTGAGGAAGGCTTTTTCACTGGCGGATATCCTGGAAATTGGAGTCCTTCGAGGCCTTATACCTCTATGGAGGATTTATGGAGAGAGAAATTAGATAGCTCACGGCGGTCAGGTCTCGACAAAGTTGGACGCCTTGTCCAAAATGAGAACGAGTTGAGCAAACTTGCAGAATACTTTTCTCCTCCTGGTAACCTTTCACGGCTGTGTATTCAACATTTTGATCTAGCTATCCGGAATGTTGTCTTCAACGACAAGTTCGAGATCACTGGTGTGATAGACTGGGAATACGCACAAGTGGTACCGTTAGCCATTGCCGCGAAGATTCCGCTCGACTTTGAGCACGACGTGGGGCTCTCGAGCAGCTACGCTGCCGCTTACAACGATGAATTCCTGGGCACATCACACAAGGATTTCGCGGATAGCATTGATTATATTTCCTTTCATGATCTCATCATGGGCCCTGAGCACGCTAGAGCCAAGAAGTACGTGTCTAGGTGGGTTGAGCGTGTTACAGCCTACTTTAGATACCCTCAAAATCACAACGATCCTGCACACCAGAAGGGGAAAATATTACGTTTTCCACCTGAGTTGAGAGCGTTACGGAGATTAGAAGGCGAGGGCCCAGAGCTAGCAGGAAATGGGTGCAGCTAGCAAGCAATGGAGTCGAGGAGGCCAATCTTACGAAACTGATGACATTTTCTATATCTGGGAAAGCGGCGTCGGGGTTCTTGTTTGCTTTACATCGGGTCACATGGGTTTCATTCGGGGTACAAAAAAAAGGCAACTCTGGATTAATGTCTTATTCATAATGAACCAGTTCTGGTCAGGAATTGATAGAGCTACTGTCGATTGAAACTCTCGTTTGATCCTTACCTTCAGTCTATGCACTTCATCTCTCTGGGAGAGATGAGATGCTTGGCATTTTACGTTCGATTGCATATCCTTTCTGCTTTTTTATTTTTGTTCAAGTCATCCTGGACTTGTTATTGGGAATTTCCCTCCGTGGGACAGGACAGGCATGTTATCAGCATATGCGCAAAAGACTTGGATCACATCTGACCGACTTGATCGCGACATCAGCATTAACCTGTCACCTTACCAAAACCATCCAACCGGGCTCGATCAGATGGACACGAAAAAAAGCGCAAAGGCCGCTTCCTCTTGAAGTTTTAGCGGCGCACATGGCACTACGCGGTTGGATCCGTCCGTGACATCCATTATTCCTACAGGAGTTTACGGTGATTTTTTCGGATTTTTTTTTTTTGCTCTTGGTTGATTTTTTTTTCTTTTTCCTTTCAATGCGTGCACATGGGCTGCGATTGGTGTTAATTATTTTACAGACTACTTTAGTCTCTTTTGCACCTTTAATGTGCTGTTCGTTCTCCAGTTGCATTGTTAGGGTGCTGAAAACCAGGGATTAAGGAGCTCTTCACAGGATCTTTTCGATACTCTGTTACCTTGCTTCTTCATTTGCGATTCTCCTTCTGCATTAGTCATTAGTTTGCGATGACATTTGATGCCCATCTTGAATCATCATTTCTATATATCTGTCATGAGTGTTTTTCCTTACCGGGTCTTATTTCTTTCTTTGGGCTGGTTGGGGCTTTCTGGCCGGTCCCGGCTCTGGGGTCTTGCTCTTTTGCTTGTGCATTTGCATCTGACCTGCGAGCCCCTAAATTGTTTTTCACCTTTCAATGTATCGCAAATTATAGTGATATCATGATGCCTCCTTAGAGAAAAGAAATTGCATTTTCACTTGTCTATCAGGGGACCTGGCCATTGTGAAACTCTGCACTTACCACCATCCTCTTTGAAGATAAAAAAGCAATGTTAGGAGTAATTTACGTACGATGTCTTACATATGCACGGGCCCAGCGCCGAGGCGTTTCATAGATGCTTGGTGATGGAATATAAAGGGCGTAGATATTTGTAAAAACTAAATGCAATGGAACGCTTGTGTCTGGGAAAAAGTTCGCCATTATTTTCATGGCTCCTCTAGCAGTTCTTATGTACAGTACATCTCTATACGCAGGCCTTTTCGGAGATGCATGACACTCGCGCGGGGCCTCTGCGTGCATATGCACTGCACGCAAACAATCCGTTATGTTTCATCCAGTCGGCACGTTTGCCTCAACTTCCAATACTCGCCGAAAGCACTGTCGGATAGCCGGCTGGGCGTGCGAGTCAGAATAAACACCAACTGGTGCTTGCGCGCTCCTCGGCGAGGTCGTGAAACCCCCCCCCCTAAGGTTTCCCATTCCACAAGCGCCAAGACATCGTTGACATGCAGCGTGCACGAATCCAACGATATCGATAGCCAGAGATCAGAGCTGAAGAGCTGTCGGTCAGCACACCATACCGGCCAGCCCAAGACATCCATCGCACGCCGTCTTGGAAGGGATCCGCGGCGCGAGAGCGGGCCGCCGTTGCGGTCATTGTTTCGTTTCACGCCGCACACCTTGAGGCTGGGTCGCCGGCAGTGATATCGTGCACGAACTCCAACGGGACTAAAACCGTTCTTGCACCCAACCTCTCCCTTTTTTTTCCCGCTTCTACCCCCACTATCGCAGCCCCCGATATCCGTCCCTCACGCAACCAAGATCTTAGCCCCACTGGTACCTTACCCCCCACCACAGACTGCTGTTACCAGGTACTCGTGGTTTCACCCCCACCCACCATTTCCCCCAATACCCACCCCCCCTCCACCCCTCCATTCCTCCACCCCTCCATCCCTCCACCCCTCCATCCCTCCACCCCTCCATCCCTCCACCCCTCCATCCCTCCACCCCAACCGCGCCCGTTACAGTATCTATCTACCATATCGCAGCCCACCATGGACATCCGCATCCTCCGCCCCTCCGACATCCCCCACGTGCAAACCGCAAACATCACCAACCTCCCCGAGAACTACTTTTGCAAGTACTACCTCTACCACGCCCTGTCATGGCCGCAGCTGTCATACGTCGCTGTGGACATGTCCGGGTCAGATCCTAATGACCCCTACGCCATCCCTAGGATAGTGGGCTATGTTCTGGCGAAGATGGAAGAGGAACCGACGGATGCACCACATGGGCATATTACCAGCCTGAGTGTGATGAGGACTCATAGGAGATTGGGGTTGGCGGAGAAGTTGATGAGGCAGAGTCGTATGTTACACCCTCGTGCATTGTTCACTTGTCTTAACATCATCTGAACTATGTGGATCCTTACACCTGAACCTCTGACGGTCACTCGCGAATATAGAGAAGGCAATGGTAGAATGTTTCGGAGCCAAATACGTTTCCCTTCATGTCCGTGTCTCCAACAAAGCTGCTCTACACCTTTACCAGAATACATTGCAGTTCGAAAGCGATAAGATCGAGGCAAAGTACTACGCTGATGGGGAAGACGCTTACTCTATGCGGAAGGATTTGACATTCCTTGAAGAGCCTGAAGAAGGAGCAGAAGTAGAACAAGGAGAGGCGGCTGAGAAGAACGGCGTGAAGAAGGATGTAGAGGATGTGGGCATTGATGGTGATGTGCCGGACGAGGAGCAAGCTAGGGATAAGGAGAAGAAACCGAGGGAGGGCGAGCCGGTCATGAGGACGGTCAGGATCGGGAGGCCTCTCGGGGTGATAAATTTGGAAGAGCGGAATGAGAGCAGCGCCACAGCCTCCTAGTTGGATGCCAGGCAGGATAAAGGAGAGAAAATAGGGCGGAGTAAGGACTTAACCCTAGAAGGCCGGATAAGGAACGACGACTTTCGTTCGCACACGAGGGTCGTGATAACCCCAAAATGCAAAATCGAAAATCGAGATAATACCACTGGGCGTGAAAGGGCATTGTTTATTGACAGGAGGTCAATGCATCCTTCTAACCATCGTTCATCACTGTGAAAAAGGGTCACTCAAACATGATCCATTAATAGTTCTGTCCTTCACCCTATTCTTATGCCTCAACCAAATCAAATGGATCCCAATTTTGAAAATGACCATGCGGACTAAGAGAAAACCCATGAAGTCCCCCGAGCCCACCGTAACGTTCAACTATCCAGAATACTGAAACCAAACATACCAGACAGTTACCACTAGAGCATGACAAAAGTCGACCTGTACATGAAATAATCAAATGCGCAGTTTAGGGAAAATGTACGCCAACACGAACCCCTAGTGGAAGTGACCGCAGGAAATGAACTGTATCCAAATGCTTGTGACTGACACCTACTCCTTGGTTATGGAACACCAAATAGAACAGAAACATGTGACAAAAATACGAAAAAAAACTGCACTCTGACAAGTGGTGTAATGTTGGGATAATTAGAAGGGATAAACAGTAAACATGTCTACTCTATCCACATAAAGAAGGGATTGATAATGATGGCAATCTATGAATCATCGAAAAACGTGAACCTCATAACAGCCTTATCAAGCGAACGGGTATGCATAAAACGTGAAGTGAGATTGACAAGCATGCATCGAGTCTCGTTAACGGATACCTCTCAGCTCGCCAGGAACATCTCTTCCAACTTTGTAACAATTGACGCTGCGGTCTAAACGGCGAGTCCGAGGATTCTGAGATAACAAGCGTTAGGGTGGAAACAACACGGCGGGTGTAATCCAGCTTACCAACTGACCAGCCCTGAAGGCCAACACACCTTCCTTGAGCACTGGCACCATGTTTGGTGGAATCCTAGCAAACTTTTCGAACGAAATTGTTTTACCATCACTGGACTCACCGCTGGTTACACTGCGACGCGATTTGTCACTATGTGTGGCGCCAACACAAGAAAAGGGGCTGCTGCTACTACTACTAGCATGACCATTGATGTTACTATCTGAAGTTCGGTCGACCTCGCGATGCAAGTGAAGACTGCGCAAGTTTGTGTAATTGAAGTTGAGCACCTCGGCTTTCCTTGTAGCGCTGTAACGAGGCTTCGGTATTGTGGCGGCCTTGTCAGGAACATTGAAGAGTTCTCCAGCAATGTCCCGAAGAGGATCTATGATGTCAAAAGTGAGATTTTTATAAACGTTTTTCATCAGAAACCCCTGGTCCTCTTCATCAGGAGCGTTCTTTTCGGTATGACCTTGTGATGCTTGGCACATTGCTTTGGCCCGAGCTTCTGCTGCCTCAAGCTCATCACTTAAACGACCCTGAAGATCCTCCTCATCTTGCTGAAGCCTCTGTTGCCTAAGCTTCTCATTCTCTTCCTTCAGTTGCTCTTGTTTCTTGCGATGTGTTGTAATCTCTGCTTCAAGCGCTGCAGCCTTCTTTTCCAATATCAGTTTTTCCTGCTCCGTAGAAGTCAACTTGCTCATAATTTTTGCGTTGTGCTTCACATAATTACCGACGAATCGTCGTTGCTGCTCGAATTTTTCCTTCCATTGCTCAATCTCTTTCTCTAATTGATGTAATGCTTCTGTATCTCCGGGCGACACGATTTCCGTCCCAGCAGTCTGTGGAGCAGGAGTTATGAGCGCATCTAGGGACGCAGCTTCCATTGGTTCTGGTATTGGTTTTCTCACATCGTCCATAGGAGCGACTACTTCTGGGGTTTCAAGGTTATACATGTCCTCTGCTTCCTGCTGACTTACGTTGCCTTGAGGTGAAGAGGTGTTAGAATCCTTCTTAAGGAACCCCTTCTCTTTTTCCTTCTTTCTGAGAGCATATTCCGATACAGTGAGTTTTCTTTTGGGGCCGTCCTTGCCATCACTCCTATCCTTAATTGAGGTGATAGTAGGTGCTCTCTCTTCACTACTTTGCTCAATCTCTTTGTTAGGCGGAAAACGCGAGTTAGTCGGGAATATCTCAGGCTGCTTCTTGTATCTTTCCTCCATGAGTTGCTGGGCCGTTATTATTTTTTCGACTGGTTGGTCAATCACCTCAGGTTGCCGAGGAGAAGCCTTTCGCTTCTCCGCCGATCGTGCGTTTTTGGTGAAAGAACTGCTGGAGCTATCTCTCTCGAAATGCCGTCTGGACTGTATACCAAGGGAAGGGGACCTATACTCTTTGGAAGGTGTGTGTAGTGGTCTGTGTTCCTTTATGGGTTCTCTTACCACGGGGAGATGATTATCAGCTTGTGGAGATCTTTGCTGATTGTATAGACAGTTGGCACTATGTGAAATTATTGGTCAACTTGGCTCAAGAAAACAGAATATCATCGCACGCATACCAATAATTTCTCCCATCCGGTCGGGTCGCATTCACAAACATTGGCCATAATACCCCACAATTCACACAAGGGAAAGGGACCAAGCTCAGCAATGTCTGTAGGGGGGAAACAGCCGAGGGTATCACCAAGGGTGAAGGCGATGAGAGCAAAGAAGGTGTTTGTAAGTCCTGGTGCATCGCCAATTGCTGTAGTAGTAAGCTCGGTGTTACAGGCGCAGTTTGGGTTGTAGCGCCTGTCACAGGCAGTTTAGCGTTGGTTGCGGGCGTAGTGACAGTTATGTCCGTCGCTGGGGAGTCTGGTAGTTCATCATCAAGCCGGGGACTGTAGGGAGGGCTGTCGATGTCTTCCTCTGTCCCTTCGCTACCAACTGGATCGGTATTGTTGGCCCTAGAGTGATCAAAAGATTTTGCTGTAACTTCAGATTGAGCAGACGCCTCGGAGACTTGAAGAACAGCCATAGATTCATGGTTTATGTTGCTGTCAGCCGGCGTTACTTGCTGTTGGGGTTCTGGTGAATGGTACTGTGGTGACCTAGGAGATTCAAGATCCATAGGTACATCTACATCGTCAAGATCATCTATATTCTTCGCTGTGCTTTTTGTATATTTCGTTTCCGTAGGCTCTTTTGAACTGAAGTCTATTGAGAGAGGAGCAGGATGATGGGTTTCTTCTATCTCAAAAGGATTTGCCTGCGAATCTGTTGTAGAGCCTGACATCAGAATGTCCTGGGTTTGAAGGCACACTGTGTTCGGTGGTAAGTTCTGAAGGGCCTCTTGGGAGTTGCCGATCTGGGTCTCAGACATCAGCAATTTCCTAGGTCTCGTGCCTTTATATAACTGATCGAGCCGTGGCCTTTCGCTAATTGCCTGGCCGTAGGTACGATCAGACACGACGTTCGAACTTCTACTCACCCTGGCAGTGAGTGTACCATGAGTTCCTTGGTTACACCCAGACACAATCTCACCATTACAAACTGGTGACTCCGGGCCTAGTTTCCGCCTTTTGCAGGTAGGGCTGGTGCTTCCAGAGTCGTGATTCGGAGTTGCGGCAGCAACAGCACGCTTAACAGAATGGGGTCCTCTCGTGGGCGAGGCACGCTGAGTTTTGTTACATCTCGAACAAACCCACAAAGTAACGTCTACATCGCTGCTGTGGTTTAGTAAGGAACAAAAAAGGAGAGGTGGACTGAACTTACAATTTGCCATTCGTTATAGTAATTCGTGGGGTATGGCAATGTGTATGGTAACTGTGTCTACATTCTATACATCGGACTAAAGCTTTCAGTGGTGGGGCTGCGGGCCCTTTACAGAGAATACATGTTGAGGCCTTTCCTCGTGACGAACTCGAAATACTGCATCGAGATGGTGAAAAAGTATGCAGGCTTGTTTTAGGGGAATTGCAGGCCGGACTATGGACAGGACTGCTTCCACTCGATATAGACATGGCTGATGTTGACATAGGGCTGTCTTTCCTTGCAATTTGGGGTTGAAAGCTTGGGAAATAATCTTCAGGTGCGGTGACAAAGTTCGTAGATGAAATAGGTGTAGGCGCAGGCTGTAAATGTAAGCTTGGTACTTGTGGTGTGTCCACCTTGGTTTCCAGTAATTGGCTATGAATGGCTTGAGGGACGGGGGCTGGTAGACAGGTATGGTCAATAAGGACGGTAGGTATCTTATCGTTGGCGGTAACTGCAGCCAAATTGCTCGTATTGCTCTCTGTGCTGACCAAACTCCCACCATTCGTTGCTGGTTCATAACCAATAACGGTGAATGGGGCTGTGGGAGTGATGTCGGAGGCCTTTGCCACATCGCTAATGAGGGACATAAATGTTAGAATCTTTATCACACTAGAGCTTTGGGGAGACCTACGACTCCGAAAAATTGCTTCTCTCTGCCACACTACGAGGGGAGAATTTTTTAGATATGAACTCTCTATTTCTTTCATCATCTGCGGTTGAAATTGATTCGATCGGTGAGAATTCGTCTCTTTTTGCAAACTCTATCTGATGGTTTTCTCCGAATTTCTCTTTGCGGATACCTTTTAGATCTCTGTATCCCTGTTTGGAGTGGCCCATGCTTTTCTTCCTATACTCTTCTTGAGATTCGAGACCCCTGACACTACCGAAGGCCTTCTGATTGCGAGTAGGTGAGTTGTTAACATGGCTATTCTTTGATTTCTCTGCAGAGTTACATGTTTTCAGTAATTCTTTTGTACCTTCTGGGGCATTTATAGTTTCTGACAGGTTTGACGCACGTTGAATCCCTTCAGGGCCGGCACTTGGATGTGGCCGGGAGCCAGCACCTACTGATTGATAAGGAGGACGATACGTTCGCTCCCTCTGGCTACGTGGGCCAGTTGGGATGTGCTTCTCGTGCTTGAACTGGTCGTGTTGCCGGACACCAGTGTGGGAGGAAGCTACGTCTCTCGATACGTACCTGTCAAGCCTTTTGTTATTGCCCGTTGAGCCAAAGCCAGAGGGCGCAAAAGCAGAGGGCCCTTCGCGATAAGGCCCGGATATGGTATCTCTGTAATCGAATTCTCTCTGTGAGGGACTCAATTCGTATTTACGTTTTGCGCCTAGCTGATGTATATTCTTCGATTTATAGACATCCATGTAGAAGGTCCAGCGGAGCTGCACTCTTGAATCCAACCCGTTGGCCCCCTTTATGAGATGATATGAATGGCCCTAACTTACACGAGTGAGTTGTTAGCCAACAACCCAAAGGCTCAGATATGTGAAACGAAAACGAATATGAGGCTGAGAACATCGCTGTATGACTTATCGCATCAGATCTTTTCAGTTATAGTTTGGGCTTCATCCTGCAATGACATGACTGGAAGCCTTGCCTACTGTGTTATTTCACTACTCCAGTCACTACTGAGGGCTGTTCTGACACATTTCATGTCCACTCGCTCATGTCACACTTGAAGAGATCAATTCGAGTCTCTTTAGTCCACTGCCATTGGCCTTGACCCACGTATTCCTAGTTAAGTCCTCCCAGCATTGCCTTTCAGTCCGCCCAAAACACTTGCCTAGGATCAATCATCTTAGCTACCAAGTTCGCACCTGGCAAAAAGAGCTCGACTGTCCAATGTGCATGGGGACTTCAAGGCGGTGGGGATCTGAGGACATAGGAGGGAAACGGCCCCAGTTATGGAATCTTTCATGTACCCCGAGTACCGAGCTTGTTTACCATTGTATTTGTAGATAGGGCCTTCGAAATGTGCTCAAGGGCGTTCCAATAATGTTGAGAGGAACAATCAAGCCGAGCGAGTGAAGTGAATGCCAGTTAGACCCAAAGTTTCCGCGACGGGAGAGGATGTAACACAGCATCGGCAGTTAGGATTCCAACGAGTGTCATCATGAGCAGTCGGACCTTTTACCGTGTGGTCATCATAGGATTGTCTTACAGCATCTCTTGTGTACCGGACAGGTTCTTGTGCAGTTCAAGGGACAAGAATATACGTGCTTGTATATGTTTTCGGTAGAGACGGGTATGGGGATTGGGTAACTTAGGAGTAACTTAGGAAAGTTGCTTGCCTTAGATTGTCATCCACTTATGTGATCGACTCCCTCTGGTTGAGGATCCTGTGCTGTTGCCTTAAGTACCGAAACGAGCCTACCAATTTGTTTCTTTTCCCATCCACAGTAAATTGGTGGTATAGTTGTTGTACGCTCGAAGGAAAGGAAATTTGCTAGAGAGTGTGGCAAATGAACTGCGAAGGGAGGAAAGGCGGAGAAATTTGCGTGTTGGAGGGACGGGGAGGGGAACGAAAAGCGGGTTGACTCGAAAATCGAAAACGCAGCAATGGACGTTGCTCTAGTGGAGAGTTTGAGAGAACAGCTATGTGTTGAATGGCAGACAGTGGAATGCGGTTGAAAAACTAGAGGATGTTAGTTAATAATGTGTCAGATTGCTTGAGCCAGAGCAGAGGAAAGAGGAGCAGGAGAGGAGGGAAGCTTCGGGGAATAGAAGCTAAAGTAGAAGCTGACAGGGGGTTGAAGTTATCTCCAATCCATTGGAGCTAAGTAGTGACCTTGCCCTAAGTGAACACTTATTGTAGTCTGGTTGCAGTTATTGTTCACTCAGGCCTTGGCTACTGTGTGTTCAAGGCTATGCCCAATGCAGAGCGTGTCGGGAGTGCGACCCAATTGTAAAATTACTAAGCCAAAGCGATTCCTTGATCATCGCTTCGCCGTTACCTAAGTATTCTCGCGTTTCCCTAGCCTTATATCTTCACCCACCCAACTCAACCTCACCCAACCTCACGCAACCTTACCCAACCTATCCAGATCATATCGAACCCTTTTGTACTACAATCCCCTCTACCTCTAACCCTTCAACGGTTCAAATTTCGGACTCGAGAGATATCTTACAATACTCCATCTTTGTCTCCAAAATAAACTATTTGCAAAGCAAACCAGACAGTAGGTACCTAGGTATATATAGTGCCCAATTGTTTGATGCAAACCTCCCTCAAACTGACTGTGGAAATCGTGAAAGTAGATACTCATACTAGATTATCAACTCCCACGTCCCTTACTCTAAACATGTATTGACGCTGCTGCCTGCCATTTCCAACATTCTGCTATCCCTTGCAACGACTCGAGCATTTTCGTCGGCTCATTCATGGAATAATTTCGCTATCTCATATGAATTGATGAAGTTTCATCAGGGCTCTAATTAGTCACCCAACGGCAATATTACATTACCGGATTTCTCCAATGGCGAGTGCACACCACAAACTCACATTACACCGCATTATGGGCTTCAATAGGGATGGTTCTTTTCGGTTTCTCGATTGTTTACTCTATGCTTAATTGTTCCAGGGTCCGTTCCACCACACCGTGAATCTTCACTCTGGCTAGAGTGTAAGACAGCCAATCCAACCAAATATGATTGATAGATAGCACGGGTACGACTGAGCACATCTCAGGAAATGGAACAGAAAAACTCTCAGCAGCACCTAGTCTTCCTTGTTCGGAAAGGTGTATGGTAGGTGGACAGGACCATAGAATCTGTTCACATACGTAATTTGGAGACCGGTATTCAAAATCGACTTCTTCGATTCCACTTGCTACTTTGTCGTCGGGTAGCCTCCTGACGGTACGATGCTGGCATCTGGAGATTATCGAGATATTTCACGAGCCTCGCACCTCTGTAAATTTCTTAAATATGAGAGGTAACGCATCAATAGATTACTGATGTGTATTCAATCCTGCGGAACCACACCATCTTCAAGGCAAAAACTCCCCTTCAGAACAAGTAGCGGTCCTGTAGCATTGTATATGAAGTACTTTGCTGGCGTCGGGTAGGTATATGTAGGGGAGGAAGACTTGTAGAGGCTATCGGCTGTCCATGGATTTGTATGCTGGTTCCATCAAGCTGAATGGTGGCACCATACATGATGGGGCACCAAGTACTTAGGGTTTCAAGGGTGACCACCGGAGCATTGAGTAGCTTCTACTCACTTGGTAGGTTTGTAGTAATAATTTCAACACTGGTGCAATAACAAAAACCTGGAGAACTCTTCCTGGGGCTCTATAAAGAGCCTTTTCGGCTGCGCGTACCAGATCTAAATCGGTTCTTCAAGAACGCGCTGATCTTGAACGTAAGCGTAGCTTCGCCAGCCGCATCAGGTGCGGTTGCAAGATAAGCAATTACAGTCTCGTTGCACATCCCCCTCGTAGAGGAGTGCTATTGGGCTTTGTATCGTGTTCCATGAGCATGTATAGACTAATTGGCAAGACCCAAAATCTGTATGATTACTTAGACCTAGGGCAGATTCGGATCATTAAGTTCACATATCCCTCGGCCCCACTGGTAGTACGGTACCCGCATGCGGATTACTTAGCATAAGAGGCAAAATTGTTCATGATTAGCGGAAGCATGTGTAGCGCTTGACGTCGATGACGCTATTAGCTGTTAAACAGTCTTTAGCCTTCGTTCTCCACTTAAGCTTCACTTACATAACCTTGTCCTTGGCACGGAGTTCAAGAACCGGTGACTACAATAATTTCCCCTTCCATCACTGACTTCATGTCAAAATCTTGGGTGTCGCATCGTCATTCAGCATACTCCAAACGCACTCCGCCCATCCACGCTGTGTAAGCCCTCTCTGTTATCCTCGCTTACATTCACCAGTCAAAGTCGGAAACCAAGCGCGCTGTGTACACGCTGTGCTGTTTGTGAAAGATGTATTCCTCGCGCAAACATTCCCTAGCTCCAGAGTCTGTAACATCTGCGAGCTCTGCAGGGGGTGGATATTCTCAAAAGCGGCGACGGGTTGTTCAAAATACACCTGTTCCAGAGAAATACCTGTACCGTCATTCAACATCAAGGTTATCTGCGTCAAGGGCATCATCAGTACTTGGAGAGGACCATGCACCCGATGGATCACCTCTAAGAGACAAGGAATGGGCAAGGGCTTCGACATTGAGTGATGGATCCCAGATTATTACTGATGGGGATAAGGGAAAGCGTGTGGATGAAGTTGGGGTCGGGGCAGTCGAGGTCAAGCGGTCAACCCTTATACCAGAGTCACCATTTGCCCGGATAATATCGAGGCAGAAGCACTCCCGTGGAATTTCTACAACAACTTCTCTGGCTTATCCATCACCGAATGGCTCTTTACAGACAAGTTATAAGCCCCGCTGTGACTTTCCTCAGAATACAACGACTCCTCCACTCTCACTCTCCACAACATCTGTTCGCCATACGGGGAGGGATTCAAATAAGTCAAACCCCTCGGCACGTCCCACACCATCTGGATCACAACACATATATTCTTCCTTCCAGAGGTCGACATTTGAGTTTAGTTCGCCTTTCAAGCCCAAATCCTCAGTCACTCTCAACACTCCCGAGGAAGTCAAAGCCAAGTCTGACTCATTACTGTCGTTCTTTGGGAATGCCTTATCAAGAGCTAAATCGGCATTAAGTGAAAACCGGGAGCTACAGGATGCAGAGAGAAAACGGAAATTGAAAGAGGATGCTAGACGGAGGGCCATCGAAGAAGAGAGAAGGAAACGAGACGAAGTCTTTGCTGAAATTGCACGAGAGGAGGACGAGCTGGCTAGACTAGCGATACGGAAGGATAAAGATATGGAAACCCAGTTCCCATCTATAGCTTCAAGAACGAATTGCCAACCCCCAACAAGCACTACTGTAAGCCAGGCTGTTAGTAGCAGCACAGCAACAGTGGCTTATGAGCCAAATTCCCATACAAAGCAACGATTCGGGGACCATAGTACTCTAGCTCAGCCATGCTCGTCAGATGTACTCACGCTGACAGACCAGGCTCTTGTGGATTGCATTCAAAGTGGGAATCACCCATTTAATGTTTCCAACAGACGAAATATCGTACTGAACGCTCCAGTCCAAGAGTTACCGAAAGTCGCAAATCCTAAACGAGCAAGCCCAGAACCTACAGCTCCTATAGCTCGACCAGCGAAGCCCCAGGTTGAAGTTATTTGTCTTGACAGTGATAGTGACGGAGAGGAGGAGCAGTATCAACAAAGGTAGAAACCATTTCCTTGCCTAGGCCACAACAGCCTTCAATACAAGTATATATTGATACTAACCTCACAATCAGGGAGCCTCAAAGTGAACAGTCGACTATATTCGACAATGTGGACAATGAGGAAGAGGAGGAAGAGGAGGAAGAAGAAGTAGAAGAGGGATATGGCGAAGTTGTGTCAAATGACGATTGTTACGAAGATGAAGATGGGGAGGAGGGGTATGATGAGCAAGAATATGAGGAAGAAGAGGGGGGCTATGAGGATGATGTAGAGGAGGAGGAAGAAGAATTAGACGAGGAAGGAGAGGAAGAAGTTGAGGTGATTTATTTGGATGGGGAGGAGGATGATAGAGAAGGGGGAGAGGAGATAGGGATAGAAGCAGGGCAAGAAGAGAAAGTCGAAGAGGAGGAAATATATGAGGATGAAGTAGAAGGCGAAGTGGAGGAGGAGGAGGAAGAGGAGGAGGAGGAAGGAGATGAGGAAGGAGGTGAGGGAGGAGGTGGGGAGGCGAAGGAAGAGTATGAAGAGCACCAGGTTAACTCTGATGGAGGGGCAAATCTTGTTGAGGAGGAGGTGCAAGAAGTGCCCGATCTACGACAAAGGTTTGGTGCTTCTCAAGCTCCTGTTTTCCCACCTGGCGAAGAAGAGGTACCAACGGAAAAGGATGAAGAGAGCTTCAGGGATGATCACGATGACGACGAGGAAGAAGGTGAACAGGAAGCAGAGGGAGGGGAAGTGCCTGATCCTACTGTGCCTCAGGTTATCCTAAACCATGGGAATGATGTACCGGACCCTGTCAGCACGATGATAATAACATCACAGCCTACCTCTTCTCGTGAAGGCTTTCAGGATTGCGAGAATGACAAGCTGGTGAATCTAGAGGAAAGCGAAAACACACAGCTTTTCCAAGGAGAAAGTCTCGGTGCCGTTCCAGTTTACCCTGGACAGGATAGGGAGCGAACACCTATTCCAGCGCTAAAGTCATCTTGCAATCCTGATGAAGTTGAGAGCACCACAGAGGCTGACAGGTTCTCCGAATTCCATTCCCGGTCCGACGTGCGGGAGATGCATGAGGATGAAGACGAAGATTTGTCGCCCGACGATCTAATTCAGGATCGCACTACCAGGTTTGAAGATGAAGTTGCAAGGGGAGGGAATGAGGAGTATGTTGAGGAAGGGGAGCAAGAGGGATTGGATTTTATGAAAGTTAGAGCAGATGAGGATGCTTCTATGCAAGGAGAGAGTGAAACCACAGCTGAAGCTGGTCCTGTGATGGAAACTAGATTCTTTCATTTTCACAATGCTGGTAGACCTCAGAACTTTGAAAAGCACGATGAGGAGAAGAAATCGTTGGCAGCAGATATACCGTCGATTACAGAAGATGAGGGCGATGCAATGGCTATTGACCCCCAGTTAGAGTACCAGGCCATGGAGATCAACACGAGTGGCCCTAATGATGCTGAGAATCTCGAGGTGGAAGAAGAGAGTCAAATTGAAGAAGTAAAGTTTGAAACTAAAGTCCCACCGACAGCTGAGCCATATTTCATTCAAGTCATTGAGGATAGTGATGATGAAGGGGTCCACCCCCAACCTGCAGATTCAGTCTTTGAGGCTCCATCAAGAGCTACCACATATGAAGGAGGGGAAGAAGAGGTGGAGGGGGTAGAAGTAAACGTGAAGTGGGAAAGGGGCAAAGAGCAAGAAGAGGACCATGAGGATGAGCAAAAAGGTAGATTAAGTTCTGTTTCTGTTTCCCACCCGGTTTCCTACTATTTACCTCGAACACCCTCGCCAGTGAAACGAGATGGTTTTGCGGTCTTTATTGACAATTCCCAAGGGATGAAAGGACATAGCTCTCCTTCAAATTCAGACGATGAACAAGAAGCCCGAGGGGAGACTCGCGAAGCAGAATCCATTCACATCGCACCACTATGTAGTACTGAGCGTCAAATCCAAGAAGAGTTCTCTGCAAAGGGAAGAGCACTGGGAGAGTTTGTGCCGGAAGGAGTAGTCCCAGGAGAAGAGACTCCTACCACTCTAGTCCGAGCAAAACGACAAAAGTTACCTGCGACACTGGATGTGAAGCAAGTCGAAGCAAAGCATAAGAACTCGTCTATGTTGGATCAGCCCAGTCCCATCAAGCTAGGAGAACAAATTCATGCGGATGAGGCAATCATGAGTGACACACGATCTGTGATATCTAGAGCCTCGCGAGCTTCATCAGTTGTATCTATATTAGAACCTCAGCCACAAAAGCGAAAACGTGGCCCTAGCAAGCGGAAGGCCATGTCCTCTCGGGATCAAACTTATAACCCCATGAAAGATACTGGGGGTAGGTACATTGAAGAGGAAGTGGAAGTGGAAGACGCTGGTGTATCACCCAAGAAGAAAAAGCAGCGACGGGCAACAGGCCAGAGGAAAGCCATAGGATCTTCTCCTGCCAAGATGGGTCCCTTCCGAGGCGATGAAGCAGTTGAGGCAGAACAACGTAAGGAGGTTATTCTGACCTCTGAAGCAATGGCCGCTCATACCCTTGGTCAACGTCATAACCATGAAGCAGAAGGAATGGAATTGCGGGATGGTAAAGTCATTTCACATGCTACTCCGGTTGCTAGTCGTCGGCCATCTCCAGTAGCGGAGCGGCTGCAGATTGTGGAGGGCCAGATTGAAGGGTCTGCTGCAGCTACTGGTGTGGTGACCGGGAAGGAGCTGAGAGATGGAAAGGTCCTGGCACCACTAACTATTTCCGCCATACCGTCGAAGAAAAAGACTCCGCCCCTTACTCCTACTATGACAACTACCCCAAAGTCAGCTACTTCCCCACATCTTGTTAGAGACAGGCCCCTGTTGTTCGGAGCGGCACCAGCACCACTTGGCTCGCCACCAAGACCACGTACGCCGTCACCTAAGAGAAGAGCTCGCGCTGGATCTAATGCGTCTAGCGTTTTGAGCACTCCAGAGGTCAAGTCACTGAGGAATAGGGATGTAATTGTTGGTACCCCAATTGTCGAGGAGGAAGAGCAGAGAAATGCTAGAGCAAGCAGTGTAGAGTATGAGAAGAAGCATCTGAGAGGGAGGAAGCAGAGTAGCGTCGAAACGAGTCCTCGAAGGCTCAGGGGAAGAAAGTAAGATACTATAAGAGTGGTTAATAGTCCCTTTTGGGCGAATTTTTTAAAGTTCACATATTTGGGGTTTCTTCTCAAGTGTATCATGTGGTTCATCTGTTTTATCCTTTTGATGCTTATCGGAGTTTATTTACTGGCTGGATTTGTTAAAATTATTTTTTCCAATAGGATGTTTTGCATGGTTACTCACTCATACGATGATGCCCTCCAGAAGGCCGCAGGAGGTTCCGTTTCTATACTTTTTGTATTTGTAAAAATGACGTATAATTGTACAGATTTTATTTCTCGAGAAGAAAGCTGAAAGCAGGACAGATTGTGAAATAGAAAGGAAAAGAAAGGGAACTAATTCAGGGCTTATAAAAAATTTTCTCGAATCTCAAACTACACTGACATCGATCTACACGGGCAGCAGATTTACCCCAGCATTCAGAAATTCATATGGAAACAAACCTTCGTTCGCCACTGGACGAACCTCTAATCTCTTTCCCTTGTACCCCATGTGGACCTCAAGTAACGGGCATTTGCAAGCGCCAGGATAGGGCTAACTCGGGCCCAGTTTCTTGCAACTAATTCAAGGCTTTTTTTTTTTTCAGGCTAGTTATAATTCCACTGAGACATCAATATCTTTCTCGGCGCCCTTGTGGCCTAGTGCTTGTGTCAAGTACCCTTATCGATAAGCCACATCCACAGATGTGTGGTGACGTAGGCTGGATGACAGACACACACAACTTTGAACATATATTCCACGGCTGCCATCTCCGTTCCTTTTGATTTCCTAGTAACCTCTTGCATCAGTATAGCAAACCTCTCTTCGAGATCACGCTGCAGCGATAACAAAGTAACCCCAAACGTACTCATCTCCAAAAGTAAACATGTCCTCGCCACCCAGATTCCAACACGTCTCAGGGTCCAGGGGTACATCCACGGCCTCTGGGCTTCCAAGCTTAGAGACGCAGCAGGCTTGGAGTGAGAAGCTTGTGGGAAAGAGATATGTAGAGGGAGCTTCGGCTGCTGCGGATGATAAGGTGGACCTATCCACCCCTCGCCGCGTCATATGCTGACTATTCCGGGTAGACATTCACCCAAGCTTCCCTTCCAAAGCCTTGCCGTGTGTGCAAGCCGGGTGGATTGTTCACTATGGATTATAACACAGAGAGGTATAGTTGCCGTTCACAGAGTGCTAGGTTAGGGGGATTGAGGTTGATGCTAACTGGACGATGGGGTTCTTGTAGGTTGAATGTGCACGTTGATGATAATAATGTCGTTACTCACGTTACGATGGGTTAGATGATACTATGTAATGGAGAATCATGATGTTTGGAGTTAGTTACAAAATAACTAATCAAATGAAAGATCGTCATTTTGCACATGCGGACACCTGACGATGGTTTTCTTTGTATCCTTTCTTTCCCTTTCCAGAAGCTAAGAACCTTAAGCTACAACTTTGGTGAATCATTGCCACCTTCTAGAAATAGCCCACTCTTTCAGCCTTTTTTTATGGATTTTCTTCCCCCATCAAGATAAAGAGAGCCAATCCCGCCAATCCCGGGCGCAGATAATCAAACTAATGACTCCACATGCACGAGAATTGAAGACCAAGAAATCATGTCACGGAAGGGATGTTACATCGAAGAGCACCAGAAAGGGATAAAAGAAAAATGATCATAACAAGGAGCATCCAGGAAGACAGATAATCAACTCAATGACTCCGCCTTTACCATACTCCATATGTGTGCAGCCTTTGGCATCAATCCATCCAGGCCGCTGTCAATCCCCCTTCTAATCCCGCCATCATGTTTGTGTTTTGTTGAGAAAACACTTGAGCAATGCCCACCATTGCCGTTTTGCTTGTGATCCACTAGCTAGTTTCTCCCCTTCCCCACGGTCAGAATACAAGAATTGCCAATAACAATTGATAGTACCAAATTAAAAATAAGAAACCAGGAGGTGAGAGTAATATGAAGAACCCCCGCTTTCCATACTAGCAATGAAAACTTCGGAAGGTTTCCTAGATTTTGAACCTGAAACAGAATAAAAAGACGACGCTTAAACCCACTGTACTAAAGTTGGATATAGAGTAAAACACAGAACTGAAAACGCCAAAGAAACATTCTCCATAATATGCCCTTTTCCAAATGTACGAGGACTAAAAGGAAATAATAGTACTGGGAACAATAAGGAAATAAAAAACAACGCAACGCCTACCTTCCATATATTTATAATGGTTGAACAAATGACGATGATATCCGTAGACCAAAACCCGCCCGACCATGTAAAATAACAAAGGAAATTAAATGGAGCTCAATTTCACCAGCGCCTCTATTGCTTCTTGCTCTTCCCGGTTCCTCTTCTCTCCGTTGTCCCAGTAGCCGAATGCCCCTTGTACTGTGCTCGAATAGCGATAGGACTCTGCGTGTGTCTTGTGGTTGGTGAAAGAGCTCCCTGATGCTCCCCAACTTCCGTAAACGTGAACGTTTGGACTTCCGATGATGCTTCGACAGCCGGTGTTGCTAAATGCGTCAGATGTTACAGGTGAGGCCTGTCTTCTCAACATCTCGGCACCCATCTTTGCCCAATCCTCCTCGTCAGTCATGTCTGCATCTTCATCCTCCGATGTGTCAGAACCGCTCACAGAGGCGTTGTCTTCATCAAGAGACATTTTATCCGCTTCCTCAGCCGGCGATGACAATGGAGACAAAGATCGCCTGCTTCTCTCATCCTCCGACTGAAGGAACACTCCCGATTCCCCTACCCAGGGTCGGACATCAGGTGACATAGCAACTGGTTCAGCCCCTGGTGGTAGGAGGGAAATTCCCGGTACTCCCTGATTTGGACCTCGTGGTACAATCTCACGTGGTGGATCTCCTTTCTTCCTGGCATCCCATCGACCCCACCCAACCTTCTCAAAAATTACATCCCCATTGACACCACCAGCTGCCAGAGCTCCGGAACTCTCACCGGTACCACTGCTGCCGCCTCGACCTTCTAGGGCCCCAACGACTAATCTTCGCTGCTTGGCTGGCGGAATATTACTAAAGCCAGGAATTGATGCTATAAGATATGCTGTTAGGTGCCGAATAGCGAGGGGTCCATGCTGCAGAAGGATGCCTGGGAGATAATGCTTTGCAAGCAAGCTAGGTGTAATAGCTGAGCCGGCAGTTTGAGCTGCCAGCAGTGACGCTGTGGTAGGGTAGTATTGCTGCGCAAGATGGGCCCCGGTTGCAGATGCATGGTGACTAGCTTTATCTGCTTCTGTCGTCACTATGCCAAGGCGATCGCCGCTAGCAGGCTTCCCAAGATTGTAGACTGGAGGAAGAGTAGGAGAGATCGACGACGATGGAGTAGGAAGCCCATTGTTGTGGTTGACTGGGTTCAGGTAGCTGTTCGTGTCAGGAGCGACGGTGGAAGCAGTTAAGCTTCCCGGGGGAGTTTGCACTCGCCCCGAGCCCTGGCGAAGATGGGAGTTTGGGATGGAAACCGAGGCAGTCTTGACAGCAGCGAAGGAGTCGGCGCCGTAGCTGGTGTAGGTGGCTGGAACTGAGGCCATGATTACAGTTTGGGCTATGGATCCAAGAATAGTTCTCGTGCTAAACTGATTGCACAGATCAGCTTCTGCCTGCCCCCTTGTCAATGGAAATAAAACATTTGCAGCACTTTGGTCACGGCCCTCCCCTGTCTCTGTTGCTCCGCAAACATGATGTTGAGAGAGTTCACAGGTATGAGTCAGGGGGTTAACGGAGAGTGTAAACTCACTAGCGAGGCGTGAAGTCCGATAAACACGGGCTTGTACAGTAAGTGGGCGGTCTAGATGAGCTACGAGCAAAGGGAATGCTGTAGCTATAAACAAATTTGTAGGTGTAACGAGGTAGGAATACGTTGGATGCAAGCGTTCGTGTGGACGGAAAACAAGTACAAACCAGTCGTGACGTAGATGGACAGCTAGACCTGGCCGTGGATTGATACAAGGCCTTGCGTGTAATATAAAGTAAATCGTGATCGCTTTGCAGAAGGGAGAGAAAAGAAAAGAAAGGAAGGGAGGGAAGAGAAGAGAAGAGAAGGAGAGAAGGGAAAGAGAGAAGGATAGAAGAGAGCTGTGCGTCGAACGGTGATAGGATCGGTGTGGGTGTGTGAGTTTGTGCGTGTGAGATGTGTGGGTGCGAGCAACGTACCTGCGGCTAGAAAGTAGGTAGGGGGGATCCTTCGATGGGTATTCTAAGCTGTGTGCAGGAGCAGCTCACGGGGGGAGGAGGTGGTGGTGGCTTAAGGGCAGGCAAAGTGAGATCAGATACACCAGGAGGGCACAGCCGGGTCGACTATGGAATGACCTCTGCTCTCTCTGCTCGACTTGCTATTTTCTTTTCTCGTCGATTACAAGTACTCGTAACCCTGAGCTTATGCTGTAGCTGGCTTCTCTGCCCAGTCAGCTCTTCGTTGGGGCACAGGACCGATGGCGCAACTGCATTGGCTCGCCCCATGACCGCGACATTACAGTGGTCAGCATGGTCGACTGTTGATTCCCTGGTGCTAAACGAACCTTCGTAATAGAAACCAAGACTACCTAACTTAAGCTCTAGCACCTTCTCTGGAATGGGCCAATACCCCTTAACTTTGGGCCTTTGTGCATACCAGTACCACCGTCACTGGCCTGAATACCTGGCCACTGGCAACGGTCTCGATGGCAATTAACATCATGCCGGTAGGCCGGTGCTGATGCCGCCAGATTTCTATGGAAGTGTCAACAAACAAAGCTGCAATAAAGCATGATGTGAACGTACGTTAACCCCCACTTGACCAAGTGTCAAGTATAGATCCAGTGGGCCTATTCCTATTGCGCTTTTAACTTAAAAAGTGCTTATCACATAAATATATTGAATCACAACGAAGAGCTGAAAGCCTCCCCGTCTCAGAATATCTACCACTCTTATGCCGGTCGGAGACCCAGCATGTGGGTATAAAGACGCGCATCAGGGGATGCCGCATTAAGCTATCTACACAGGTACTCGGTAGTTTAGAGCGCAGCTGAGTAAGTGGGTTAAGTACAAGAACACCCCTCCACCCGAACGCTTGGCGGTACTCCCGAGACATTGCAACATCGAGGCAGCATCGAGCAATATAGGTTAACAATGCATCAGTGGGCGTCAACCACTGCGATACCGATACCAATTCTTTACAATGTTTAATAAACTGACATCAACATATGCTTTACGCCGCATAATGAGAAAGCCGGGCAACTCTTTGTTGCCAGCGAACAAAACCACTCAACAAAGAACTTCTAGAAGCGGTTAGGTTTTCATGTATGTTGCAAAGGCCTGAACAATGACCTAGGTGTGTAATCTCCCCCTTTTGCTTCGTTAGTGCATGAGACCATACCTGTCTTCTCGGAAGACTTCCGGTGCGTCTCAAAACAACACCAATCAAGATGATTATCATTATCCCACCTTTTAGTATTAAATCTATGTAAGGATGTCAAGGTGTGTCAAACATATTGAATTTTACTTGTCATAAATAGGAAGAACGACTGCCTCGTACCTGGCTGTGCATGTACTGGATAACCTTAGCTAGGGGGTTATCAATGCTGGACGGCGATATTTGAATATTAGCAGTGCTGGAATGGGAAAAGCAATTATATGGTCCTCCATCTAGAACGCCTCATGCTCATCTCATCTCTGTTGCAGATCTCTCAGAGGAGAATTTGCACCGAAAGCACCCTTGGGTTTCATTGGCATCGTGGGTCTAAATGCTCAATGGTTATGGATTAGCCTTTAATGTCTCTAGTGATGACGAAACATTCCCAGGGTAAACAATTACCATCAAATATAATTGCATAGTGTTCCCACGTTCATGGATGTGACTGCTATTTAGCGGCGACAATCAACCTAAGCAGCCTAATCAACCACCTATCCACAGTTGAGATAAGTATGGAGAGATCCTGAAGTCCTTTCTTTTATCACACTAGAGTACCTAGCTGAGGGACAGGCCTATCATAGAATGTCCCCACCGGCAACAAGGGTCTAGCCGTGTCAAATGCCATCAAATATTAACCCCTCTCTCCGCTCCCGACTGATTCCGCAGGTCAATCAAATGGTTTGGGTGTTCACCCTGAGTAGGTACCCTGAGTCGATCGATGCTCCCGAATCAGTGGTGGGGAGACAGGGAATGTTGATCCCAGGCAAGTGAGCGAATAAGTTGAGAACGTGGGGTTTATGATGGATAAGAACTCTTGACTAATCAAGGCGGTCCGTCGGATGTTTGTATGGTTTATGCTGCCTAACCCAGGATTAGTAAAGTTTCCAATGGGTACTTACTTTGTGTTAGCAATACTACGATAGTCATGAGCTCGAGTGAGGGGCCGACCGGTCACAAGGAGAAGCAGTCACAAACTGGGCTTCGAGCAGAGGACAGTAGACCGACTACACAAAACCGGCAAGCAACTGACTAAGGTTAAGCATTAGTTAAGCGGGGGAATTATTTCAACTCTTGGGGCAGGAAATCGTAAGGTACGCCTTAAGCTTTGGTTCATCATATCGAAGGCAATCCTTGTAAGTACTTCGGGTTTAGTACAAGGGCTTTGGCATATAAGAATGGTGTTACCCTCAAGTCAGAGAGCAACTCGTCACTTCGTCTACTAGAGCTCCTGAAAGCCAGTCAGCGTCATGCAGTTGAAAACCAGGCTACCGTAGCTCGGGGTTGGTCTTAAGAACTCCTCTGCTTTTTAGGAGGACGTACTACTGTCCGGACCCTATTCCAACATCAGGATATACTATATTAATATCATTAATCGATATATCTCCAACTTTAGGAGTACAACCAGTATTACTTAAAGATAATTCCTGGATTGAGTCTACCTCACTTTCACTTACAGTACTACCAAAGACCTATTTTGGCGAATCGTGAAGGAACCGAATGGAGCCGTATCAGGAGGATGTTCCTGGTATATATTTGATCTCCGGATCTAGTTCTGCACAATCAGAACATCGGCTCACCAATCTGGATTGGCCATACATCCACGTTCCTATCTTTCCTATCGAGAGGGGCTAAATCCTCATCTCTTATTAAGAGAGTTTCTATCACAATGCATTGAGTCGACGTCTTCAAGTATGTGCTGAAGTAATATCATCGACCAGTCTCTACCGCTCTTATGGCTCTCGGTTATCCCGTCACTGTGTGGCATCCTGACCAATTTACACTGTATGCACAGTATAGGTCATATATGCTCATACATATAAGGAACAGCTTTTGGAATACATAGTTAACAGAAACCGTCAGAATACCCGGATGGATGAGTGCGTCCAGCACCATGTACTGACCCTCGCTCATTTCGTACTCTACTCTCTCTACTTCAAAGTCTTTTGATAATTGTTGCTCATGTTGGGGGTGCAGAAAGACTTATATAGCAAATATTCTCTATAATCCAAGAAAGCCTAACTACTTGGATGCATATGACGGCTCTTACGTTCCCCCCAGAACATTGATCCGATAAAATTATAGCGGGACGATCTTCAGCTACCTTTCTAGCTCAGTTGTCCATCACCTTTCCTGTACTCGAATTCGAAGTTTTCATGAATTCAATGTCAGAACTTGTGTCTGTTGCACAGCCAAGATGTATGCGGGGTGCTTTGACCCGACTTCCGGGACCTAGGACTTGCAGAGCTAGCAGCCCTGTAAGGCTTTAAAGAAGTCAGGCCTGGCCAACCCTTGGGGAGGCCGACAACCCGTGGAGCTTAGACAAGGGGACGCTTTCATTCAATTGGACTGCATACGACATCTATCCACTCGATATATACCCTTTCCCTGAACGATTGCCTGAGAAATGTCTTCCATACCCACCTATACCACTGTCTCCGCCCCGCTACTCTAAAGACCCACATTCTGGTTAACCGAATCTCTCGTCCATGACCAACGAACTGGGTTAACTTGGTTCACTGACATCCCTACAAAGCCATCTAACTACAGCTTCGAACTATCCTCCCTAGACCCACAGAAGAAGACATTGAGGAGGATCAATGTGCCAGAATACGTGGGCTGTATTGCATTGATCGAAGGCGATGAGAGACACCTACTACTTGGTGCAAAGCGGGGAGTGGCGAAGATAGATGTAGAGACGGGGAAGATTGAGTATCTTATAAGATGTATGATGGGGAGCAGGGGGAGAGAATGTGGGTGAATGATGGAGGGGTAGATGTGGAAGGGAGGTTCTGGCTTGGGAGTATGAGAAGTTGAGTTACTTCTTAGGAAATTGTAGACCTTGTAGACCGCGCGAGGGGATCCGGGCCAAGGGCTTACATATTTCTTCAGCTTTGGCCTCGGGCCCCCGACTTCGAGGATATCCTCTGTCCCCAATGGTATCGGCTAGTCACCCGATGACTCCACCTTCTACTTCACCGACACCAAGAAAGGAGCGATCTTCACCTACCAATTCGAAGCATCCATGGGAAGCATATCCTCCCAAGAGGCCTTCATCAACTTTACCCAACAACCCCCAGAAAAGTACGGCCCCAGCTCGCCTGACGGACTTGCAATCGACACGAATGGAGACCTGTGGGTGGCGATGTTCAATGGGAACGCGGTGGTGCACATCGATGGCAAGACGAAGGAGCAAAAAGGAAAGATTGAGATCCCAACCAGCAAACAGGTTGCATATCCACGGTTCGTGCCGGGAGGGTTGTTGATCACAACTGGTAAGCTGATCCATATGGACCCTGAGTGTGAGAAGGGTCATAGTCCACATGCGGGAGATGTGTTCTTTGTGAAGAGTGAGGATATCAGAGGGGTAGAGGGTAGAGAGATTTATTATAGCAAAATTTGAGTGAACACACATTATGGGGGATTCTGTACACTACTATACAAGGATACAAAATGGTATCTTAGAGTTTCTTTTAGTAATAGCTCGTATAAGCTATATGGGAAGAGAAAATGCATAATGAAATAGTATGCACGAAATCAAGAAATTATTTACCACTCCACCATAATGAACAACATATAATACGAGTATGTAGCCACCACTGTAAAGCCCCCAGTAATCTTAGGATATAGATGATTCTCCAGATATTTGGCTTTGCTTCCACTTGTGAGCCATCTCCAACAACTTGCTGAGTTTCTGGTTCTGCTGTTCGTCTGCAGGGAATAGGTAGTCCAAATACTCCTCGAAAGTCCCATCGTCGAGCTTTCTCCGCTTCTTGACCCTTTTTGGCATTTGCTCTTCCAATTTCTTGACGTCATCCCCGGTGCCATACGTGGCCTCGAACGATTTCCATGTGTTGAGAAGGAGGACACGCTGTGAGTAAAATGTTAGTGTATGCAACACAGCATCATGTGAAACACCAGGGGAACGAACTTCTTCCCTCAAATCTTTCTCCTTCATACACTTATGAGCCCTCTCAAACACCTTTCTTGCTCTATCCTTTGCCTCCTCACTGACAGGCTTCTCAACCTCCATCCCGGTATCCTCCTGCTCCTCTTCTTCCTCAGGAATGTTGAGCTCAAATTGCGCGTAGCTTATCCAGACCTTCACGTGCTCAGTCTTCTTTAGTAGGCGCTCGTACAACTGCCTAGTACGATCGTATTCGCCCTGGCCTTCCTCAAAATCGATATACGCCTTCCAAAGCAGTTCCGGCATATCTAACTCTTGTTCAATGGCCATTTCAAAGATACCCCTCGCCCGGTCAAAGTCTTCTAGCATAGCCTCCTTCTCTGCGAATTTCATCCATGCCTGGCAATTTGCTGGGTTGAATTCAATATACTTTTGATATAATGTACGGCAGCGATTGAACTCGTATAATTCCCATTCAAACTCAATATAGCCCTTAAAGATTTTGTCCTTCGGACACATCCCCAAAGCCTGTCCAAGAGTTCTTCGGGCGGTCTGTAACTGCAGTTGCCGTATCTCGAACTCCGCCTTTAGAAGCCATACTTTAGCGAAGGTGAATTTTTTGTGAGGAATTAGTTTCAGGCATTCGTTATAGATCTGTCTGGTGCGGTCCATATCCTTCGTCTCAAGCTCCTCGTAAATGGCATAGTTGATCCAAAGGTAGATGTATCTTCTCCAATGCCGCTTCTCCTGTGTAGGTGGAATCTGTGCAATTGCTCGCTCATAGACATCCCGGACCTTGTCAACATCCCCAAGAGTTTCCTCCAGACGAGCATAGTCGAACCAGACGTCGTAGTTTTTGGGGTTCTCTTTGATCTGCTCCTCGTATTGAACTCGGCGCTTGGATAGTATCACATTCTCCACCCCTTCCCTGTCACCAAACTGCTTCTCGAAGGTGGTGTATGCCTGGTGGAGGACCATGGATTTGCTCCTCGGCAGTCTGTCCAGAGCATATTTATAGATGACCCTCGCCCGCTCATACTCCTTCAACTTTGCTTCGAATCGTGCATACTGGATGAAGACCTTCTCATCCATGAACTCCTCTCCTAGAGCATCGATCGCCATAGTGAAGACCTCCCGTACTACATCCTCAGTACCATATTCCTCCTCAAACCGTGCCCACTTGATCCAATTCTTCGGCTCTGGATGGACTGCGGTGAATCGTTGAAATATGGCTCTAGCTCGGTCATATTCACCATAACGCCTCTCCAGCTTGATATAAGCCGACCAAGCAGCTTCATCAGGCTCCCAGGACATCCACCGCTCGAATACTTGTCTGGTACCAGGAATATTCCCAAGTGTTTCCTCCATATACACATATTTATACCAGAATTTATCGACGCGGGGGAGGATTGTGACCGCTCTGTCCAACAAATTCCGAGCATGGTTGATATTCCGAGTCTTCATTTCCGCCTCGATATATCGAACCCAGAGAATCACTGAGCGGGAGTCGACATCGAGAGCCCGCTCGAAGATAGACCTCGCCCTATTCCCGGTCATCAGCATCCATCTACAAGTATCTTGAAGCCCCCGGAGGGAGGGGGGGTGTCTCACCTCGCATATTCTTTCTGATCTAATTCCCACTGTGCGTATCTCATCCAATTGTTCATGTTTATCCTATTCCGCCGCACATAGTCCTCAAACTCTTTCCTTTTCCTTCCTTGGAACTCATGAAGCTCTTCTAAGTCGGCAAAGCGCTGAGTAGGTGCCTGGAGCCCGGGCTCTTGACGCTCGAAGGCCTCTCGGAGGATTTGCTCCGCAGAGACTTGGAGGGCACTGTTGTAAATGTTAGCTATGGATATCTAGGATTGGGGAGCTATAAGCCTGTGGATTGTACCTTGCGGACTTGTTCTTGACTTTTGGGGGTCCTCGTGAGGTCTCCATGCTTGCGGTGGCTTGTAGGAGAGTATGGGAAGTCTGTGTAATATGGGCGGATTAGAGGCTCGAAACTGGCCGTCAGTATCGTCGTTAGTTGATGGGTTACTGACGTTATTCGAGGTTTTTTGTTTTTAATTGTTTTTTGTTTGAATTCGGCGACGTTAGTCTGGTTCCGCGACGTGCAGGCCACAGAACGCGGTACGGCACGTGATATCATACCAGACTCATCAGAGAAAATTCCCTGTCTAAGGCATAAAAGCTATCACGTTACACAGAGTCAAGACAGGATGGTAAGTGCAGAGCTGGTCTTGTAGAAGAGACATTAATACCAGTACTGTTTTGCAGATACGAGCCATGAAAGCAAGAACTCCTCCCTCGCGCTTGAAACCTCGCAAAGAAACTAATATACAGCACTAAAGAACTAAAGATATATTTAAACACCAGATATCAAACGGCGATCCCTCACGCTTTCGGCGGGGGTGGTCCCATTGCTCCCGTATTCACTTTCTTGGGTGGAGGGGGCCCCATACTACTGCTTGCCCCATTCCCTACCATGCTGAAAGTGCCACCAGCAAAATACCTGTCCTCTTCGGCTTTTAACTTCCTCTTGCGCTCGGCCGCCAGCTTCGGGTCAACCAGCTCGATACCCTGCACTGGAGTAAACGCCAATGTACTCGCCATACCAGATCCACCTCCACCAATTGCGCTCTTCCCTGCACCACTTGTGAGACCCAAGCTGGCCAGTCCCCCTCCAGTCTGCGGCCCAAAGCCACGTATAATACTTTGCGCCCCACCCACTGGGGTCGCTGTTCCCCACCCAGCCTTATTCTTGCCCAACTTCGCCCTCGTTCTTTGATCAATCTGCACAGCTCTAATCCTTCCGCTCTGCTCCTGACCGACCATTCCCAATCCCTTGGTTCCCTCGCCATAACCGTATCCTACTTCAGCCTCTTCTTTTCCGAATGCCATTCTGTTCTGTGCTTTCCTGAGATCGGTCATGGCTGTTGCTTCCTTTGCTTTCCTAGCCCTCCTACCACCTCTCTTTCGCGAAGGCTTGTCATCTGGCGCAGGTAGTGCCCTGGTACCCTTATTTGGTGGTGGTTCCGTCAACTTCTCTAGCCTCTCTAGGCACTGTTCCCGGAGCCTTTGACCCATTGACCCATCTGGATGCTCGTGGATACGATCAACTCGTGCCGCGAGAACAATTTTTGCAGAGACAATCCTCATTGCTTGTTTCTTCAGATCCTGAGGGATATTCTTGATAATTGGTGAGTGGTACAGATAACCCTGTTGCCTAATCCCAACATTGGTAGCAAATCCAGTTTGTGTTTGTCTTTTTGCACCTAGAGCAGCCAGATTACATGATGGTGTTTTGGCAAGGCCTGTTAAGCCCCCAGCAAAGTTGATCAGCTGCGCAGCAGTTTGCGATCCAATGATGGCGGTGGTATTGGGTGCAAATACTGCCATTCGAGACTGGACGTAGTCTGTGATTACCTTCTTGGCACTGTCGAGAGCGAGAGTCATATCACACGCCCGCATTACCGTAGCCAATTCCTTCTCTGTCAAGGGTCGCCCGGAGGTTGTTGTGGCTTCTACAGTAACTACCATGAGGGTTGGGCCGTCTAAAAATGAGCGGAGTTTATTGTTCGTTCGGGCCTCGACGCTCTTGATGTCCATATCATTCCCAATTACCGAAACTGTCTTTGCATAGTCCAGAGGGTTTGTGACCAGGTTCTCGAGTTCTGGGAATCGCTCGGAATAATGATCCCGTATGAATTTGTGGACGAGTATTATCTCATTGTCAATCTCGACGGAGTGGGCGTTTGATGAGACCAGAAGCTTGTATTCGGGGTTATCTTCTACTGAACCAACATGCTGGGTCTGACTCGGTGGTAGCGATTGGAAATGCCTAATTTGCTGGACGAGAGGGCTTTTTGTCAGCAAGCTTGTTCGCACTCACCGTTTGGGATGTAGGAATGGAATGCACCATACCTCTAGGACAGGCTCCAGAATCCTCATCAGGCCCGCCACACTTCTCACATCGTCCACTCCCGCAAGTTGCAGCCTCTCGATCTTTGATTTTCTCGCTTCCGCGTCATCATTTGCATCCAAACCCGCTGTATCCACCCCACTCATGTCTGCGTCCTCGTCGTCCCGGTCACTCTCTTCATCCCCGTCTATCTCCATGCCAAGGTCATTCCCCTTTGACCGGCCGCGGAGTAAGCCGTTGTGCTCTGGAGCCAGAGGTGCGCGTTCATTGTCGGAGGTTTGGTCTTCGTTGTCATCGTCGTCGAAGTCGGCGAGAAGCTCTGCAGCGAGTGATTCAGACATGATTGTGGAAAGTGGGCGTGTCTCTCGGGGATCGCTGACTGCGGATGGACGTAAGCTGCGGCAAGCATACAGAGTAGGAGCTGCTTGTGTTGAGCCTCAAGCCTTGGCCGTCAGGGTAACGTGAGGACCCTTTCCCTAAGTACGTACTTAAGTAAGTACTTTGTCTTTGCTGCTGTCAACGTTGGCTCAGTTTCTTTTAAAGAGAACTGTGATCCATACATATGTTTGTATACAGGACAAAAGTCTGGCGAGCTTTTTCGTATATCTCTACTCAGTAACAACACTACACAACCATAAAGGCTTCAACTGACAGAGTAAAGGGCAAGTATTGACTCTCATGCTTCAGCTTTTCTCTGGTAGTAAAAGCATTAGGAAACTCCTGAAATTGCACATGAAGAAGCAAACAGGGCAAGGAGAGTGTGTGCGTTGGAAGCTGGTTGCTATGGGATTTTGTCCGACTTCGCAGACTTAACCCTCGCCCCCCGAGTATATTACGTGAAGTGCGGATATGTACGGTAGGCCTGGCTGGAAGCTGGCGCGCTCAGGGTAAGTCTGAGAAAGGCGCGGGCTCAGCGGAGGCACGTCGCTCGCGGCACAAAGCCCTTTGGCTGCCATTTTTCGCGGAGTGCCCACGCTCGCCCCGCGATGCCGCTCAGCATGAATGCGCGAGCCCATGGCCAATAGAGCATCATATGCAGTGCGAGATACACTCTGCCTGGCCAGAGGCAGCCGCGGGCTCGTAGTTGTCCGTCTCGCGCGCTGCCAATGTCGCGGCGGTCGCAAGCAACATACTTATATAAAGCCAGCGCCGTCGGCGGCCCTCCAGCTTTGCTCTGGCTGGGCTAATCCCGTTCTGCCTGGCATCGCGCAACGCTCGCTCCGTGAGACCTGAACAACTCTGTAAATGCTCTATAGCCAGCAACTCCGTTCGCAGCACTGAGGCGCAGAACGCACTGGAAGCAGGCCAAAAGGCCACTCCTACCAGACCGAACGACCGAATTTCCACTTGCCACTCTCCTTCCCGTGCGTATAAGGGCCATTGCACCGCCATTCCGGGGAACGTCTAGAGAGAAGCTGCGGCCTGGCCTGGCTCGTTACACGATACTTTACACACCCCCACAGCAGCCAACCGATGTTCTTTAGCCTCTGGTATCCATGGTATTAACCTGGTAGTTTGACAAAAGCATTCATTAAGCAAACAAAACAAAAATGAAATTCGTCAAGCCGTCATGGCTGACCCACTCAGGTATGCCCCACTCCGATATTCGCGTTAGGTGTTGGTTGGTTTCTGCACCATGGTCTGACTGATTTCCAGAGGAAAAGAGGCAGTTTGAGGTTTACTCTTGTCACGTCTCCCCTGATGGAGAACGTCTAGCGACTGGTGGTCTAGGTATGTACATCTATAACATTCTCAGTCAAGTGGCTCACTCGCTCCAGACTGCATTGTCCGTATATGGTCCACCGCTGCTATTTACAATTCCAACCCCAATTCGGAGGCCGCTCCTCATAATGTGCCGAAGCAGTTATGTTCGATCAGCACACATTCCGGCGCTGTACTGGCAGTCCGCTTCAGTGGTTCGGGCCGCTACCTGGCTTCTGGCTCTGATGATAAAATAGTATTAATCTACGAGCGAGTCGCACAGACGTCAAGCAGGCCTGTATTCGGCTCAAAAGAGGCACCCCACACAGAAACATGGAGGACTTCAAGGCGTCTGGCGGGCCATGACAACGATGTGCAGGATATAGGCTGGTCTTCAGATTCAAGTATTTTGGTCTCGGTAGGATTGGACTCCAAGGTCGTAGTGTGGTCGGGGCACACATTTGAGAAGCTGCGGACATTGAGCTTTCACGAAAGTCATGTCAAGGGCTTAACGTTCGACCCAGCGAACAAATACTTTGCAACGGCTTCAGATGACCGCACAATCAAAATTGTTCGATTTATACCACCGCAGCCTAATTCTACGGCTCAGGACACAGCTGCGAACTTTCAACTTGAGAAATCCATCGTTGCTCCATTCCAAACCAGTCCCCTCACAACCTATTTCCGAAGGTGTTCTTGGTCTCCAGATGGGGCCCACATTGCGGCTGCAAATGCCACCAACGGTCCTGTTTCGTCCGTGGCAATTATTAATCGTGGTTCCTGGGACTCTGAAATTAACCTCATTGGCCATGAGGGGCCAGTTGAAGTTTGTGCCTTTGCCCCAAGGATGTTCTCTAAGGAACCCATCCCAGCAAACGGGTCTATGGATACGAGCTGCCTAGTCACTGTGATTGCATGTGCAGGGCAGGACAAGGCTCTGTCCGTTTGGAATACATCACATCCTCGACCATTGGTCATAACACAGGATCTTGCTACAAAAACAATTAGTGACCTTGCTTGGTCTCCAGATGGTAGAAATCTATTTGCAACGTCTCTAGACGGGGGAATTGTGGCTATCATGTTTGAGGATGGGGATCTGGGTCATGTGGTGGGATTGGAGGAGAACGAGAGACTGTTGCAGAAATTCGGTGTGAGTAGAAGGGGAATGGGACTTGCAGAAGGTGTGGATGCTGCAAAGCTCGAGGAAATGGCAAAAGAGGGTGAGAGGAAGGAATTGGAGGGAAAGATGGGCGAACTCATGGGAGATGGTGGGTCTGATGCCAACGGAGCCCCCACTGCACCCGTACCAGCTCCTGGAGGCAATTGGCAAATGGTTCCTGATCAAGGTGCGGAGAAGAATAAAGAGGAAGCGGTTGAGAACAGCAAAGCTGTGCAGAAGCGTTTGCTGCAGCAAAAGATCACAATCACTAGAGAAGGGAAAAAGCGGGTAGCACCAATGCTGATCTCTACGTGAGTACACCTACGCGTTTCCTCGTACTGCATGAAGCTAACAGATTAATTAAGTGGGGAAACTACACAACGATCCAATCTTCCAAATGCACAGCTTGTTGCCAGCGTAAATACAGCAGGAGGCTCTCATATACCGTCGATCACTCTCGATCTGTCCAAACCATTCGATGGGCTTCCGAAGGGTGGAATGGCGTCACTTCTGATAGGGAACAAACGGAAACACGTGGTTGAAGACGAGGCTGGTGATGCAGAAGACGCGCATGTACCTAAACGGACTCAGACAGTCGCCATTACAAATGGTGGGATAGTTCAGCCTCGAGAAGACGGCAAAGTCCTCAGTACTCCGGAGTTTATTCGACCTGCGGTTATCAACCCATCCATGTCGGTCACTAATGTGCGTCTAGCCGTACCTAGGGTCAGAAGCTTCGTCCAAACAATCATTGACTCATCCGGGCAACCTATCTCCGCAAAACCTGACAGCTCTGGATCGAATGCCCAGACGGAAGTTTCAGAGGAACATATTATTTTTGAAGCACGTAATTCTACCTCGGTGACCCGGGGACAGCCAACGAGAATTACTGTTACTCGCAAATCACAAACACTCTGGGTCGATTTTGTGCCCAAGGCTGTTCTACTTGCCACAGGGAATAATAACTTTTGGTGTGCTGCATGTGAAGATGGGAGTTTAGTGCTGTATACCTCCTCTGGCCGCCGCTTGACCAACCCGCTTATTGTTGAGGCGCAGCCAGTATTTGTGGCCTCAAGGGGATGGTGGCTTTTATGCGTGACTGCTAGTGGCCTATGTCACGTGTGGAACCTCAAGACTCTCAAGTCTCCACATCCCCCTGTTTCCGTTGCTCCAATTCTAGATATTGCTAATATCCCGCAAACTGATAAACTCGTTCCGGGAGAGAGCATTACTGAAGCTGGGCTCAACTCGGAAGGTACCATAGTGGTGTCTCTCACTAATGGCGAAGGATATGCCTACTCGAGAGATTTACAATGCTGGCAAAGACTCACTGAGGCATGGTGGGCGGTGGGAAGTCAATATTGGGACTCTACTGGGTCTGCAGCGAGGGTACAGGCGAATAGTAGTTCTAGTGCGTCTGCGGCTACCACAGCAGTGCAGGTTTCTTCAGGGGTGATTCCTCATTTAGAACGGAGAACTACACAGGAGGTGTTGATGCAAGGGCGGGGACGCTTCTTGCAACGTATCCTGAAGGCGCTGTTGAACCGTGAGGGGTTCGAGGGCTTTGAAACGCAGGTCTCGATCTCACATTTGGAGAACCGTATGGCTGGTGCGATAGTTCTGGGGGCGAAGGAAGAATTTAAACAGTATTTAATGATGTACGTCAGGCGGATAGGCGCGGAGGGGTTGAAAGGGAAGATTGAGGAGGTGTGTAAGGAGCTTATGGGGAGTATGATGGAGAACGAGGACGGGGAAGAAGATGATATAAGCTCCACAGGAGGTGGTGGTGGTAGGTGGGGTGTTGGAGATGAGATCGTGGGGTGGAATAAGAGGGAGCTGTTGAAGAGTGTTGTGTTGGTATTAGGTACGTTTTTTGCTCATTATCCAAACATTGAGAAAATGCTAACGTAACCAAAATAAACAGGCAAATACAGGGAACTACAGCGAATCATAGTCCCCTACGCAAAGCTGCTGGGAGTCATGGAAACGGATGACGAGGAACTATAGTACCGTCCTCGCAAGCCTCTAGAATTTTGGGGCATTAACAGCGAAGGCGGCGATATGGAAGTGGATGGTGGTTCACCTTAGTACCAATGCCGAAGGAGATTGGATGTCTCAACTTCCCTCCTCATGAACCCTTCCCGGTTTTGCTTCCGTTTTTGTTGTTATTTTGCCTATAATAGCTACGGAAGGTTGTTGCATTTTTTTTTCTCTTTCAATATCATTCCTTTGCTCTGCTGTGTGCTGGGGCTATCGGGTTTCCTTACGTACTGTGGTTGGTAGTGTGATGTGGACTAGATAGATATTTAGCATTGAGTATATGGAACGAGTGCTGTCATACTGTTAAACGTTAATGGAAATTTTTCTTTTGTAAATCTTTCAAGCGCAACGTTAAATGTCAATTTGGGGTTGTGGCCTAATGGTAAGGCGTTGGTTTTCGGTAATAATACTAGAAATCCACCAAAGATTGCAGGTTCGAGTCCTGTCAGCCTCGAGAGTTTCTTTTTTTCTTCTGTTTATTGTGCGAGGTTGAAAGACAGAACAAACACAGACAGCTAGTCTGGCGGCATACCACAATAGGGTCTTGGCATGAGACTAACATTACAAAAGAATCCCAAGTGTTGATTACTAATCATTGAGGGTAAGACAAGCGGACTTAGCCATACTATAAACTATTTACTCTCGAAGGGACTATTAGTATCAGCCTCGTCAATCTTCTTTGGTGAGTTATCAGACTGAGATTCTGCCAAATTTAAAGAACCATGTGCGTGCAAAAAGAATACCACGAGGCTGACAGGACTCGAACCTGCAATCTTTGGTGGGTTTCTATAGAAGTATTATTACCGAAAACCAACGCCTTACCATTAGGCCACAACCCCCGCTCGATAAATGAATTGGCTGACATAATTTAATGAGTGGTTCATAACTTCTCAACATTGAGCGCAAATCAACGACTACGGAAATCTTATTCCCTATTCCCATTTGCCTGCGATCTAAAACAATGAACAGTACAACCGAATTCAAAAACTCCACGAAATATCTGCTCAAAGCCATGGCAAGAAAGATATATGATGAGAAAATGGAACATTAGCCAAAGCAACAGAAATCAAATGCAGAGCACAAAACAACAACTACGACGTGAAAATAATTCTACCTCGGTAGCCAACTATTGCCAAAAGCCGCCCTCCTTCTAGTCCAGTTCCATAATATCTGAATCGGAATCTCAAATTAGAAAGGCAAAGAAATGTTCATTGCATCGTCAGCTTTCTAAACTGCTAGCTCTCCGACCACCGTCTTCGACTCTCACGCCCCGGCCCCCGAGGCTTCGCATTATTGTCGATGTTGCTCCCCTGGTGCCTGTAGCTCGTCTTCACTCTCCTCCTCTTCACTGTCCTCCTCGTCGTCCTTCTCCTCAATAACTTCTACCCCAGCCTCTAGTAGTCTCTTCCTCTGGGCATCCCTTTCCGCATCCTGCCACCTAGCTAACGCAGCAGTCGCATGCATCTTGAAGCCAAAGCATCTTGGTACATGTCTTTCGTTGCTCTTGACAGGTATAAGCTGCGGGTAAACTTGGAATAGGATATGTGGAAAGCTAGCGCCAAAATATGCTCCGTCGATAGCGGAATGTCGTGATGACTTTGGCGAATAGACGTCCTCACACTTTGCGCAAAACAATTTGACGGCCTTTAGTGCTGGGACGTCGGTAAGGCCTATTGGAAGAAGAGGGTGGGATCGACATAGAACGCGGGGGCACCGGCCGAAGTCTGACTTTTTATATTTCTCAAGCTGTTGGTAAAATATAAAATGTCAGCCATTTGTGAACCCTCCAGCGATTCATCCTGCGGAAATGCTAACCATCTTCGCCAACCCTCTTGTAGTGATTATGTATCGTGCATGAACAAGGCCGTATAGATGCCTAGCACTCTTCTCAATCTGCTCCCTTGTCTCCTCATCGCAGTCGAAGTCGAAGATATCCGTAACAAGGTCAAGTGCATATTGATAGTATTGCACCTCTTGTTGAAGCCCAGTTAAGTTGAATCTATCAGTTAAGTACTCCTCATCAATCTCGCAGAAATATTCATTGCCTCTGGTGCCTATGAACTGTTGACAGAATCGCATGTCTCGTTAGCCCTCAGGTTCGTTTTTGCGCCAGGTAAGCAAGAGAAGGTATCGGAGGTGGCTGTTTGTTTTGTTACGTCTGCAGGGGTGAAAACGGAAACCGACCCAGTCTCGCCAGTAGGATGTGTAATCGCTATCTGTTTCCGATTGGTATTCCTCCACTATATACTTGTTAACTTTAACTTTGTCCTCTGTGGTTGTTCCAGGAAGTGGGTGTGGTGGGTTGACGGGACATACTGGCTGCCATTGTTCTCCTTGGACCTGAGTACTTGCCCTTCTTCGGAACCACCTACTTGACCACTCCCTGAGTTGTGTTTTTGCCAAAAGGATCCTCCCCGCTCCGTACGGGATAATACTAACTGCGCAGCTAAATACCAAAGTCCCTACAGTTGGATCGTAGAGTCGTGTAGAGTACTATAGCGATAGATTAGAAAACCGTGACCCAGGCAAAGCCTCTGTTGGGGCCACCACATAGACCAGCAAGTAAAGGGATCTGCCAACGCTACCACTCCCGCAGGAGAAACGAGGGCGGCGTGTAGGCGTGTGTCATGAGCTCCAATATATAGGTACAGCATGCATGGTGGGCTGTCATACATACAAGTATCAAGTCGAAATAATTAAAACCGTAGAGAAGAGCTTCTTCACTCAATATCTGGGCGCCCGGTTTGCTGAGAAGGAAAAAACCGCCGGCCAATAAAAAATGTGAAATAACGAAACTATATACAAGTCGTAATTTCGTCGAAACTGGAGTTATCAGGCGGGATAGATCCAGGTACAGAGATCGCACGCCACTTCGGGCTGTGTCTGATTGGCATAAGATTACTAATATGTAAGCTTATGAATGACTAAGCCAGTCTGAACCTTTGCACGGTAACTTCGCTTCAGAGTCCATGAGGCAATGGTAAGTATAGAGTAGTCTAGTATACAGAGATATAGCACATGTATAGTATTCATGATTACTCAACTTCATGATATGTATGGGTAATAATAGATTTTACAACTGGGGCATTTCATCCCCATATACTTTATACATTCGTGAAACTCATGGTACTTTATTAATCACAATTTAATCACCATTCCCGTCTATGAGCTGTTCGGAAGCGTCTCCACCCTCACTTGCAGTACCACTGTCCTCCTCAATGCTTCCTGGTAGAGGCCGACTTGGTATCTCGTCCACACTGGCCCCCATTTCACTGACGCTGCTGCTGCCACCCCAATCCCCTGTGCTCTCGCTGCCACCGTCCGCGCTTGCTCCATCCACCCCAACACTGCCCATTGTCCTCCTACTTTGTAACGCAGGCGGTGGCATTAGTCTGGCGCTTTCAAACATGAAGCTCCTCTCCATGTCCTCCACCGGGCTCCTCAACTCGACTAATTCCAATGCCTCCTTTAGCGTCTTCCCTGTATCGTCCAAGGCTACGAGAAACCTAGCTAGTTCTTTGCATAAATCCCAATCTCCCTGTGCAACCGCTATTGCCAGTAGTCGAACCATATCCTTCGAGCTTGAACTCAACTTCTCCATCGTGTGTAAAATAAGCAGGTAGCCCCCGGCAGTTTTCAGATTCCCTCGAGCAAGGGACTCCTCAAATAGCGCCTGCGGAGAGCCCACTACTGAAAACAAGTGGTGCCACGAGGCAACCTCAGTTTTTCGGGCGCATTGGACAATAATATCGAGATAATACGGGAAGTTGGTCAAGAACCGGACAACATCAGGGAGAATAGCCTCTGTAACGAGGCAAGTTAGTGCTGAGCCAGCTAAGCTAGTAGAGTGTAATTCCATACCATCAGGGTCTGGTTGGCTATCTGCTTCTTCGTCCAGTACATCATGCAGCAAGACCTCAAGCGCATGGGGGAAGTATGTCAGGCTCTCAAAGTGAGAAGCAAGCTCAAGTGCGGCTTCAGGCTGCCCTTGAGTTAAGAATCGTCGGAAGAAGTGGTGTATGAACAATTGGGTCTGTGACAATCAATGGTTAATTTAGTAACAGCTATTAGCGGAAAAAAGTGGACCCACCCTGGTCGAAAACTTGAGGTACGAGAAATTAATGTCCCTCCGCTGAACAAGCTCCGATTCAATTCCTAATATGATTCCTTTCGATAGCAAAATCGACATGGGATAAAAATCCACACCCACTTTGACTGCCGTGGGTAATTCTCTAGGCTCCCCTCTGGCAGACTGCATCACCTCCTGGACATCTACCCAGGCTTTCAGATCTTTCCCATCGAATATCCACAGTGAGTCCCTCAAGCCTTCTTTGATTTTCCCACCTCCGGTAGATAACATCTCAATAGGTGCATGGTTCACGGTAGCCCCAGAGAGGACGAATTGCAGTGGCTGGTCACGCATGAGGCAATAATACTCAACATTTTTCTCTAAAACACGCATCTCATACTTCACCTCCCCGCCTTCTCCGGAGCCGGGCTGCAATAATGCCAACTTCCCGTCTACCAAGAACAGGACACTAGCAACAGTAGCGTCTCTGGCCGGGTCTCCTTCCAAAATTTGCTCTTCTGGAAGTATCCAGCTAAGACCACGGACTCGACTAGGTGACCGTATGATACCATGAAATGTAAGCTGCCCAACCTGAATTAACTTGACGGTGTCCTTTATAGGTGTAATAACATAGTGATAGAGGATATTGTCCAGCGTGTATGCAAGTAAAGAATCATATCCAACAAGGGATATTAGGACGATAGGGGCAGGTAATGTTTCGGCATGTAAGAGAAGGGAGTTGTCGAGGTCTGTTTCCCTGGAATAAAGTCGTATCTGCTTGATGTCACTATAGTCATACACAACACAACCCACGGGACTAACCTCATAGACACCATCACTCTCAACAGCAGCTATTAATATATGATGATACCAGCACATTCCCCCCCTGACATGGAAGGAATGTTCCATCTTCTCGTTCACAAATGTTTTCCATCTTCCACTGTTTACCGAATAATGCGCCAAACCTCTCTTCCCAGCGATTGCGACATATCTACCATCAGGAGATATTACCACAGACTTAACAGGCCAATTGTCAATTAAGTATATGGGTGGCATGGGGACATGGTTCCACAATATACTGTTCTCCTGAACCAAGGTGGTCAAGTCTGCTAATTCATACCCGCGGTATATAAGCAGCTTTTCGTTTGTCTGGAGCACTGCTCGTGATACATTTGCCTGTGTAACAATGCATTAGTGCATATCGAGGGTTTCGCTCGAGATAACCTACCGCGTTGTAGCATCCAGTTACAGCACTTTTGGCCATTTCTAATGCCCATAGCCTTCCGTCACCTTTATACTTTACTAGTAATAAGTCTTGTCCCCCACCAAACCAACATCCATCCTTCACACCATCTAAGTAACCCTCTCCAGGGTTCCGCTTTATCTGATCTCGCTCTGCCCAAAAGCTGTGCGCACCTGGCTTGCCGTACACGCTCCATATCGCCCAGCCCTTTTCGTAGCCACCAAACAAAGCATATCCGTCAGGGGACCAGGTGACGAAGCTCATCCTCCCCGCCATTGATGAAGCGGGCCTTACAATGTACGAGAGGGGTATGTTCCCCACATAGTCTCGGGCGTTATAAACAGATATTACTCCACTATGTCCCAAAGATATCAGTAAGATGTAATTAAAATTCAATATTTCACAGATACTTACTTTGCTTGCCCAACAGCTATTAATGAAAATCTCGCATTGATTGCTACCTTTACGGCGTTCTCCTCGAATTTGAGGGGTACATGGAAACAGTATCCCTTAAACATAATTGGGGCTCCATCACCATCCTACCAGCACTCCTCACATTATATTAATTATCCTTCTGCACTTCTGACAAAGCTCAAAAGGAACGAACCTCGGTATTATCCTTTTGCACAGCATACGCCCGCCCATCACTGGTTACCCAAGTTGATAAATTCATCGGTCTGTCGTAAACCATTTCTGTCAAGGTGATTACTACCATATACCAGTCTTATCAGCACTTATTTGCGCTTGTATGACATCCAACTTCAAGGGATACCTGTTTTTTGCTTCTTCTCTTTATGAATCCAACTCATTCTGCTCAAGAGCTTGGTTGTAGTTTGTGAACCTTTTGAATCCGGTGTCCATCGGATGCATTGGACTGCCGCAGGCTTCTCTGTCGAGACTACCAGTTCATCGTCGAGTGCTAGAGCTCTGTGTAAAGGCCTGGATTAGCCACCATGTGGCCTTGCTCAATAATTATGCAGACTATCTCACTTAGCGATTCCGGCATCCACCTTAATTACCATCCTAAATCTCACCGAATACTCCCGCACACCTCCTGCTTCTCCAGCACCAACCATGAATGTTCCCCCGGTCCCACCTCCACCCCCTATGTTTCTCATTGCGCCTCCTGCCGAGGCTGAAGAATTCTGTCGTGCATGACTGTAGTGACTGTGGACGAATGTAGGATGGTACACGCGGCCCATTGGATCCCCAGCCAATGAATAGGTAATGAAGTATCCCAATGCAGTTTGAACAACAAAGATTTGGTTATCTGGTCGAATGAGAAGGTCCACATTAGGTCCATAGGACTTGAGCGAGAGCTGAGAGCGACGGACATGGGCTACAACTGCTGTTGGCTGGAAGGCAATGTTGGCAAGATATGGAGCTCAGCTTCTACCCCAATGAGTGCTAAAGAGATTTGTGAAGTGTTCACGTACCTTCGTTTGCCAGATTGTCATTTCAGTAACTGTAATAGTTGCAAAGAGTGCCCCATTCCTCGACATTTTGAGCGCCAGAATGGCACCATTCGCAGTTTGCTCGTTGAGCTCCTCCGAGAAGGTGACATCTAAGCTGGATCCCGACTTGATGCCACTCTCAAGCGAAGCACCCAGTGCGCGGTGTGGGTCCAAGAATTCCCTCTTCGAGCGATGGGCTCTTGACACTGCTGTCCCACCTCCCTGACTCCCTCGTTCCTCCACATCTTGGACCTCCTGTGCACTGTCACTTGTTGGTAGTATGTCGTCCAATTGAGCAGCTTTCTTGCTGCTGGAGCTTGACATGGCATTTCCAGTGCCATCAATTGGAGATATAGCTACTAGGGTCTGGTTTTCGTGACTGTCATCAGAATCGTAAGTTGTAACGGAGCTGGTGACCTTAGCAGAGAAGATTCGCGGAGTACCAAGGGGCCAGTACATCGCTTAATGTCAAGTTGCTGGAAGCGTACAGTGGGCCACTAGCTTGAGATGCTGTGTTTTTAGAAATCTGGCTCAAAGCTAACAATTGATATTGCTCTGGTTGACATTCTGGAGCTCACATGGCTTATAGTGCATGTCAACCACCAATCACATCAAGCTTCCATGTGCTTGAGCTGCCGAGAACCTTGTTCGAGGAAGATCCTGATGCAGGCGCAGGTGCAGGGTACTTGCAGTCGCCACACTGAACTATCCCACACGAATATTGCACATGATGACGGCAGAGATAAAATAGCTATAGTAAGCGTTGAGAGTGGAGGTTAGGATACATATGCAACGCTAAGTAGAGTATTACATGCTGCGCTCTTTTGTCGAAAGCTGAGCAGACCAGTGAGCAAGCGAGTGGGAATATCACGCTTCTGATGAATGCTATATACTCGGTTCCACAGAAAACAGCATCTAGTTCCGCCTCCTTGCGGCAGCGGAATCGAAACTGTCCAACATGGCATTTGCAACTTCGTCCTTACCCTGTGCAGATGGAGGCTTTTGCTGAGTGCTACCACTCTCCAGGAGTTGACCTAAACCAGATTGCTCACGTCTCTGGGTTTCGCTAACCTTCCCGTAAATGCTCATAGCCCCAGCGATCATTCCACCCAGATCTCCTAACTGCGCTGGTATCACCACCGTACTGCTCTCCTTAGCCAATTTCCCAAACGCCTCGACAAACTTCTCAGCAACACTTAGGCTAACTGCACCTTGTGCTGCCTCCTTGTTCTCTCGGATTGCCGTTGCGACTGCTTCAATCCCTACAGCAGTTGCCCTAGCCTTCAGCAATATCGCTTCTGCCTCACCACTAGCGGTATTGATTTGTTCCGCCTTGAAGGCTTCTGAGGCGAGGATCACACTTTGCTTCTTACCCTCTGCAATGTTGATTGCACTCTGCCTTTGACCTTCTGATTCCAAAATTTCAGCCCGTTTTGATCTCTCTGCGGAAACTTGACGATGCATTGCTTGGAGTACGGGTTCTGGAGCATGAATGTCCCGGATTTCGTATCTTAAAATCTTAACACCCCAGTCGGCGGCAGCTTCGTTTATGACGTGAGTGATATTGGTGTTTAGGGCAGCACGTTCCTTGAGGACATGATCAAGGGTCAATTGACCAATCTCCGAGCGCATTGTTGTCTGTGCTAGTTGTGATATAGCATATTCGGCATCTTCAACACCATAACTGGCCTTGTAAGCATCGAATATTCGAATGTAAAGCACACCCTGATGGTCTAGGATCAGTTCACGTAGTCCTCACAACTTCCTGGGGGCTCTCACGTCCAACTCTAGAGTGACGTTGTCAGCAGTAATAGCGCTCTGGCTCGGTATCTCAATAGCCACTTCCTTCAAACTCTTTACATACTGAATTTTGTCGATAAAGGGAAGCAGAATCGCTAAACCAGGCTCCAAGATCCTATGGAATTTCCCCATTCGCTCGACTATCCATGCCTGCTGTTGTGGAACAAAGCTTAATTGGCGTTAGTCCTGGCCTCACTTTTGATGAGAGAATAATTACCGTATGATGGTATTCGCCGGTAACCTCTGCCTTTGGAAATAGCTTGGAACTCCAGTGCCGTGGTGACCACCACCAACTCCGAAGATCGAAAGGTCATTGTCCCGTCCACGGTTAGGATTTTGTAGAGCGGATGGCCTAGATAAACTCAGAGATGTAGAGGTTGAGAATGATTGACAGGAACGCGCAATGGGGAAAAGACCTCGAGAGTAAGGTAAGGTGCAGTGTGAATAGTTGTGGAGGAATGAGCGTGCGGCAGCACGAGAGGTAACCCCAGCAGTAAGCATCCTTCTTTTTGATAGGGCGATCGCCGGGCGTCAGCTGTTGCAGGAAAGTAAATTATTGTATAAAGCTGAAGGTATGAATAGAAGGACCAACAAATTGGTCGGAACTCTGCCATGACGTTACATACATGTCAAAAGTGAAAGCCAAGCCTACATGATTAAAGTTTAGTGCCGGAATATCTTAAGTAGTGGTAGGGCGGCTCAATTTCACTTTATCACTTTCCGCACAGCTGACTAGTCTGGTTGCACTACCCCTCGCAGTCAGCTGACCATTGATGAGGAGCCCCCGCACTCACAGAATAATTGACCATCAGGAAGGGTTGACCACCGGACAGGCCGCCAATTGACCATTACTTAGGCCACTTGCGTTGTGATTGAAGAGCAAACTACCCTGAACTAAGGGTAGAGGGTAATAATTTATTTTGCCTTCGAATGGAATGATGATTCCACATAGCGACATGTTCGTGCACATGTTGCTGGTATAGAAATATAATATAATCCCTGCTCTTTAAGTTTCAGTTCCAAACGAGCTGCTTGAAACTTTATGTGACCTCTTGGCATGCAAACCACCAATTTCCCAACTTGGTTGCCTTCCACGTTAATGTTATATAACTTCAAACATCGACGTCGATCTCGTAGAGGACCCTCACCTAGCACGTTGTAATATGCTCCCTCTTCCATAATCTTCGACAATCAGATATAGGCAACAGCATCACAGTGGCCTTTTCAGGAAATAAACCCAGCGGGTTTACATCCATCATGCCGCCTATTCCGTGGATACGTATACCTTCACCAGGTGCTGAACAAAGGGCACCTAGTCAAAGCCATATGTATAACTATACATACTGGGCGGTAGGCAAGACAAAAGTACTGGCCATTCTATATCTCAGTATATTTTTCACCGCCTTAGTGACTCTATATGTAGCGGTTTCCGACTCTTCTCAGTTCTTGCAACTTCCTCATGTTCATGGAAATATCAGGCCCCGCTATGACGCCGAAAGACCCCGTGCAGCCCTCATATCACTGGTTCGAAACTCAGAACTCTCTGGGATACAACAATCGATCCGTCATCTCGAGTTCCATTTTAACTCCAATGTCTCTCACCGGTATCCATGGGTGTTTTTCAATGACGTGCCCTTCACACAAGAGTTCATTGATGGTACATTGAACTTGACTTCTGGGGAAGCTTACTATGAGGTAATCCCAAATGAGCATTGGGAGTTGCCTGAGTGGGTTGATCAGGACAGATTCATGAATAGCCTGGAATATTTGGGAAGTGTGGGTGTCGGTAAGGGCTGGTTGGTCTCGTACCGTTGGTTTCCGTTTCTCGATACTTGACGTATGTAAGTCACCTAGCTTCAAGCCTAACTTATCATGAGATGTCTAGGCCACATGTGCCGGTGGAATTCTGGATTTTTCTTTCAGCATCCGAGATTGTTAGAATTTGACTACTACTGGAGAGTAGAGCCAAATGTATGGGATCTCCGATTTTCATGCATGTTGTTTTGGAACATCTCAGCTAAGCAGAGTCTATGTTAAAGGTACATTACTTCTGTCAAATCAACTACGATGTCTTCAAATTTATGAGAAGAAGAGGTATCAAATATGGGTTAGTATCACTCACATCTTGGTTAAGGGCCCCAGGCAAGACCGGTACCTTACTTCAAAAGCAGCTTTACAATGGACATATTAGATGATGCTCGCTCATTTCCATCCCTATGGAAAGTAACCCAAGCATATCTAGGAAAATACCCGGATTCTCTCCATCCTAAAGCTGAATTGGGCTGGATCTTGAGTGATAAACCAGTTCTTCCTTCTGGACGTTTAGACGATCGTGGGGTGGGACCTTTGTGGAAAGAAAGGGACTATAACGGATGTCAATTTTTCAGCAACTTTGAAAGTAAGAAAGTTTTCTTCGATATATATGTCTGTACAAAAGTGACAACTCTTCTGAGGCGTGGATATATCATAATTGTCAGTAGTGGGATTCGCACTGACAATTTTATGAAGTTGGCGATCTGAATTTCTTTAGAAGCAATCAATATAAAGGGTATTTCGATTATTTGGATAAAAAGGGGGGATTTTTCTATGAACGATGGGGTAAGTGTGCAAGAATCCGTTTAACGCATTTTACAGAGTATTTATTTACTGAATTTCATCGTAACAGGAGACGCACCCGTTCACACACTCGCTGTTGCGATCATGTTGCCCCCAAATGAGACTCATTGGTTTCGCGACATTGGATACCAGCACGATGTCAATACCCACTGCCCACCAGATTCGTCTGAAACCTGTTCTTGCGAGCCTACCGAGATAGACAGTGGTTTCTATAAGTTGGTAATATTTGGACTCCTTTCTATCTCTAGACTAAAATGTTATATGTAGGTAATAATTGGTTCATGATAATTCTATTTGGCAGGTACCTCCGGAATCCCCACAAAAACGGCCAAAGGAAAGTTGTATAAAGATGTGGCTACGCTCCCAGAGATAGCGTTAAATTGCCCGCCAACCATACGTTGCTGTTCTATACTGGCAGCCGCTAGCATTCTTTTCCTCTCACAATTTCGCCAGCTGCCGATAGCGTCCTAATTTCCTATTATTGCTTAGCTCTATCAGGTGCACCGCAACTTAAGGATTCCATCGAGAAGCGTTGGGGCACTCACGACGCTTTCAAGGAGACATTCAGCAAGATGTTACTGGGTATCCAAGGTAGCGGAGTGGGGTGGCTAGTGAAGGACAAGAAAAAAGGGATCTTGAGCACCAAAACGACAAAAGACCAAGACCCTGTTATGGGCAACAAAATACCAATTTTCGGAGTTGATATGTGGGAGCACGCATATTACCTCCAGGTGAGTAGCCTTGGGAGATTTTGAATATTTAAACTGGCTTTGGCTAAGACATGAGCAGTACATGAATAATAAAGCATCTTACGTGAAGGGCATCTGGAACATGGAAGACAGCAGAGGCTAGATTTAAAGACAAGATTCCTTCGAGAGCCTCACTTCCTTGAAAATGTAACTCCGCCCGTCTATCATGGGAGTAGAGAGCAATGAGCAGTACAGCTAAGTGCCCAAAATGGACATTTGGATTTAGAAAATTGGTTTCCTCGAAGGTCACATATGCATGTCATATCATTCTTCAATAAATACGCAATAATTTGTTCAGCGCAAAGCTTTGCACTGGAGCCACGCCATAGAAATAACAAATATCACCTTCAGTAGCCTAGAAATCCAGCCAACTCCTAGTCTGGTTGCATGACCCTCCATAGGCCAACTCCCGGGAACAGAAACTACAGTAGACTGTTATGTACAGTACTAGAAGAGCCAAGCTAGCCATTTTGAGCTGCCATGTGATGCTAGGGACTTCCGAATGTGGTAGGAAATAGCTAGTCCCTGTTTTGGCGCTGGGCAGTCAGCTCAGTCATAGCTTTTGGATTGACGTTATGTCTACGAAATATTGTAAACCGGGGAGAATTCGAATGCACCTGCCCATACGCCGGGTAATTTGAATTGTGTATAAAGACCTCCAGTTGGCACACCTTTCCTGTCCATATTCAAATCTACAGCCACATATCAGATATCGTAAGGCTTTAATTCAGTAAACGTCAGACAATTATATAATGCCTAAGTACGAGGAAGGCCAGCACGTTGAGTATCGGCCTATTGGAGGTAAGTTCCCGCGATCGAGTTCTTTAATTCCACTCAGGCAGCATCGAGCTATTATATATTTTTCTGGACCAAATTACCAACATCAGGAATACTACAGGGCGAAATACTAATTCGTCAACATCACACGGCAAAATCGAACGAGTCATCACTCAGGATGACGTCGCTGGCAGCACTGGTGTGACTGTCCATGCCAGTCCCGAAAACCCAAGATATGAGGTACGTTCAATAGGTTGAAATAATTTCGAATGCTCGATGCTGACATGTAAAAGATCAGGAACTGCAATACGGGCAAAACTGCGGCACTCAATGAGAGCAATATCCTGAGTGCAAGTGATGCAGATGACTGAATCCATCTAGAGCAGGCAAGGTGGGAGAGGGAGCTGAGTATAGAGGCGTTGCTCGAGAGGGACTGAGATTAGGTTATGTACTATGAATATAATTTATGGTCTGAGGAAATGGAAAGCGGCAAGGTTTCTTTATTTTCTTGCGTCCACTTTTGATGAAGCATAGTGAACGTGTCTGGTAAGTAAATGTTGGTACTCGAGAAACTGATATTCGAGAAATTGAGATTTTCATGAATCTCCCAGCTATTTTGAAATGGTTTCACTGGGCCCAAACCCCTCGTAGAGTGAAGTAAGCCTTGGTAAAAATTTATATAGCGTTGTACATAGATAGCAGCCTGGCTTGACGGAAATAGGAGATTAGAAATTGGTTCGTGTCATGAGAATTTTCATGTAAAAGCAGCAATATATTGGATATTTGAATTTACATTTAATCTTTATTTAATTTGAATTTGTATTTGGAATATAAACAAAATCAATGTAATTTGATTTTGATACTACACTTATGTCCCCTCATACGGGTCATAAGGGCACGTATCAACTGCCATACCAGAATACAAGCTCTTAACTGAGGTGCCGGACGGAGAGCGTAATGGGAGAGAAGTCGCAATGAAGAGAATTAACACAACGGGAGGGAATTCGACGACACAAGTATTCGGTGGACATTCTGTTGAAGGGACCATTCCATAGCAGCGAGGGTGGCCAGCACTGTCGGGATGGGAAGGGGGCGTACTTTGGCTATGTGAAGTGCCAAAAGTGGCACGCTAATTCTCCAGACTAAATTTGCGATTTGGGAGGAGTGGATGAGACAAAGATGGAGGTTATTCTATACGGGACAGAAGCAGATTGGAGGTAGCAGTAGGTTACATCACGATGACGCATAGGTGGCTCCCCCGAGAGGTCAGAGGGGGGAAGGTATACGTCTTTGATTTCTCAAGAAACCTTCACCGACGAGTACTAGCGATTAGGGCGATGATGAATGAGATTGGTCAGAGGCAGACGGCTCAACTTACTGGTCAAGGCTCACGACGGCCTGACTGGGCAAGCGGAGAAGGGAGGGCAGGTGAAGAAAAGCGAGGAGCCAAGCAGTGGTGGAGGGTAAAGAGAGAGGGTGCCCGCCAGACTAGCCAGCGCCATATAGCTGAGGGAGAGTTACTATGACTTCTGCAAGCTGGGCTTGTGATTCTAATAGGGGAGGAGATGTTCAGGAGCGTGGGGTTTAATCTCGTTTTACCTTTCTGTTCCGACTCCCTTTCGGGAGGACCATAAGTCGAGAGTAAGAAATTGCGGTAAGGGTGACAGCGCCAACTAAATACAAACTTGATATTGATGAGTGGCCACTTTATAATAGATACTCTGTGAATTTCCCCTCTACAGAGGGGCTAGTGCAAGCCAGACTATGAATTTCCTGGAGTGGGTGGAGAGCAGTTCCTACACGAGGTGCAGGGTCAGCGGAAGCGACTAAAAAGAAAAGGATGAACCAAAGAGGGTTTAAGTGGCCAAATGGAGGTCCCGCAGGTATCATATCATAGGCTAGGCCATATTGTGCTACCTACATCACCCTGTAATTGTTAGCAACGGGCATAAGAGGGAAGTCATGGTTTTGATAGCAGGCAAGTTGCAACATGTGAGAGAAAGCAAGCTTTGGCTTGGCCATCAGGAGAAACCTATACAATACATGGGAGAATTAAGGATAGAGTGAGTTTGCGATAGCCGTCACCTCTTTCCAACTATCACGGCTGGGGTAATCAAATAATTCGGGATTATATTATTCTGGATTTTCGAAATTCATCTACCCGGAGAAGGAAAGGGGTTCAATGCTCATGAACATTCTGTTTCAGACACCAATTCTTACAAGCGCAATCAAATACACTTCAAGGAGTGAGTGGCTCATTTATAATGTCACCAAATAAACATACCCAGACCAAGCCAGGGTTTGCTACCAAATTGCTCTATCATCTACCGGCAAATATGGCCCTTGCGGAGGATATAAGCCCAATGACCTCAACAGCACTTGAAGATACGCCGGCTGCAGAGTCCTCACATCTACCGGCAGAGCTGGGCGACACAGGCGATTCCAGCAGTACCACTGGAGATAAATTTTGAAGAGGAAGGTGCTAGGCTGAATGCTATGTTTGCAAGCCTCCGTTAGAAGCCGCTGGATACTACCCAGGGATTTTTAAAATGGAACGGCTGAAAAGGAGGAAAACTTATGCCACCATGAGAGGTTGAACGCTGTGTCAGGTAACAAGGGCAATGTATTGGAGAAAAAACACATTGAGTACGAACAGTTGAGGGTAACACTAATCGACAACCGAAATTATGACACTATAGGCAAGTGTCGTCAAAGGTTTCTTCCTATCGCGTTCTTCTGGGAACTTTTATGACAGATGTACAAAAGAGGCAGTTAAGAACTTGAACAAAATCACTACAGGCGAAAGACATAAATACAAGTCTGTATATATGGCTATGTAAATGTGCTTGAAGATTTCACTTCGTTAAGGCGTAGTTCACCCATGAAAACTCCATAAAACACCCCTGCCTCCTCAGTAGCCCTAACCACATATGTAACTGCAATTTCCCTCCCTACTTGCTTGCTTGCAAACCATCCTTCCATCGCAACCCATGCCCCATACCTGCCTCTGCATCAGCCTCTGCCCTGCAATCCCTTTTTTCCTGCAATAATCTATTCTTGGTATCCGCACAATGCAATTGAAGAACGAGAAACTCCCCAACATTGACCAAAATTTCCCAACCTCTTCATGACTCGTATCTTTAAGCCAGAGCCAAGCACAATATACGTTATGATGCATCAAAGCCGCTTCCTCTTCCACCCCGTCCGTAGAAGCCCCTTCCCATGCTCACGTCGGGGCCCCGTGGTGCTCTGATGGGGTTCAGTGAGTCAGCAGCCCCACCCCCCGGTACAGGATTGTATCCATATCCTGGCGTCAACTTACCCTGAGGCAGGGGCGGTCGTGGGGCAAATACATTGGGGTCTTGAAGATACACCGTTCGAGAAGCACCACCAATTGGCTCATACCGAGGTGGTAGAGATAATGATGAGGAGAGAGGCGATGGCCCAGTGGAGATCTGTGAGTAGGGGCGTTGGTAATTAAGATGAGACTGAGGTATGCTGTGTTGTTGCAACGTTGGATGTTGTTGAGCAGGCATATACGGTCCAGGGGCACCAGAAGTTTGATATGGTGTGAAGATATTTGCTTGTGACTGGTGCGGCTGGTATGTTTGAGCTTGAGAGGTGTAACAAAAAAGTGGTCCTGGGTAAACAGAGGATTGTGGAAGCGGCTGCGTCACTGGATACGGCTGGTTGGGGGGAAAATACTGCTGTGATGGATATCCTTGGCCAGGAGGGAAATATCCACTCTGTTGGCGCTGCCCTATAACCCCTGGTCCACTTCCCACACCACCCATTCCCAATTGATTTGGCATTCCAGGTACACTGGCATGTGGGTTCGTTGTAAGATTGTACCCTCCGGTTGTATTGAGGTTCATCGACATAATCCCAGCCGACACTGCTACTATGCCAGGGGAACCCACCCTGGAATCCACTCCCGTAGACTTGGTTGAAGCCGGTGACGATGTCCTTGGTGTTTGCCCAGTACCAGTATAAACCCAGCCGTTCTCAGTTACTTTGGTGATCCCACCAACAATTCCACTGGTTCTATTTGGGTCACCTCTCTGACCCCTGCCAGGTGACCGCGATCTTGGAGTGTTATTTCCACTGCTGTTTCCCCTCCCACTTTTCTTCCCACCTCTTGTCCCACTGCCTCGTTCTCTAGATGGTGTAGTGGTTCCACTTCCATTCTCTCCATTCTTATTGGGGAGGCCCGAAGAGGAGCTACTACGGCTCATACCGACTGTCAGCGTAGTGGTGGATGATGTGGTGCTTTCGCTAGAAGTAGTGGAAGAGGCCGGGCCAAATAGACGTTCTCGAGCTTCGGCATAGCGGCGTTCTTTTTCCTTCCGATCCAAGATCGCCGGTGATTCAGAATTCGTATTGGCAGATTTGGCAATGGGAGCAGCTGGAGGAGCGCGTTTTAGGATCTTAAGCTCCGGCTTGAAATTGACAACCTTAGTAGGTGCAGAGTCTGATGGCACGACCTCAAACGGATTGCTTGCATTGCTAAAGCAGCTCAGGTCAGTCACAGTATGATGCTAGATACAAGAGGTACTGACGCAGCTTCCCATATTTTCTTATTCTCCTCTTCAGCAGGTGCCTTCTTGGATAATATTGTGGGACTGATAACTGGTGCTGTCAGTGACGAATTGGAAGTTGTGGACGACCCAGAGGATGACCCATTCCCTTCAGCAGCTTCGACGGCACCCGATTTCGCATTGACCACCTCTCGCTGTAGGTACCATCTTCTAGTTAGCGCAGTGAACCCAAATAATGGCGAGGTTGCCTCAAACGTACATCTGCAATGCTTTCCCAGCCATCACTCCACGAGTCCACAGCCGCCATGGTGCTGCTACTTTGTCGGTAACTTCGGTGTCGCTTTCCCCGCGGATGGAAGGTCAAAACACTGGTAGAAGTTTCGTGCAATGGCAATAAGCGGATAGACCTCAGCAAGTAAATCAAGAACGCAGTGCGGTGCCGCTAACAGAATATGCGAGTTTCTCAGGCAGCAGCAGCTGGTAGCCGGCGCCGGTTCTTTTGTTTTTTATTTTCTTTATGGGTGTGTGTAAGGTATTTTTGGGGGTAAGTGGAGTAAGGCAAGAAGCACAGCAGCCGGCCACCAGTGAGAGACGGGGGGAAAGAACTTTAGTAAGGCCCGGAAAGCTTAGCGTTGGCCAAACATCCTAGAGTTCTTTGAGCCGGGCTATCGAGTGGTGGCTTTGTTTCAAGAGATGGGATTGAGAATCCGATACGTGAGAAGCTTGACATTGAGAGTCGGAGAAGGCTCTGGATGAATGTCCATCGCAGCGTCGCACGCAGCCCTGCGGCTAGGTTCCGAGGCTGAGAGGAAATGCCGCGGCTTATTCATCAACATATGCAACAGGCTGCATACGCCTGCATGGCTCTTGGGCGGCGTGTCTTGGCGGCAATGCGCCCTGGAGCATCTGCAGCAGGTCTGTCGCCGAGACGAAATTATTGCAACGGGGTACAAAGTAACTAGAACCAAATTGAATCCCAGGCTGCCGAACTGCATACCCCCCCAGTGCATGTCGGTTTAATGTCGGTTGGATATCTTCTCAGGGTAGAGCAAGTGCCTCGTGGGCAGCTTGCAGAGGACGTTGCGACTGCGATGCTAATTATAGACAGCTCTGAGGCTCAATGGCTCCCCATTGCCGCCTAGCTCTTACCTCTGTACAGGACTTTGTGGAACCGTAGCCACTGGCATGGCTACTTAGTCGCAGGCACCATGTCTCCATCACTCTGATCATGACTTGCTTGTGTCCAGCCTGCCGCTCTTCGAATTTCTATTAGGATCTTCACAAGTTCAAGTTTAATCAAATTTCCCCTTCCTCCCCCCTTCCCCACCCCTCCGTCGAAATTAAAACCCTGCCTGCTTGGAGCACTGGATCACCTCGCATAGCTGTAGGTCTCAACCGTTTTTTTCTGCAGTCACCGTCCTGCCATCAACGCCTCCGCTTCTGCTCACACCTGTTTCAAGTCCTGTATTTGCTCCATTTTCTACGTATACCTGTACAGCTTGAACGTCTTGCAGCTGCGCGCGTCCAGCAAGGAAAGCAAATCCCGCAACCTGACTTCGTTCTTTGGCTATTCGCCGTTCTGTATGCTTTCTGCACTACAGGTATGAATCTAGCTGCAGCTGTTTGTGATTCACCAACTAAGGGATGTCCGAAGATACTTATAGAACCCATACGCTCAGGTTTTCGTCCATATCCACTTCGACTTTCAGTGAGATTTTAATTATCAGCAAAACTCTCTGATTTGGAAGTGTGCCCTCTAGGACTTGAGGGTGACTTGGTAAGTGCAATCCGCATCTGCCAATCCATGAATATCAGGCTGCTATTGTAGTAGAGCCAATCTACAATACTTCAGGCCTATACCCCTCTAGATCTGTACATGCACCTAATCCTTGTTCTATGTACTTGCATCTCAGCTGGCATGATATTCGAATAGCTTGTGTGTATGGCTGAAGCATTTTGGCTAACACAAACCTTTAGAACCAAACAATTAACATAGGTTGCCAATCATATTGCTGCTGCACGGGAGTTCCAATCATCTCCGTGAATTGTAAGCTTGAGCTTCCAGGAATCCATGGTATCACACAATAGGGCTAATTGGCAGGCCGATATTCGTGTTCTAGCTATTATTTTTACTTCTTAATAACTTGTGAACTTGAGATTATTTCGAATTTACCAGCCCAAACAAAGACTGTCCTCTTCCGCCACATACATTAACTCTTGATACAAAATTATGGAGAGCCCATTGCAGCATGGACCGAAAACGATACATTCTGCTTTAGCTCAAGTGGAAGAGTACGACTCCCCAGCATCATCGGCACCTTCCACCAAGGTAATCCAGGTAACCTGGGTCCATTCTCATCTTCCAACATTGGGAGATGGTGAGTGGAGTGTGTTCTGGGAAGGCATGGATGAAGGACATGGTATAGATGAAGGTTATGGGAGCCTAGCTGGTGGAAACGAAGAGCAAAGCCTTGTCCTTGATGACTTGTCAAAGAAAGCGGATACTCATCCATTCGAGGCTATGGGTGACAGCTTTTTTGAAAGGATCTTTCAAGAGAGAGCCATTGTGCAGACTCCAACGAGAATTTTACCACCTTTAGCGTCAACGTCTCCAAATACCCCAACGACCTCCTCCTCTCAAAAGTTCTCAGTGTTTTTTCTTTTATCACATTCAACGGCGGTCCCAACTTCAGTAACAATCCGTTTTACTCCGATTTGGGCATCTCCTATTGCTCCTTCTCCAACACTCACTGTCACAGTGAATCCTGTTTCCAAGCATGTGCATCATGGCGGTCTACATAAGGCTTGGGCTAAGACTCGATTAGTGGATCTTAACGAGCTGCAAGAGTTGGCAGATGAGTTGGCGAGGACGGGACAACGAGGAGTTGGAATAGGGTCTTTTAAAGTTGGCGTCGACGGTGGAGGACATGATGAAGAGAGACTGAAATGGGAGGCAGAGATGGTAGGAAGAGAACGAAACTGGGTCTTGAAAACCTTCCTTGGGAAAGTTATTGTTGGAAAACCCCTGAAAGAAGATGCTTTGATTGGAACAAATGGGGATGATGAGGACCTTACTGAGCAGAAGGAAATTGAAGAGGGCCTCAAGTTGCTAGGGACATTAGCACAAGGACTTAAGGTTACCAATGATGACGATTCCTTCACTGAAGAAACCCAACAGGTAACTAGGGATCCTTCCACCGCCAAGTTAACCTCACAGGCTCCTCCAGCAAGCAACGACAATGACGGCGAGGAAGATGACCTGTTTGCGCTACCACTCTCTCCGAGGTCCCCCGAGATTGGTGTATCGCCATTCAGCTTCCGTGGCCCCGCTATTGGCAATTTGGATGCCACTATCTGGAGTGGCATGCCAACCAAAGTCGCAACAAAATTGAGTGCAGATGCAATTCCAGTAGCAGGAGGTGTGTCTTTGACACCGACACTAACAGGGTCTCCGAGCCCTGGAGAAATGAGGAAAAGGAGGCTAGCTGGTCCGGGAATAAGTGCTTGAGACTAAACGTGTCATAAGATGGCTCAATTTGGGCAAGGCGAATATGGGTAATACCGGGAACTACGGTGGTCTTAGTTATTATCATTCTATTTATTGTATGAGGGCTTGGGGGTTTTTTTTTAAAAATGTGTAGGGTGGGACTTCGTTTCATTGCCAGCGTCATGCTATCGAAGCCTCTTTCTTCCGTTCATAGGAGTTTTAGTACGTGTAAGTCAATACCACTTACTGTGTTTTCTTTCTTTGATATCCTCCTCTTTGCTCTTGGACTTAAGTATATGTACTTCTCTTATATAATCCTTTTTATATACTTCTTCCTACTAAGTAAGTATTCAGGGTATTTTAAGCCTGCGTGAGACTATTCCTCTCGCTAATGAACACGTTGATACAGCTTCAATCCTAACAACCGAATAGATACAATAACTCACAGGCTCTCATAGCAATTTATATATTGGTACTGTCATCTATTCTAGTGCAAACCTACCCACGTGAAATAGCGGTTGTCCGCCGGACCTAACATGACAATTATATGCATATGGGCAAAACACGTGTATATGGGATATGTATTTGAGTTCTTCGCAGTGCAGCTACAATCATAACAATCATAACGCAGCACCATCATTGGGCGAGGGAAATCCAAAGAAACGTCCCTCTCAATCTCAACTGCACAACATAAACCAAGCTTACTCAAAAAGCAACTTCAATTTTACTTTAAAACACTTGACAACACCCGCAGCTAATCAGATTGGATAGTTAGATAGGATTTGCATACCCCACTCAGCGGAAGGAATGAAATGCATTACATGCCTGTATTTCCAAAGGGAGACGATCTGAACTCATATCTTCCCCCAGTGGCTTCTCTCACGCAAACATCACCAGAGGTAAGTTTGATTTCAGTCTGCGTAAGGGTAGGGTTGTCGATATCACATGCATATTGTACGTCAAAAACAGCCCTTGGATCACTACGGCGAGTAGTGAAGATTTTAGTAGTGTTGTCTCGAGCGGTGTACTGTGAATAATGTACTCGGGCGTGAGTATCTCAATGAAGCTGGGTAGTTTGTGAGGACATACCTCGCCATTGATAACAGCATGGATGACTGAGCCATCGTTCATCGAGGTAGTGATGACACCGTTTACGAGTGTCAAATTGCTAATAGCGGCCCCAGCAGGCTCCAAGTCTAAATGCTGGTCTCCGCCACCCGCTGGCCAGAAATTCATGCGGCGGCCGTGGATAGCTGGGTTGTATGGGTATAAAATCTTGATGGCAAAGGGAGTGGTGATATTATTTGACGCTGGGATTGGGAGAATACATGAGCCAGCGCTAACATCCACTGGAACTGCAGTCACGAGAGCAAGAAGAGTCGAAGATATGAGGAACTTCATTCTGAGCTAGCCAGGAGCTGGATTCGCCACGGTTGTTTCAATTCTTAAGCAGCAGGACCTATCACATTTATACAGCGTCCAACAGAGACACCCAAAACCTCGACGCTGTGCTTCTTGGTGCGCATTTATAGAATCTCAGGGTATACTAGTATGTCCATGCCTGCAAGTAATAAATCACGAATGTGGTCACCAAAAGTGCAATGAATGCATACTTGGTTAAACGAAATAGTAGATATCGTTAGTGGGGAGAGCCGCTGAAAGCAGCCTTTTCAAGGGATCCTTCTCGAACTGTAGGTTCTATATACCCAATCTGGGACAATGGACCTTGTGTTCAGTATAACCCGACACTGTCCAGTGCCAGCCGTCATATTTCGCTTCCAGCCGTCTGCTTGTAACCATATATGCACATAGATATAAAAAGCATTGGAAGCCAGGTGAACGGTTTCAATGCATTCAAGTTTCGCCCCCTTTTCCTGCTCGACACTTCGAAGTCCAGACCCTCAATGAAAGACAGTTCCACCAAATGGTTACAGAGTCTCTACCATGCAGGCGCTCCCGTTGTGTGTTGCCATTGGCCAGGCTCAGTGCTCAAGTGTATAGATGAGCCCAGAGTGGATATTTATGCATTGGCTCTTGCGCCTTAGGATTTTGCAATCTAAATTATATATTATAGAGCAAATTAGATACATGCTAGTTGTGGAACGTCATCTGTGAACGGATAGATGAGCTAGCACCTTCCAACTTGAAGTTAGGAACACGAAACGTTTTGCTGCATTTCATAGCTGCCCTGAACCTTGGGAGGCATTGCTATAATCCTGGCTTAGAGATCTCTCAATCTAATAAGTTGAATAGAGTACTGTACACAAATGAGTACATGCAGACTTGCCGCCTCCCGAGGTGCTGGTGGATTGTTCTGACTAATGAATTCAAAGCAACAGCTTTTAATATCACTAAGTGACATGGCACTTGAGTAGGAAGCGCTTCAGGCTCGACGACAGGGGTTCCTATTATAGTATCGCTGGTTCAAGGGTATCAATATGTTATACTCAACCGGATTCAGCATATGAATGCAAAGAATAGGAGAATGCATATGCATATATGATCACCAATTACTTATCACCACCCATCACCACCACTACCACCACCACAGCACGCAAGATATCGGAAGCTATGATGCCAATCTCTACAGATGCTTTGTACTACCGTACTGTGTTATTTGAGCTCAGTAAAATTGATTGTGTTTGCATATGCATTCCCCTATTCTCTGTGTTTTCATTCAGTATAGCTATGTTGAAATCCGCTTGCTCATGTTGAGTGTAGCATATTGATATCCTTGATCCAGCGATACTATAATAGGGACCCCTGTCGTTCTTCCCTTGAGTGATAACTTACTTACAGAATGATCGATGACAAAGATGCATGTCTTGCGTTTAGCGTGTTATCCACGTTGCTCTAGATCTTAGATAGTTAGGTCGCAGAACCAATCGGAAGTTTGAGAGCACCGAAATAAAAACCTCCTCAGACTATCCATTATGACAATGTTATGTCGCAATATAAAAGGTCATTTCTGCGATTGTATCAGAACTGTAGATGTTCTTAAGGAAATCCACAATGATACGTGCTACCATTACACAATACACCACACAACCTTAAATTTCTTGATAGCTAATGTAAGAGATAAACCCATAGATATAACTATAGACAAATTGGGGATATGAAATCAATATCTAGAGCCAGATTCACTCCGAGAGTGTTATATAATCTCAGCTTCTCTCTACGAGAGGCTTGTGCCAACCAGACTACTCAACTTCAGCACTCGTACCAACCCAAACCGGTATCGGTTGAAACTCAAACACCATATAACGCCCCAACTTTACCCCCAAATAACCTTGAATAATACAGTACAAATAACAACTATTTCAGCAAATATTGCTCCCACAGCGCAGCTCGTGCGATGCTTTCATTTTCCCGCACCTCTGCAGTGCTAGATTCCAAACATTGAAATCATGCTCAATGCGCCTAAGATTGGCTGCGTCTCGTAACCAATTATCTGTCGCGACCCCTCCAGCATGGATTAATTTTTTTCCTTCCTTTACTGCGTTTTGTTGTGAAATAGCCGAGGCAATGCTTTCTATAGTAATTTCATCGACTTCACCGTTCTTCTGATATGGTGAAAACCATACATTCAGGAGAAGCTGTGATTCTGTCATCCCATCTATCAGAGCCTGTAATGTCTCAACTGGTAGTGACAAGATTGGCTCGTGAGGTAGAAGATCATCAAGACATGTTTGCAGTGTGGCATGGTAGGTGTGCTTCTCCAGATATAACCAGCTATCCCCGGCTGAGGTCATCGTGAAAAGGCCATTCTTAGAGGCCAAGACTGGTGAACTATCAAGAGAAGACGCTGTTGTTGACGTACAAGGCGACGGTATTCCAAGCTCCGTGCAAGAAAATATTGTAGCTGCTTCTCCCAAAATGTGGAAGATATTAGGCTGATTTAGAAGCCTTCTGAGCATATCCCCTTTAATTTCCTGCAAAACTGGGCCTTTAGCCAAAATCTTGCTATCTATTTCCCCACATTTTTCCCAAAATGCGGCGTCCAATTCCAACTCACCCAGACGATCGTAGTTCTCGTCTGTCAGGGCGGCTGCAAAGCGCGACGTAGATGGAGTAACTGATCGAGCATAGCTAAAATTGCGTAGTAGAGTTTGAATTATGTGTTTTGGCTCGTCGATACATTGCGTTTTGAATGACTTGCCCATCTGTAGGAGGAGGAGTTGTCCTGTTGCCACTCGTCCATCGAGAGTTTGATGGGTAAAGAGAAGGCCAGGCTTGAAGCTCTTTCCTGAGATACCCCATACGAGCTTGCAGTTGAGGCCGGACTGAGATCCTAGGGTAGGACTGCTACTGACTTCGGTGTCAACAGTGAGCGTAGACCTTCTGGAAGGTTTCGAGAATGAAGACCAGAAACTAGAGAAGGAGAAGGCGGAGTTGGTTGACAGCTGCGTTGACTGACGTCGGGAGGTTCGGTTGGAGTACGACCTATAGTCAATGTCAATAGTGTTCATACTGGGACGTCAAGACCGGAACAATAGTCGAAGGCAGCCCTTTGGACTGTGGCTTACATTTTTGTTAAATTACCACAATGAAGTTGCTTCAGGTCAGGGGAGCTGAGGGTGATGATTTGTGATCACTATCCAGCGGATTGAAAAAAATACCAAACGATAGGGTTGACACCTTCCAGCGGTGTGCTCAAATATGTGGGTTCGTATTTAACGAGTGAAGGCAAATTTGCATGGCGTGGCTCGCAGTGCTGTGTAGTTGTTGGCCAAGGACCAAAGCTTCATCTCTGGTGCCCACCAGACTAAAGGGGATACTGATACCCGATTAAGCTTCGCAATGTCGCTTAGTAGTTATGAACCTAGTCTGGTTTTATGGACCTCAGAGCACAAAGGCGATAATGGTTTGATGTATTCTTTGTTGTTTCGGGAGTCGCTCAGGCAAGGTTGCTTGAAATATGGGTGTATATGCGCTGAGAAAGCGGGCCTGTATACTCATAAACATCGAGAATATTGAAACATCATTCGGCGGTGGCATGAGACTAATTCGGCGGCAAGAGTAGGAAGGCAGTGTTGCGTCAGGCGGTCTGGGGCTTAATTTCAAGAGCGTGGGTTCGAGGCTAGGCTTAATCATGCTGCGCCTCTTTCACCAGGCAATAGTGAAGTTATACATACGTTTACGTTTGTCATAGTTGTGCCGAACGTTATCGCATCAATCACCATATCCAATAATGGTATATTCCATGATATTCTTCGGATGCAAAGATGTAAAGTGCATGGTAGAGATTAATAGAAATGTAATAAAAGTACTGACCACTACAGAATGAAAGAGTTGATCGAAATTACGTTGCATAAAATTCACAGTGAGATTCCAAGGCAATATATATTTAACCTCGGCCATCTAGTCATCATCATCCGAGGAGTAAGTGACAAGCCCCAGTAACATTTGCGCTGCTGGTTTTGGTGAAACAGAACCCGTTTTCGTGGCCTCCCTCGTATTCGCGGGTGATTGGGTTGCTTCTGTCACCACACTCTTGGCACCTGGGGTCACAACTTTGCTCTTGGTTTCCTTCTGTGACTTGGGCTTGTCTATCTGCTGAGGTGTTGGCTCTTTTGACCTCACGCATGATGTACCGCTCATTTTCCGAATTTTCAAGGCAGCTCCTGGCGTTGTACCCTCAGTTGTAGTGTGCTTTTTCCTCTTCCTCCCACTTGCATTCCAACCCCCGGGAACAATATCCTCCACTTTAGGTATATTCTCTAATGCCTCGGCACTTCCCGCATTTTCGGCTTCATACTGCGCTTTTCGGAATTGATCCAGTTGAGATGCAAGTTCTTGTTTTCGCAGCTGTTCGGTTCGAGCTTGTTCTGACATGATGGAATCCTAGATCAACATAAGCTGTTTCACTTCCTTCCTGTAGAAGCCCGCCAAAACCCACCAAATATTCGACATCATCTTCATCCAGTGGTTTGAATTGGTTCTTGAACTTGAGCTTTTCTTCGAATTCTTCTTGCTTGCGTGCTATGTTCCCATCGTGGAGGAGAAACCATCATATCTCCGTCCCATAGTTAGCTCTTGTACTTCGTCCCTCAGTGGTCCGCTCCTTGTAACGTGGTCTGGCTTACCTTTATTTGCTTGGAGTATCTCGTATAAACTTTTCTCCTCGCCACTCCTAGCTTTACTCTCCTGCTCTTCCTGTTGCCATCGTGCAAGCTTTATTGCTTCCTCAGCTTTAGCCCACGAGGCTGTATCGGAGTCGTTTTTGAAATCATCTTCTGGATTCGAAACTCCACCTGACACAAAGCCTGAAGACATCCCGGAATTGTTGAGAGCAAAGCAAGTATGTGTGTATCAAACCTTCAAAGCGACTTCAAGGCCTGGTCGTATGTTGACCTTTTTGGTTGGCACGCGATAGTGGGAAATAAATGTCAACGCCTGATGTTTTTGGCTTGGCACGAGAAATGAAAAACAAGCCAAGCAGAGTGGATGTACCCGACGAAATTGTATAGAAACAATCATTATTCACCAGCAATCTTTTTCCTTGCACGGTACTCTCTATGAAGAAGTCTCAGCACCGATATTGGATATGGTGACGTCCTATTCAAAGTACCATGTATTCTCGTAAATATAATAACTTGCTGCTGTCATCAGAACACTTAAATAATGAACAGCCAATAGGCGTATACAAACGATGTATACATGCGCGTGACCTCGTACGTCCTTCATTGCAAATACGAATTTAAATCTTTCAGGGACTGGTATTACGGGCCACTACTTAGTTTCGTCCTCAGCATTTGTTCTCGTACTTCATCTGGGATTCCCTTCCACTTGTGGATCAACAGAAGTTGTTCCTGCATAATTCATCATTAAAATCATACCTCTGGAAAAATGTACATATTCATCGTGGGAAACTAAGACCTCATAACGAAATTCTTCCTCTTCACAGGAGAATCTGCAACTTACCTTAGTCCATTCCACCCTAGATTTGTTTTTTGAGCAGACTAACTGGGGGTCATATCGTCACATGAATACCTGCTAAGTACTCACATTTCATACCGAAGGAAGATCCAATTTTCTGACGTCCATTTTTACTCCCAAGAGTCAACTCCAAAGAATCCTCTTCTTAATACAGCCCATACTCCAAGGACTACCCTAAAGATTCAATATGGCCGTTCGGTTTAAGCCTACTCCCCGAGAGCTGAAGTCTTTGTTGCTTTATCTCATTGATTGGATTTTTGTTGGGTATGGAGTTTCTCCATGCTATACCTCTCTTCCCAGTTTTTAATCTCAAGGTTCTCTAATATATATGTGTAGTGGCACCGCACTTGTAGCCTTTGCATTCGGCAAATTGACTCCTAATCTCCGCCCATTTTCCATCGACGACCCCATAATTTCTTATCCATATCAGGAGCATGCAAAAGTCCCGACTTGGCTTCTCGCTATCCTCTCTACCATTATACCTGGAGTTTTCATAACTCTTTCAATTTTTCTTCTAACTCAAAGCCATGCAGAGAAGCTCAAGACCAGGCTATGGCAACTAAACACAGCATGGCTTGGTTTAGGAGTCGCTCTTGCTGCCGCTATGTTGATTACCAATGGGATGAAAAATCTCGTTGGAAAACATAGGCCAGATTTGATTTCTCGTTGTGCACCAGACCCTGAAAGGCTTGAAAGTGAGAATTTTGGTGTTGGGAATAGGTACCTGTTCGGTGTGGGAATATGTACTTCCTGGGATGGTATTTCGGAAGCCGGGATGGGAAGAAATGAGTTGCTAGATGGGTTCAGGAGTTGGGTCAGTGGCCATGCCTGTAGTAAGTCACTAAGCCATCCATATATAGGGTTGGGGGCTGACCTTCTTTGACAGTTTCTTTTGCTGGATTGACATATTTTACAATATTTCTGAGCTTCCACCCCCTGAAACCGCGGGGCTTTGGGCCGTTCAACAATGGTCCAGCACTTCAGACATCAAAGAAAGGTTCCCATCCACCTACTCCTCTCCTGTTGGTTCTCTCTGTGCCCATTTTGCTGGCTATCTATGTTTCAACCACCCGGTACTCGGACTACCGTCACCACGGCGTCGACGTCATTTTTGGATCACTTATAGGTGTCGGAACAGCGATCCTCGGCTGGGCATGGTATGGCTCCCGGACTACCAACAGAGCTCGAGGATTTGGAGGCGTCTCCAGGAAGAGGACAAACTGTAGATGTGGTGATCTGGAACTCGGGCAGCAACAAACAACTGTCACTGACCAGAATACCTACCTTGGCGCACAAACAGAGGTACCACCTGGAGGAGAAGGGGAGGTTGCTAAGGGGAGTAGCTCCGCGGAGGCATCAGGGCAATTTGGCAATACGACTGAGGGTGAGTCCAAGGCGCCTTGCAGCGGCGGGAAATGAGCCTATCTATCAGTACAATAGATGGGCTGGAAGATGCAAATCGGAGACAGAGTGCTGAGACTCCCGCTCAAGATCACAGTACGGAAGCTCTCAATCCGGGAAACAACAAGGAAGGAGGGAGCAATACGCTCAAAGAAAGAGAAAATCATCCTCAGAACATAATTTAAGATAGTAGAAGAATTCTTATGTGCTTTTATTACCAATATATAATTCGATGTACCGCCCGAAGGAGCGAGAAAGACTGCTGATCACCAAATGGTCCCAGTTATAACTGCCTTTTGTTGCACTCTTATAGTAACCAGGTGCTGCGGGTGGGGTTTGTCTTGGTTATGCTACCCTGATTCTTCCGCTGAGGCATTGGTTAATATGAAAAGTACTTTGGCATGAGGCATAGAAAGAAGGCTGTACTAATTATTACGTACCTTATCTGTTAGTAGTTTTATTGGCAATAGTTAATTACTTAAGCACTTGATTTCTAGGTTCGCAAACTTCACATTTCGGGTCATCGGAAGTTATGATGATGACGGTATTACACAAAGTTTGATCATATCAAACTCATTCCAGGATCTTTTTCTGAAGTACCCAATATTATAACAATAACCAATTCTTTGAACTAGAGCTCAAGGCTATTCAATCTACTAAATATATGCGCTTCCAGTAATGAGTATAGAGGGCATTTTGGCGCAATTTGGACACGAAGGATGTACAACTATGTTTATGGCGCAGAATGGGGGTACTAAGTACATACAAGTATATATGTACTATGTCTCCAGCTGCATGATTATGAGCTGTTGACCATGAGACTACTGTTGACTGAACTAGAGTGGAGTGGTAAAGTCAACTTGGTTGATGCATAGCCTGAGTTGATGCACCGAGTTTCTAATGCAAGCCACAAACTAAACCAATTTAGGCCGCGTGAAACTGAGCACCCCACTAGTCTGGTTGGCACATACGAGCGGCTTATGCCAACCAGACTAGTACCCCAAGTAGTCTGGTTGGCACAAGCCGCCAGACTATACCCAAAGTCTCTCCCAGCGACTCCAAGTAGTCTGGTTGGCACAACACCCTCCGTAGCGCCAAGTTGGTTTGATTGCGAGTGCTCGCTAGCTAGTCTAACTTGGGGAAAATTTCCGACGTCTCTACGAAACCAGACTATCTCTACGACCCGCCAGACTATAGTCTGGTTGGCACAACGACCTCTGAAGGAGGTGCCAGACTAGTACGACGATAGTCTGAAAGTGTTGTAGTCTGGTTAAAGTTGTGCCAACCGGACTACGCCACCATTAGTCTCGTGCCCAGACCCCTCGTAGAGGGCCGAAGGTGATCACTAAGGGCTAGTTAGTCTGGCAAGGCAACTGGGCCTAGTCTGGTTGCACGACCCCTCCGTAGCTAAGGGCCAAGGTGTGACTGGTGTAGTCTGGTTATGGTTGGTACAACACCCTCCAAAAGAGGTAGTCTGGTAGTCTGTAGTGCGTCGGTTGAGCCTAGTGCATAAACCAAGTGTAAAGCTAGCCCTATATAGCAGTGGCTAGAGACTAGTACTTTCTCAGCCTTGTGTTAAGACTCTATGTAAGTTAAGGCTTGTGAACCAGACTCTAATGTACAGTACCCTAACATGTAACGTACTACATACTTTACTTTTTTCAACAATCCTTATTGGTATCGGCATCGAACACCTCCATATCGATGTCGATTCAACGCAGCAACCAAGATGCGTAATGCATGCATGTGGAATAATGCAAGTAGGACCTGAATATGTGCCTCCTTCTCCGATTATGCCGATAAATAGGCACATTCTGCGCTCTCAATTGCAGCGTCAATGTCCTCTAGGGTATTAAAGTATAGCAGGTAAGCAATTAAATCGGTCTGGGCACGAGAACATACAGGTAAACTTGGCTATAACGAATGCCAAGATTCCGACCCATTTCCTTCGTTATAGCTAGGTTTCGCTATAACAAAATGTCACGTGCCTGCGAGGGTAAAGAGAGTAAAAAATAAAAATAAAAAAAAATAGGATGTAGTCAATTTGTGTTTTCTCTACTGCAGGTCGATAATCAACATGCCTCCTCACCGTTGATATGGGCGTACTGCCTTAGAAAAATGGCAGATATGTCAAGCTCGACAGATTCAAGGACAGCGGCCTGGAGAAATAACATTAGAGGAATTCTACAAGCTCCTTCTAAATTGTGAGGGAAATGCAATACCTTTATCTACTATGTGTACAATCTTAAAGCAGTCCGATCGGTTACTCATAAGTGGAAAGGCACCAGAGGGAGCCAGTGCAGTGAAAATGAAACAGCGACCAGAGCTATTCTCAATCTTTGAGAGATTGTTAGCAGAGTGGATTGAAAAGGCTATATACGCCAACCTCCAGTCCTCGGATCAGCTGAAATTAACATCTCCGACCTTGCAAAATCTCTTGCCTATGCAGAGCAGTCCCTACGTCAGTATATAGAGGCACATAAGAAACAAAATACGCTCGACAATTGGCTGCAACTACTCTCTGGCCTGTCACTTTCTTAGTTTTTTATTCGAAGCTCTACCTTTCTATTTTGAGGCTCGTATTGTATTACATCAAGTATGTTACGTGTGTTTTCTCTTATCCTCTCTAGTATAGCGTCCCAAAATAAGCCCCTTGGCTTCCATTTTCTTTCTTTCTTTCTTTTTAGCACACTACTAGTTTCACTATAGCCAATATAGTTTTGCTATGAATGAATTTATTAGGCGTGTAATTCTCTTCACTATCGTTATACCGATTAGTTTCACTATAGCCAGGGTACTTTAGCTGCGTGCAGGAATGGTCTGACAAATCCCTTCCTTACAGCTGGGTTTTCAGTATGTCGAGGTTCACTATAGCCAGGTTTACCTGTAGTACACCAGAGCCTAGTTATCAGGTAAAATTTACATCTAGATCCTCATACTTCATTTACGCACTTATAAGCAAGGTTATGTAGGTATTATCCATGTTCTGTTGATGAATATGGCCATAGGTTAATTTCTAATATGGCCTACTGAATTCATGTATAAATGACCTGGGCTCATGAACCAGGCAGGCCTCACGCTATGACACAAAAGATCCAGCCAACTCTCCATGGGAGCTATACATCTCTAGGGCGTTAACCAACAAAACGGAGACCGTTCTAGCTAAGGGTATTTTAAGTCGACTTCACTCACTCCCAAGACCAAGACACAACACTGAACTTGAAAGGATGGGCATGTTGTCCGAAGGCGGAAATTCAGTAGTACACATGACCAACACCAGTGATGATGGCTACATAGGCTGCGAGCTCGACACCTCAGCAATGGCGTTATTGACCCTGGAAGATGGACCGGAAGCTGGTGAATATACCGAAATGGTTGACTCGATATCCTCTCCAGAGCATGACCCAACAGCTATATTTAGCTCGGGGCCCAACAACGGCCAAAGCCATCCCTCACCAGTTAGTGGAAGATTTTCTCCTCTTGGAGGTGTATCTGCTCTATCAACAAGCTCAGGCTGGGTTACCACACCTGGGTCTACGTTAACATTCATCTCCACACCCTCCCCAATTTTTCAAAGTCTGACCACCTCGTTTGTTGAAATGGGGTCGGCTAAGCCCTCGCTCGGCCCTCGTCTGGGAGTTACGCCAGATGCGAACTCTCGCCCTTCACTTAGTACTAATCACACTGACAATACGTTGGCTTATGTTAGTAATGAGCTTCACCCGGTTTTTGGTAGTAGCATTCTAACTATGACACCCACTTTGAAGAAGCGCCCTAGGCCAAGATACGTCCCCAAGCTTCAACCAGCGGAAGATGTCTTTCTTACCAAGAACGTGGCCCATGCTAAGCGCCTGAGACAGAACTACATCCTTGAAGCCCCACGGCTGAGAGGGTATCGTGGCTGCAAAGCACGATGCTGTAGTTGTAGACTCCGAATAGAGGACTTTGAGAAATCCCCTACCGCGAAAAAATTTAAATTTACCCATATGAGTGATGCACGTGTTGCGTGTTCGCGGCGGCATGATTATCAAGGTTTTAACAGGGTCGTCGTTTCTTCAGAAGTTCAGGGTAACGCATATTCCTGTTCATTGCACAATTATTGTTGATATATTGATACATAACTACTGTACTTTTGAGTATGCCAGAGCCCCTTCTCAGGAAATTTCCCCATTTTCCACTCTCGGGGTAATCCCTTATGTTAGTTATTATATAGTCAGCTTGTCGAGTTCCTAGTGGACTGTTGTACTAATCCCCGCATGTGGCACAGGGCGGAACAATTTCGATCCGGTCCTCTAGCTACTGTCAGCAAGGCGAAAATGTAAACGGTGCATCAGCCTGCAGATCTCAGAAAGTTTTCTGGCTGTGCAGCCTGTCTTTCATACAAGGTTTGTCATGAGTAACAATATTGGCATGAGATTTTGCGTTGTTTTTGTATATATATTTTATAATTTCGTGGATTTAGGGCTCAAGCTCAAACATTGAACTAATTAACAGCCCCATGGTTAATGCAGGCATGCGATATTGGATGCTATTTGAAATTGGAGACATCACTTTGTGAAGGATACTTAGGTAGTTATAGATGCCTGTGCTCCGTACGGATACGTTCAGTTAAGCTAAAGGCCTACATCAATAACCAATAGTTCTCCTGGTTTGACGAACCCCTGGCTGCCATCCCTGCCATCCCTGTTGCGATATCCCATAACAATGCCGAGATATTTGAGTCTGGAAAAAGGAGCCTTAGTCGAGTTTGTCCTGTTAAAGTAATGAGCAGCATCGTCTGCGAACCCATGTTTTAATTACTGACCTGTCAAACAGGCCTTGTTCATCTCGTCAAGTGGAGGGGTGTATTTGAGAGTGCTATCGTTCCCGAGACCGGAACCTGCAGCTCGCAGGCGAGATCGCTTGCCAAATCAGCTATAGTACTGTCTCAAATTTTCCTAGCTCGGTGTTGGGTAATTTCGGGGGTTTTTACGCCCAAACTCTTGAGAATTCACTCTCGACGTGAGATTCTCTTTTTCTCCGAATTTACATGTGTGAGAGCTCTCCACAAGGCTCAATTCATGGAATTTGGGAACCTGTGGATCTCGTCTCACGGTTGGATTTCGTCTTACGATCGGGGTCAGTCTTACCAATTAAAGGGGAAATACCAAATTGTTTGTTTACTAGTTTAATTTTTCCAATATCAACGCTCTTTTAATCCTCAGCATAAATAGCAGTCATTCATTTCGAAGCATGAAGCATTTCCACAGGCCTTCGCGAACGGCACCATCCTCTGCTGCATCGAAATCTCTTTATACACTCCTAGCATTCTCTGCAGCAGTGTTACTACAGCCCGCATCGGCAAAAGAGAGTGCTTGCCAAAGATGGGGGGGATCCGGTAAGTTATCTGACCGGTAATTTGTTCTTTAGAAGAGGAACTCGGGTGCTAACAAATCCCGGACGCGCTTAGTTGCCCTTTCAAATGGAAAACTCTATTATACTGGAGGATGGTATAGATCAAGCAAAGCTAAGGATGCCGCAACGGTCGCTAAAAGTCTCTTGACAATTGATTTGTCAAATTCATGGGCTTGGGATGCCATTGGGGTATCTGAGGTAGATTCTGTTCCCGAGTTATATTCAGGTTTGTTTTCCAATATCTCAGGGACAGGAACCACCAGCTGACGCTGGTGTAGACAAGGAAGCCGAGCCAATACCCATTCTGATCGGTTCCAATAACACAATATACAGTATATTTGCTGCATCTGAGGACAAACCTGGCTATAGCATATCATCAACAGCTTCGAAGCCGAAAGCGGTCACTCTCAAGCTCAAAACATCCGACTTTACTACACTCAAAAACTCTGTCTATACACAGTCATCGACTACAGCCACCGCTTATGCAGTTGGTGAAGGGGAAAATGGGGTAATTGTTGCGAGCTTCGATATGCAGAATTCAACAGTCTCGACACCCAAACCTGCTAAGGAGCAAACAGACCTAAGCTTACCAGCAAAAGGAATTTTGGAGTACCTACCTGTGGGAACCCAGGGCGCCTTGGTATACTTTGGAGGCATGGTTGGGAAGAATAAAGCATCACTGGACCGAATTAAAATTTTTGACCTCTCCGATTTTGTATGGAGGGAACAACAAACAACAGGAAATGACCCTTCCAACGCAGGCGGGGATATAGTCTGCTCTGCATATGCTCAGGCTAAGGATGGATCAAGCCACTCGATTTATGCTTTCAAGAACGATGGAAGTGTATTTATACTAAGCCTTCCAGCATTCATATGGATCCAAATCCCGCCACAATCTAGTTCTGCACCAGATTTTGAACCGCCCAGAGAGAGTGATAATACTATGGCCAGTTGTATGGTTGCTCCTGGGTCTCGTCAGGTGATATTTTTTGGAGCTGGATCGAAGAACAAGGATACCTGTGACAAAGGAAAGGGCGTTTACGTCTATGATCTGAATGATCTTGCCTGGAAAGACGCGTACGATGAGGGTTTAGTTGGTTTTGAAGTACCCTCTCACGTTTCAAGGACCATCGGGGGCGATGCATCAGGGGGTGCTAACATGGCGGAACCAGAAAGGGGTTGGAGTACTACAGGCTTGAGAAGATTATTTATGCGGGTGGGAGATAATTCTAATACCGGTAATGAGGATGATACATCTGGCAGCGATGGCAAGAGTAATAGTGACAGCAAAGATAATAGTACTCCTGTTCCGGGAACAAATGCTGATCCAGGAACCGGAAATTCAGGTGGAGAAGGAGGGGGTAACGGCGGAAAGATTAGTGGGGCAGTGGCTGCTGTTCTCATCATTGGAGCTCTGGTTGGTGCATTCCTCTATATGAGGTACCGGCGCAGCCAGCGCGGGCAATCCACATTACTGCGCTCAATAATGAGTCCACCTGAGCCACCACATGGACAATCTAAGCATGCTGAGGCACAATTCGAGTACGATGATGATTACGATTTGCGTAGGCGTCGAAATTCTGTAATCAAGTTCGACTCAGTCCAATCCTTTTCTGCAGGGCCTCTCAGCACACGATGGTCTCCTGCGATGGACCCTTTCCGAAGTCCTGTAAGTCAGGACACCAAGGATCTATTCTCTCCAGCCACTCCCATCAGTCGAAAACCTACAGAAGCTTCCTCAACTTTATATACACCTTCAGCATTATTAGCACAAGCACCTGATACCTCATACTCTCAACCGTTCCCTAGGAGCCCACAGAAACAGAGATTTAATGGCACGGACTCAGATTCTATCACACATCACCCAGACTACGTGTTTGAGCTCCCTGCACACCTTCCTGCTAAAGCCTACACTCAGTCGAGACGTGGGTCACCGGTGATGCAGCTTGGTGAATTAGAAGGTGATTACATGCACCCAGTCGAGATGGGAGAAAGTGATATCCCGGATACGGCCCCAACAATGGGGAAGAAGATAGCTAGAACACAAAGGAACTCTCAAGAGATGCTTCTAAATAGAGAATGCCCTGGTGTAGGACGGCCAGAGTCAGCAGTGTTGCCTGCAAATGTCCGGAGTGCTCTAGGGTATACTGCGTCCGTCAAAGCGAAGCCAGGGATTGATCGAAGTGCCACAGATGATATTGTTTTCGGCAAGGCACGCCTTGAGCGTAATCCAAGCATACAAGGACGAAGGCAAAGCGCACAGGCTCCAGAAAGCGAGAAAAAGGCATGGACTGGGAAGGCAAAATTGGTGGAGTTGAAACGGGGCCCTAGCTTAAGGAAGAAGGAAGGAGTGAATTTCCCTGACTCTCCTAGCACTGAAGGGGCCGAGAATCGGCAACTGAACAAGCTTGCGGAAGAGTAATTTTTAATTAGATGAAGCGGCATAATTGAGTAGCTTAATACGGGCCACCACATGCTGCCTTTTTCAAGGGAGCCGAACGACCTGTGTACGGGAGATGGAAAAGAAACGGCTTTCATTTTATTTTGGTGTGGATGGAGTTCATTAACATTTGTTGTTTCATTCTCTTCTTTTTTTACTTCTGGATAACTTTTATCACCTCGGGATTTGGCGAAATTATTACATCCAGTGTCATTTTTATTTTTTTGTTTTATTCTATGCATGACAGTGTCTAGTATTTCCCCGAGTTGTATATAATTTGCTGGAGGCCTCTTTGTGTCATGTTAACGGAGCATGGCTTCATAACTATATGCAGCTGTGATTATACTAGAGCGGCACTGCAATTATAACCAAAGTTCATTTAAGCCGTATGTGGTGGAACGTTGACGTCACCACTTAACCAACTCTGGTAGGCACGAGATTGAATTCTAATCTGGTTGGCACATATGAATTCAACAATTCATTCCCTGAAAGTGAGCTGCCATGGCTGGGTGCCTAAAGTACCGTATATATTAATGAGTTGGAACGGAGCATTTTTCTGAATCCAATCAATTTGGTGCTTGCTCCACTGGACATCACGAAATGTCGTCTGCGCCTCTCACAGTGTCATTCATTGGGGCTTTACAGGCCTCACTTTCAGTTTTATTGACGCTAGCGTATGGACTGATAGCTGCAAGATATCGGTTGCTGAGGAAGTCTTCGGCGAAGGATGTTTCGAAGCTTTGTGTCAACCTGTTTTTGCCGATGTTGATCGTGATGAATGTGGGGAGTCAGATTGCCTTGAATACCATAAAAAGATATAATCCCGTTATGTGTGCGTTGCACAGAGCTCTTTAGTCTAGAGATTTGCTGACGAGTGGTACTCTCTGAGTACAAAAGTATGGTCTTGTGGGTATACTCTACTATCAATACTATACGGAGTGATTTTCGTCAAGATCTTCAACCTCCCTTCATGGACGGCCCCCGCATGTTCATTCAACAACACCACATCTCTTCCGGCAAGGAACTCCTTCTTGGTCCATTCACAATTGACATCCGGCTAATGTTTCCATCGTTCAGCTATTACTCGTGCAATCCCTCGCAGTCACTGGTCTCTTGGACCCCATTTCAGGTGGAGATGTTGGTCAAGCAGTCGAACGCTCCAAGTCATATTTCCTTATCAATAGCATGCTTAGTAACGGCCTCACATTTGCACTTGGGCCTAAACTTCTGGACGACGAATCCTGAAAGCAGCATGGACAGTAGCTCTAGCGAAAGTCGGCGTGGGCCATGTTACTCAGATAATTTCAGTCCTGAAGATATTGCAAGAGAACAATCTCGGGCCGAAGAAGGAAATGGAGAAGCAACTGAAACCACTCACCTTCTGCCCTCGAAAATTCAAACGCCACTTAGCTCCACTTATGGCAGAGTTTCTCTGAGGGTGAATGCATGGTTCCACAAACTCCCAAATGCTTTGCAGGCAATACTTTCTTCCCTAGCTTCAATCGTCAACGCCCCCTTAATTGGGGCGGTACTGGCTCTCATTGTCGGGCTTATACCACCTCTTCATAGAGCCATGTTCAACGATATGCAAGCCGGAGGATGGCTGAAGGCATGGTTTACCAGCAGTTTAAAAAATGTGGGGGAGCTGTTCACAGTTTTACAAATGTTTGTGGTTGGGACAAAGTTGAGTGCTAGTTTTGATCAGGAAATGGTTGGAGGCGAGGCCGAGGAGACAAGGTTGCCGAGATGGAGTTTGGCTGTTATTTATTTATGGCGGTTCATCTTGATGCCAATGTAAGTCGACGTCCCGATTGTGAGGATATGAGATGGGCGTGCACACACCAACTACTCGAGCATAGTGCTTCTATTGGCATCATCTACATGCTAGCAAAGAAGAAACTATTATCCGATGATCCAGTATTATGGTTTTCGATGATGCTTATGCCCTGTGGGCCTCCAGCGATTCTCTTATCAAGTCTGGCTGAATTAAAAGGAAATTCAAACACCACGCTACAGGTTGCAAAGTTGCTAATGGTATACCTCTCCTGTTTTATCACAGTCCTTCGATATCGCGCCCAATTGTTAACAGCCTCTCGAACAGGTTTCTTATGCTATCACTCCCGTGATATGTTTCACTGTGGTAGGTGCGCTAAAAGCCTCAGAAGCAGTTACTAGAGCAAATTGAACCAATTTGCCATTGAGATGAGGTAGACTCAGGCGCCGAGGTGGGAACCTGCCCATGTACATATATATGAGGTATAGTCAAATTCGAACATGCCATTGACTACCTTATTGCATAGCTGTAGAATACCAAGCATACTAAAAACCTCGATATATGCAAGTTAAAGATTGAGGGTAATGTGAATGAAATGCCAAAATCCCATTGTTCCAAGACTAGTCCCCAAGCTACATAAGTGCCAGGCTATAGTTCCTGATCAAGTCATACTTGTTAAAGCTACTTAGTGTTGCCGTTCTATTCGATGAGGTCATCACCTGTTTGATCCCAGAATATGTGCAGTCCTTACGGCCTGCTCCTTGCACTCTTTCAAAGAACAAATCACTGAATAGTCTTGTTGCATAATCCCTTCTAGGTGCGAAAGAGACTTCCGGGAGCTTTTGGAACCTTGAACATGGGGAACGTGAAACCAAGGGCAAATTCTGGTGAAGCTCAACAAGACAGCACACCCAAGGATATTGCGCTGGTGAGGAGTCAACTGTCTTCTACCTTGCTCATTCGAATTTTTACAAATAGAAACTTACTGACCAGTGGGAACCTCATGTGATAGGCGGGGGCATTCGCAGCATTTACCGTTGACCTCCTAATATACCCCCTTGACACGGTAAAGACCCGAATACAAAGCAAAGACTACAAGAAGCTTTATGCTGGAAGGACAAACAGGGCTAGTCTATGGAGGGGCCTATACCAGGGCGTTGGTTCCGTCATTTTTGCTACTCTACCATCCTCTGCTGCATTCTTCACGACTTATGAAAATTCAAAATCGTCGTTGAATAATACTCTCCCAAATTCTATCCCTGAGTCAGCAATTCACTCCGCCTCTTCGTCAATAGCAGAGCTTGCCTCCTGCACAATCCTTACTCCAGCAGAGGTGTTGAAGCAGCAGGCTCAGATTCTGCGGAATAAGCCACAGTCAAAAGAATTTATAAGATTTGGAGGCACAAGGCCTATTGTTGCTGGAGTAGTAGCGGAGAGTACGTCCCTCCAAGCACTTGGAAAATTCACAAGTCATCCTAGGGATTTGTTCCGAGGGTATTTTGCTCTTGTGGGAAGAAACTTGCCTTTTACCGCGTTACAGTTTCCGTTGTATGAGCACTTAAAGAAGAGGTTTACTCAGGGACGGCAGATTAAGCACGATATAGCCAAGACAGTTCAGGTGAATATGATGGCAGGTGCGATTGCGGGGACTGTGGCAGCGGTGATGACTACGCCGGTGGACGTGGTGAAGACCAGAGTGATGTTGGCTGCTAATGCCAGGAAAGAGAGCGGCGTAAAGGACAATGGGCCGGCGGCGGGAAGGAAGAGTACTGGAAAGCGGCCGCCCGGTATTTATAAAGCAGCATTGGCTGAGATTTTTAAGGAAGATGGGTTCAGAGGATTGTGGAGGGGGGTAGTGCTGAGAGGGCTATGGTCGGGATTGGGATTGGCGGTGTATTTAGGAACGTATGAGGGAGGAAAGGTATATTTGCGGCGGGATAGTCGTCATTTTGAGGAAGATTGATCCAGGAGCACAATGGTAGTGTTGTATAAGATAATTGATTTGGTAACTTACTTGTACATACTTGAGCTTCTAGACATTTGTCATTTTGTTGGATTTCAATAGAGGGGCTGTGGGAAGTGTAGCCAGCCTAGTACTTAGTATATGGCACCGCCTCCCGTAGAGAGGGGAGTAATATATATGAGGTGAAAGGACACGTGACAACACTATCCATCACTTCTTCTCTACCGAACAACGAAGAAGACAGAAGAATGTCCCAGACTTTCTAAGGCTTTCCATGAGGATCAAAGGGAACAGAGTTGGATGCGTTACAACGAATGTTCACCCTATAAAATTCCTATAAAGGTAACTAGGCAATACCCTAGTCTGGTTGGCACAAGCCGCTCGTAGAACCAACAAGACTAGCAATACCCAATCGAGTAGTCCGGTCACCGATTGAGTAACCGATAATAGCCTTATCCAACTAGAACTAATTTGTTCCTAAGTCGGCATGGCATGGTGCCACGTGAGTAGGCACATATCCCTCCCACCCTCCCACCAAACTTCATATCTTTATCTACTTACATATGGTACCCCCGCGACTCGAATTCGGGCCCCTCTCCCGCCATCGTGACCATAGTGATGAGTACGCATGCAGTAGCAATTTTTTAAGGTTTATGTACCAGGTCCCAATGGCAGGAACTTACGTGGTGTTGAGACGCACAAGCACACGCACATGATGAAACGTATTGAGCATCTCACGGTCTTTTCTTGTGACCATGAGTGTTCCTGCATGGAGGGAAAAGATTGCTAATTGGACGATGCCGGAAAATATATATGTAGTATCCCATCGGCTGCAATAGTCCGTCTCGGTTTCGTTGACTTCATACCCAGCCTGATTTTCTTTTTCTCACATACTCCCCAATAAGGATATCATTGGAAGATTATGTGTGCCGAAGCAATATCGTGATTTCCTCTTGGATGGATGGGTTGGATGCCTCTGCGAGGGGTAGTGCAACCAGACTAGGTTGGATGAGTGGTTGTGGCCTGATAAAGATAAAACGCATCTGTCGGACCACAGCAGCATGAAATGTGTAAATAGCGCTTGTGTAATGGTAGCCTTATTTGGCTCTGGAGCTACATTGGCTCTTGACGGAGCTAGATATCTTGTGTGGGTCATCAGCTTTAAATACTAGGTTAGTCCTGATGTCCTGAGCCCTTCCATCCCGTCCCGTCCTCCAGGACTCTTTAAGGACGTCTTTAGCGGCATAAGAGCGTCACAAAGGTACATTCTCAGGCATTCATAAAAGTAAAAGATGTACAGACGTCTAGATGCCCCGGACCCGATTCAGTTCAAGATAAGGCAACGGCCGCAGAGCGAGATTTCTATACCCAACAGATCTTCATCCAATCTGCTGTATACCCTCCGCAACAGTCCCCTCACACCAGCATTCAACAGAGAAACCGGCCCACCAAAACTTCTCAAACAAATGTTCCGGGCATACTCTCTACCAAGCTCCATGGCGAACCCTCGACGCGGGAGCATTATGGAAGTGGACATGATCCACCAACCCCAGTTGCCAGCCTTGACTCCTAAGGATCTCATAGATTACTTCAATAATTTGAACGACCTGCAGAGCAATCCAGAGACAAGGAGCCTACCTGAACAATACCGCTTTATTTACCCGCCTTCTTTGCTTGACCCCTCAGATATTTCCAGCCTGCAAGCACATATCACGCACCCCTGGATCCGCCCACTTTGGCTACGGTGGATGGATGAAGTCAGAGATCTAATTAATGAGTGGGAAAGAGCTGTTGGGATGATGGGAAAGGAAGTGGAGACATATTTGACTTTGACCGAGAACGAGAAACTATCATATAATAGAATTGACGATCTCAATACTTCGTCCACCCAGGGTGTGAATCAATTCATCGAATTGCATCTGGAGAGAGCCATGCAGGTTGTCAAGGCACCAAGAAAGGGGAATGCAATCAATACCAACAAATTTCCGGAGCTGGGCGTGGAGTTTGATAATCTGAAGGCGAAGTATGCAAATTTGCATATGGAGAGAAGAAAATGGACAAGGCTAAAGCTGGGGTATAATTGTTGAGGTTATATTTTATTTTCGGGCTTCATTCGGAGAGCGTGCGTAGCAAAATCTCGGGTGTATGGGATGGAGGTGTGGCAAATCGAAACATTGTTGTCTTGCTATGAAGTACAGGCATATTTGGCGTTATAATTGTATTTATGGGATCAATCCAAGTTGATTCCTTTATATATTCCCACCAGAACGCATACAATTCCATACCTCTGTAAAGTGCTAGCACCCAAGGGAAGTGTTCCTTGAATTCGAACTATTTGCCATGCCTAGCAAGCCACAATGTATTACTGTACCTGAGTATCAGCGAGACAATCAGTAGCTACTATAGTAGCTAATGATGTAAGAATTGATAATTTAGGCGCTGCGCGTCCGCGTTATCCCTATCTTCTACTTTTCACTTCCTCTCCTCTCCGGATATGTACGTTTAGTACAAATGTAGAAGGAGAGGAGATGTAAAAAACAAGAATTTACAAACTTGTAAAATCTGTTACTCTTACTATTTAGAGATCTTGGATATGGGACCTCAAAACCCCCTTGCCCTTGGTCATCGAATCTGCAAATTCTTAGACATACTCTTGATCTACTAAGTAGTCAAATCTGCATTCATGTATCCCATGGGTTGGGGAGATATTTTAAGACAAGCCAAACATGCATTGTTCCAATTGTTCAATGCAAGAGTATTTAGTATGTTAGGCTTGTCTTTGCAAATTGCAATGTCTTACCAGCCCATGAGATAGTACTATGCCAATAGTCACTACACTGTTCTCATACTAAATCAGTTACATTAGACAAAATAGCCAAAATGTACCACAACTTTGCAGTTTCATCTCTCCCTCCAGCTAGAAGTATTGGGGCCAGAAAATAACAATCAACACACCTATGAGTACCCATACCATGCATTGCCATATTAAACTGTATGGCAATAGTACATGACCCGCACAATATCACAGTCAAAACAATAATATAACTCCTGAATTCTTTTCTTATTATCTAGATCTGCCCTTCGAGTACTAAGTCAATTTGTATATTTTTGGCAATATTCAGGCATAGGTCGTTAATGTGCGTAGGCGGAAAGAGGTATACATCATATTCAATATGTCAAGAAAGCTAGGTTTCTTATTAATAATACACCCTATCAAGACCGGCGCCTCTTCGCCATGGCCTTATGCCGGATGCGAATATTGACTTTTTTAAAAATAAAAAAAAAGGACCGGCGCCAGGTTTCTAGCGCAGCACATCGAATCTTCAACTTTGTGCGGAAGCAGTAGTATGGTTGGTTAAAGCAGGTCTCGGAACATTAACCACCCAGAACTGTCCCGCGACTCTAACGTTAGGAAATGTTAGTCTGGCACCTCCGCAGACTAAGGAAATGCATACTGTTACTTAGTTCCCGGTCACTGTGAACCAGCCCCGATGTTCTTCTACAATATTCCAAGGAGTTACTTGAAGCGGTAGCCTCTACATGTACATGCCACCGCAATATGCAGGACTTGTGAGACTGGTAGTTAGTCGGAAATAAAGTATGTGGCCCCTTCCACCTCCAGCACAATTGGCGTGCTGGTGTTGACCTTGGGCCCACCTCGAGTCTGTTTTACGACCTGATTCACAACTTCGTATGATAATGATCAACAGTCAGTCACTCGCTACTCTTATTTGCGTTTTGGAGCTTTCATGTTTCCCCCTCGTTTACGTGCTTCTTTATTAGCATCCTGTTATCTTTTGAATAAGATCTGTACTGGATGTACCTACCTGGCTTGCAACCTTAAGGGTTTACAGTTGAGATCTATTTTTGCCTTGATTTTTAGTCTGAAATACAATCTTAGGGCTCCCCATCATTACCCACACCTTTAGCTGAGATGGAGGTCAAATCTACGAACAATATCACTCGAGATCTAGAAAGCAACAGCAATATCTCAGTGGAACCTCTGCAGGAGACCCAGTCCATAAGCACAGAGAATACGGAGGGTAAGGAACAGGAACCTACAGATGCAGCTTTAGAGGTCAAGATGAAGTCAGTTTCCGCACAGGATGCCTTAGTGGCAAGCACCGAGCCGAAGACGGTACCAACAGATGAGAAATCCATGAATACGAGGTCTCTGAGCATGAAATGTCCGAACACAAAACCCCAAAGCAGTGGTAATCCAAATACAAGGCCCAGTTCAGGGTTATGTCGACAACTCACGACAAGCTCAAGAAAGACGTCGACAGAATTGTTAGACTTAACAAAGCCACCCACACTTCCGCCGTTAGACCTAGGTGCCAACATAACAGAACCAGGCTTGGAAGGGACTGTCAAGAGAATGGAGATTCAGCTCCGTGGGTTAGAACTCCAATTCGAGAAGTTCAGAAGGGCTCATGTTAAACTGATACATGACCATAAGGAGCTTCTTGAAGCTCATTGTCAGGAACTTGGAGGCAATACAGCCAAGAGGCGGGATAAATCAGCGAGAAGGAAAGAAAATGAGAAGACTGCCATGAAAAATTCAGGAAAGGATGAGCTAGAAGCACTTGAAAGCGATAAAGGGATGGTTTCCGGCAGAAGAGAGATATCCCTCAGCTGCCGCCATTTGAGGATCAATACAACCCATAAACGAGGTAGATCACCAACACGTGCCCAAATGTTCAGGCATACATCTCCGAACTTTGATGTCCAGTTACAACGAGCGAGCTCTGAAAGCGGAAGGGAGGCATCTCAAACCAGGAGCCTACCTGTGCATGGAAGCCATTCATATTCCGATACACAACCACAAGGAGAAAGTTCAGGGCACATTTCACCTCAGAGGAATGCATCCCGGAGAGCCTCTTCTATCCCATGCCCTCCTCGTTCATATACACGCGTACGTTCAGGTGAACCATCTCACAAATCGAGACCCTTGAATAGTCGTACTATCCCTGACGGACAACCACGGTCTCGACTCCTCCCCAGGCGAGTTACAAGCTTGACCATGTCAAAACCTCAGGAGATACTTTCCGTAGGCCTAGGTGCTGACTTCGACGCGTTCCCACGATGGTCCAAACTTGGACTTGATACCATGGATACATTTAAGACTGCTCAAGGTCCTAGTGCGGTACGAAAATGGAAAAGTGGAAAGCTCTCAAAAACAGTGGCTTAAAGATGCACCCCACTGAATGAATTTGGTAAGGGTTATTACAATTCCTCCGCAATACTGGAAACTAACGTACATAAGTAGGATTGGATGATCAATGGTGCACTAGATTGATTGTGGATTGTTGCCTTTTCCCATTTCGTTTACCTCCTGTGCACGAAGGAATTCTTGGCTGTGATCTTTAAAAAAGGTGTTTATATTCTGTTATGTTTTGTCCCTTTGTTCAGCCTTGTAGTGTAGTGTTAGTCTGTTGTACTTTAATTTTTAATACTCATCGGAAATGCTGCTACCTGTAACTATAATGGGAGTGCTCGTAGAGCACCTTCGCTGAAACAGGGCGTACGTTGGCCTCATCTCCCTCTGTATTTGTCGAGTTGAGCCTGAGGGGTCCGTCCTTGCTTAAGTAATCTGGATTCACAATTTAAAATATCGGTCCTTCTAATTTGCCACCAGCAGATGTGATATTCAATCTCCACCCTCGCCATTAATCAATATACCCCAGCCTGCTATCTTCTTGTATCTCACATCGCAAGTGCCTGCTTCGTGCCCACTCGAAATTCACTTTGGCTTTGCTCATGTACCAAATTTAAATTGTACATCCGTTGAACATGTCCTTCGATTTATATATCTTTCCTTCTATTGCTGGCGTACGAGGAGGGTAGTGAGGATCACTCTCTTGTTGGTATGTCCCCATGCTGATGGTGTGGATCCAATGTGGGACCACCACTCTGAGCGTCTTCGAGTACAGCACAAAGTAAAGGATTTGACATGCTTGCTTGCCAGTGACTTGCAGTCGGGGGGTGCTGCAAATCAACATCAGCGCCTACGTTCTCCAGAAGCAATTTGATGCAAGAATTTGTGAGAACCAACGTCATGCTGCCATAATAAGGCAGGGATTCAGTTTTCATGGGCGGCTGTTGAAGTAGAAGCTTTTGGGGGAATTATCAGCTACTGGAAAAGCGAACCTGCTGGCTGTACCAGTCATAGTGATTGATAATGCATAAACCTATAGTAATGGAGTGGCAAGACTAGCCCAGTGGTTTTCTCGGCACCAGGGCAGTTTTTTTTTTTTATTTTTTTAATTCATTACTCGCATATAGGATGGCCCATGGCGAGGTGGCACCAGGGCAGTGAAGGCCAGAGCTTAGCGCGTTTGTAACCTTTAACTACCTGCCAACCAGACTAGTAACCTTAAGCCAAGCAGTTTAACTCTTAAGGTGTTAGTGTTGAGTAAACACAAAAAAAGTGACCGAACAATGAAACTAGTAGGTGCGGTGGCTACTTCTTTGTTATGAAGACTATAGATTCCATAAGTCTAACCAGGCTATTCCGCGAAACTACCACAAAATTCCACACTAGACTGTTTGCATCAGTTTACATCGTGAAGCTTGCAATTTGCCCCAAACTCACCACTACTCCAGCACCACCATGAATGCAGAAGCAATTCACTCTCAGATCCGCTGCTGAGGGCCCGCCGTGCCTGGCAAATTGCAAAGTGGACTGCACTCGGTAACACAGTGCGGACAGTCTGGTGATTACTTAAGAACCGTCCGGTCCAGTCATGTTCATCGCTCAAGAAGCTTTCAAGCAAGGGTGCTCCATAAAGGTGAGGTTTTCTTCTTCAGGACACTTCCATTGACATTTTACTTAGCCAAACGTTTTGCAATTGCTTGCACTCGCCTCAAGGCCACAGCTAATTATTTAAATGACCTAATGGCGGCTCCAACATACCTCAACCTCTAGTCCAAAGCTCTTAATTGTCTTGAACCAAATGCCTCTGGACGTGCCCGCCAGATTCCTTTGTGCCCTATCACATATCAAGAAAGAACGAGCATCGATTTGGAGAAATTCACGGCAACCTATGCCGGTTCCGCAGTCTCTCCCTTCCTGAGCCGAAGCTACAAGCGGGCAGTAACGGGCAGGAACAAATAACACTCGGCCAAAGTGACCATCCGACGAAGACAACCACCTGCATATTCTCGTCCTGGCCACGTCCACACAGGCTCTCGGAGTTGGATGGTATTGACTCAAGCTCATTGGCACATGCTCAATGGTTTGAGCGAGTTCATGCCGATTCACAAGAACAGTCTCGATCAAAACACTACCAACTGTGTATGGCCGTACCAACTAAGAAAAGGTGGAAACAATCAGCCGCCACGCAGCATGTTTCACGCAAAACTGGCTAGAAATGGAGTTGTAAAGCACCTCTCAGACAAAGAAAATCGCGAAATGTGATATACGGGAACTCAGTGACTTTTTCCACCAATTGTTGGAACGGTTGATAGTGGCGGCCACGAAATTGATCGTATCAGCGGATTTGAGATCGATGCATGCGTGGTGCACATATGCAGACGCTCCCCGTTCAGTACAAGCCCATCTCATACCTTCTCTGAGGGGGTTATGCCAACTCGACTAATCTTATACATAGCCTTCTCCTTGCTAATCAAAATTCCATCTTATGATTTAAATCACATGCAAGATGTATCAGCATGCATTGTGAGTTTGGTAAGTCTTGTATTGGAGTTTAGACTGCACACCACATGCTAGTAATATGATAGTGCTATCGGTGAGTACCTATTTACATACACAAGAATACATAAAAGTCTGGAAGTGAAGCATGAATTTTGGTTGGGTCGAAGATGTGTTTCATCTCATTATCAATTCTAGGAACCTTACTCGCTAATCTCGAAACATAAGGAACTTGAAGTACGTCAGGTAACTTTTATTCACCATGCATATCAAATCATGAAGACATTCCCCGCATTCATGCTTATTTAGATACTTAACCTTGTCAGTTTTCTAGGACCCTCCGATAAAAGGCATATCCAATGTCCTTGGGATATTCATTAGATAATAAATACTGCTTCCCACCGTACCCACCTAGCCGTCTCGAACACTCCTCGACCACTGATGGCCTGGGTATTCTCACAGTCAATCTCGCTAATTTTGAACTGCAACTCAAGTCTCCTTACTCTACCGCTATTCACTCCTTCAAGTGTTTCAGCAAGAAGGGTACCACTTCTCCAAGAAACCTATCCCACAATACTCGTCCCATGGCCCCTGACACTTGGGCCATGTCGAATGCATGTCCCAGTCCTCCAGCTAGGACAAGGTCGCATTTTACTCCAACCTCATAAAGTCGTTTTGCCATTTCTTTACTCTCCCGACAATCAACAAGCTTATCGTTCGTACCATGCACAAGATACGTTGGGGGAAACTTGCTTGTGATATGAAGCTGTGGGAAAAGATAGCGAATACTCTCTGGTATGGCTGCTTCCATCTTTTGTTTTTTAAGTCTCTGAGTATCAGAAGATGATGGGCTGGTGCCACTGGAGCCCATGGACGCTGAAGAGCAATTGACTGTCGATGGAGAGGTTGGATCTGACGTATTGTCCTTCCTACCCGCCTGTAATAACAGTTCGCCGAGCCCTGGGAAGGCCATTAGATGATCCAGGAAGGTACCATTTTCCAGTAGCTTCCGGTATAAGCTATTGACACGCGCCTCATAGCCCGGTATGATTATATTCGATGGCAAGTTGATAGGGCAATTTGACAGGCCAGGTAATAAGGATAATTTATCCTGGGCGGTGGGTGCGAGGAACATTTTAGTGTCTCCCAAATTTGATTCCCATCCTGAAAGTGGTGCCTGGTGCACGTAGAAGGGCGAGAGGAGGTCTCCACCATTCCCATAAAGCGAAAACAAAGCGCGTGGGCGTGGAGTAGCATACAAGGCAGCGAGCATAGCTAGATATGCGCCTGCAGAAGCCCCTGCCACGGCGAACAACCTCTCCGAGATAAGGTACGCCGGCGGCATAGTTGGTCTCTGAGCGATGAGGTCTTGATTCACACTGGTTGAGAGGTAGCTGAAGAGAGCCAGGACATCCTCACAAATGTGACGTGCGGAGAACGGAAAAAGGAGGCGATAGTCTGCCGAAATCAGGGCTATTGAGGAACCAAGGACGGCGTCTGGTGGATTATGAGTCTCTTATTAGCATTTGTGGATAAAGTCGAGATAACATGAATGACTTTCAAATCCTTCCGAACCTATACGAGAAAGCCAGCAATTGTCGTTTGTGCTTTTGCGGGTACGAAAGAAAGTAGGCGAGCTACGTTTCGAACAATGTACGAATGCCGAACAAAGAAGGAAGAAGAGAGATATCAGGGGATTTTTGTATACGCACGACACAAGAAGAAAGAGATGGCGGCAAATGCTACCGAAATCATTATACCTTTCAGCTGTTCGGGAAGCATCTCCCTATTGCCCACCGTCAAACCGCCACCATGAAAGAAAACCACCGAAGCAATCACAGTTGGGACTCTGGGTCTTTCTGTTATCGCAATTTCCACTGTGCTGACACTTTGAGGATCAGGAAGGTAGATATCGAGCTCGATATCAATACCACAGACCCTGTAGTACGTGAACGTGTATTTTTGGACCATCTGGCTTCATTCACCAAACCTCGACAACCAGTGAGCTTACAGACACTCCCGTCAGGGAAATTAGTAACCCAACACTGGTAGCTGACACTATGGGTAGTTTTTGTTGCGGATCTAGAGGACAGCAGGTGAAAAACTGGAGACCGGATTCAAATAGATTTCAATATAGGTAGGAAGCAAGTGTTTTGAGGGTTTCCCCACTTCGGTCAAAAAAGAGGGGAACACGACAAATGTTTTCTGGGATGCTAAGTAGCTGGGGAAAATATTTAGCTACTGTGAGATGGCTTAATATGCAAGGTACAAATAGCCAATCGACTTTTCCGTCAACAGAGCGACTGCCCTCCAATGGCAGCGTAAGAAATACTTGTTCGACAATACCGGTGAGGGTCTAATACGGCATGGAAGCCGTTCATTGCTTCCGCAACAGAGGGTTCACGCGTGGCTCAGCTGCTCCGAGCAGAAATGACATTCCGACAAATAATATGATTGAAAGCTGATATACATACACATGGAACGGCAAAACGCTTGACACCTGGCTTCACATTCGAGCAGGATCAGGTTTCTTTGAAACTCATTATACCGATCTTACTCTGTACGCACCTGCGATCCTGCAGAAATCCCGTCCTCCTAGTGCCTCGGAAGAGATCGATACTACAAAGGACGGATAAACTTCACAGTCGTGAAGGAAGATCTGTGCTATCGGATGTGTGCATCCCTCGCGATTTCGTTCCGAGTCCATTAAGCTGCAGAAAAATATGTCGAATGTATCTTATACTGCACCTACCCAGCGACCAATGAATGACATCACTAAAACGACTTTTAGATCGAAGGAACCTTTGTAGCGGCACGGTTAGAAGTGCAGCCGCCCCTAGATTATTCGATTGGCTTCAGGGTCCCAGAGGCCCGGGCGCAGCTGCCCAAACTGTTTTAGTGCACGAGACTTCCAAGTATACAGTCGGTAGCGCCTAAACTTGCACTTTTTGTGTTCCAGAAGTTGAAGGATGCTTGAAGGCTGAAGAGAGAGTAGGGCACTACTATTATTGAAGGAGTAAAAGGCCCAACAACCCGATGAAACTAGGATCTTTGAGGACTCGTGATAGTATTTAGAAGCCCGTGGCCGCTGTTATGCTAGAAGAGACAAGAGCAGAGTTTTCGTCAGAGATCTAGAGATTCATGCCGGTGTAGGGCCTTCGCTAGTCTAATGCCCTTCTTCTAGAGATGCCTCAGGTTCCCACTGGTGTTGAGCGGTTATTACATATGTCATGATCTCAATGTGCCACCATGAAGTGGTAGGGAAGGAAAGTATGTTCGGTGACTTTGTCTCGGTTGCGCTCAGGCTGCTGATGTCAATTATTCACCTGACGGTCATACTTTTCGGCGACATTTCGGTTCATAATCACGAGGTTTTGCAGAAGATATGAAAATTATCCGCCTCGCAAGCTATTAGGACTAATAGATATGCAATAAGCGGGGAAAGGACCTGATAAGTACTAGGATTACTTCCAAACCTTGACAATTCTCTCGCGAGAACCACGTGGGGACAGGCCACTGGTATGGCAATTTCAAGTAGAGAGCACGATTCTCAGCAACTCTCGGGCCTCACGCAGTTTGGTAATTGGTCAAATTGGTATAGCGAAGTTCTTGTGACATGGTACTGAAATACTATCCCATGCTCGGAGGCCAGTGTTTCTGATGATCCCCTTGTCTAGTTCGTAAACAACGCTTTTTACTGTAACCAGACTTGCCATACCCAAGTACGTAACAAGTAGTCTCCTCACGAAACTGCGGAAACAAGCTTTTACGGTCTCACACGAGGGAAAGTTGACTCTTTCTTAGCCTTGACTCACTCCCAGGTGCCGAGCGGTAAGATAATTGACAAGAGTAGATTATTGCACATCTGGTAAAACTGCTCAGACCCCTCTTCTGTCACGTGAGATATCTAGTCGGACACAAGAACAGCAATACGCCAGAAGATATCACAGAGCTCTACGAGAGGCCAGTGCCATCCAGAGGTGGCACTTATGAATTGGCTTTATAGTAGCCTCGCTTCCAGTCTCTGAACGTTGGTTTGGTGCCAAGACATGTTTATAGAGCCGCTAACTGAGTAACTACAGAACCTCAGGGAGGAGAAAAAATTATGTAAGTCCCCGAGGCGGTTCGAACGCCTGACCTAGAGATAACTGAACTGCAATCTCTCGCTACTACCACTGAGCTACGGAGACCAAACTCCAATGAGTTGTAACAATTATTGGCCAGCGTATTATATAAACCTTAGATTTAAGATATTTGATTACGTACACAGGCACTGCTTTTTTCCTCCTTCCTATTTTGAATGTATGGGGCTTGGCGCCAAGCATATGTGCAAGACACGCATGGAAGAGACTTAGTCGGGCGGGCACGCCTCCCGTAGATCCGTAGATCAGTCGTATTATTTCGAGTAATTGACTAGCGCCGTTCAGAACTGCAACGTTGGAAGTGCTTAAGCAGGCAAATTATCGCATAGTCAGCAAACAGTAACAATCAACCTTATCAGAGGTAATACGATACGTTTGATGTTGGTACTGGTATCTCTATAAACTGTTCTCGTGCCCCAGCTGTAAACAAGTGTTTCCACAATGAGGTTTATTCATTTAGTCCTATGCTTTAGGTCTGTTGATAACTTATGTTTGGGGGGTGCCATCAAAGCGAGTCCTACAGCCTATCTCAGTGTTATATCCCACGGCATTTATCTGGCAATTTCCTGCTACACCACAAGCGAAAGCACTGGGACGCAAGCCCAAGCCTTTGGAATTTAGAGTGTATAAGGCCAAAGGGCCTAACCGGGGAGTAGAACGAAACTATGCTAGAGAAAAAAGATGGAAGTGCTTATGTTGCTCATGCATCACCGAGTTCCTAAGTTTGATGATGAGGATGATGGAATATTGTCGTCCTACACAGCTGAAGCAACTTTGTCGTTTGAAATTCCAACTGTTCCCTCAAACATTACCCCCCCATAGTTGATGGCGCGCTCTCGCATTCAATACTGTATTGTAGGGTAGCTGCTTGATGTAGAAGTAGAATTCGCATTGCTGTGGCTCGGTTGTTCTGTGCGCGCAAGTCAATTTCTCGAAATAATACGGTACTTCTCGTATTGATGCTATCTAATCTATGACGAGTACACCGGCACTTGACTCTGGTAATCCATACCTTATTCTCATAGCAGCCCAACAAGCCCTAACTTATTCATATGACCGTTTTCTGGGAGGAGGCCTTGCTTGAACTGCGTTGCCTAGGAGTAATCATAGGTTTATTCTTTATCAACCTTCCAAATACAGTGGATGCGGTCTTACCTATGAAAGCTAAGATTCCGAGCTGATGTTGTTATTATTTGAAATTAATAAAATATCTTGGGACCGCATGTCCTAGAGCAGTCCATACATTGGACTGTGGTTTTTTGATATACCCTCCTTGCAAATTCGGTGTTCACCGCAAAATGGCTTCTCCAGTATGGGTCTCTGGCAATGTCAATGGTTTACACCCAAGTGGAGTTTGCAGCAGCTACAATCCTATAATACCGTTACAGCGAAAAATAAAACTGACCTGATCTCTGGTGGATACCTACGGAGGATGATCGCCGAGGTCAAGAAGAAAGGCACTTCTAAGAATGGCTCCACGGCACACTTGGCAAGGGTGGGATCATGCTCACCTGTGTATCCTCTGCAGACCGGACGAATGAGGTGACCGTGCAGCAGAACGTGGCATATTTCCTTCATATGAATTATACATCATTTCGTTAATTGGGAAGAATTGGGTTATGATGTGGGGTTCTGCTATATGCACTTAATGATAGGAAACATACGAATGCTGTGGGGGTTATGGGTAAGCATTATACTTCTATTTGTTTCAAGAACATATCTCTGGAGTACGAAGTAGGGACTGCAGTTTGGTAAGACCTTAACCCACTCAGCAAAATGTACCGGGAAGAGAACTAAGAAATTCCTCTCCACTCCCATGAATGGCAATTGCCTAAGAATTTACAGCAACTCCTTCATAACTTCCTATACACTAACAAATCTTTTAGAAATATATAGTAATGGTTGTCAATATCTCGAACTACAGCTGCCAATATCAATAATATCTAAATTAGTTTTCCAAAAAATGTATTTGTAAGTCCAATACTAGTTCTATCGCAGTTGCAGTTTTAGATATTGACTACCCCTAGTATATCCCAGAGCTCGCTCAAATATGGGTATCTCGTAGGTACTGTCGATGTCACGAATTCAGATTTCAATTATGACTCCGGTGGATTATTACAGGCCACGAGAGATACATACCTTTACCATGCTTCAGAATGTACTTGCTACACCCCTCCATATCGTGATGCGAGCTGATAAGTATATGTTGATCACATTTATGTCCTTATTCAATAGTGAAATTGCTCTGATAGCATGAATAGCAACATGATATCTTGAGACATCAGTTTGGCATGTCCCTGAAGCAAAATCAACTGAATTTAATATTTTGATGGAATTTACATCGAACAGTATTGTAATCGAACAGTATTGTAGTGTTGCCCTCCTCTCGATAACCTTCAATCTGAATTCTGTTTCCTAAACCATACCTGGCTAGGCCGTATATAGAATAGCCGCGCCAGGTCTGTTTCAGGCTGCCCTAGCCGCACCCATATGACTGCCGAAGACTCTGAATGTGACAGTATGTCAACCAGACTAACTGTATATATCCTGTAGAAAACGTGAATAGGATCACCGAAAGAAATAAATATACTCGGTAAACGCTATAGCTTTAAGACGTCAAATGTTCCTAAAACCTACCAGGAGAGGAACCATAAATCCTCTTTTCTTGGGATGTAACTTCAATTGAACCTCTCGTTTATTTGTCAATATCCCAGCATAAATTCCCATAGCTGAGTCTCGCATTTACACCATGCCCACTTCTAGCCAAAAATGTCACATCTTCTCTATTAAAACCGGTTTATATTCTGTAAAGCTACCGCTGTATGCCGCCAACACTCTGTAACCGAAACCCGCCCCAACTTCTAATTGAGTCTGGGATTTCAAAGCTCATTTCTCCACCTGCGAAGCGAGCATATCCCCCATCAAGATGGTTTGTCCGAGGATCCATCTGTTGCGGGCATCTCATCGAGAGATTATGCAGTTCATAGTGGAAAATATGACAAAGCAGTCACGGTAAATAGCGAGAAAACGCATCCCTTTTATGCTCCAATACTAATGCACCCTTCCAGGTTACATCAGAGCCTTGTAGTGCTAGTCATAAAAACCCCTGCTCTGGCTATTGTGAGATCTGTCTTAAGCAGCCACCAAAAACACAAAATATTGCCCATTTCAATTCAGCTCCCAGTCCACGCTCAAACCCTTTATCCACTAGATCTTCAAATGGGCAAGGAGCGGAAGATCCGAAAATATGATTCCCAACAGTATCAGTTATCGGTTTATCCCACTTCGGCAGCCGGATTCCTTGGCAAGGAGATTGTGGAAGTGAATATAATGGCACTTCACCTTGAAGGTGGTGCATCTGCTTGTTCAATCTAGAAGAATTTCTAGGCAATTTGTGAGGTGGCCGCTTTAGCACCTTTTTGAGGGTTTTCGAATACTGATGTGTGGCTCAGAATGGGTTACTCGCATTGGGACTGAATCCAAGGCAAAGGTGGGGAGTCTCAAGAGTGCGCTCAGGGTAACCCTCATAACCATGAGAATTAACTACGCATAATGCCCTTAGCTTGGTATTACGCAGCTGAAATGCAGGTATTGTCTTTCTAGATGATTTCCCTGACCTCTTCTAGGTAGATGCCCTCAGCAAAAAAACGGGCTGGACGGCCCTCACCGGAACCACCGACTTCTCCGCCATTACCGAAAAGGCGGAATCCAAATCAGGAATACAAGCCTTCATTGGATATCTTCACTGATAGAGCATTGCAGATGTTGGAAGCTACTATGTGCAACCAGGTGGAAACGTCGATGCCCTGGTATTCTCTGGAAGAATTGAGAGCACAAACGGTTGTTCCTGATATTATCATAGAGATGGAGTCGAAAGGCAGCGGATAGCGACGAAGACGATGCCGTGTTCGATATTACATACTCTACAACGAATAAAGGGCAATCGAAGAGAGTCCTTGTGTGCGGAGCGGATGAACAGGTTCGTATCGTATACTTACAGCCCCCATTTCCCGGGGCAGCTTAACTGACCTTGAAATGGCACGCAAGAATGGGTATCATTGATATTATGTGCACGTAGTAATCAATTTCCTTCTCTATATACCCAATACAGTACCTGGGCCCGTGGCGCTTTTTTGGAAACAACCAGCTCGAATTATATTCATTTGTATGGAGGGGCATTCTGGTTTACCCCATTGCAGGTCCTTCAAGTCCGGCTCCCGCATATAATCATGTAGCCTACACAGGCATGAGCATGTTCAGGTTCACTACAACCTGAGCGTATTCTGGTGGGCACCAGCCTCTCGTAATGCTTCTCTCCGAGCCAAATGGCAAAGTGCGAAAAGCTAAGACGACGCTCGAAACCGGTACTATGTCGAGTCTAGGACAGGTAGGGAAGAAACCCCTATTGAATTAGGATATACAGTAGCACCCCTGGATGTTAATATGTTGAGACATGCATACTACCGACCGTACCCGTGTATAAGACAAAGACCCCCCGGAGTACGGTACCCAGGGGGTTGCCTAGCAAGCAGGCACGAGGCTGTAATTGCTCGAGGATGTGAAATTCAGTACTGCACACATCTTACTCCAACCCCCGGGTATATATGGACATTCCATTTATTATTTCTTATCGCCAGCTCGATCACAGCATTCCATAAACCAAGCGCGATAGGAGCGGAAGCAGCTTTGTTGTACCATTTACGTTTGGTTTCTGACCGCTGGCGCGTGCAGGTGCATGCATAACGCTTCAGCTTGGCGTAAATTCCCGTACCAGCCTGTAGTTATCTCGCCACTGCGGCAATCAATACAGATCAGTGCCAGTGCAAGCGATACCACAGGCGTTCCCTGATCTCAAACCCCACTGAACATTTTTCTGAAGATCTCTGATCTGGGACAGTATCTGTGCTCTCCTGTAGTTACTTTCTTTTTCCCTCTGCTTTTGCCGCGCATGACCTGAGCAAGCGTGATTTTTATTTGGCCTCTTTTTATTTTTCCATTTATTTTTAGAGATGGGGGGGAAGGCGATACAAGTAGGGTCACATTTCATCATTCTGTACATGAGTGAATCCGCACCAATCACATCCGTGTCGCGCTCCACCAGGCGCTCTTTTGGGAATGTAGATCAGTCTCGCCGCGGAATGCTGGTGCGTCCGAGACTGCCGCGGGGGTTCGTAAGGTAATCTACGGTAAGTGCGGCAGATTGGAGTAAGCACTACAATATTGTGTGCAGTCTAGGGCTTCAACCTTAGCGGGCCTGAACCCCGGAAAACTGAATCTAGAAGAGTTTGCCTCGGCAGATGATCGAATAGAGGCGCACCGAGTGTCATATTTGTATATTGTGAGGGCCGTGAATGTTTGGATATGTTTTGATGTTTCCGTCCAACCATGTGACTGGCCCACACCGACTGCCGTTTTAGAACATCGAAACCGCCGGTAATTATTTGGATCATCGCTTACTGAAGACGCGGTGCCTTAGTGGCGTACTTGTATCAACATGACGTAAACATGACATTTTAGCAAACTTCAATGCATTCAATGCATGGGATGTCCATAAGTTTAGTTTGCACGGAGAACCGCAATCGTATCGCATGTGCATCAGCTTTGCTATAAGCCCAGTTCATACAAATTGCGGGAACATCAGCAATTCCAATAACGACGCGGCAGGAAAGGCAGAAACTACGGCCATCACTTTGGAAGGATATGTGGGGATTATGCTGGTAGCAGCCGCAGTTTGCGGTTTAAACCCACCATATTGTAGCACTGCATACTCATAAAAGGCATTTTGAATTTGTGATTCATATCCTAATGCTAGATCATTCCACCTAATAATCCCCCTTCTCCAGTCTCTCCTTTGCCCTTTCCTTTGCCTCTTCAGAAACGAATTGGTTGGAAATAGTTCTACATCATATCCAAATGTTAGCCCGTAATCTGCCAAACTTGGAAGCCATACCACGGCGAAGATTAGCGTCAAGCGGCGCATCCTATCCGCCCGTGAATGTGGTAGCGGGAATTTAGCGGGAATGTAACTTGATCGTGAGGAGCAGCTGCGGAGATTGAAAAAAAAAAAACTATGCTTACGCTTTCAATCCCCTCTTAACATTCCCATGGTCCTTCTCACCCTGGGGGGCTGAATGTGCTGTTTCTCCTCCGGCATGGAGCTTGTCAAGAACCTCTTGTGAATGTTGTTTGGCTTCTTCAGATGTATCTGTTCGTAACACAAAGTAAGCATAGTGCGCTTGAAAGTCTAATTCGTGGGAATCGCTAAATGGAGAGTAAATGTGCGTTTTGGAGACGGTAGGACAAGGCAAGGTGACACCGCATTGAGATTAGACACTGTAACGTGTAACAGGAACTTTATAAATTTGGAAAGACCCAGTGCAAAAGACTTAGCAGTTTAATAACACTTCAACGTACTTGGATTGCTTATCGTGGCTTTATGTCCACCAATAACATTGCTTTCAGTCTTAGGATATGCAGGATCACTCGCCCTGAGAGCGTCCTCATCCTTCACGTTCGACATAATGACTATCGGATAGATGTATGGGAAACGACTGGGATATTTAATGTGACAAAAAATGTATTAGAATTAAAGATACTATGATACTATAACAGACAATTTGTGGTACTGACGTTAAGGTTAAATTCGAGGATGATGCAGCGGTTTATCATAATATATATATACTCCAAGACTTGCCGCAGTTATGAAGCAGACGTCACTGGGCGTAAGCGATTGCATCATGACGCCTCGACCAGCATTTCCGTCGATATTTGATTGGCAGGCTGGCGTTTAGATGGCTTGAAGCACAGAGCGTAATAGATAGGGGATAGGGTATGACGTTCCCCCGCTGAAAACGTACGATGCGTAAGGTTGTAATGGAGAGCTCGTGTAAGCTGCTGGGCCTGTGGCAAGCGCCAGAGAAGGCCGGTTTAGCCAGAGAGGCTGACGCCATTTTCCCGATTCAGCAATCGCGCACTACCATCTTGGGAAGTCTGCCTGTATTTGGACGCCACAACATGTGTGTTTTGGCCAGGCCGCGGCATTCGTGATTGTTTCACCATCGTCGACAGGGTTTCCAAAACTAGAGCGATAGCACCTGGGGTTCTTCATGTTCGCCTGTATCTATGCATATATATATGCGTATGAGTTGGCAAACGTCTCTTCTGCTACTGTGCCCAATCCCCGTGTTTGAAATGGGATTGCTATATTACAGGACGAGGGACGAAACTCAAATGTGGAGCTCCCCTGGCGACTTGGATGAGTCTCAACTGAATGCATTGGACAATTGATCTCATTGTACGACATAGTTTATTGTGTTTGGCATGGGATTAATATATATCGGGGTCTGGTGTAGAGCAGATATTGATTTTCCACCTGCATACACCTGTATTCATGCTCAGTTGGTGCAAGATATGCATTAATACAGTATAGTTTGACAAGCAAGGGTTGTGATTACGAAGCGGGTTCAGTGGGGTCCAAATTCCTCTTTGACTTATAAACATCAAAATATCAAAATGCAGTCAAAAGCCATCCAGTCGTTAATATGACAGTGGATTTGAATGCTAAACAATGGCGCAGCAAGAGTTAAGAGGGTGAACAGAAGTTGTACAGATAGAAGAGGGATAGAGGAAGAGATACAAGAGTACATAAAAGCCAAACCAAAATCATGAGAAAACAAGCGAATCATTCTAAGTTTGCGGCATGCCCGCATCAAGAATTTGTCCATCCAACAAAGTTCCCACACATTATACCAACCCAGAATAATGGGAAATGAACACCAGATTAACGCCTTTTAGCAAAAAAAAAAACACATCTCGAGAGACAATCAACGTAGAAATGGCGTTTGATACCGTCCTGTGAATTTCGGGTATTGAACCCAAATACAATTCCCAATTGTGTGGCACAAATGGTTTAAAAAGAATGAAAGTCAGTATCCTAATAGAGATGGAACTGTAAAAGTGGAGCTTGCAATGATAAAGTGGCAATCCACTCTGTATCCCACACCTGGATATAAGCTCGTCTTTTACATCCCAGCCCCATTATTATAGACGCCACTCAGGATTACAGAAGGATTACCAGCAGCCACAGTGTACGGCGGCACATCTTTACAGACAACACTGCCAGCCCCAACAACAGAACCTCGACCGATGGTCACTCCTGGCCTGTGGTTATCAGTTAGCAAGCCAATATTGAAAGATAGAATTAGGAAAACGTACAAAATTGTTACATTCCCACCGATCCAGCAATCTTCTTCGATCATAACGGGCTTCGCCGATTCCGGGCCCTTTGCGCCCATTCTCCTCCTTGGATCCTGCCTGCGGATGGTAGTATAGATCTTGACGTCTCCATCAAGAATTGTTCGGGCTTTGATTGTAACAGGAGCCGCATCTATGATTGAACAACCAGGGCCAATGCGGACTTCTTCACCAAGCGAGATATTCGTCCCATAATTGCAGTGAAACGGCGTTTCTACATCAACCTTATTGACAACTCCGCCAGGCATACCTTCATATTGCCCTCCTGGCCGGAGTGTCTCCACGAATAGTCTCCACTGCTCCGCCTTAGACGCATTCAGCATCAATGCGTTATTGAATCTGTAGCATGCTTGTTTGCACCTTTCCCTCTCAGCCAATAGTTCGGGAGAAGAACCGTAATACCACTGCCCCGACAACATCTTCTGTTTATCGGTCACCTCCCCACCCCCATATGCCCCAGAAGGGCCTGGTGATGCAGCTCGTGGAGAATGTATAAAGGGACCTGAGGTCACGAAGGTAGGTGTTCGAGGCGGTCCAAATTCTTGGAATTGTTGCTGCGGCACTGGGGTTTGCCGAGCTGGCAGAGGCTGGCCTCCTGGTGGTGGCGGCGTGCTGGCTGCATAGCTTTTACCAATATTGGCTGGTCGCTGCTGCGGTGAAAGAGTATTGACTGAAAGCAGGTCTCCCGTTAGAAGTGGGGTCGAGAGTACTGATGGAGCCGCCCCCGGGGAAGGAGAGGCTGATGCAGATGGATTAGCGTCCTTTGACTGTATCGATACCGGTTGCGTACTCTTAACTGGAGCTTTCGGCCACGAAATTTTGTTCGTATAACCTTCGCAAACAAAGCCCCCACGTTTACAGTTTGTACCTGAAAGCCTAATTAGTTCATAGCCCCGACAAGTAAAATCAACCTCGGAGATCAACATGAACACAATTGAGCCACCAAGTAGTTCTCCATCCATTAGTAAGGGCTACAAGTGATCGGGGCGAAATCGAAGAAGGAGGACCTACACTCCGGTTTGCCCTCGTCACATTTCTTCTTTCGCCTTCGGCAAGTGATACAACCCGTCTTCGTTCGATTGGCAAACTGCCTCTTCCGCTTCTTCTGCTCACTACCTTCGTTGGTAGGAGTTTGGGGAGATCCCTCAATCATTCGCAGCTCACGGAGATCAGCGTGCTTGGAGTCGCCTCCTGTCTTCCCTTGCTCCGAGTAGCTACCCTCCATCGAATGATGCTTGGGATTCATGCTTTCTTCCATCGCAGCTCCGGGTTCACTTCCTGTCGTCTGTGGTTGTGGGTGTGCCTGTTGTTGACGAGGTGTCTGAGGATTCTGCTGAGGATGATGTTGCGGATACGGGTTGGGGTGTTGCTGTAGCCCAGTGGCTGGATCTGGAGTCCTTTTTCGCTTCTGCGGATGATCCGCGGAATTGTCTTGCCAGTCTTCGAGCGGCCTAGCAGCAGCAATTGCCCCTAGTGGTGCTGCTCGGTTGTGACTGACGACTACTGTCGCAGCATTACCGTTGCTCGCGTTATTTACAGCTGTAAACCTTGTGTTATCGTCCTGAGGGTTTGGGCGGCTCGCCGGAGCAACCGCGTTGATGGGATCTCCTTCTCACATGGTTCTGGTGGTGAACTTCGCCTGAGTTTGTGGGTTCTGCGTGCGTGTGTGTGTGTTGAGTGTTTTTTTTTGCGGTAGACCGTGTGTGGGAACTGGGTGGGTCAAAAGGCGATGGGACTATGGGGCTGGTTATAGAAACAAACGTATTGGGGGGTGGGGTCGGGCAAGAAAAGGTTTGTGATTCGACTACAGCTGTTATTTGTACGTGAGAGGCAAGTAAGAGGCAAGTGAGCGTAGGTGTGTAGGTCGAATATAGAACGAGATTTGATTTCACGCAGCGAATGTCAACACGGTCCAATGGCTTGCAGAACCAGGAAACTGGGAGAGCAGAGACCAGCCGTCTTGAAGTACTTTGCTTTCTTTTTGGGGGGAGGTGGGCAGTTGAGCGGACTTTTGTGGAAGAGGGCTGCTTCGCTGGGACGGGCGGCGAGACGTCGAGCGGTTGTTTGTGTGGGCAGCCTTCAGGTGAGGGAGGTGTGGATGGAAGTGGGATATGGGTGGTATAGTGGTCTTGGGTTGTTTTTTTGGAGGAGGCGGGAGCAGAGTGTGTTGCAACGTACTGTAGGGCGGTAGCGCACCTGCTGGGGCCAGGGCACCAGGCGTGCGGTAATCGCGTCTACTATCAATTGGCCGCAAGGATCATTTTGTGCGTTCCCTGCACACGCAGCGCCCCATGGATCACCGTCCGCTCAGCGCCAGCCTGCGTGCTGCTGGGCAGAAGCCGGAGTCCGGGGTGGTGGTGGGCGAGGCAACACAGGCTGCTTCGCAGGCAAGAGGGCCGGCGGAGGAGGCAGGCAGGACGGTGCTGGGTGCCAGCGCCTGTAGCCTCGACCTCGCACGTCGGGGGGTGGGAAAGCAACGTAGGACGATTATCTATGAATTACAGTACTCTGTAGCTGTAATCGTAGGGGTTACGGAGTACCGGTAGGTGCCGTACCCTCGTATGTATTTGTCGATGTGCGTGCTATTCACGCTTGCTCCATCGTGTGCTGCGGTGCGCGACATTCGCTGGCGGCATGGCGTCAAACGACAGACCTGCCTACCACTGACTTCAACGCTCCAGATTACGGCTGCTGCGATCTGGGGAAACGCAAGCTAGCGCACGCAATTATATTATTGCTGCCAGAAGCTGCGCGGAAATGTGGTCCATTTCCGGGACACTCGTGGACCATACTTAGAACCCGACCCAACGAGAGAGCGAGAGGGGCGTGGTACACATCAAGTAACCTTCATGTCAGGACCGTGAATCAGGCTCGAGCTCCGCCTAGACTTGATACAAAAATTCAAAATTGAAGAATGTCAGGTCATTGCCGCGTCGCCGCCTAGGCTTGTTTCATATGATCATGTCCGCTTGCATAAGCGGGCGGGCTCAGTGGGTGGGGCCTAGATCGAAGGTCCTCGTATCGATGGAGGCATGTAAAGGTTTTTTGTAAATTACATATGTGCCAGCTGCCAGCTACTCTTGAGCTTATGTGCTCACTTCCGTCTACAGGCTAGGCCAGCGCGTTAAAGAAGCAGAATGGCGGCTCCCCCATCAGCTTCCGATAAACAAGTATGACCACCCCAACCCACCCTTACATCCGAAATTCAACCGAACGCAAAGCATCGCTCGGTATGACAAACATGCGCTAATCTACACGCAAACCCTCCATTACGGAACCTGCGGCATGCGCATCACATGGCGCCACCGACTGCGGGTCTAAACATGGACCAAACTGCTAAACATGTAATCTTGCGTCCTTAATCGTCAAAGATACAAGAGTGCTTCGAGCCCACTCGCACTCTGCCGCACACACTAGAAGCAGCTTAAGTAAGATGACCCACTCAAGGGCGCGGTGGCCAACGAGAGCAGTGTCTGCATGAATACCTGCTCATGCCCAGTACACATTTCATTTTCTTAAACCGCCTGGTATTATCTGCCACGGCACATGCGCGCTCACTCTCCGGCTTAGTCCAGTGGGCTGCTGCATCGCAAATTTGTCTTGGGAAGATCCTGGTTTCCCCGCCAACAACATGCGCATTGGATGATTTATCCTGAGTATCCCTCCACAACAGTTCTGTGCGACCTAAGCGAACTTCCTCGTTAGCGCCCCTCAAGGAGTGAAGAGAGCTGAAGTGAAATTAATAAGATTGAAGTCTCGTATTTTGCAGTCAGAGTTCCAACGCCGGAATCACCAGCAGTCTCACACTAATGGCTCTCTCGCCAATTAGCACACCACTCGTGGTCCTTGCCCCGGATCGACCTGCCCTGTACGCGGTTTGGGTAACTTCCCCTGCCGCTTAAGGCAAGCCCGAACATCAAGGGTTGCATGCGCTGGGGCCGAGCCTGATAAGGGCGCTAAAGATAAGTATTGGCTCGCCGCGCTGTGTCTTTCCGCTGTTCTTGTGCCCACTTCCGCGGCGCCAAGCTCTCCCAAGTATTATTAGTTTTTGTTACCTGAGTCTGGCTTGCACTAGCCCCTCTGTAGAGGTTGTTACCTTAGGCTTCACGCTGAAACAAATCGTATTTGAGAAGCTCCAGGCTTCCCAGCGATGGGAAATTAGGTTCTTAATCTTGCTAGCTCAAAATCGCTGCCAATTCGACGCCTAAGTGATCACGCGCCCGCCAAAAAGCACTTGGCGCTGGGCGGCAAAGATGCGGCAAGGGTTGCCGGCGAGTTTACGTGATAGTTGATAATGAAAGTTAGAACTGCATGATGCTCTCAGACGTACCCAGGTGGACTGCATGTTTGTTACATCATTGCCGTTATCTAGTACAAGTTCTCTAACCTCCAATGGAAGCCCTTCACAGAAGTGAGGGTGTGAGGTACATATCTTGTGTTTGGTGACCTATATCAAGGAGTGACAGCGTCTCTGATACTTCGGTTGGGTCTGTGCCAACTAGACTAACTGACGCTGAGATTACCGCATGTGATGTGAGTTGTGATTCAAATATTGGCCTGAGACACGCCGTAGGCGAGCAGAAATCCCAACCCTCCTAAACATAAGAAATTAGACGATATGCGGAAGGCTGAAGCTGTAGAATCCTGACAAAGTCCAATATAACATATCCTTTAGGGCTCTCAATGCAGCCGGCCAACTGTATCACGCCCCAAATCACTGTGAAGATAACCGGGACAAAACGATCGTCAGACTCGAGAATAGGCGATCCGATTAAGCCATCCTAGGAGCTTATGCGCTTTGGGACCTCCTGTAATGCGTGTACCGCGGCAGAATCGACCAGGGTTGTCGACTTACCACCTGGGTTCTGGCACAAATGTGCACTACTGTGACAACAAGCTCAATCGATTCATGCATGCGTACGTCAGGGCAAGGTCACAGAACATGGGGTATTGGTGAGGGGTTTCATGACCAACCTACTTTCTCCATTGGCCGCCTAGATAAAGTAAGCTATTGTCTCCTCGGCCGGCCAATCTCAGGCTTCCAGCCCAATGTAGTTGATGGTCCGACATCCCGGTGAGTTAGACCCTCCTTCGAAATACTTATGAAGTAAAGTTCTTCACATCAATACACTTTGAGGGCAGGGATCATAACTCACTGGATGTTCTCGTGCCCAGACTTTCAACTGGACAGATTTTTTCCGGAGAGTTCTCCACACAGCTTTCAATATGTCCTTAGCGGCATTTGAGACCTTCAGATCCAGTTGAATAAAGAAGCACTGACAGAGACTGGTAAGGCTTGTTATGATAATTCTCTTATTCGTAAACGTTATAAATGATAGAAAGAGCCTCTTGAAGCTATGCTCGAAAATGATCGACACATGGAGGCAGAAATAAGTTAAGACTCGGAAGCCAGTGAACTTGGAAGCTCAAGGTTCCGAGGTTCCAAAGGGATTGTGGATCACATCGTTTAGACTAACGATAGTTTAGGTTCCCCAGGCCCACGGGACGCCTGTGATACAGTCAACCAAGAAAACTTAAATGACTCTGCTCGGCTCGAGCCCTCATAGACTAACTAGCGGTAGCTTAGGAGGTGGGTGGGTATACGTGCCTCACGTAGGCTGAGTGCCCACAATTAGCGAGTTGGATAGTCCACACGTCTTGGACAATGTGAGGGTTTAAACCAACTTTATCAAATGTAATTGTTCGCATTGTCGTGAGAGATTTCCTTTATAGACTGGTGTTGAACGGTTGTTGAGTTAGGGTTGACGTTGGCAAATAGGTCGGCATGGAGACGTTGCCAAGCTGCTTCTTACTTGGCGGTTAATTAATTACCTGCTCTGCTAGGCGTATTTGTTGCATCACCTGAATTATATTTGTTCAGAAGTTGCTACGATTAGCAGAGACGATTGAGCAACATTAGGAATGAGCTATTGATCTATGTCAGTGCTATTGATACCATGTGAACGGCTGTTTGAAGCACAGGGAGATCTTCACGGGACATAGAAGACAGCAGAACTCTACATTCTGGCAGGACTAAAGTCTAAACCTCTAACTCGTGCTATACTAGGATGAGGGGTTATCAGTTCCTCACTTTGGATGGCATGAGCCAAAACAGAGTGTTATATATCAGTGCATTCCTATAGCCACCACAAGATTTGAATGTCTGAAAGACTTCCGCCAGCGACAGAAATCTCCAGATCCAAGCCTGAATATCCATAGCCAAAAGCCAACAATGCAGTATCACTTCCTCCTCTTATTGGCTTCCGTAGCCATGGCCACGCCACTTGCCCTCCCCTCGAACACCCGTAACGGCTCCGGGTTGACCAAAACCATTCCAGGGCGTGTCCTCACGAAGACTTACACCTATGACTCCACAAAGGACCTCGATGACCCATGCAATCCGATCACTGGAGATCCAGAGAGGTGCCTCAGATCAATGGAGGACCTTGCCCCTCGCCCCAACGCTCCTAACCCAGAGCGATTCTATGTTGCAGAGGAACTTGGTGTGGCACAAAAGGGTGCCGACGGATCGGACTTCGACACCATTTATGAAAGGCCCGCCAAGAAACTTTTTTCAAATGTTCTTGGGCAATAGGCGGCACGATGTCAAGGCACACTTTTATCATGTATTTTCTTGCATACATTGGTTGAGGCATAATTAGGGACGCTGGGGCACAGGACAACGGCGAGGACTAGGCCATGATGTTATTAATATTGTGTTCCATCATGCACTTGTTTTGGGCATTCTTGTTGCTCCCTCCCAAGTCGAGAACACTCCTCCAGTGTTCACACATTATCAATTGAGTTATTGAGGATCAACAGTACTATGATAGCATAGTCTATAATACCTATTGCTACTTGTATGTGGAGCAACTTCATCTATAACTGGTACTGGTGATATCCCGTTCGTTTAGGTCGACCACTGGCTAGTGGAGCTCGAATATCCCGACCATATTATTTCCAATCAACAATGTAACTGCCACTTTTTTTTCACTAGTATTCTTGCCTCTTTAGTCGCAGACTCCTTCAAGCCCCACCCAAGTCAGGCTGTACGACCTCTTGCAGGCCGAGGAAAATAAATTCAAATGATGGTGGCTGCCTACGGCACAATGGAGCCGTTCCTGACATATGATGGCGACATGTCTCATCTTACTAGACCATATGCAAGTCCTCAAACTTTCCTCTGCAACAATGTACGGACCGTCACAATCACCAACTGGATTTTCCGCGCTTACAGTCACACGGCAATATCCGCGCTGGAGATACGGGGCAAGCGCGGTGGCTCAAAGCGCAATTTCGGAGGCATTTGGTTCACTCGCCGCCTTTGATATCCTGGGTTGCCTATCGTTTGTCTTGGTCTCCGGTTTCCGCTTTTGGCGATTATTCGCGGTTACAACCACCTCTGACCGCGTCTAGCCTGGCGGTACAGCAGTGCACGCGGGATAAGTTGTGTCTATTCAGACATGCTTGACGGCGTGTGATAATTCGTTTTGAGCATGATCGGCTGCAGTGCTGTACTGGAGATGGCGGCCTGACAGTCAGGGGAGTTTGCGGCCGCCTGCCAATAAAAGTAGGATAATCATAAAGAGATGCTTGTATTCTGGTTGAAACATTTGGCCTTCAGCTTGTGCCCGCTTATAGTTGGAAGAGCTGTCTCGCTTCTTATGCATGAGATAGGCTAAATGGACAGCTGTATGTCTGCTGGAATTATAGTTGCATCTAGAGTACTCATATAATGTATGATTCATTGTGATAATCAGTTGCACGGGCGTAAGTTTTACTTCAGCCGAGGGTTGCACGAGCATGTAAGTTTTACTCCAGCCGAGTCGTATAATATACAACTTGTTAATATGTCTGTAGATAAGACTACTCAAGTACTGAATACCATCCCCCCATTGGCACAAATGACACTGCCCGTACACCACCCACTTTCCTTCCCGCAAAGCATCCCCACTACCCCCGCAATCTCCTTTGTGCATGCCTCCCTCCCTCCCTCCACTTGATATTTTCTCTTTTCCTCTTCACTCATCTTACTGGTATCCAGCTGTGCCAACGGTGTATGCTCAATGAAAGGCCTCAACTTCTCTTTAAAGTGCGGCGAAGTACCCGCATACATATCAGTCGCTACGGGCCCAGGATTGATAGAATTGACTGTTGCCCGTTCTGCCAATTCTCTACTCCAAGTCCTACTCATTGCGTCTAACGCTGCCTTGGTACCTCCATAGACACTCTGGGCCTCGAACCCTTGACTTGCCGAGACGGAGGATAGGTTCACAATTCGCCCGGAGCGGTCATGGGGGAGATATGACAAAGCAGCCTGGACGAGAAGTAACGGGCCAAGGACGTTGACATTGTATTGTTTGTGAAAGTCTACGGGAGTGCACTCTTGGATGTATTTGTTGTAAGAGACACCAGCGTTATTGATAATAATGTCGATCTGTAACTCGCCGGTCTCGGGATTTGTATGTGTTGCGGTGAACTGGCTCACAGCGAAGTCGACAATGGTGGCAGGGCCTTTGGGATCTCCCATGTCGGCTCTGAAGGCAACAGCTCGGACATTATGGGCTTTGCTGAGGTTGGCAGCGATAGCGACGGTAGGCTCGGCAGACGAGGAGGACGTGTAGGTGAGGATAAGGTCGCAGCCTTTCGAGGCAAGATTTTCCGCAATCGCAACACCGATACCTAGATAAGCACAAGCGTGTCAGCATTCGTTCGCTGATATATTGGCGAAGCAATTCACATGTACAGGAGCAAATAAGCACCTCTAGAACCACCCGTTACAATCCCAAGTTTCCCTTCCAAAGGCCCCTGAGATTCAGACATCTATACTACTTATTGAAATTTAGGAGTAAAGATGTGCAGTATAACAGCTGTAGTACCCCGTTATCTTGTATGAAACAAAGCTCTCGTGTTATGAAGGATATAAATCGATAGAACTTTCGTCATCTCTAAACAGTGGGGTAGTCTCGGCACTCTAAATTTAAGGCTCTGTTTTGAGCTAGACTGAGTGGGCTGGATCCTGGTATTCCAAGTAGCAAACAAGACTACAGCAAGCACTTCGGATGATGTGCCGAAAGCTAGGCGGTCAACCAGACTAGCAAGCGGCAACTAGGAAGTACAGTAGTACCTAGCACTAAAAAGTCTGGTTGACATATATGTAAGTACGGGGGTTGTTGCAACCAGACTAGTACCTACTTACTATGTGGCAATAGCCAAAGTTCCGATTCACGATCCTTAGTCCTCTATGCAACCAGACTACACGATCCTAAGCACTTGATTGAATAGTCTAGTCGGCACAAGCCTCTCGTAGAGATGAAGTGATAGTCTGGTTGGCACATGAATTGAAGTATGCCTACTTATGTAAATAGGCATAGTTAGCAATGCAAGGAAGGAAGGGTCTTGGCATGAGACTAGGAACAGGTATTATGTACTATTGCTATACACTAGTCTGGCCTCTCGTAGAGAACAATACATGAGCTAGTTAAAACGATTGTGGTTAGAGAAAAGTTCATTGGTTATCACCGCATTTGCACCTACAGTACCAAAACGTACGTATCCAAAAAAAGAAAAGAATTCTAACTCCCGTCAGATGGAGGAGATAGCAAAAAAGGAAATCCAAAGAAACCAATTTTTCTAAAAAGAGTGCTGTAATTTCTCAATGCTTGCCCGTATTATTAGTATGTTCCCCAGTCGTCTGTCCCAACTTATAAGCAATAGCTTCTGGTGAAAGTCCATCTCCCAAAGTCCTCCGCTGATCCGGTGCTCCAGCATGATGATCCGCCAACCCGTCAGCAAATCTAGCACTAAGGCTTGCCTTCCGGCTGCGGTTCCTGACTTGCGGCGGAGGGGTATTATCTCGAGGAATGCTTGTGGTTGTGTCTGAATCAATTGTCTCAGCATATCCTCCATCATTGAGGGAACCACCAGGACGAGCATACAGGTGACTGGTATCATGGTGCATGGGATGTGGCTCTCCGGCTGGGACTGCCACACCACGTCCATGCATCTCCTGCTCTCTCTTCTTCTCCTTGTGTTTCTTATGTGCCCTTTCCCCAGCTATACCAGCACCTATCATGGTTGCTGCCACCGCTTCCGGAACTCCGATCTGGTGTCGAGGCTTTGAGCGGGAGCGTGGTCGTGAATGACCACGGTGAAAAGGGCCGTGGCGGCGCTCATGGCTACTGCTAGAACTCCTACTCCCACTCCTGCTCCTGCCCCCTCCCTCCCGGTAATGATCAATTGCCTTCTTTGCAACTGCGGCGGCGACTGCAGTTGCGGCTGCCTTCTTCAACTTGCTATGCTTATGTGACGGAGGAGAATGATTCCTGGAGAGGATGCCATGTCGGTGTCCTTTGAAGCCTCCATCGCTGTAGCTTCTCCTCATGACTGGTCTAGGGCGCTCGGGTTGATGATGGTGATTGTATTCGTGGTGAGCAAGACCAGCAGCAGTAGCACCAAGCGCAGCAGCTGCTAGGTGACGCCCCCAAGGCTCTCGTTCTCTCGATCGCGATCTAGAAGAGGACTTGGATCGAGCTTTTCTACGATGATGAAGATGCCGTGCAGCAAGACCAGTGCCAAGTGCAGCAGCCGCAAGTTTTGCCTTTCGATGGTGAGGATGCGCTCTATTTGAAGAGGGGCTTCGTGACTCTGCTGAACTAGATCTGGACTTTCGGCGGTGTTGTTGAATCTTGTGCGCAGCAATACTTGCAGCGGTAGCACCAAGCGCTGCTCCTGCAACCTTTCGTCCTGTGTGGTGGCCAGTGTCGGAGGAGGAAGTGTAAGAGGTGTAAGAGTCATATGATCGAGCTCGAGATCTGTGCCGTCGTTTGTACATGTGGTGTGCAGCAGCCCCTGCGGCAGTGGCACCGAGGGCCGCAGCAGCAACTTTGCGTCCTCTATGATGTCCATGACCTCCATCAGTATCGGAGGAAGATTCATCCTCGATCCTTCGCCTTCCTCGGTGATCGTGAATCTCATTTGCTGCCCCCAAGGCCCCCGTAGCTAGCTCTGCTTGTGGGAGTTGGCGTCCTCGTCTGTGAGGTCGCTCAGATTCGTGAGGCCCAGGGTAATCTTCATGTCTGTGAGAGGCGGGAACCACATGGGGGCTATGATGACGGTGATTGTACTCCTCATCATCGCCGTAGTTGCGCCGACGTTGGGACACTTCAAAGCCCCCTTCATGAGTAGCACCAATACTGCGTGATCTGTAACGGGACGATCTTTCGGAATCACTCCCTATATAGACTCTCCTTCGACTGCCTGGACTCACATACTCTACTTCACCTCGGAATTCACCCAAATCTTCTTGAGGAGGCATATAGGAGGTAGTCTCTTGATGAATAAAAACAGGGGATCTTGGAGGTGTCAAAGGGCGATGTGGGATGTGAGAGACCCCCGACTCGATGACTGTAGTGGTAGTTGTTCCTGGTTGTACCACATTGTAAACGCGGGGAGGAGGGCCTCGGCGGAGTGAGGGAGGTATGAGGATCGAATCGTCAAGTACGATAGGCATATTGATAGAATTATTGACGCGTTGATATATTCGGAAGATGTATTATCCGACTTTCAATTCTCCCAACTCTCGTCTGAAGACAGAAGGAATGAATGAAGGATATGTGCTGATTTACAAGAAAATAGATGAGAAGAGGCAGAGGATTTCTCGTTTTATCTTCATGCCTCCCAGCTCGTATATGACGTTGATAGCCCCCTTCCCAGTTCTTGATTCGAACATTTTTGTAAATGCTTCCAGGGGATAGCACAAGTTGCATAAGCAGGACCTAGGATTCCTTGAACCTGGGAAGTGAATGCCCTAAAGGTTGGGGAACATGAGTGATCCTGAATAGCGCGAGCAATCTGCAGGATTGGGTCACAGAAGCCGTCGATCAAACTCATATCAGGTTGGATGTCGTGCTCCCGTTGGTTGAGCCCTGGGAGATCAGTTGACGTCATCGACGATGCTGTCCAAGAATTACGATTTACATTGTTATTGTGGTGGTGGGTTTCACTGAGGTCAAAATTAAGACTAGAGTCTGGGCACCCTGGGCGTCGTTAAGCACGCAAGTTTTTTGGCCGAGCTCGAACTAATCAAGGTGCGGATAAACAGTTTGCGATTGACTATCTACAGATATTGTAGTAAAACTGTTTTTCGGACGATGTGACAAAAAGAAGAAACCAAGGTGACGAGCTCAGTTTGCCAACGGGCTATCACGGAACGGAAGCCAAATAGAACAAACTCATAAGCCTGCAAGCCGTGGATTATTCATGTCCGCAAAAAAAAAAAAAAGCCGCTTAGCGCTTGCCAGCGACCAAAATGCCCTCCTCATTGAAGAAGCAGTCGATAAGGTTGTTGAATGAACCACCGGCGAATCCGTTAATAAAGTCGCCATTGTTCATGGGAAGGATTTCGTTGTTGATGCTCTGGAGGAAGTTCTCATCGAGGTTCGCGTTCTGGTTGACATTGGCGTTCTGGTTATTGTTGAAGTCGAAGTTATCGAAACCAGGGAATCCGCCGAATCCGCCGCCGAATCCACCATTTCTTTTCACAAGGTCAGACCTCTTTCCGAGGAATTGAAGTTCTCCAGTCTCCCCGTCGAAGGTGCAGAAAGTATCGAGAATGTTGTTGATGGCATTGAAATTATCGAACTCGTTGAACTCGAATTCTTCATTGTCGTTCACATTGTCGTTCAGGTTGACGTTGTAATTTTGGTTGTCGTCGAAATTCGTATCGAAGGGGATGCCGCCAAAGCCATTCATACCGAAGCCGCCACCGAATCCCTGAGGAGCCGCGGCGGCAAGAGTGGTGAAGACAGCAAGAATAGCGTAAAGAGAGGTAGTGAACTGCATTTTGATATCTGAGGATATGTTAGTTTGTGAATGAGTATCACAATCCGCAAGATACTTACTGAGTTCGAAAAATGTCTTAAGGAATGTGTGTAGCTGGAAGAATATAAAAGAGTGTCTGGACTATTGGGCTTTATGGAAGTGCGCTGATGAGTAGGAAGTAGGAACGAGGTCAGAAGGGTGCCTTATATAGGAATTTCAGCCATATTCAGACTTTCTTCGGAGCTCAAATTTCTCCAGCTTCGCTACAGAATGTTAGAGAGTGGATAATATGAGACTGCATGTTAATGCTATCTCAGTTCGGTTTTAGGCCCAAGGTCAGAATCGTGGTGGGACTGACTGGTACATTCTCCTGTGACCTACATATGCTAACTTTGCTGAGAAGCATAAATCTTGAAGTATTAAGATGTACCTAAGCACCGTTAATTAGCGAAAGTTTGCCATGTTGTGGAGTGGAGACAGCGCTATAACCTTAATTTAATGAGCCGAGTTCGAGATTTTTAGGCGTTACCCTCAATGCGTTGCGATCCCAGCGATTTGAATTCATAGCTCTAGCTGCTTGATGAAAATGAGGGCAGTTCGACTTCTGGCCTCAAGCCCAGGCATTCTATATATCAACACAACCATCGGCGGGAGGATATTATACAGGGTATAAAGCAAGGTCCAAAAAGCAAGCAAGTAGCCATGGACACCATACGTGAAATATCGATGCCTGCAGGGCTGTAGCGACAGCTATGGTTTGGGTTCAGGCTGGTCGCGAGAACTTTGTCATCTTGTTTTGCCGATGCGGACTGGCGTTTTATTTTTGGCTTTTGGCTACTTAAATAGTCTGGTAAGATTGGTTGTAGACTGAACCTTACTCGAGTATATACTTGTGCGGGGGGACCTCGAGAAACAATGCACGCATAGCTGCCTTTAAAGTGGGCCCTCGCCACTTTGGCTCGGCATATAGGGCAAAAGGATATATCACCCGTGAGCTGGCGCATATTTATGCTCATCCTTACAGAAGCTAAAATATGTATACACCAACAGAAATATACATATACAACATGGGTGGTTGAGGGCATATAACCCATACGTAGTACTTGGGGTTAACTTCTCAGTACCTGGGCGGCAAGACCATTCAGGGCACAATTTAGGCCGCCATACCCGCACGGCGTATACTCAAGCACATAAAAAACCTTCGTGACTGGAGCAAAATTTAATTGCCTTTATTATGCATAGACGGAGACCTCAAAGCTAATGCAATGTAGTATACAGACGCAAAGCTAGAGGGAAAAAAAAAAGGCCTACAGCATCGCCAGTTCCCAATGTATAAGTCCTTATGGCCGTTCCCACCAACAAGTCAGGCATCTCACTCAAAATCACTCAGCAAACTCTAGCAATTCCTCTAATAAACCCTCCTCCGCCTCCTCAGGGCGGTAGTGGTATCAACATGACGTCTTCTCGTGTATCTCCCTTTCCGTCTTTTCCGAGTTTTAGTATGGCACCTGGTATCCTATCACCGATACAGGGCGAAGTTTACTGGCGCAGCTCTTGTAATTGTAGCTGCATGTGTGCCGGGGGGGAAGGGCGCCCATAATGTGGGACATTAAGGATGGTTTAGTGGTGGTTGCATGGACCGCGGATGCACGGGGACGATCTTAGTAGAGACATGCTACTCCGTACAGATGATGCTCAGAGTGTTCTTGTATTAGAAAAAAGTAGGTATAATCCGAAGCTAGTTTGATATGGTCGACGCAGTCTTTATATTATACAAGGAGTCCCAGCTCTATTTGCCAACATCAGGCTTAAGCAAAATCAAGTAGGTAGACTCAACCGCTCGATATCGCGCAGGCAAAAAAGAGCTTACCTTTTGATAGGTGCTATACAAATATAGCGCCCTAAATTATGAATCGAGAAGACATCCGTCCAGCAATCCTGAATATCTCACTCGTCCAAGTGCGACTTACAGGTCGTCTTCGCAAGCGAAATCAGAAATAATCGAGAATATTCGATGACTACGTTGCGCATGCCAAGGGGGTCAAACCTTGTTTCCTCTGCGCTGAGGTTCTTGTTCTGCACTTTCTTAGATAAGGTTGATTTGGCTGTGTAACCAGTCTGGTACTTCCTTATTCGACTGCTACCGAATACAGTAGTCGGTTCTTAAATGGGAAGTAACACAGGCGCTAATACGTATAGTAGTCTGGTTCTAGCTCAGCCATAGTCTGGCGGGCACCACCTCTCGTACCTCAGCCAATTAGATATCGATCGCATTAGTCTCAGCTATCGTTGTACGCGTAGTCCCCGAGTACTTGCGATGTTCTATTAATGGATGTGCTTTGCACAATCGATTACCAACCCATGGCCACCACTCAGCTGTAGGCTCGAGATATTGTATGTACTATACTCAACCCGCCCAGTAAAAAATATTATTTATTAATAATACAATCCCCCAACAACAGCTTAGGGTTCAGCGTAGGAAAAATAAAACCCGCGTTATTTAGTTGCAGATTGTAGCAAATTTCTTTGGATATCCTCTTGCTGAAGTTCATCCCCAGCCTCCGTCTGCGCCGCGAGGCTCGTTTTCACAAACCCTTTCTCACTCGTCGGTGGGATTTCTAAAAATGGAAGCTCACTCACGATATAGAACGTCTCCCGCTTCGATGGAGTATTGTGAGAAGCTGACTTAGGTGGGAAGAATTCTCGGTTCGAGCGATCTATCACCTCAGTAGGTAGCTCAGCGTAAGCCGCAGTTTCATGCTCCACAAATTGGTACCCGGAGCTGACAGGCTCATCTGCTGGCAATTCGGCTTTGAAATGCAAAAGTTCGCTGCCATTGTAGTTCGAATTCATTGTAGTCGCATGTTGTTGCTTTGACCGCATGGCCTGTTTTCTTGTGAGTGGGAGTCATACAAATGGCTATGGCTTAGGCGGAAATCACCTCAATCATTTTCTCTCTAATTTTTTCTATAGCACCTAGCCTCCGTCCACATTCCTTGACGGCGTCGTGAACGTCAACCTTTCCCAAATACCTTTTCGTCATGGTATTTAACTCTGCAAGATTGTCCCACTCATTTAACTCACTGGTAGCCAAGCCCAGGTCAACATTAAACCTAAAGTAGTCATCCGTCAGAACTCCATATTGTTGAAGAACCGTTTCATTCAACTCCCGATGAACTGTTTCGCAAGCATCGAGCTTGTGGCCTAGCCTTCTTTTCGCAGCTGCTAGGGTTGCCACTCCACCACTATGACCTTCCCGCCGATCGGCAGAATGGCCGTGCTCCAGCAAGGGGCCATTTCCCAGTTTGCCAGTGCCTATACTAAGAATGCACCCGATTTCTCTGCCCTTCCACAGATGCTCAGCTGCCTCTCTGAGAACTGAAGGCGTAGGATTGTAACTGCCAGGTCCCTCGTCATGAAATATATGTTGCCCGATCTGGACAGGCTTGAACAACATCTGTATGGCAGTTGTGGCTGCGCATGCCTGCCAAACCGCACAGTTTGGCTCTAGTAATGCTTCCGCGGGGGAATTATAAGACCTGAGAAGGGCAGGTTCTTGATCATAGAAGGAGCCCTTGAGGATTGCGGTGACAAATCTATGCTCAAATTAGACTAGCAAAGTGAGAGAAGTAGAACACTCACGTTCGGCACCGGCCTGCTCTTGAATCATACAGAACCTCATCGGAGTTTCCTTCAAAACTTAGATCAGTAGCATCACAATACTTCGGATCAACTTTAGGGACTGGTGGGATTTCGATTGCCTCTGTGGTTGTAAGCGGGCACGCCTTGAGATCATTGAGACTTCTCTTTGCAAAGCCACCGCGGAACAACCCCTTGCGGGCAGCGCCTTTGCTACTGCTATCCGAGAAGCTCTTCGAGGCATCATCCAACGATTTACGTCGCGGAGTGTGACTTCCATATTCTGGCATTGTACCAGTAAAATCACAGAAAGTAGCAGCATTAGCCGGCCAATCTGGCGTTGTCGGGCTCTTTGCGCAGTTACTAATAGGAGTTTTATAGCCTTTGGCCCACCCGACAGGCTGGCCAACGGTTTCCTCGTTATCACTGTCAAAGGGATCTTTGGGAAGCTCTGAATCTGTTACATTTCCCTGCTGTCGTATGGTAGTGCGGAGTACTTCCACTAGTTTCGACGCTTTGAATAGAGTGGACCGGAAAGGGACCCCAAACATACGTTTATCGTGTTGGAGTATAGATTGCATCAATGACGGGTACATATCTTTCAACTCAGCCACAGAGAGTCTCAGCCTGCCAAGGAAGATCGCAATAACCCTGTATAAGTTCTTACTTAGAAATTATCCAGAGTGCAAAATGAACACACGTTCAAGGACCATGCAGGTGGAGACACAGTGACTGAATCCTTCGAATTACAGAGAAGCAATCATTACTCACCCGCCAATTCCGGTGCCGCCTATCAAATCAAAAACCTGACCAGTGAGATATGTTATGAGTTTCCCTACCGTCCACTGAATTGTGATGTACTCACTTCGCATGGCTTGGAAGGACGTTCTCCCTTTCGAGCGTCAGGAGCTAGACATATTGTCAACGGAGATTCCTGATAGCTTCATTAGGAATGAAGCTTACCACGCCCGTGAATTGACACAAAGCATTGATGCATAAGCTCCTCGAGAACAAGAATTATTGTATAACCGCGGATACCTCCGCCATCTATGAGACAGTCAATCCGAGAAGCCGGCTGCTAGGAGGACACTAAACGTACCAAGTGAGAGAAGCCGAAGTGGAGGTTTTTTCTTGTTCCTGTCTCGTAGCTCCTGTTCTTCCATTTGTTTCTCTCGCTCTCTTTCAGCCCTCAACTTATTCAGCCGAATTTCTTCCTTGCCCTCTAAAGTAATAACACTGGTAATAGTCTTGTGAGTGTCGCGTCGCTTGTCACAATATCCATCAAACTGTCCCGAAGGCCGTGGACGGCACACCGAAAGTAAATTCTGGGCCTCCCCGGCAGCGGGATATGTTGTAGTTCCCATTGTTACAGGCTCCCTCGAGATGAGCTCGGTAAGTTTCTTCTTACCCCAACCACCCACAGTTTCATCAAACACCAAAGCAGGACGTCCTCGTTGTTCAGTCTGTGGGACCAGGGATACTTGTGTGTCATTGTTCACCATGTCCCTTAAAGCCGTATCGGAGGCACTGATAACCTTCTTGCTTTCGCCGGTTTCACGTAGATTTATCTTCGTAGGAGCTGAGACACACTCCTGCGGGCTCCCTCTGACATGACCAGTACCAGTGCCAGCCCTTTGTGAATATTGTGGAATTGCGGAAGCACTACCGGAATCTGGGAAAGGTACTTCTCCGCTCCTCGTTTCCACCCATTCCTGGCATCTTCTTGCAGCTTCAGATAACCTATCTTGCTGATCATTATCACCCGGTCCGGAATGGTAAGGGAATGAGGTTGACGACGCATATAAGGTTGGAGTGGTCGAACCAGAAGTGCTTGGCGGGGATGTGGACTTGGGTAATTGTGGTGCCGAATAGCTAGACAAAAAATTATTTTTCCTTTTCGTGATTGTCGTCCGCGGCCGCTGGGGACTGAGTCGGTATGCAATTATAATCTCGGCTTCCTCCTGGACTGTCGCGACATCATCGATATCGATATCTTCTGTTTGGAAATTTACCCCTGACTGCGTCGGCGCATTGCCCTTTGTAGCTGCACGTGCAAGGGGATGAAATAGGTTGGAAGTCATGGTACACCTTACAGTGCGCGTGTGTTAGGATGAGTTTGAAGCTCGCGATCGAGTATACTAAAACAGGCTGAATCGTGTCAAGGACGAAGAGGAGCGAGAAGTTATAACAGTGCAACTCGCAGAGGACTCTGCATCAGCAGGGAGAAACATTACCAACCAGAGTATGTCTTACGCGGCGATCGCGAATAAAATTATGCCTGAGCAGGGTGAATAAGAGCCCAGACATACGTAACCAGGCATATACTGGTGTACTGAAAAGGTGTAGAGATTTGTTGGTGCGTATACTTTGCTATTGGTAGACGTACGTGCAATGTCTCAGGATGAACACCGACATGCGCTGCGACCCGGCACTTTCCAGTAAGCACGGCTACCGTACTGCGGCTATGCAATGTATAGATTTTATTTACATATCTGGATTTTTCACATGTCGGGAGTCATATGCATTTACTCTTTCATATTTATAATTCTCATTCAGCAGGCGAATCTGATGCGCAGGGAGCAGGCTCCAAATTATATCAATGTATAGTGATTGTTTGTATATGTGATCAAGGTATAGCTATGGGTAAGAAGTACTTCAAGTTACTTGGTAATACTCATGGGTGGGTTATAGGGCGCCGGGGCCACGGCTCATTATCACCTGCAGCAGCTGATCATGGCCAGTCACGGGGTCAGCAAACATAGTATTTTAAATCTCATACACATGCATATGGGGGCAAGAGGAAAGCTTTAATTATGAAATTTGAATCTCATACAAAAGAAAACCATGGCGGTATGGTACTTATGTTCGACGAGATACCGTAGTATATAACCAACAGCTCGAACTATGCTAGAGTAAACTGGCTGCCTTATTGTACATGTATGAGGCTGGGGCCCAGAGTTATTTGAAAATGGGGGGGTTATGTGGAGACATGTAACTACCATCTGAGGATAATATCTTTTTTTATGGGCCGAGACGAGGTTATGCGCGCGAATATCTTGAAGTGGTAGGTCATTACCTATGCATCAACAAGGCACCTGAAGTTTACATTTATATTTATATGCTACAGGAAGACTGGATTAATATTATTATTCAGCATGGACGACTGTCGAGGTTTTGAAGGATTCCGGTAAGAAGGGCGATTGCAACTTTGTTAATATGACCCGACTCGGAGCTAGTGACAACACAGCTTTTCTTAACATATTGGTGTTATTCTTCCATCTCGGTATCAGCTTGGAGCTAAGCCTCCACGTTTGGGTCTTACACTACTTCCCCTGTGAGAGGGAGAAGAAACTTGAAGCCCTCATACGTCTCCTTTCCCAGCCATATGGCACATATTAATATGGACTACGCATACAGATTTAGTCAAGCTCAAAGGATGAGGCAGTTGAGGGACCTTTTCATGTTCAGACCAGGTCTAGTAGGTATATACAGTATATAAGCATCCATATGCATATGGTGGTCGCAGTACCTAATCAACCGGCTGTATGGATGTAGCTGAACGCTGAATGATGGGACTATGTAGTTGGACTGCTTATGTACGGCCACAACGACGCCGACATAATATTTCCTTAGTTCGACTGTTAATAGAAATAAATATGCACATAAGTATGTAAGTATGTATACATAACCGATGCAACCACGCGACCTCGAGACCACCCCAATTTTTGAGATATCTCAACAACTACCAATAACTATATAATAGAAATTCACGAGCATGCCCTCTAGACTATCTACATGCTCTAGACTTGATACAAAAAAATAATAAAATTAATACTTGGTATACCACCTGCCTCAATAACTGCCTTCACCCAACGGGGGCATAGGTCTAGCTAGATTCTCAATGATAGCAGGGTCCAACAGCTCCCAGCAATGGATGATAGCATCAGCTAGTTTCGGCTTAATAGTTTCCGGGCTACCCGACATGTTGATGAATTATGGGTAGTACTTGTGAAGGTTTGCTTTGAGGTGTACCCAGACGTGCTCAATCGGGTTAAAGTAGGGTAGCCATTCTATGACTTGATAGCCTGTACTAATAAACCATTGCTTCACAGGGCCATAGGTATGTATTGGGGTATTGTCTTGCATGAATATCCAGTCATCCTGATGGAACTCTGGTAAATAATTCTGCAAAACCTTAAGATAGACCTATCCAGTGACCCCCCTCTTTTAGCCTCTGGATCTCTACCATTTCCACCATAAGACCCTTCTCTGCACTGGCAAAACAAGCCCATACCATCTGGGAAACTGCTCCAGACTTTTTTTGGGAGTGATACAATCCTTCTTCCATTTTTCTCCCGGTGTGTGAAACACCTAAATAGGCTTTGCCTTAGAAGATTATTCAACAGAACATCTATCACTCCAATTGACCTTAGGCCATTGTTCCTCCGTCCAATCCTTATGTGCAACAGCCCTTAACTGCAATCTCTGGCTCTAGAAGTGGTCTCTGAGCTGCTCACCATTTTTTTGATATCTGCCTGTCTTAGTCGTCTCTGTAGGGTTCTCCGGGACACCCCCCCATATTAATAGACAACTCTCCCAATGTCTGATGCCTTTCTCACAAAGCAGCTCATATAATTGCTCTATCTGTCCTTATAGAAGTCTCCCGTGGCCTCCCAGCTCGTGCGGACTTATATTTAATTTGATGTGTGGCTGCAACGATGGACTGCATTGTGGTTTTGGGGACCCCAGTAGCACTGGCAATTTGACCATAACTTTCTCCAGCGTCACGGCGCCCAGTAAGATAAGCCCGCATCGTAGGAGATAATTCGCGATGTCTATTTTCTTCGGCACGTCGTCTTTGCGTGCGTGGATAGGTTTTGGTGCCATGGTAGGGTGTTGAAGTTGAAGTGCGGGGCTGCGATCGCACGTTGCGACGCAGCGGACGATCACTTATGGCATGGAACTATACCTAGGCCGCTCATGGCAGTTGGCCTGCCGTGGAGGAAAGGTTCAGGAGGGAGATTGCCATGACGGGCACAGCTAGCCACGAGGGAGCATAGTCACTGTGCCATTCATAACATGCACAGCTGACAAGAGCTGACATTTATACACCACGGCTCTATCCTGAGCTGATGTATGTGCCTATAATGACTGCCATCATGTTGAGCGTTTGCAGTTGGGGACCTTGTCAGTGTTGGGAGGATCGAGCAAAAGCCGATAACAAGCAGCTTTATTTTGTCTCAGCCCGGGCCAGAACACCGTAACTTCTACGTGCTCGGCAGAGATATTCACCTTTTACATACGTAAATTAGACATACCGCAAGGCAAAGCTGTCGTAAAGATGTGGCGCAACCCCAGTAAGCTTTTGCACTCGAGGCTTTTTACCCAACTGTCTTGTCTCGTCTCGTCTCGCTTTGTAGTACCTGCGAGGCCTCTATCCAACAAAGGCTTTACAGTATTCCTCTGGAACTCTTGAACTTTATGCAGAACTCAGATTACTATACTTACAGAGTCAGACAATACCGGTGATGTTACTGGCAGTAGGGGCAAGCAACAATTAACTTAGCACGTGCTGCACGCCAGGCCTTCAGCTCATTTCGTATTACTGTCAGTTGTTCCGGCAAAGTAAACTGCACTAAAGTATGTCGCTGTGTTACAAATAATCTGAAAGTATAGTATCTATTGTCACAGCAAATACACTTCACATAAGGATTATGACTGCAGAAGTCTTTCCACGGGCTTAACCACACGAACACAGGTTGCCCTTCAAGATCCCGTTGCCCCAATCTCAGAACCCCTCCAAGCGAGCAAGACGTTCTATGCAGGAAGAACACTCATTAGATGAAGCAATTACAAGGCCGTCCACTTATACAAGGCGTTGACAGTGCCCACAATGAGTAGTTTATCAGTGCAGGGATGTTAGTCATGGAGGATGAAAGTATGTTAGATTCAATTTATGTTGCTAAGTACGCATCTAGATGCTGGTTAACTAGTTAAATTTGCATAGGCCTGTTGAAAAAACTCTTGCTCTTGTCAGCGATGTTATAACAGTACGTTAAAATTATTTAATTCAGTAATGGTATTCCACTGCCACAGCGGCCTAAAACATACATATTAAATATACACTAGACTAGCACACATATGCATAAACATACAGCGTATACAGTGTGAAGCTGTAAACACATGTACTGCGTAATGTTATTTCAGAGTATATCAATCAATGGGACCCGGGCCCGGCCCGCCCGGGTTCTCAAGCAAGCTTTTATTCTTCTTTAAGGTCAGCGCTCACATAACTTATATTCTACTCCATGCCTCCGTACAAATACCTAGCCTACTGAACCTAGGAACTAACAAAGGATATTCAAGCAAACCTTGTTCATGTGGTCTCCCTCAAGAACGGTCTTCGTTGCCGAACTTACTAGTCAAGACCAGTTTTGGATTTGCTGTCCAATTCCCCATCATTTATGATCGATCCTGACTCCTAAACTGATTCACGAGCCGGGGTGGCGTACCTGTGATTGTAAACTTGTGTCACGTGACGGCCTGAGATTGACATCGAGATGGTAGTCTGGTTGCATAATGGCTATCTCGGGTCCTGTGAGATCAAGAGAAGATTAGGGGATGGGAGTGGACCTGCACCTATCGTGTCTGGTTGGCACAAGCCCCTCGTAGAACCAGACAACACCTATTGTAGTTAGTCTCGTGCCATCGTAGGTAGTCTACGAGAGGCGGTGCCCGCCAGTCTAGCCATATTGTAATCTGGTTGCAAATCCAAACCGGCCTAGTCTGGTGTGCACCAGGCTCGTCATACGACCCTTATGGTTGTGCACACGAGTACTGAGATAAAAAAAAAAAAAAAAAAAAAATCTCGTAGACAGAGAAAAATAGTCTGGTGGGCACCCCCTCATGCGAGGGGCTTGTGCCAACCAGACTAGTGGGCATAGAGATACGGGCCAAGAGGCAAGTAGAGAATACAATGCAGCGGGTCATGCAAGCATAAGCCATAAGCCTGGACTAAAGCTTAAGTAGACTCCCCACTTACTTAATCTTGTTGGCACAAGCCGCTCGAAGAACGTCCTCTATAATTAAACCAAGATAATAAATAGGGTTTGCTAACAAACATGCATTGCATCTTGTGCCAACCAGACTAGCAAGTGGACCAAGAAACGTTGAACGCTCTGGGCTAGATTCTGAGAGCTGAATCAGCTTTTTTTTTCTTGCATGAAATTATGTTCTGCTCTCAAGAATTCTGAATAAACAGTAATACTTCTTTAATGTGCTTAAGAAAGCCTGATTATTTTTTACTTTAGTAAAATGCACCATTTAAATGTTTTTACCCAGGCTACTTTTATTAGGGTATTCAAACCTAAAATAATCGATCGATTAAATGCGAAAAATTTAGTATAGTCTCTAAAGTGAAAATTCCCACACAAAGAACAGCGATTAAATGGGTTCTTGATCGCCCGTCATGATCGAACGATCAAATCGTCTAGATCACATGTAGTCATAAGACACAGTAATTCGATAAGACACCCGTCTCGCACCCGTACATACTTGTATAAGCACCTCGCCATGGTCATGCCGCACGCGAGTATTGAATTAAAAAAAAAAATACTTGTATAAGCTAAGACACTCATCTCGTACCTCTACTCATCAGCATACTCTACGCACCCGTACATATCCCTTGATCGTGCACTTTAATCGCTCCCTATGATCGAGGGTCGCTCAATCTTGAACGAGTATTTTCGGCTTAGAACATCGATTACAATTTTCAACTTAATCGATCGATTATTTTGGGTTTGAATACCCCTATTTTATCTAAGCAGGTAAGTACTTACATAGATTCAGACGCTTATTTTAACTTTTGATTTTTTTGAACTCACAACACGTATCGATGTTCTCCCGAGCACGAGGCCTCTGAGATCTGGCAGTTTCAGGCACCGCTAGTACTCTCGCCAAACACTATAGTAGTAGTCGGCAACTGCTTTAGAGATGGTCTGGCTTGACCTGGGAATCACACTCTGACGCTCCAGCAATGCTTTCGCGTCCTATTGGTCTTACTTGTTACAACCCACCTCGCGGGTGCGTTGTCATTGGAAGCATTAGGACAATATGATTTAGTTGGATGAGCCCGAGGGCTCCATGGATCAGGTTTATCGTTGCTTCCTGTTGAAGGAAGTGTATGGGAACGATGCGGTACTGTGCTTCCATGAGACCCTATGCAAGCCACATCACCCATTTGCTCATGTCTCTGAATCTCTGGAGCTTTACAAAACATCCCCGACTGTCAAGAAGACATAAAGAGTTGCGAGGAACTTGGTCACTCGGTAAGACCTCAACCGAGAATCCTATATGCCTTCATATTAGCAGATCTAGCCCTAGAGTTCAAGTCTAATACAAGGCACTCATTAAAAGGAAATATGTTGTCCCGCTTTATACCTTTGTCAACGCACGAATAAGAAGTTTTCTGTAGCGAGTCAAAGCATGGGAATATACTTCCCTGTGACGATACAAATCTCTTTTGCCCCCAGAATGGGTATCAGTGCCCAGCCGCGTTCAATGGAGGATGCTGTCGTTTTGAGCAAAGATGTGACCACCAAATGCTTGAATGGTGATGCTCCTCAGAGCTCAGCCGAGGTTGACCATTACTATGGGTGGATGCTAACAATGGCCGCCCGCGGTCAACATCGACATTATCAAACACGATTGGACTAACGATGAAATATAGACTCGGGAATACAGAGGAGGAGGAGGAGTCAGAAACTCTTCAAGGTGCTCGCACGACCTTGTACCAAGGAAATTTACACTATGACCAAAACGGGGGAGGGCACGACATAACATCTCAGTTGCCGCTATCAGTATTACAGTCTCCTCGTACCTTCAGAATGCATCTCAAACAAATACACCTACTAGTGCTACCTCTATGGCCGATGAGAAAAGCAGTGATTCAACCAAGTATTCTTTAGAGGTGTATAGGTATTCAAACCACCTCTTATGATCGTCATCACTTTATTGTCAACTTGTTTCGTGAGTTTGAGTTTAATGAAATGTAAGTTTGTTACTGGACTTGAACTTGTACTAGAGGCTTAGAATTGTCTAATTCTACTTATCATCCGCCGCGGTATGAGTGTATTTCACATCTCGCGGCCAACTATATCATCCACCGAGCTATATCATGATCAACCCCTCATCATCTCCCTCAGAAGCCCCGACAAACCGTAAAACTAGAACACAAGGTTTGGGACGAAACTGGGCTGTCATAACCACACTCAACTTTAGCCGTTATCCCTCCAGTTATAAGTAGATGAATGAAACCACTCGAATACCAGCAAACACCTGAGACCCAGCGTTTTATAATGCTTGGGAACACAAGTAAAGATAAGGAGAAAAAAAAAGGGAGGCTCATCAATGATTGTGGTGACATTGTAATTCCTCCGTATGAAACCAAAAGAAAAAAATAAAATCAACCAACAAGCCTGGAGTAGTCTCGTTAAGCCTGGAAGGGAATCTCCACAACCATAAGAAGCAAATGTAAAGGAACTGTGCTCGGCACAGTGGGATACTCGAAGCGTTTTTTAAACGGGAACGACTTAACACATATCAACATAATCAAACACTTTGGCTAGATATCCAGCCATACGGGGTCTGAGTATGCGAACTCTATCCGTACGTTAACAGCATAGCGCCTGCAAAGCACGCCTCATGCGTGACCAATTAAGCGCGAGTTAACGCGTTTTCAAACTGGAAAGTTACTACTACCTCATCTAGTCCCAAACAGATAACCAGCAAAATAAACGCAAATCCATGATGTAGAGAACTCTAGCTGGTTGGCACAACGACCTCGACCGACCTCGACGTTGTGCCAACCAGACTAAGAGAACTCTACAGGCGAGGCCTTTCTTCCTGATCCTTTTCATCCTCCACTACCAAGGTCCGAGACTAGTCTCAGTAACGAACTTTACTCACTGAAGGCCCTATGACGAAATCTACTATAAACCAGTGCATGTAATTGGCCCGGAGCTATGCTTGCTTGATCATGAAACTCATCCGGAATCAATCGTGATGCATATGGTTAGGTTATAACTGTAGCTAGCTATAGACTCGGCAAAAACTGATCAATATCGTACCTGTGACGAAATGAGCAGATCACCTTGGTTAGCGAATCAAATTAAATGATTTTCTAATAACTGAAATCTTGTTATATATGTGATGCTCTATCGTTTGAAGTGCTACTTCTCATATCACTGTCGCAAACGTCATTGTCACCACCAGTTCCCGAATCAAGTATATAATGTTCAGAACTGCTGCCCGAGGAGCCTTTCTCAGTTCTGGTACTGTTTCTGCTACTCATCGTGTTTTCATTCCAGCATTTGCCTCTATTAGAGATTCGCGATTCGTGTGTTCATATTCCACCACTTCACATTTATCAAATATGTCTATGACCGTTACCGAAGCTATCACACATGATCACAGGGAGCTGGAGGATTATTACAATAACATAAAAAAAGCTCCAGATCATGACACTGCCACAAGGTGGCAGAATCAATTCGTATGGGAGCTGGCTAGGCACTCGATTGGAGAAGTATGGCACACCGGGATTCATGACAGTTTTGAGCCTAGGGAACTGACGTGGATTAGGAGTTAGTTGTCTATCCTGCTTTCGAGAAATATCTTGGGGATAAAGGAAAGGATATGGCAAATCAAGACAGAGCCGATCATAACCAGGTATTTATATATATGTAGTCCCAAGTACTTTAGTCTGCTAAGCGGTGCTGTATAGCTCAAAGTCGAACTTAAGAAATTCCAAAACTTGAAGTCAACAGACCCTGACTTCGCTCCAACTCTGGACAAATTATTCAAAGATCTTCAGGATCATGTCAAGAGCGAAGAGGCTGTTGATTTGCCCACCCTTGAAAAGGCGTTGACTGATGATGTCACGGCGGACATTGCAAAGACCTTCGAGAGGACTAAGATGTTCACGCCTACTAGGAGCCATCCCAGTGCTCCCGATAAGCCGCCCTTTGAGACGGTTGCTGGGTTGTTGGCAGCACCACTTGATAAGTTATCAGATTTGTTCAGAAAGTTCCCAACTGAGAGCACACCGCGAGTCGGTTAGCTTATATGCAGGTTAGTTGAGAGCATGTATGCCGTTTAGTTGGGTGCTTTTATGCAGGTTAGTTGGGAGCATGTATGCAGGTTAGCTGGGAGCATGTATGCAGGTTAGGTGTTGTATGTAGGTTAGTTTGGAGTGTGTATGCAGGAGTTTGAACATGGCAAACATGGAGGAAAACTCCGGCTCACTATCTTAGGCATTATTTCTACGGCGGATGGAGCTTTGTTTTCTCATGGTATGTTTTTATGTTATTTAATTCACTTTTCTAAAATACAATGCAAAGGGGTGATATGTGTACTCTTTAATCTCTACGCAACTCACCCCTTCTCGAAGCGAAGGACTCATTTCGGCAAAGCCGTAATTCTATTTTTGTCGCCTTTAGACATCGGCATAGATCAGTCTAGTCTCCAAGGAAGAGGCGTAGATACCCTGGTAGCATCTTTCTGCAGTATACTAACCACTAAGCGCCAATATAGTACACACCGCCGCAGATGGAGCCTCATCCGGATTACGAAGCTGGGTACTTAGTAAGGTTCACCCCCACCTTCCCCTCTTCCTCATCGCACAAACCCTCTACAATCGCCGGACGAGAACTTGTGAACGACAACCCTACAGACTTCGGAACCAATACATCACGTACTTACAACGGAACTCTAAGTCTTCCTGTTACATCAGGTTTGCACGCTTAGCAGAAGCAATATGGCAGCGAATGATTACTATGGCGGACCTCCACCAGTGTACCCCCCAGGCCCACCGCAACAACAGCAGCAAGGCTATGGTGGATATTCCCCTCATCAAGGGGCTCCAGGATATTATGCTGGACCTCCACCTCCAGCCCCTTATGCACCTGGTTCAGATAGCACCCAGCACCAGTTTGCTCATTATTTACAACAACCGCAACACTATCCTCCTCAGGTTTATAGTCCTATACTTTTGCTTGTCCGCCTGTATATGTAGTGTACCCGTTGCTAACGAAAATGCACTTTCAGCCACAAACAGGATACCTTCAGCCATACCAACAAGGGCAAGTAGTCCCCTACGGACACCCCAGCTCCCGCCCTGCATCTCCGCTACCACCTGGACATAATTATGACACTACACTTGGGCCTGATGGAGGTCCCCAGGACCGTGGACTCGGCTCCACTCTCATTGGTGGAGTTGCTGGGTCCACTCTGGCCCATAAAATGGGTGGAGGCGCGCTTGGAACTATTGCTGGTGCTGTCGGAGGAGCCATCCTAGCAAATGTAGCGAGTCACAAGATCAAAGACAAGAAAAAGAAGAAAAAGAGCAAGAAGCATGGTCATTTTAAGAAGAGGGGCAGTAATTCAAGCAGCAGTGGTAGTGACAGTGATAGCTCCCGGGGCTCAGGGAGAGGACATCACGGGAAGAGATATATCATGGGGTACTCCTCCGGGGGTGGCAGTGTGTTTGGGCCACCACATAGGAGAAAACATCATGGTTCTGATTCCGACTAGACGAAATATTTTTGCGGTGCTTTTCTGTTTTCTATTTTGGTTATTGGGCAGAGGGTATGATACCCAGCCTGTTTGCTCGCACTTATTTCATTTCACCATTTTGTCTTCTAACCTTCTCAATTCGGCTGTCTATGCATCCTTATATTGTGGTACTCAGTTCTGTGCTCTTTTCACCTGAGATGTGCTTTGTTTATTATTGTTAGGTAGCGAAGATTTTTGCTACCCATCAGAATTTTTTTCAATTGGGGAAATTGTATGGTGGAAGATTTTATAAAACTGCTCACTAACCAGACTAGTTCTCGCGTCAGTGCATCACGACCGATATACCAAGAAATATAACGCTACGTCATTGGTTTGGTTGCACGAAGAAGTTATTCGCTCGTGTGCTACTGTTGAAGACCTTCCATATGTTTCTATTGGGCTTATGTGACTCAATCAATACGCAGGATGTCGCCTTACACAAACCTATCTGTTGGGACTTCTATGCTGACTGATAGATCAGCCACTGCGTGTAGAAATAGATCCATGTGTTGTGTCATTGGAGCGCACAACTCTCTAATGTAGTGTATATACCAAGACGATCAGACTAGGTGTCAGCTGAGAATGCTGAGGTGCTAGTCCTGAGCTAACACTTCTTTGTTTTGGGCGTTTGGCAGTTACAGTTCAGTCTAGTTGGCACAACACATGGAAAAAATCGGGGTGGATGAGAACAAGTCCTCGATGGGCATGGTATAGTCTTTGTGGAACCCTGGCGATGCCCAAGGCTTTCCGATCTGGATGTAAGAAAAAAAAATTCTCAACAACTCTGTTGCTATCAGAAGTTGGTCCTCTCAGTCTATTATTATTCAAACTGCTATGTGATATTCTCGTCCGACTTAGTAAGTCAAATCACCGCGGGTGTCGCTTCTCAGGGAGAATAGGGCAGAAAAAGAAGAAAAACAAAGCCCCTCTCCTGAATCACAACATTTATTATGTAAAATAATAAATACTCTCCACCTCTGCCTCAATTATCATATAATTGATACTTACAACATTGATTCATCTAAAATATAAGTACGGTTATATGTTCAGTACAAGTCAGGAATATCGTAGGCGTGGGGGGCTACAGCTGCAGCTGTAGATTATTGACCAGAAGTCATGATCGATAATGACTACTACTGGTTGGCACAGTAGTTCTAAAATTAGTAGACGCGATGTAGAACATTTCTTTTAATTCTTCTCTTGCTTCTGCTCCCTTAGCTTAGGGAGCAGCCTTTGTTGTGTAGACTCAGCATGTAGCTGCTATAGATTACTTTCCGTCTAGGAATTTAGGCTTACATTAATCCATTTGTATTATGCCTTGTCAAGTGAGACAAGTTGTAGTTGGGAGATACCACAAATTCCAATTCGTGAATTCAAATATATATATATCATCGAGTAGAATACACCACCGTAGTTTTTGCAATTGCTTCTCGGCATGCCTTGAACGCGCTGCGCGGGGAAGTATTCCGAGTCTGCATTACTTACAGGAATTTCAATCATATACAATAAGCGCGAATACCCTCGGTGATTTGTCTTATATTTTTCTTGTGGCTTGACATGTCGACACTGAGACTCGGATTTTTATGACATCTAATCTACATCACACTTTAAACGATAGCGACCCAATAAAAGTGTCAGACCATATTTATCCTTTGGTTTATTCGATACCCTGTCCCCTTACCCTGTTACATGATACAAAGGATGTCACTTTGCTTCGAATTGTCTCATCGCCGTGAACCAGCATCTTGTGGTGGGCACGATTCCGGTATTTCAAGGCAGGGGCTGAATATCTTTCAGCTGCTGTAGCTCAAAGCCGAGATTGCTGAGAATAGCTTGATCAAATAAATTTACCTGGTTCTTGTTACATTGGCGGAAACCTTTGGTCAGTAATTTGATACAAATACAGCTCCAAACATGTCAATTCCTTTGTCGGAAGTTGGGTCACATCGGTACCCATACCAATATCATCGAGCCACCAGCCAGGACGACGTCGAGGAAGACGATGACCATACGAAACACGCTATAACCACAAGAACGGTAAAGTTCATTAGCCCTGACGAGAACATAACTCCTGCCACCGAGGACCCCAAACGGCAAGATCTAACTACGAGCTCGGAACAACTATATTCAAACATGGAGGCTCCCGGGAGTCCGGATCCGCACAAGGGTCATGAAGAGGGTTTTCAATGGCAAAGGCCTGTAAGCGAGCCAGATAGTGGGAGTGGTGAGTCTAAATCGGCGGGGAAACGGGCTGTCATAGTGACACCTGAGGAGACAATGGACCCTAGTGCTTCAGGTGGGGGATATCGAGCACCGGATCTCGATAGTCTCTTGGAGTGTCCAATTCAAGCCGGCGAACCTTCAGCTTGGCCAAGTGGGAGGGGTCATAGAAAAGCGAACTCTGATGGATCCGCAATCAGTGAAGTTAGTAGTGTGTTTGGAGATACAAGTCGAAAAGAAAAGCGAAGAAGTCTTTCAGCCACCTTAGGCGAGAAGGCCTTCAAATCACCTATCTTAACGAAGTCCAACATAACGAGTACGGCATCGAGAGATATGCAGCCACATGAAATCATTGACCAAAGGGCTGAGATGACTGCAACATGGGGAATTTACTGGTATTTGCCATCGTTGATGGTGGCCGTGTTCATTGCAGGTTTGATTGGTGCCCTCGGCCATCATGCGTTCTACAAAGCTCTAGACGGAAGGAGAAGTGTAAATCAGCTATCAATGATTCGAATTGGGACTGCATTCGCCTTCTTTGTAAAGGCTAACTTGGTTGGTGCTATTGTTTTGGCGTATAGGTTAGTTTTTTTCTATATCACTACCTTCTTAGATAGTTTCAATGATTATACAAGTTAATCAACAGTGAACTGCACTCTTGTCATATTTATAGTACTAACACCTACTTTAACATGGCAGACAACGGATTTGGCTCACGGTGAGGAGGAAACCAATGAGACTCAAGGCTATTGATGCCCTGTTTGGGGTGATAGAAGACCCAACATTTTTCCTCACTACCCCAGAGATGATTATGAACTCAAAAGTGGCGTCTGTGATGGCAGTGGCTACTTGGTACGTGACCCGGCCTCGGCAGTTAGCTGACGCTATAATGGACTGCCCAGCGCTTGTCCTTTAACATTCAAGCAAAGTGCTAATGATATTCTGTTGATGCAGGCTCATTCCCATCGCTTCAGTATTGTCACCATCTTCATTGACTTCTGAAGTCAGTTTGATACATGTCGACGGCATTTGCAAGGTGCCCGTCTTGAATTTTGCTGCTGAGAATGATTACAATTTTGAGACTGCCACCGAGTTTTTTGGCAATTCACTTGCATTTTACAATTACACGGATATGATCAACCGCACGGGAAATTCAACGTATGACATGCCTAGTTATAGAGGCCAGCGACTGGAAGTCCAGGCCATATACAACAACGGTCCTGTCGGCCCTCCTGACACGCCGTGTGAGGCATACAACTGCACATACACAGTTACAATGCCCGGGCCAGGCTACAAGTGTGAGAATGTCAGCGAGGATTCAGTCCTCTATCGTCGTATGCCGCAGATGGTGAGAAAGGAGAACTTGGCACCTCATGGAATGTATCTCTACTACGCGAATGTCACCAATGGAGATTTTCTTAGACCACAAAACAAGTCGACATCCGACCCACAGAATGTGGACTCAGACTGGATAGTCGGAACGTTTCTTTACGAGCCTGAAATCTGGATTGGATATGTGGTCGACACTGGGGAGAAATTACCGGAACCCATAGTGGTTAATGCAACAGATGAAGATAGGACAGTTACCAACGAATGGACTACCAAACTAGAACCCATAACTTTCCATTGCGCTTATTATCATGTCAATTATACCTTCAATGTTAGCTTCGTTAACACGCAACAGCGGGTAAAGGTCCTCAAGGTTGATTACCTACGACCGGTGATAGATACGATTTACGGAGATCCAGACCCAAGAGGGGACGGAATAATCCTACCAGATTCCAAAAATTTCATACGACCAGGACAGGACGACTACAAGCTAACCGCGGTGTACCACTCTATAGGGGCTCGCTTGAGAAGGTTCTTAAATGGTAAAATTTATATAGACAAAAACGTACCGTACACTATGTCCGAGGTCAGTATGACAAAACTTGTGGACCAGAAAACTTCATTTACCATTCCAAACTTGGATGAAGGTGTTAAAGAACTCCACGAGGATATTCTGATCACTCTCTGGGGTGCCTCAAACTTGGTCATCTCCAAAAAGGAAGACGTTCCTTGTAAGATGTCACGCTATTCCAACAGATTTAAGTACTATGCGCAGAATCTATGGATTGGGTATAGCATCGCCGTGGCAGTAACGCTTGTTTCCATCATGGTCGGTGCACACTCGTTGGGGAGTAATGGAATTAGCTCAGATACATTATTCTCAAGAATATTGGTCACAACACGGAATCCAACCCTGGATCACCTAAGTCGGGGAGCTTGTTTGGGGTCCGACCCCTTCCCACGGGAGTTGGAAGAGACAAAGTTAAGGTTCGGTGTCTTGCGTGAGGGCGGAGCTTCGAATGTCACAGGATTGGGCTTTGGTGGGATGGAGGGGAAACCAGGACACTGCGCGTTCGGAACGATTCATGAAACGACGGAAATTGTTAAAGGTGGACTTTATGCGGGATTGCCCCTCCCCAGAAGTAGAGGTGGATTGGGAAGTTTGGATTTGGATAACGACTCTACCAGTGATGAGGAGGAGGGAGGAGAGGATATCTTTTACGATCTAGAGCCAGAAGAGGAAAGAAAGGTACCACTTTTAGCCTGCGGGAAAGATCGTCAGGGCGGATCTAATTATTGATAGACTTGATGTTTTTGGATATTGCCTCGGATATTTGGATGGTTCATTTTGCTTTACAAAGTTACTAGTAGTTCATGTGTTTTCTGATAACCTTAGCTGTTTACAATGGTTCTGCTTCATAGCGAAATTGCAAATACCAAATCATGAGGTTTTCCATGTTGCACAAATCTAAGCACCTTAACCACTGACCTCGTCCTAACCTCTATTTCAGTACCGACTTAGTGCTAGGGGAATCCCGCCGGATGACCTAGTTATTCCTATCAGAACACGTACGAAATGGCAAACCTCGGATCAAATCTCACCAAACCCATACCAACATCTCTATCTCCACCATAGCAGAAAGTGGCGTAAAGAGGCTTATCTCGCGATTCTTCATTGGAAGGAAGATTTTCATGAGGCTCAGAGAACGCCAGATCTATAGACCAGTTTATACTACACTGACAGGTGTCGGAGTAATAAACATGTTAAAATCCGATACAAGCATATTGCGACATTATATTGAGGTTTCTAATTTATATATAGGCGGATACATGAGTACCCTCCTGGATTTCATGCTCAGATCTCACGAGTTGGGCCCTCGGCTGGAGCCGTGAGACATGCAGGAGAGCAGAACCCCCCTGTCGCGCGAAACAGTCCGCTTGAACCTAAGAACTATTAAAGTATACGCATATAAGCACTCAATGAGCAGAGTAAGTATGTGCAATTAGACTATGACGGTGCAGAAAAGAAGACTACAGGCGATAGAGAGGGTCTAAGCAGAGCTGTTAGCAAGACCCGGTCCAAGTGCCAGGAATGTGATCTCTACCTATCTACTTCTTCCTATGTGAATATTATTTTCAGCGTTTCTTTTTGTATCATAGCATGTAGATTGACCTTAATCTAAAGGTACATTAATTTTGTGCGACCGGATTGTCGCAGCACGAGAAACGCATCGACAGGGGCCGCTTGGCTGCATGTCAACTCCGTATGGGTATAAATTAAACGAATCTATACATAGCACGTGTTATCGACATGTGCACTGTGCACCGAAATGGAGGCGCGGCATGAAGGATATAATAACACACAAGAGGATTACATTCCAAGCGACATCGATATCGTTTCATTGAGTTTGCATAATGTTGCTGGTCCCTCACAAGAAGCACCGAAGTATGTAAGTATGTATGTGCTTAATATATGTACTAATATATGTATGTATCCGTATGTAGTTATGTACTGTACTTACTGCATTCAGCCATATGGGGCTGTGAACTTGGTACTACCTGTACTTAACCATGGTACAGTCCCGCCCAAAATTCTGGTGAGACAACCGCACGCAGTTCCCCACGATATATGCACGCACCTAGGTCAATAATGGAGGCGCATAAAGTGGCTACAGCAGGAGTCACGTGAGAAGGATAAGGCTAGGACCACAGATATAGTGTATGCGGTGCGCATGCATCGGGTATGCAAATACCAGGAGGCCGCATCTCCTCTAGCGCCTGTCCTTGTGCGGTTTGCACTGGCTGTACTTAGTCGTTGGAAGTTGGAACTCCTCGTGGGGAGTGATCTGGAGTCCAGGCTAAGTGATCTCCCACCGATTTCCCTTCCCCGCTAGTTGGTTGAGAACTTGTTCTGCGGCGAGTTCTGAAAAAAAAGATGTTTTGCGAAAAGGAGACAAAGACGCGGCGGCGCGGCACAGGATACGTACGTACTGGTATTCTAACGTTTCCTAGGGAGTCTCTGCCTATCTCTCCATGCGCCTCGGTGATGGTGCTGGCATATCACTAGTACCCCTCCGTTCAAAAGGCCAATAAATTGGTTCCTGCAAGTCAACGTTAAGTACTCTATTACAGGATTTGTAAGTAAGTATTGTTGTATCATCTGGACAAATCCGGAGATGCAGCCAGGAGATATCGATGGTTCCGCCTCACTCCCCCGACCGAAATAAACCAACCCAACCCCTTCCCCCATGCAAGTTCCTCGCGGCCGTCCACCCCAGCTTCAGCCCTAATAGATCGTCCCGATACCCAGTTACAAGCTAAGTACAGTGCTGGTAAGTTATGTGCTGTATTTCGTCTGCGAGACGTGAGCTCGCTCTCTACACGGTTAGGTTGTCGTACTCCGCCATTCTTATGCGCGTCGAGGAAGGCAAGTGGCTTGCTATCCCCGGTGGACAGGACGAAAAAAGCTGACCGTCGATTGGCAGGCATAGACGGCTCCTGGGCTGCATTGAGCCCCCATACCCCATTGCTGGCAGCCACTCAAGAGAATTAGTACAGTAAGCCAGCCGCCAACACGGGGGCTTGCAGGGGCTGCACCCATATTCCAAGTTTTTAAATACTGGAGAAGTACCCACAGACTTAGGAATCTTCTTTCGAATTCTACCCCTCCCCAGTCAGGCAATTGGTGCATCTTTGAATTCGTTTTCAAAGTGTCTCGTGAATACAGCCTTTTGAATTTTGTCCCGCCAGACAGACACAATGAGGCTGTCACTAAACTTCCTGGGGGCTCTTGTTCTGGTATTTGGTGTTTCCAACATTGTCGCTATAGCACCACAAGGGAAGGGACAAGTATCACCTCCCACTCCAAGTTACGATAAAAGTCCAGACTCAGGCAGGAAAGAAATTCTTGTGACTGTAGCTAAGGTGAGTTTACATAACCTCTCCACCTCCTCATGCCTAGCTAATATGGCAATAGACAGCCCATAGATTCAATCCCCAGATTGTTAATGCAACAGTTGGCGATGTTATTAGTGAGTTGTCTTTATTCTCAACGGTTCCTTGCGTGCAGGAGCTTACACATGCGCATTTTGATAGAATTCGAATTCTATCCCGTCACGCACTCGGCCACTCTGGCGGATTACAGATCCCCCTGTGTTCCATGGAGTGCTGAGCACATTGGTGATAAGGACATTTGGTCTGGATTGATTACGGAGGAGAGAGCTCGTACGAATGTATGTTTGTGAAATTGTTCATTGGATTTAATCATCAGCAAACAAATACTAACAAAGTGCGAAATAATAGCCACAAACCTGGTCATGGAGGGTTGATACGAGAGACCCTCGCTTCTTCTATTGTAGCAGTGCCGGTTCGTGTGCAGGCTGGGGAATGGTTTTCGCTGTTAATCCGTACGCTTTCTTGCCCTATTGTTTTTGTGGGCTACAAAATAACGATATATAGTTCCGCCGATCAAACTTTCGAAACATTCAAAGAGAATGCATTGCAAGCTGATTATGAAATGAGCCCTGGTCAAACTGCACCAGACGAATCAACGATCACGAATATACCCAATACCAATACATCCGGATCTAGAAGCAAGAGCATCTCGACTGGGGCAATTGTTGGTATCGTTCTTGGAGCTATAGCGGCTGTGGCTTTTATTGGCCTGCTCTTTTTCCTTATTGGTCGCTCGAGAAGAAAGTCCGCTTCCGAGAAGGCAGCAGCGTCTGCCAGCGCTGCACCTTTTACACAGCCGGGAGTGGATCCTGGGCACGCGCCCGCTGCCTTTGGTGACCATCACCCTCCTCCGGAATATTATGGGCAAGGACCAGCATGGGATGGTAAAGGATTGGCACCACCTGCCCCTCCTCTCAGCCCTGTTCATTCCCAGTATAACCCACATACCTCGATGTATGGGAGCCCTTCGCCTACCCATCCCCATACCTCGTGGGTACCATCAGAATTAGGCGGCGAGAGCACAATACAACCGCAGAGAGCTGAGATTTATACACCAGGTGTGGATGACCGAATACCGTTGAATAATCGCCCAAAGAGCCCATAAAATATGATCGCGGAAGAGAAAATTTACCTTGCCTGGAATAACGAAGGAACACGTGAGATGGAGTTTCCTGGACGCGAGGCAAGCGGGAGGAGGTCTGGCTGGCATGGATGGACTGCACTCTCTAAACCAATCTATGTCCCTAGAAGGAAAGGGAGTATACGGTTTACGCACAGATTTTGTCACAATTTTCTTCTAATCGTTTGCATTTGTTATGGGTTGTGCTTCTTTTGCTTTAAAACCTTGCACTATCGTATTGGGCTTATTGTACAGTGTTTCTATTTGAGTGGCTCCCAGGGCGTTTTAATTTAATTTTCCGAGGAAGCGAGAAATGTTATGACGTTGGGTTTCTTGGTACTGGAGAATCACCTCCCTTTGCCTTCAAAGTTGATAGGGCGTATACATATATATACACCTGCTATGGTGGCGCGGAGCTTCAACTCGCGATCGTAACAAATTTAATATATCTTTCACTATGCTCACTCACGTCGTAGTGTAAGTACATCCTCTGAATCCAACTTCGGCCTGATGCCTTAGTTTCATTGCAAACACAGAATTAGATCCCGACCATAATATTGCCCCATGCTCGTCCGTCTCATGAAACGATATCATGCCGCCCTTGAACTTTTTTTTCTTTCTTTTCTTCCATACTAACCTCATTTTCCCAACCCAGGAGGTGGTACAATAAGGGTAGGTGGTCAGCATACATTGCACGATGCCGTCGACATGCTTCATTCCCTCCCTTCCTTACTCGCCCCGAGACTGGTTCTTTTGTGCTACTTTAACGTATGTTGCGTGAACTGGGTAGGTAGGCGGAGAGATTGTGAACCATACGTGTAATAAGATACATTCATACATTGCTGAGCTTCCCCCGTCCTCCTCTATATCCTTATGCCAAGCTTGCCAAGATACCTCCACAATACGCCAGTTTCGTGCATGGATGTGCAACAATCATCAGTGCGGGGTTTGGAAAGAGTGCCATACTAGTAGGTAATTTAGAGTACTGCATGTACATGTACATGTACATATACCTATGGAATTGGTCCATGAGCGACAATTTTGCAAGCCTTGTAGGTGCTTGATTGGTGTACTTTGGGATACTGATAGAAGCTCTATAGGAGCAGATTACGTCTAACATGTTCATAGTGGGACAGTCTGGTGTATTTTGGCTGTGCCTACATAGTTGCATGCGCGAACGCTGCTCCCTCAAAAATGGACGAGTAGCGCCAATTATCTTATTTTCCCCTTCAGTTGGGGACGGATATGGGGAAAGTACAGTACATAGGGCTGGTGCGGAGATGTGCGACATGGGGAGATGGAGGGGAGCCTAAAATACAGGCGGAGTGATGGATCCGATCATGAATTGATGAAGGGTTAAAATAAACATAAGCCGTTGAGGCTGATGGTGCTTAAAAATGGACACACCCCGGAGCGCATGTTATGCATACAGTATTACTGCTGCATATGGCGGTGGCAGCGAGAATGTTTGGCATGTGAAGGAGGCGAGGATGATTTTACTGGGGGTTCTGTGGAGTACAGGGGAGCTTACCCCATTCTGGGATGTGTTAGATCTGGTGATGTGTTAGATCTGGTGATGTGACAGCGGAGTAACCCGACGTTGGGCCACTCGCACATTGCACATCTAATAGCATGTGCTCTACAGTACTTAGTAGCTCAACAAAAAAGAAATAAAAACCTGGTCATGAGTTGAAAGAATTGTACCCGTAGCTTTGTGGTACCGTACCTCGTATTAAGACGGCCTCGAGCTCGAGACTACGGTACCCAACTCTGGATTTACGACGCATATATGTCCCTAAAGTCCTGTTGTGATCGTAGGGACTAAAACTAAAGTGATAAAGGTATTGCGCCGAAGAGGGTTGTATGATTTCTCGATAAATTGTGAAACGATATCTACATAGCTGTGCGTGGCCATAGAATATTTGCGCTGTTCTAGTGCACCAATCGTTGACTCAGCCGCACTGGCCAGCTTATCTTTAATTGTGCTGATAAATGTGTTCGTAAACGAAACGGTCAGACTGTTCTTTTTTAGGATGAAAGGAAAAAGAACGCCCATCACTCCTGCCTGTTCTACCCTGATAAGAGTGCTTGAATATAGACTCTCGTATATGACATGTGCTGGTGATTAAGTCATATAGCGCCTAGCCTTGAGTACTTGCGTGCTGTGTATTCTTGTGATTATAGACACTGAGGAAGAAGCAGAAGAATATCGGACAAGCCAGTGAGGATATAGCATCAAGCTTCATAGTCTGGTTCAAGCTTCACGGCACGCTCAATCCTTACCCGGGAAGGTATAGATGGAGTTGTGAATGTGCATCCGGTATAAGCGCATATTCGGCGGAACTGCATCAAGCAATCCCTTTTACCATCTGCCTGTCAATATACATAACCTGCTTTCTTGCATCGAAAGGCCCTTTGACGGAGTCATGCAGTAAGACAAAAGACAAGTCCGACTGTACCACAAAAATTCTAAATCGAGTGGATGCCCACTACATGTGATCAAAGGTTTTCGGTTTCAAGATGCGCATGAGCCCGGACTGGGTACTTAGTAAGCTGAACATAGCTATGTAGGAGCTTATGCCTTGCACTGCCCAGCCCTGCCCGGCCACTCGCAAGCTGGGGGGCCCACATCTAAGTAGTTAGCACCTACAAGGACGAGATCAGCCAAGAGCCAGACTACCAACCAAATTACAAGTCTCTGAACTAATAGTACGTAGATGTAATTCACTTTCCCAAGTTATTCATAGTATCCTTGTTGATAGTCTTGTTGTAGTCTCGTTGGTTGGGAGCCAAAAGTGGGAGTTCAGGGTAAAGCAGTCTGATCAGGATAAAGCATGATCACAGATGTCCTTTGTACACACGTATCAAAGGACTATAGTAGCTACGACCTGCTAAGTAGTCATCTGGTTTCTATGGGTAGTGGCATTACAGTGGCCGATCTAGAAGGATATTGATCTTGTGCCATAGGCTATGCTCCGAGACTACCGATGCCCAATAACAACATCATACTGTATCATATCAGTGTAACTTCACCTTGCCGTATGCGTAGCACCAAAGTTCACATTCAAAGGTGGGGTTTCCTCATGCTTCCAACGGTGCTATGATATATTTTGTTGGTATATAAGTAGATCTGGTACGGCGAGCACGTTCGTTGGTTGAGTCCCTGAGCAATTACAACCCCATTAGCTGGTGTCTCGGACGGACGGTACGTTATTTTGAACGCAACCTGAGTACAATCAATTAAGTAGGTACCTGAGATTCCTAATAAATGCGCGTATCCGCCCCCCGAAGCCCGAATGGGCAATTTATTCGCCATTCTCATTTGAATTTGAGTCCACAATGATATGAGAGTCGCTCGTTATCATCTCACAATTTTTTATCGACTTAGTTTTGTCAATTGAGTATTTTGCACGATTGGTCCTTACCGTACACGTATAGGACTTATCCAATAATGCGGGCTAGGCCGACATCCAAGGACCACAGACAAGAAATCGCACCGATGTCCTTAAATTCAGGGTTCTCTCAGCAAAGCACTTGGGCTAGGAACACCGTACCATGTTTTCCAGTGATCAGGCCGTGACAAGCAAGTCCTTCTGTGATGATTTTCTCCATTTGTTTCGTGTCTCTTGTCCTAGCCTTGAGTAGGAATTGGGGCGTTTCAGGGTACTAGTATCCGTTTGCAATTGTGGTTACCCGTTGAGCCACATGGAACCTCTATAGATAATGGTAAACTACACCCTCATACGGAGGGTGTTGTGCCAACCAGATTAGGTAAACATATTCAACCAGTTTGTGTATGTATGTAGATATAGTTAGCCGTGTATGCGGATATACTTATGCCTACAGAATTGTTAGATCTAGGGTTGGTAGATCAAAGCGTGATGCTCGAATGTCGGACAGCCTCATTTATGTTGTTTTAGGTGATCTCTGCAGAAAGTGACCACAGTACATGATGCATGATCCCGCGGGCCGGCCCTACCAAAGACGAATTCAGGCCTAGGGGAGAAAAGGACTCGTTAGTGAGAAAACCAGGGAAGTATGACACTGCGCCCCAGTTACGGATGCTAGGAGTAGTTATATTCCCGACAGTACCTAACTTACAGTGGCCTACCAGGCGTTGAGTTTTTCACTGAATCCTCCGTTTTTGCGGACCAGCATTTATATTTAGGTGTTCATACTTTATCCCTGTGTAAGCTGTGGTTCAAGTGCATGAAGAGGACGTACATTGCACCATGTTACAAGCCAATGAGAGCTCGGCTCCGCAACGTACTGGCACCGGCGCCCGCTGTGGTGGGACTTTGAAAAACCGCCTCGGAAGGGCCTCAATCTAATATATCATGAGTATGTAAGAGAGGGGACTATGTCAACCAGAATACGCATAGCTAATTCGTAAGTCATTTCTTGACTCTAAAGCATCGCCCGGATGCCTGATGGACTCTGGCAACTGGTTGAAGTCAGAAAAGCCCACTTAAACAGCCAGCAATAGGCCTCAGCATCACGGCGTTGACTCAAAGCAGATGTGGATTTCACGCCCGGCTTCGGCTGGCTATAGATTTGCTCGTTTGAAACACGAGACTATTCGTTTGAATGATCTAGTTACGAGGGGCTTGTGCCAACCAGACTATGATCTAGTCTGACTGTGATTGATCGTTGACCTGTAGGGCACTTTTCGTCGTTTGATACGCAAACCATCGACTGGCTTGAAGAACTTCCCTTCGTGGACTTAGGCTGCCCCGCACAACCCCACATGTACCACCTTGCAGCCTACCTCTCACAAAGCGCGAACTTGATGCAGCGGCCTACAGGTTGAAGCTCTATATAGTATATAATCGTGAGTAATGACTAAACGCCCCTTGCGTCCTCCCATTCTAATAGTATCTACCGAAATATCCAGATCAAATCAGTCCTGTTGAGTGGTCGAAGTGCTGTTTCGAGGCTGCTGCGGCTCATCATTGAGATTTGCCCGCCGGCCGAGCTTCTTTCAGTCTTCCCTTCTCAGTCTGACACCCGCAATATACGTCTTTTTGCCCTTCACCTGAACAGCTTTATCGATTCCACTGTCTATCATTGCATAGTTCACACTTCTGGGGTTCATAAAGAGCGGCTGGAACAACGGCTCAGTTACCACCCATCCGGCCTCTCTCACGGGGTAATGACCAACCACCAGTCCTCCAAAATGCCTCTGAACTCCACAATCCCCACACCATCACTACCACTCACTACTCAGCCATTTCATGAGAATGGCATTCCACAACGGCCGCCTCATCCTCTTCTTCTGAAAGCCATTGATTCCCAAATCCACTTACTATTCAAAGCTTGGATCCATTATGCATATTCCCTCCCACTAAAGCCTCAGCTTGGAGCTTGTGAACTCTATAGCCAGATGGATGCTCGAGTTCAAATCTTCGCAGTTATCACGTATGAGTTTAATCGACTGATAGCCGATTTTGCTTTGGAATATGGAAAGGATCATCCATGTCTGAAGGAGACAACGACAAAAGACATCTCAGCTTATTCCAAATGTGCAGAGTCAGACATAGCAAAGCTGTGTGCCCTCTGGAATGAGTATTCTGAAGCTTTCGAAGAGAAGTTCAGAGAAGCAAGGAAGGAACGACTTCCTAAGCAGCAGGCAAATTTGATGAAGGAGGAACTGAGTCGACTGCTATTCATCAGCAAGGCAATGGAGAAGGTGTGGCTAGACGGCGGGCAAATGCATCCAGAGATTCGGAAATGCTCAGACAAAGATGAAGGAATCAGGAGGTGGATTGCGGATACGAGCTCACATCTCCAAAACAACAGACGTGTAAGGCCAGATAAAACTTTGATGCAAAATGTATTAGATGCGAATAAGGCGGCATCTGAAAGCTTTGTTGAGGAGCTGAGGGAAAGGATACAACGTAGGAAGCACGCAATACTCAATAACAATTATGTGGAGGCCGAGGATGGTGAAAAGGGGATGCGCCGGCCGCGCTGCCGCCAAATAGAGGAGAGGACCACAAGGATACTGACAAAGAATACGGGGTCCTATGTGGAATTCAGCACATCTCCACCAAGCTCCATGACGGATAGTCTATGGGATAGCGAAGGCAACCGGGTCAGCGAAGGCTCTTATGACGAATTTGATATTAACGACATGAGGTACCTCACCCCAATGTTGTTCCCTAGGCCTCCAACCCCCATGGCGCTTCTTGCAGCGAAGTCCTTGGTAGAAAACAGTTCCACCACACCAGCAGCCTCGAAAGCTGTCACGGTTTTACCTCCTCCGGATTATCCTCCTCCACCTCTTCCTTCTCCAGGCTTACTCAGAACGAAGCGCTCAGCTACCATAGTCACAGCATGCAGCCCATGTCAAATTCCCCATTCTCCACAGAGAGGTGGTACAGCCCCGGCATACTCCGCCAGTTCACGATCCTGCTCGACAGGCTCGTCAATACTTGCAATTACCCCTAACGGGGATTCGCGCTTTTCTTTTAAATCCCTCTTCTCAAAGTCCAGATCGAGAACGAGAGAAGGCACCCTAGAGAAAAAGCCGCCTGAGTCGGCGGATTTAGTGTTAGCAAGCCAGCGCACCCTCACTCCACCCCCACACGCCCCGTTCAAAGCCATTCAAAAACCTCACAGTATGGCCAATCTGCAGAGCCCTCAAATGCCAGCACCAATATTAGCGAATCTTGCGATACCACCTGAAATACCAGGTAGAAATCCTAATCGAACACACGGCTGTCAGCTTAGTGGAGCCCTTGCGCCCAAGTTGGAGCATACTGGACGCCGGTCCTCCGTGACAGCGAGCTTGTACGAACCTGCAGGTGACCGCGGCCGGGAGAGTCGGCCCGGGAATGGGGCTGCGCTTTCACCACCTGTAGGCACTATATTGAGAGCGAAGGGTTCAATGCTGTTCAATGGTAGGATAGTGAAGGAGGTTCCAAAGGGAGAGGAAGATCCTTTTCTAGAGATGCACTCCTACAACGGGGAGCCGTTCTAACGTCACAATGCAGACCAGTGTGGTATTCCGAGCCTACCTATGCGCGCGTGCATGCACATAGCCACAAGACCCTTTTCTTTCGGCGTTTGCAAATGAGCTAAGAATCAAAGAATTCGAATTTTTCATATTTGTTAGGACATCGATGCATATGGTGGTGACTCTGGAGGTAAAGTTGCTTATTTCAATGGCATATTTTGTTCTTTGTTTGGTCTAGGGCTTGAAAATCTCTTCACTCTTGTTTCTGTTACTATATGTACTACTTGCTAACACAAGACTATTTCATTTGAAAATTCGCTCTATGAATTTCTTTTTCTTTAAAAGTAGCAAGCCTGCGTTTGCGTTTATGCTGTATAGATTGGTGCAGATACCACACTACGTGTATATACTCTAAAGAGACGATCTCTCTTAACAAGCAGATAGAGCATTAAAGTAGTGATGAAAGTTTAAAAATACAAAGGTCATAAAAGTCATCTTTAGAGAAAAGCCCCCAACTGTACAAACGCAATCATCAGTAGCCTTCCGAATAAGGCAACTAATGACTTAATCACAAGGCTATCAAGTTCCGTAATATAAAAAGAAAAAAAAAGAAAAAAAAGGTCTTCCCGAGCCGGAAGTATCACCGTGTCGGAAATGGGCTCTGCCTAGGGCCTAACTCGAGCTATCATAGGCCGGTGGCTTCTGCGGTGACGAAATGTCCATAGACTGCTTTTGCGAAATAAGCGCTTCCTTTGATGAGATTGCCTCGTGCCTTTTCTTGAAGTTTCTCTTGTTGATGTACCACATGAGCAGTAGCAGGAGCAGGACTCCCACGATGAGTCCAATGATGATTCCTGCAACGACGCCGCCAGACATGGCGCCCCTGGAGTTCTGGTGTGTAAGCGGGGGGGAGGCTCTTTTTCAATTTATAGATTACAAAGAAGCCGTCTTTTTGGGAATGGAGGGGGGGGGGGTTCCTTACGCGCCACCGCCTCCAGCTCCCCCGGCTCCGCGTCCTCCGCCACCGCCGCGGCCCCCGCCTCCTCCCCCTTTTCGGCGCCCGAGAGTAGGCGGTATTGGGGACGATGCTACAGGGATCGCGAGTATCGAGGCGAGTAGTAGTGGTATCATTGTGTGGAGACTGGACCGTTTGTGAAAAACTCTCGAGAAGGGTGTGTAGGCGTGAGTTCGGGTTGAATTGGGGGATTTCCCAAAGCAGTGCGTTGAGTTATGTATACGCAGTTAGGGGTCGCCGGTCTACGTAGCGATATATCCGTCTTGAAATAGGATATTCCGTGGAAATTCAAGTTCTTGTGATGATGAAGTTGAAGATCCAAAAGGGAGAGGGAAATCCGTGCCCGCCAGACTAGGGAGATCCTGCAGAATTTATTCACCAGTGGGGTTTTGCGTACCCAATATCAGGTGGTGCTGTAAATCCCTATGCGTCTGGATTCCCCTCACATACTAACCCAACAAGCAAAGGGGCTGTGGTAGCGAATGCAGGTTTTCCTGGGGATCGCTGGCGGACCCTTGTACGATCTCAGCACCGCAGATATGCAGGTGTTTTTGGAGGTTGATACTATTCCGCTTCGGCTTCAATCAAACGGTGATTTAGCCCATGAGACATGCATGGCCTGCCCATGTCGGGCGAGGCACTGACCATATATCAAGTGATCCGCTATTTCAACAATTTTGTGCACATGAGCGCCAACGTTAGATGTGCTCATGTCGTAGGGAGGGCAGTGTAGGGCGCACGCATAGGCAGTGTAAATATTGACAGATGCGCCTGTATTTCATCCCACAAGCATTGACAGCATCGCGAAGTGCTAATTGAAAGCTTGTACTGTAGTGAAGCAGAGCCATGTTCTGACTGTGCACGTCACGTGGGGGTCTATAACAGAGGAGCGCGTACCGAGTCCATGGGCGAGTTGGAGCAGAATTTTGCAAACCGTCCAGAGTATCTCATCAAAGGCCTTCTAAATTCAGGGGGCTTCTTAAGTTCGGGCCCTACATTATGGTAACTAGTACCCGTACCTGGGGCGCCAACATCGCCGCATGATACAAACAGCTCCAGGATTGGCCATGGTATAGCCGACCTCGATGTACATGTATGTATACATATTGTAGGACCCAACGATGCATAATTCCAATGTTGATTCGCCACGTGCACCGCCTTCGCAATGCGATCATTGATCCCAAGAATGTTAACAAGGCCTTCGGGTGTGGTACCTAACCCCTGCACCGAGTTTGCGCAGATGTCAAGGGTTGAGTCATGTCCCAAGGCTTGCATCGCCATGACGTCGGAAGCTCGTGTAACTTTCTAGGCCAAGGATATATAACTTTTAAAAGCCTCCGGACTTCGCCTGCCCTAGTTTCATCTACTCACCTATTCCCGCGCCTAAAGAAATGGCGGAGCCTCATAAGCCCATCACAGGCGGGTGCCTGTGTGAATCGGTCCGATATACTGTCAATTTCCCCGCTGACGCAAAGGCACCTCAGGTTAGTTGCTGCGAGTGGGAAGACTTACCAGCTGAACAGTTAAGGGATGCGGGGCTGAACTAGATATCCTTATGCCAGGCGTACACCTGCCAATGCACTCAATGCCGCAAGAACACTGGATCCTTAGTCATCTACTTTATTACCGTCCCTTCGTCCTGCATCACCTGGGCGCCGCCAAAGCCTGGACCTCAACATGAGGCTGGCTCTTCGGCCCCAACCACAACATTTCAAGAATATATGTCATCCCCAGGATGCTTTCGTGGGTTCTGCATGAAGTGTGGAACGTCGTTGACGTGGAGGAGTATACGCACAGGAGATAAAGTTGATCTTATGCTGGGGGCTGTGGATGAAGAATGCTTGACGAAGGAGCTATGCCTGCCTGTCGGTGGGCAGATTTGGTGCAAAAATTTCATCAAGGGCGTCACGGATATCATACCGGAGGGGGATAGGTGGCTTGAGAATAGTGGAGAGAATGGAGTGAAGTTGAATTAAAGTAACAGAGATCTAGGGGCATGGATTGTCGGGTCTTACGTACCTGTCTTCTAAAGCTGGGGCCGTGAAGGGATCGAGTGCGTGCATGTATAATACGGGGATTCATCATGAAATCAAGCGCCTTCAATGACGGGGCACGAAGAACAATAAAACATAAAACATAATGAGTCGCCCAGTCTCATCGTACATTACCTACAGACAGGAAGTTATGCGTTTATAGAAGGATTGATGGAGGGTAAACTATCTTGTGAGCAGGACGGCGCTTGGAGAGTTTATTTTGGTGCCTTGTTTCTTTTTGTAATCTTGCGAATTAATTTTCCAAGCATCAAGCAGGCCACAAATACATCCCTCACAATTCCGGCAAGCCATTGAGGTGATGCGGGGTCTGAATACCAATTTACGTACGGCCTCTCCTATACCTGCATATATGTAAGAAATTAATACTAGCCCCATGCCCTCCCTACAACAACCCTAGGTCTAACAACTGATCATTGCATATTCACCCACTTGCTCTCCAAAACCTAGACCTGTATATTAAAGGCACTATAGCTATTGCAATAGCCTACTCTGCTCTGACGACGACAGCTCTTTAGACTTCACCGATTGCAATGACGTCCATCTGGCCCAACACACCCTCACGGCGATAAGCACCTGGTACTCCTGGGCGTGGCAGAGCAAGGGACTCTCCACTTATTGTTTGTAGGCTGATTCTGCCGCCATGGGGCCAATCTGGGTGGGCCAATTTATGGAGGAGGGCCATTCTTCTTCTTGCTTCCCATGGCGTTCCTCAGGAGCCCCAGAGCCCAGTGGGCCCAGGCTAAAGGCTGGCCTGGCGGGCACCTCTCGTAGGGTTGGAGGCAATGGACTCGAGTATCTCGTCCCTTGTCGATTTGCCTTTATCGCTGAAATCACCACTTCTGGGCAGCTGATCTTTAGATCTCAAGTAGCTATCTACGCCAGGCGGGGCCCTTCGACTCGACTTACCTTTGCCTCTCTTCCAAACTTCAGGGCTGCGTAATTGGTGCTCAACACTGGCAATCACTAACACGATATCCTACAGACCCTTTACCCATTCTTCGGCATATAAACCACCTCTCTCAACCTGACTTTGTCCATCTTGACATCCACAGCAACTAGGATTACCAGCGCGGCAGCCATACCATAATCAATTCCATCCCAATCTACCACACAGATCACCAACAATGTTCTTCACTACCCTCGAATCTGCCCTCAGTGCCCTCCTCGCCGTCCTTCTCCCCTTCATAATCCTCGCTGGCAAAGAAACCACCTCCCATCCCGCCCCCGATATGAACAGCATCTCCTGCGCGCGCTCAGACGGAGAATCCAACATCAGCGTACAAGGCCGGTGTTACGAAGAAGACGCCGCGAGCGGAAAGCTCATTGAGGTTGACATGGAGGGAAACCCAATCTCAGGAGGGGATCAGGATGACTCGAAGCACCCGGAGGAGATTGTCATAGATGACCAGAAAGCCGAGGCAGATGATGCAGATGTAGACGCCGACGTAGGCGCTGATGCGGATATGAATCTGGTGGACCTCCAGGCCGATCAATCCGGTAAATCCAGAGTCAACGACGGCAATAACATCAACTCTGACCCGGCTCCTAACGACGCAGACATAGACGACAAGGACAGAAAAGAAAATGCCTATGTCAAGATGAAGCGTCGCTACAGATTTACTCGGAAGATCCAGCTCTCTGGGGACGAGGCCGAGGTAGCTGCAGCCCAAGCGCGCAAGCGCAGGAGCTTGAGCAAGAGGTCTCACTACAAAAGGGATGACGACGATGGAAAGAATACGGACACAGACACGAACACGGATAATGATACCGATGAGGACACGGGGGACAATAATTCCTCTACTACCAGCTCTGCTTCCACTTCGAACTCATCAACCTCGAGTTCGTCGACCCAACCATCGCCAAATACTACCCAGACTTCTACCACGACGACTGGGGCGTCTACCATAATCGTCAAGACGCAAACGGTCACGGCTACGGCTTAGAGGTGGGTCATAAATCTAGCATCTTAACCTATTTAATAGAATTGGTTGAGAATAGTATCATTTGCATGTAGGCGTTCTGGTATTCTCGAGTACAGTAATCAACATCTGTAATGGTAACTCCTAATATACATATATTTCAAGAAAAAGAGCAAGGCACGTCAGCTTGCCAAAAAACGTTGGAGGAATCTTGTATCTAAGCCCTGTATGTTCGTCCCGGTTGCAAAGATCGTTAACCCTTGCTTCTACCTGTAGCGGGGCAAGTTCCCCTGGTATCTCATCTTGTCCGGAATCCAATTCAGTGGCTTAAGCTCCATTCACTGAATCCTGTGCCCCGGGGTTGTTATGTCCAGGCCCACCTGGTAAGCTTGGTAAGGGTTGATTATTTCGTGTATTCGTGGCTGATGTAGTAGCTTCCACAAATTGTCTTCCCGCAATTCCTCTCCCTTCTTCAATATCTTTCAGGGCGCGCGAGCTCTTCCCAGTACATCCCCTTCCATCGCCGAGATCCTCCAGCGTGTCCTTTGCTACCAACATTGGTCCAGCAATGATGAGACCGCATATGAAAACGTTCAGCGGACCTGATCTCGTGGATTTCACTAGCTGTGAAAGAATCTCTTCAAGATTCAGGGCGGTTCCTTCTCGCAGCTTCCCTTTTACTTTCTCGCTGTCGTAAGTGAAATCTTTCAGCCTGTCCTGAAATCCAAACCAGACAAACGAAACGACCACCGCGGCGATGGCCAGTGCAAATGGGATAGACTTGACAGCCATGGGACGTCTGTCTTTCCATTCAATCTTCTCTGTTTCTATGGGTCCGTTTTTGTCCGATTGGGTATCCCGGTAATCCCCGCAAAAAAATGTGCAAAGGTACAGTGGAATGACAAGACCGTACATAATCAACCCCAATGCAATGGTTACCCGGTTGTACTATGTCCAGGAATCGGGACGAGCGAGGTAAATTGCTGGTCGGTAGGGATGGGACTCTTGATCTGCTGACAGTGAAAAGAAGTAGAAAGCGGAAAATAACGCCACTATGCATTTGAGGAGGATGGACAGAGTGTATCGACCATATCTTGCGCAAGTTGGGGACTTTTTCTGAAAGAAAAACAACCTTGTGCCTTAGCAATCCAACAGATAGAGGCTGAAAGCAGAGCTCTTTTGGGGCATACTTTTGAGATCCATTGAAAGGGGCAAAATCTCCGGTTGACCTTGCCTTCCCCTGGAGGTCTGATATCTGGTATCAAAGTTGCATCAACCGCCGTGTGTGTAGCAGCAGCCTCCTGTGTCGTCTGCGTGTCCGTGCTCGCAGAAACACCAATAATTATCGAAGGGAGTGGATCACATTCCGGGGTGGCTGCGGTCATATTTGATCTGCGTTATGTCGTAGCGATATCAATTGCCAGAACGAAGTTAGACATGCAACGGATGTGAAAGATAAGGGCCTGTCCAAAAGCAGAGTCTTTGTTAGATTCGAATTGATTAGATTGCAATTGGTTCGCTGTAAATTCTCCGTAGGATTAGATGGTATGGTACTTGCTATATGGTCAAGATCTGAGACGTGTGGTTTGGGAGAGGGGCATTATGTGCGATATGAATATCACATTCCAAGTGTAATGCCAGCGCTGGCGACGACTTCCTTCTTAGTCTAGGTGCCGACTACCGCATTGGGCAACCCGACTACGCTGGATTTGGAACTAGGCCAGTTTGGCACAACAAAGTAATGATATTCGGTGGGGCCTTGCGGAACATTCTCATTGAATATTAACTCTTTGAATGCAAGGCCTGATATTATACTTAAGCCCAGTGAAAAAAATGCCCTCTAATACTCTACATATCGATCGCACCGACACGAACAACCTCCGCCCTTCTAGCTGGTACATAGATATGCCAATTTACATGCTCTCCTGTTGATCGATTCAAGACGCTGCTGCTGGTTCCCCTCCAGAAGCCTTTCCGTTATAACCAACTTTATCCTTCCAGCGGTATGCTCCGTTTACCTCAGCTCCAAAGAACCGAATCACCATTTCTTTCTGGGTGATCACCTCAACTGCCCTCTTAGAGTCCACCTCGATCTTCCAAGTGTCGGTTTTCACCCCGGATTTCTTGGTGATTTGCCGGATGGAAAGTACCTTGTACGTGACTGGCGACAAGGAACCCACCTGGAACTCATTGGCATACTCAAGAGGGTTCATCCTGGAGAATTCGTCGTAGTAGCCTTGGAGCCTGGCCCGGAGGGCATTCTCATCGGTCCTTGGTACATTCTCCTTTGCCTTCTTCTTTGCGAGGAGAGCTTCAAACCTCTCGAGATCCTCGAAGAACTTGGCTTTAATATCGCGCGTGTCGATATTATATATAGCGAAGCTCGCACGCTCCGTTCGCAGTGGAGTTAAACTTCTGAGATTCTCAAGCGTTGCCCCAGGGATAAGATCCTTAGTCCAATCTCTGAAACATTGCCCTGCCGTATCTCGGCTAGATACGTTGGAGAAGCCGATGGCAACGCCATAGCTCGTGAGAAACACGTAGCTGCTTGAGATCGCAGACGTGATGGAGAGCTTAGTATCCACTAATGCCTTAATGTGGGACTTGATCTTTTCCAGATCAACTGGCTGCTCATATAAAGCTTGTTCCCAGAACTTTCCAATATCCCACCTGTTTCCGACCTGTCCGAGCCCAACTTTAAGGACTTGTTTTGGGGTACGCCCGGCGTACTCGCCCAAATCTCGAGGTTCAGAAAGCCTGGTGACTGCCTTTGAGCTCGGCTGCGCTACTGGTGCAGTTTTCTGATGGGCTGCTTTTGACTGACGGAAGTTTGGGTTACCCATTTTTGCGAGGTATGTTTCTGGTGATATGTATCTGTGAATGGCCTGCTGAGAGCTGCTGGACGGGGAGTGATTATGAAAGAACTGCGTATAAGCCTAGTTGTGAGGATGCTGCTGGTGACGACTGTAGAAAGAACCTTTATATACTCCTCCTAGACCCTTCGCCTCTTCGACCTACCACCCCCTTCTTGGTGGTGGATAGGGCGTAAACTCCATTGAAACACTAAGATGTAAGCAGTTCATTATGGAATTGAAATTTGAATTCTATTCGAGGAGTTTCCAGACACCGTTGCAGTTGGTAGCCTTATCAGCATTTTCTGAGTTCCGACTGACAGCTCATATGAACAGTAGTATGGTCAATTCCATACATCATCGACCCTTTTTCAGTTTGAGACAAGGCTCTGAAATTCATAAGTAACCTCGCTGGGTTGTTTATCAGTTATTTTTATGAATCAATTCCGTGGTTAGTACCGCCTCCATTGTGTGAATGAAACAAGGGTACACTTTAAATAATAACCGAAGTAAGCGAAAATTAAAAACAGTCAGGCAAACCAGGATGGTGACAGGCTGGATTAATAGTGGGTCCCATGGTTGGGAGGATGGGTCTGATTCAGGCGCCGTTCTCTTGCATGAAAGTATCATTATTCCAGGTTAGCCAGTCTCGACCAGTGCATCCGTGTACAGTAGTCGTACGACAGTATGACTCCATATTTAAATGTTATCAACGAAATCGAGTCTGTGGAAGAGATATCAGACTAGGCAATCGATCATATGATATGCCAGCGGTGCGATGTTGATGAGACTGCGCGCAAGAACAAAAACGGAATGCCTATATAGATAGGAAGTGGATAATATACCTCCTTTGGTAGAGCATGAATTAGTAGAGGGCAGCCAGGCAGTAGCCATAGCTTTAATATAGGCAGAAACAGCGCGGACCGCACGTACTGTGAAGATAGCCTCGCGATCGCCGTGCCTACATAGTCCAGTTTAGCGTTGTGCTGGCGGCATTGCGGCTATAGCTACAGTACTTAGTTCCTGTATATCTGCGAGTCTGAAGTAATGGCATCCTGGGCGCGAGATCGTAGTGAGGGTGTTAGCGAGGCTACGTATCCAACAAACAATCAACTGCGACTACCCTGAGGGCTTGTCTAATCGCGCTAATCGAGAGATAACCGCCAAGCCTGAGGCAGCAGCTGGTGGTTTGGCTCAGCGTTTCACTCACACCACAAGACCATCCCCTCAATCTGCCATGGTTACCCCTCCAATGGTCTCACGGATAACCTGCATCTCCATTGTGGGCAAACAGGTTCATGCTGCACTTGCATACCTCCTCCAGCTTGGGTATCGATGCTAACCGAGATGAAACTAGAACAACCCCCTCCATATCCACGTCTTCCCACCGCCAAACACCGCCCAAACAGACCTAGACCCTTCTATTCTCTTAAACTACCACTTCCTCACTCACACCACCCTTGACATCTTCGAGCTACGGCTCCCCCAGAAGACCGCCGATCAGGATTTCGGACTGCTTTATGCCGTCTCGGAGGATCTAGCTGCATATGGGTGGTTGACGAATACGGGTGTGAAGTTTGTGGTGTTTGTTAGTTGTGTAGGGGTGGGTGGAGGGGTAAGGGAGGGGGAGCTTAAGAGTGTGGGTTATCATCATGTCTGCGGGGAAATGCTGAATGGGGCTAATTGTGCGGATAGGTATTCAAAGAGCTCCAGACGGCGTACATTGCGTTGGTGTGCAATCCATTTTATGACAGTGACAATTTGGAGAAGAAGCCGATTACGAGTAAAAAGTTTATTAATGAAGTTAAGAGGATTGGGGAAAGCTGGGTGCCCAGTAGTGCGGTTGCTGCGAGTGCTATGGCTGGGGGCGAAGGGGGGGTGGGAGGGAAGGATAGGAGAGATACTCAATCGTAGGCAGTGGAGGGGCCTACACACGCGCACTCTATACCTACTGAATTTTGAAGATGCGTGCGTGTATGTATATCGGCCACGGGAGTTCAGGCGTATTGCTCTTTTATAGGGGTTCCAAAGTCCACAATTATTATAAATTTCCCCAAGATCATGGAGCTTCTTGCACATTACTTCAAACAATTCGATAAACAATAATTTACACAAGAAAGCATATGTATTCGCAGGAGGTATCAACTCGCTAGCATCTAGATAGTTAAATCAAAAGACTATTATAGGTATGTAACCGCTAGGCTTCAATAACCTCCTTCCGCTTGTTTTCATATAGCCCAAATCTTTGAGCAAGGTATTCTGTGAATAACCCACCACCTATGGCCACACCCCCGACGGCCCCCGCACACCATCTGAACCAGTACCAGCAGTCGCTGACTACTTTCAGTCTAGCTCGGTATATCATCCAGCTCAGCCCAGCAGCGGCCCCTCCAACGCTTCCGACAAAAAATGCGGGCCCGCATCCAGCCAGCACCCCGGCTGCCGAGAGGAAGCCAAGTTGAATAATCCCCGCCCCAACCATGATCTTCTTCGTGTCGCTCTCATGCTTCACGGCAATTGACTTTACTCCCGCCTTAATATCGTCTGAAACGTCCTGGTGTGCGTAAATTGTGTCATACAAAACTGTCCAGGCAACGTTACTTGCGTAAAGACACCCTGCAGTGGCAAAGATAGTTGGATCGGTAAGTGAGAGACCCATCGATGGGAAGCCCAGTAGAGCGCCCCACGAGAAGGCCAGTCCTAGGACAAACTGTGGATAATGTGTGACCCGTTTTGCAAGAGGGTAGGCAGCAACAAGAATAAGAGATGGGATTCCCCAGTAAATACACTCCACCGGAAGTGAAAACAGAACACATGCTCCCGCGGAGAGCTGCCCAGCTAGGAATGCAAGTGTCTGGCGAGGGGTTATTGCGCCCCGTGCTATTGGGCGGAACTTCGTCCTTGCCACCAGAGGGTCAAAATTCCTGTCCAAGTAATCATTGATGGTACAGCCTGCCCCTCGCATGATGACGGCTCCCGTTGCAAAGAGGGCGGTGGTGCCAATTATGGCGGGGATGGCTGCAGGGACTGGAGTTAGCGTGGAAGCGAGGATGGTAGACCAGAGGCAGGGGAGGAAGAGATAGATAGTCCCGGCAGGCTTATCCAGGCGGATAAGTTCACCATAGGGAACCCAGGAGGGTGGAAGGTACGATAGGATGCCGGTTGTGGGTGGTATGTAGACATCAGGTGCAGCAGGTGTAGGTGCACATGGAGTGATGGCGACTTCTGGAATGGCAGTGGTGGAGACCCGGGCGAGAGGTAACGGGCGGCCTTGCCGCAGCTGTAGTAGGAGTTTCGGCTGGCTACACGGCCGCGGAGAAACTGAAGGGATAGATATTCCGCGGGGGCGTCCAATGGGACGGAGCCTGGCAAGCCTGGCACCGAATAAAGGCGTTCGATTCATAGCGGCCGTGATACCTGCCCTGGCTCCTACAGCATGAATGATCTCCCCCAAGGCACAGGTGGAGGAACAAAGTAGCCGTAGTCGTTTGTCGCTCGCCCGCCAAGATTACTCCGTGCCTATCCATTACCGGTGTGGGCTTGGCTCCTTAGTCAACGAAGACCTTCGTGATCTAACGCGTCTCCCCCTCAAGCTACCGTCACCACTCCGGTTTCTTCAGTGCCCCTCCGCATCGTAGACAACACTGGTCCGATCTTTTCGAAATCTCATGGTGACGGACAAGTGCATGCAGTTACAACTCAGCTTCATCTATCGTTAAACAAGTCCCAATTAGCCACCTTAAGCCTAGCACTGAAGCTTATTGAGCAGCATACTTTTCCCGGTGTCGAGATGCCTCCAGGACGCAACATCGAGCGTCCTGAACGCGCAGAATTTAAACCTCTACCCCCAGACCTGGATATACCGTACTTGATACAGTCGACTCCCAACTTTGAACATGTCACCCGAATTGACGCAAGAAACATCAACTCTAACACGATGCCTGATGTGGAGGAATACATCCACGACCATGTGATCAAGAAGGGCCTGCCGTTGGTGATAGAAAACTGGCACCTGCGGCCAGATTGGTCAAGCTGGATATTCAATGTCCAGTGGCTGATGCAGAATCACGGCCAGGATCGTTAGTTTCCTTAACACCGTTTGAAGTTGAAGCCCACATAGGCCACTGTCTGACATGATTCCTGTGAGCAGGTATCAGCGTCCGGGATTTGAAAAATCAAGTCGACATTCCCATGAGTTTTGGTCACTACCTGAGCAACCTTAGGAAGCTTGCGTCCAAATTCCATCCCAACAACTTTGATGGACAAGGTAAACAACAACGTCTCTATGGAAAGGACCTCGACTGCCCACAAATCTGGCGGCAGACCCTCTCAGATCTTCTTCCTCAGTCAACCTTTTATCTTTCACCGATAGCCGATCTAATGTCGTCGTTGCCGGAGCCTGCAAGAGCAGAGAACATGATGTGCTACGTAGGCCATGAGGGAACCTATACACCTGCCCACAAAGAAATGTGTGCTAGTCTCGGCCAGAACATTATGATTGCTACGTCTGAAGAGGATGAGCTTCCCTCAAACCGTGTAGGAGCAGCGGGGTTAGAGGGGTCATCCGTGTGGTTCATGATGGGGCGAGAGGACCGGGAGGTCATTGCAGAATACTGGCTGGCTCAGCTTGGCCACGACATTGAAGTGGAAAAACATTTCGCTTCGGTGGAAGATTTGGCAAATGCCCCATTCACCGTCTATATCGTCGAACAGAAGCTAGGCGATTACATTTTAGTCCCACCGTTAGCTCCGCATCAGGTGTGGAATAGAGGGGAATACACGCTCAAAGCCGCTTGGAATAGGACAACTGTCGATACCCTCGAATTTGCTCTCAATGAGGCATTACCTAAAGCGGGGCTGGTCTGCAGAGACGAACAGTATAAGAACAGAGCTATCATATACGAGACGCTGTGCAAGTATCTGAGGGTACTCAAATCGGATAACGACGTTCAATCTCCGGATTTTATCAAAGGCCTCAGCAGCCGAGAGGCATTGGCAAGTGATTTTGTGAGACTGTTCAATTTGTTCAATACGATTCTCCTGGATCAATGTTTCGAAGTTCCTGGCAAAGAAAAGGAGAGGTCGGAAACAAAAGTCGAGAGGATTGACAACGAATATAATGTTACCTGCTCTTTTTGCAGAGCAAACATCTGGAACAGGTTTCTGTCTTGTGGGAAATGCGTCGTACAGGGTGAAGATGGCGACGAAGACTGCTACGATGTCTGCATCGATTGCTATGCTCGCGGAAGGAGTTGCGGCTGTCAGAGTGGGCTTAAGTGGATTGAGCAAGAAGACTGGAATGGCCTCTTGGAAAAGCATGAGGTGTTCCGCAGCATGGTTATCGAGATTCATGGGACCGTATCAGCCCAAAGTCCAAAGAAGTTTTACGACGCTTTAGCAGAACTACCTAGGAAGACCGTAGCCAGAGTATGTCACGAGCAAAACAAGGTTCGACCATTTGTAGATGTTACAAAGGATCCTGCTCTTGAGAGTGATGATGATACTGCAACTATTAACGCGAAGAAGAAGTCAGGGCGGCTGCTTATTTGTCATGTCTGTAAAGTCAGACATGAAGCGTGGAAATCAGCGGCATGCACTAATCCTGGTTGCTCCAAAGCCTACTGCTATGGCAATCTCTGGCGAGCTTTTGATATGGACCCTTGCGATGATGTATTGGTCAAGTACGATTGGAAGTGTCCCGTTTGCCTCGGGATATGCTCTTGTGGTGCATGTCAGAAAAACCCGAAGATGAAGCCTCATCATCCGAGGGGAACATTCCTTGGAGCTGATACAAAGAACTATGTGGATCCTAGAAGTGTCGAAGTCTTGGTGGATTTTAGAAGGGGCAATCTGAGTTGGCTGAAGCCAGGAGAAGTCGATCCAATGACACGACTCAAGAGAAAGAGAAGCGTCGAGGGGGATGGTGACGTTTCAACGGACGACGGTCACGCAAGGCATTTCTCAACTCATACGTGGAGTGCAGTCAATGTCCAGGAAGCTGCAGTTGATAAAGAAGCTGCACCTCACGTCCCAATTGATCCTACCCTATCAACATCAGACGACGGATCTGGATCAGAGGCTAATGGCCTTGCAGCCCCCCACTCGGCCTCCGAAGGTCACCCTGACAAGAGTATGAACAATGGCCGTCACAGTGTGCACGATGATTCACTCCCATCTGGAGGTAAGCCTGGAGGAGGTCAGTATACTCTAAGTCCCAAATCTTTCACCAATGTAATTCTTCCCTTTACCTTCAATCTTTACCACTCTATCTCTTGTCGAGTTCTATCGGACTAATCCTCCTTCACTCGCAGCATCCTCAAGACAAACAAACCATGCAGACAAACCCGGCTATAGGAATGGCAGGAAGCAGACTGCAAAGAGGGGAGGGAAGCGATACCAGGGGTAGCAGTGATGGAATGGATACCTGGCAGCAACACACTCAACAAAGATTGACTTTGCCTTCGCCGTCAGCGATGTTAACGGGGGCGTTGCCACCTAAACATGCCTCATCTGGTCCATCTTCATTTCATTTCTCTTCTCATGATAGCTCACATTTTAGCCAGCATTCTTATCCACATAATACGAACATAGCTGAAAACCCACATTCGAACATAAGCAGTAACGAAAATACTAGCAATAGCTACATTTTAAACGAGGATTCGCATCTTTCTACCTTGGAGAGAAACCCTGCTGCATTCATAGCTGCTGCTGGACTGATGCAGATTTCAAATGATCACAGCCGGCCGTTTCATCTTTCTCCTACAACGGCCACGCGGGCACATCATATCTATCGTTACGAAAATCATACTAGCCTGAGTGAAGTCGGCGCTAGTGGGCTAGGAGAGGGTGTTTCTGAGGCGGATGGTCCGAGTCATGTTAATAGCAATAGTAATAATTACCCTTCTATTCATATTAGTTTTGCTCATAGCAGTCCTTGTTTGCAGAATACCCCTTCGTCATCATATCCGTCCTTGCGATACACACCTATGTTCACCGCTCCCAAACCACCTCCTGTTCCTGCCCCACTTCCGCCATCTCTACTCGGCTTCTATAATGCCCACGCCTCTGGTAGTAAAGGAAAACGCAAGAGACTGGACAATGTCCTGTCACATCTTCTGGACAAGGATAGCGAGCGCGAAGCTGTGAAACTTGGGTGGGTAAAGTACCAACAGAAACTCGCTAAGGATCGGAAAAGATGGAAGCAGGCTCGGAGAAAGTCCAAAATCATCATCTTGAGGGTCTCAAGCGAGAGATTGAGGGCGTTAGAGGATACATGGAATGCGAATGAAGTCAGAAGACAAAGTCTACTCGCTCAAACAGACCAATCGGAGGACTTTGTGACAACAGACCTTGCTCCCGTGAAGAAAACTCCGAAGAACGAACGAACAGCCTTGCTATCCGAGAAACCTGCCTCAGAAGCTAGCTTGTCAAAATCGAGCCCGGCTTGGGGTGAGATATCGGATGATGAGGAAAACACCAGTGAAGGTGGTCCAGATGAGGGTGTGGGTGATGAGGAATATCGGGGCTGGGGGGCTAGACAATTTAGCAAGAAGCAACAAGCAACCATGGTGCCTACGAAGAAGAGCAGCAGAAAGGTTAGCAGACCAAAATTTTTTGGAGAGACTCTCATGGGTAGCAAAGAGCAGGGACCATCGGAAGGTGATGGTAATGAGGGTTATCATGACGCAGGCAGTGAAGGTATAGATGGGGCCCTATTTGGTGACCGCCAGACACCAGTCCCAGCCCCGGCACTCTCTGAGTCTGAGCTCCGAAGGATTGCGGAGGAAGAGGAAGCCAACAAGAAGCTTGAGGAAGAAAAGAGAGTCGAGCTGGAGAGACAGCGAGAACAAGAAGCAGAAGAAGTACGAAACCGTGCAGAAGAGGAATTAGAGCGTGCCCGCAAGCTAGCAGAACAGAAGGCGAAGGAAGAAGCTCGTCAGCGGGAATTGGAAAAAGAAAGGAAGCGGAAAGAGAAAGTTGCAAGTGCATATCGCGAGTCCAAGTTACTTGCATTGAAGATAGCTACTGGTGAGGAGGCATTGGAATCCTGGAGGAATCAGGAGGAGGAAAAGGAAGCTGATGAGAACGAGGAAATTCCAGCGGAGGATTTATTACCTGATAGGATGAGATTTGCGGTGGTTGTCGATGTTGAGGAGTTGCTAGCTCGAGAAGCATATGAGACCTTTGATGCGGAGTTCACTGCCCCCTCAATGGATTCGTGCTTTTCGGTGGACATCCCAGACCTAGATATCTACATGGGAACTCCACCACCTATGTCTATGGCACCACCACCTCCCCCTTCCAAATGCAAGCGTAGGGGCCGTCCTAGAAGGCATACGGCCAGAGCCCCCGCAGGGGCAACAACTCCCATTTCTCGATCCAACGTAAACCCACCCCCATCAACTCCTACCACTACCACCACATCCAACCGGAAGCCCCCTCGCCAAACAGGAAACGATGACGGTGCTTTCAGATGGAGTAGTCCTCGCGCTTCACGCGCACATAAAAAGCCGATCCCTCCTGCTCATGACTCCGGTACCGCCACTCAGCCCAGGCGGAAAAAAGGGGGACATGCGACAACAGCTGGGCGGAGAACATATGCCGCAAAACTACAGTCTTCTGGTGCTTCTGCTGCCAAACCTGTTAGAACGTCATCTAGGACAAAAAAGCCTTTTATCCAGAATTATAATTTTGGTAGTGATGATGAGAAGGAACAAGATATTTCTATTCCTCCTGAGATGTACATCGATGATGATGTTGATGTTCCCAGGGAGTTTATCGACCCTATCGACTTAGAGCTTGACCCGGACGTTGGTGTGTTGGAGCGGGAAGAGAGAAGGGCGAGGTTAATGCAGCAGAAGGAAGTCCAAAGGAAGAGGAGTGTCAGTGCTATTGCACCGGGAGGTACTGGTGATGAAAGTAGGGATGAGGAGCCGGAGGTGAAGATTGAGGAGGAATATAATACTAGGTGGAGGAGGAGGACGACAAAGTGGTGATTATTGCATAGTTGTGAAACGCGTGGAGAATTTTTTGGATTTTTGCGTTGGCTGGGGGCTCTGTTATTCGTTCTTGTTTGCTTTTCAGTTGATAGGGCTTTGCTTCCGTTTGGGTTCTATTGCTATCCAACAAATGATGTATGCGATGTGATATTGAACATTTCTTTGAACCTATGGTCCTTCAGTTTAATATCACCAATTACTTTAAAAGTGATTTGAAGCAACATGTTTTGCTGGTAGTCTATGTTACACTTGTGATTTCGCAAGCAGCAGTAATAGTCATGCCTCTAAATTATCTCAGCTACCATATTGCTAACCAAAATTTCTAGTAAATGGCATTGAGCCGAGTGATAGGTATATTCTTAGCACCCAGCACCTATATAAAACTCCATTGCATCAACCCAACAAATTTCGTTACAAGCATACCATCATACTTCACCCACTACCCTCCCCCGCTCCACCCCTCGCTTTTGCTGAATCTTTAACGGTTTTAACCCTCTTTGCCCCCGCCAAAAATCCGACACTCTCTTCATTTCTTCATCCATCAAGAACCAGTATTTCTCTGCAAATTTTTCGCCAACCTCCCAACTCGTCTTGTCCCACGGCCGGTTTCCCCACACGCCCCAATCCGTATAGATCATAGAGCACACATCTTCTTCATCTATGATGTCCAAAAATCGAAGCATCTTATTCCTGAACCCGGGAAATGGGACAATATCGATGTATGGATGATGGGGAACCGTTATCTGCATTTGTGTTGGTTCGAGATCCTTAGGAATGTTCGGGGAAATCGCAAACTGATCGTTGAAGGGAGAGAGTGCATCCTCATCCATCATGTTCAGTGTATCACATGATAATATAATGCAATTAAGCATCGAAGCGTTAACTATTGAGTTAAACTGCAGTGTAATAAATCTATTGTCACTTGGAACCGAAGGTGTCTGCCGGGAGGAACTCATGAGAGTTTGTATTAATGTTCTTTGTTTCTGTGTAGGTTCAGGATTTACAACTTCATGGAACCCTGGGGGGAATGTAATATTGGACAATGCAGTGAGGAAATCTTCTCGTGATATGGTACTCCTCCCAGTCAAGGTCTCTGGCTCTTGTGGGGTTTCGTTGCGGCTGCCTGAGTCGGATGTGTTTGTTGAGTTGGGTGAGAGTTCAGTCAGTCCAGGGCTATCTCGTACGAGTCCCAAGAAATTCATACTGTTGCTCATTGGCTGGCTACGTACAGGTCTCTCCTCTGGAGGGGGTGAGAATGACGGAGGTATTAAATAGCCTGGTAGTCGATAGCTTGTAGTCATGGGCATGCTAAAAGGCGCCAGAGTGAATGCGCTTGGAGTCAAGGACGTCAGGGGGCTGAAGTCACTTTCGTAGGTCGTCGAAGTGTTATCTCCAGCCTCGCTAATACTTGGGCTATCTCGATTTATGGACGTGGATACTGGAAACGGTCCAAATATGTCGTCCACTCCTTCAAGAAACTTATCCAAGGACATGTCAAAGTTAAAGAGGTCCAAACTATCTGGGACTGGCTCGGAAAGTGTTAACTGCTGCCCGTGAGGAGCAGGTGAAGATTCTATTACGTTTCCCTGTGATAGAGGACTGGAAGTCTCTGTTCTCGTGCCGGAACTCTCAGTAGTTGAAAATCTTGCTGCTCGTGCTGCTGAGAGAGCAGATAAGCCTCCACCCGGCTCAGTCTGTTGTAGTCTGGTCGACACAACACGCTCCAGCGGAGGAGTCTGTTGCGCTTTCTTTTCAAGGTCTTCAAGCTTCGCACGTAGCTTTCTCCCTAGTCACACAGAGATCTAAGTCAGTCCCGTACTTGACCTAGCATTTGAGATTTTCAAAATGAGAAAGTTTTCCAGAGCATGAAGGGGTCAAGGGGCTGAAAGACACTTACTATAGTTTCTCTGCGCAAGACGATTCTGAATCCTCCTCCGTTCGGCCACATCTTCAATTTTTCGCCAGTCATCATTTTCCTATGCCCCAACCACTAGAAGTCAGCATGGAACTGTCCACTGCAATAGGGGTAATGCTGCGGAAATCAACGAAAGGAAATGGAAGCTGAAGTGGCCTCCTTACCGTTTGCATCACCTCAGAACTACTATAGTTGCTTCCGCTCCTCCCGAATCGGATCGACATTCTTGCTAGACGAAAGCTTATGAACTGAGGTTCAGTAGCAGGGAAAGGCTGACAGCAAAGTGGTTGTGGGAATAGAGCAACTTTAAAGAAAGGTTGCGCTTTAAGTACTTCTACTCCGGTCGGCATCACTTTCCCCGGGTCGGGGACCGGCTTGCACATACTTCATCTACATACAAGAAATCCCACTAGCACTACCTAGAGAAAGTATGATAAGGAACCCCTACATATACCCATTCCTCAGGCATCACGCCCATTAGCACCGGCGCAATAGCGAGGGCTGGTTCGCTCGGAGCTGCAACAGCGACACTTGGCGGCATTTTTGCTTTGTTTCTTCGCCGGTGGATGCCCGCGGTTATGGCGCACTTGACAGTATGTTCATGCAGCCAGAGAACCCACCACTATTTGGGGGCCAATGGGGTTGGGGATGCCAATGAGATTCTGTTCAGTGCTCCTCAGATTTGTCAGCCGACCCTGCAGGCAAAGAGGCTAACTGTAACAGGCCAAATTACCGCCAAGGCGAGCCGGTTGCCCCTTTGGGTAGTCAAGCAACAAAGCACTCTGCGCGGTCTCGATTTCATAGAATAACAAAAAATCTCACCTGGATCTTATGTAGAGGGCCACACCATATGATGCTCTAGTCTCAGATGCCATACCGTGGTCATAACCCAGCATCAAATACACCACCGTTGTTACCTCATCACGCGTTCTGGTGCACCGTTTTCCTATCTCAAGAGCATCATCGAATTTCGAGATCAGGGGCTACATTAAATACCTTGCTTTACGCAGCTAATACACGAGAACAGACTACTCAGCACCACCAAGTGAGTTTACTCTTCAATCATAACAGATACATCAACTATGCAGCCTTCTCCAGCTCGCCAGACAACCGGTGCTGCATTGCCAGGCCAGGACCCGTCACGGCGGCCCGAGTCAGATGATAGTGACCTCTTCCTTTATTGCTGCATCTGTTTCCAGCCTCTTTCTTCACCGCCAACACAAGCAAGTGATGGTGAAGACGACGATCGGAACCCTTTCTGGCTTACAAGCTGTGGGCATATAACATGCGGCGCGCATATATTCCCAGAGGGTGGTAGGCATTCGATCCCAGTTCACGCAAAACACCTCATTTGGGGTGTATGCTGATCTCCACTTCATTGTAGCGCCAGCGAAGGCTGCTCGGAGCAAGCATACCTGCCCGTACTGTCAGAGTGGAGAGGTTTCAATCACACGGCTTGGAGTTGGAGAGGTGTGTCATATCATGTATCTTCCTCTTCAAGAAAGATGCTGACATATATCTACCACCAAGACGCCAGCTTACCTTCAAGACTACTTTCGCCCTACAAATGAGCTTCTCAATGACTTCTATGGAGCCATGACGGTATGGTTTCCGCTTTGGTTAATTTCAGGCTGGTGAACAAATTAACAATATTAATGATATCCATTTACCATCGTAGTTTCAATATAATAATTTGCAAAGAGTAGCAACACATTTCAGGAACTTAGCACAGGACTACCGCGAGAGAACAGAAAAGCACAGAGTAGTGCTGAAAGGGGTAAGGGACGAGCTGGTAATGGCTGGGTCGTTGAAGAGGTACCACTTCTCCTCATCAAATCGAGCTATGAGGTGATGGAGAAGATACTGACTCGTGGAAGGGAGAATGAGAGTCTGAAGGAAGAACTGGAGAAACTCCGTTCCATGCTCCGTAAATACGAATCAAGCTCGGTTCAGGGAGTTCAAATTTCTTCAAATACTCTCTCAGAGCCCAAACAAGCATCTCAAACACGCCTGCCGTCTCCTCAAGCTACTATTCCCCAAAAACGCAAGTCTCCACATCAGGAGGCTGACACACTAGAGAATTCAGCAACACTTGAGAGGAGGTTTAGAGAGGAATTCAATGCACGGCAGGCAATGCCGCCACCGAGGGTGAAACTTCACCGCGGGCAGAATAGTGTACATGGAAGCCTTCCTCCAGAAACGCCGGTGTATCAAAGGGACTCGCAAGGGCAATCACTAAACATTTATACTCCGATACAAAAGCCGCAATATGGAGTGGAGACACACCAATTGGAGAGTGAGCAACAGGAGCATAACTTGCGTGGGCTTAATAGGACTGTCGATAGCTCGTTGTCTAATTTCCATAGAGAGGGAGAACAGATCAGTGACAATGCGCACCGCACGAAACGGCTTGAATCCCAGACAAATCATACAATGCGCGTGGGCTCAACAATGCGGTACTATCCAATGTCATCCAGTACCAGCTTCCCCTCTCAGCGCTCACCTCTCACTGCTGCGAGTCAGCAGGTACCTCCCACGCCATCTAGACCGTCCTTTTCTAGGAGCGTAAATGCTCCGTTCCAACCTCCGACACTTGCCCGCTTAAGACCTCCTCAGCAAATCTCTCCATTTATGGATGGTCTCATGTCTCGAGGAGCAGGTGGTAGCTTGAGATTATCGACTGCTGAAACCTCTAAGAGTGTATATCAAAGCAATCGCTCAAGCAGTCCTTTGGAGAGGTTGAGCTTGCCTCCAAAGCCAGTAATGAGGAATCCCCCGAGAGGTTCCGCTAGACAAAATCCCCCTAATACATCACTTAGTTCGCCTTTCTTTAGAGAGCAGGTATCCTCAGGGGGAAGCCATAGTAGCCACACACTGCGGGGGACTGTACAGAATTTACAGTCAAGCGGAGAGCTAAACTTGGCATATGAGGGTTCGAACTTCCCAACAATCAGTCTGGATTCTGGTGGCTTGTTCCGGCGGGGGAATCTGACCAGATCAGATGCAGATTTCAGGGTAGGCTTAGCTCGGTCCTCTCTGATATGGAAAGTTAAATAATTTCTGATATAGAATGTTAAATAATGATGCCGCAGCTGACGACTGGTTCTGTGTGCCAACTAGCAGCTTATGCAAGAACGCTAGATTGGCAGGTAATATCTGAGGCGTTGCGGCTCCGACTCAGCGGGTATGACGTCAATGTTTGTCGTCATTCGCACGATTTGGTGCTGCAAACAGACAAGCTGGTGATGGTAGGCTGGAAGCGGGCTTTACGGAGAAAGCTGTATGCGGTCATTGGAAAAAGAATTTATATAATCCGGTAATTTCACCCTCATTCAACTATTTTCCTCCCCGTTTCTCGCACTCATAGATTATCAGACATCTCAATTGCAATCACATCACCACAATGGCTAGGTTCGTACCCCCTAGACGCATCAACTAACACTCCTTGTACCCCAGAGAATGCACCCTTTACTCCTTTAAAATTATTCTGACCTACCATCCAGCATCAACTATCTTCCACCAGTAAAGCCCTCCGCAATTGCCTTGGGTACCCTTTACACCCATGCAACCTCGCTTGCCGTGATGACTCCATTGTTTGGAGAGACCTACCACAAGGTCAAGACATCCAATTCCAAGGAGGAATTCTTGCGTTCGAAGGAGGCAGCTTCCGCGGCCACTGCCTACGGATCTAGTTTAATAGGCAGTGCCATCCAGACTTACGGCGTTGCTGCTTTATTGAATGCCGCCGGTACCTTAACATATAAAGGGGCTGCCTATATGGGTGGATTGATTTTTGCAGCTACCACTGTTCCATCGGTATGTATCACACAGGAGGCCAGCCTAGTTGTGGGGAAATGATCAAGTAATAACTCCGCATAGCTCGTTACCCAATTGTTCCAAGAGAAGAGACCTGTCGACTTCCTCGCTGTGAAGGCAACTGCTGCGATGTTGGAAACGGTTGGATTGAGTGAGAATTTTAAAAACCCTATTCATCGAAACACAAATGTCTAATGGATTTTTACAGGTGTCCTTTTGACTTGGTGGGGGACACGGCCTAGTCCCTACTAAGTGCACAACCTACGTGATATTGTTGATGGATGCAAAGAACTCCAGCGAGGTTTCAGATGACTATAGATTTAAGGGCGAGCCCAGAATAGTTTGTATCTTCTAATTTTTTATTTGTAATAGTAATGTTTGCAAATGTATCTTCGTTTGGCCGAATGGATGGCAGCCAGTATGTATTTTCTGCGGGTGGAATATTGCGAATCCTGCAACCCTGGCGTAATTAACATCACTTAGGACATCTAGGTGATTTCATGTATGTTTGTCATGTATATTCAGACCATAAACGCAAAACAACCAGTTTGCTATAGCAATGGAGTTCTATACAATTTATGATGATTTTGTCAATGGTTAACTATTACATGGCTTTTCTGAGGAAGACTATGTGTCGCATAATGTACTCTTAGTCTGGCTACTCTGTACCCTCTGAGCATACAGTAGCTGGTCATAGCAGTACCAGTTGTAAGGTCTACATAGTAAGGGCTCTTGGGTATAGGTATACTCTTTATAGGGCAGTTAGTAATCAGCCCAATTTTTTAAGCGAACTCTTGGCAGGATCAAGCTGAATTGTTTGATACCTTCGGAGAGGTAGACACCGATCATCACTATCAACCGCACAGTCTGGTTCGAGGTTGAGGCCCAGGCAAGTGGCAATTTCTCCCGGCTGCGTCAACTGGTACCTTCTGTAGGCACACTCCGTCTCTAGTTGCGCGGAGTCGAGGAAGTGTTAAGGGTGAGCTGGATTCACCATGTCCGATGCTCCGAAAACCACAAAGTCCGCCGGAAACCAAGTGCTAATGTTCAACAGACATGTCAACGCAGTACCAATGCCAGTGTCCCGGGACTGCAACCAGCCGTTTACGGCCTGACAGTGGTCCATACAGCAGTGGTTTATCCACTTCTGCAGTTGGTGTCGGCCCTTCACATCTCATGCCCCGAAGATCCTCAGCACTCTATCAAAACAACTCGCAGGAGCCACTCAGAGTCTGCAAAATCCATGTTTACAACCCCTTGACGTCTCAATGGTCTCGTATTTGGAAGCAGGCACCAAACGGCCCTTTTTCTTGGGGTTTGCCTGACTCTGAGGCACCCTCGTGTACTGAAGTTCCGTGTAGGCCATATCACACCAGGTGTTTATGTCGATTTCCAGGATGTGTCAACAGTCAACTCGAGGTATCTAGCAGACAAGGGAGAATCGGAGGCCCAGGTGAGGATATGGAGGCGGGGGGTTAGTCCGGATTGGCCGATTTCTGGGGGCGGGGTGCTGTCAGCCACGGGGAGGGCGATATTTCAGGCTCTGAATCAGACTGTGGATTAATGCGTCGGGGAGGCTGGGGTGGCAGATATCCTACTTATGGGACCGAACCGAGATTTGTATTCACATTTCGCGAGAATGGGTATAGAAAAGGGGAGGGGACAGGAAAAAGGGGTAATACAGGAAAACCAATCAGGGTCAGGAACTTTCTCAAATGGACCAACACAAGGCAGTCAGTTTGGGGGAAAAAAAATGAGCGCGTGTGAGACTCTGCGACGCCCAGCAAATACCGCTGTCGGCGTTCATAAGCGATTTTCTCCAGAGGACCCATTCCCTGGGCGTATGGTGTCGGTGACGCATGCTTGGGACCAGGAAATCTCACGGGAGCAATCAGAGCAACAGAAATTGTCCAAGGCTAAAAGCTACCCCTCTAGTAGTACTTTGAGGTCACCAAACTGGAGAATACTATCCATACCAAAAAGACGCCGCTACCGCAAGCCGATATCAGTTTTTACAGCTTCTGCAGCTTCTGCAGCAGGTGCAGCACGTGCAACACGGTGTGCAGAAGCGGTGACCAGAGACAAGCACACTTCGATGCAACAAAACATAAGTTCATTTGTACGATATGTCAACCTCCAACTGAATGGCCCCAAATAAACGAATTATTTGTGCATTGTTTGGAGACAGGTCACCTAGATGCTGAACAATACGGCGCCAAAATAGGAAACTCGAACTGTGGTGAAAGGACAAAGGAAAAAAGCCTCGTAAGAGAAATGGTCGATGCTGGGCCATTAGGCATAACCGTAGTGTTGAGGAGGAGGACATGTCAAGAAGCAAAATGGAAGGTGTAGTGAACCACCGCGCGGTATTCATTGAGGAAGAACCCGGCACGGAAACCGAACGGGGGCCTGTGGATCCGCTATTGCAAGGGCGAGAAGTATCGGCAGAAAAGCCATACACCACCAATCTCCTACAAGTTATTTCACAGCAAATGCAGCACTTGCAATTACTTGCAAATTACCGGACGTGACGGATATAAGCATGCAATTAAAACCAGACATCCAGTGGTTTGCACCATATGTAGACCAAGAGTCACGTTCAGAACCTTGCATTGTCTATATAGGCACTACCAAAAAACTAGCCATACCAACGTTCGACAGCCTGTGTACGACCCAGCCAGAGAGGAAAGAAACCGTATGATGGAGGACGTAGAGGCCACAGCAGCCTTAGAAGAGACTCTGCATATTGATAGGCGGAAACAAAACTTGCTAACCGCTGATGTTGAAAAAGGTAGTCACAGCCCCATAGCAGGAGTGTTCGAGCAACATCCCGCCGATTGCAAGAGCTCGAAGAAAAGGCCTCAGATTGCGGCACTGCCCGGAAGCGGGGAGGACCCTGAAGTGGGCAAGGACATCCAACCAAGGAAGAAACGGAAAAGCCACGGGAAAGGGGAGAAAAAAGCCAGTGAAGACAAACAGGAGAAGCATAAGGAGAAAGATAAGAGCAAGGAGGTGGGGAAGAAGCAATCAAGGAAAAGAAAGATCGTAGAAGCCCCTGTCTTGTCACCGTCACCTTCTCGTGCACCATCAACTTCTCTGTCATTGTCAGCTTCGCCACGAGTGGAAGAAAAGAGGAGGAAAAAACGCAAAAGACAAGGTTCTGTGGAAGAGAAACAGAAATCTGTCGCAAGCTCGAGTGAGAAGACTTCTCGTCGTTCGAGGAGGAAATCACAACCGGACAGCAAGCATTCTCCCCGCTCTCGACCTCGTAGCCGACCCTCACACTCCTCTTCATCGTCATCATCTTCGTCTTTATCATCGCCTTCTTCATCTTCCTATCCTCCAATTCCTTCACACTCCCGTTCTTCCATTACCGCCGAGGAGAAGCAAGAAGAAATCGACACCGCCTACAAGAACTCGCAGCCAAAATTAACGAACTAGCTCTCAAACAGCACGAAATCAGAGTCAAACGAAGCCAGCTAAAACTCGAGGAGAAGTGGCTGAAGCTGGAAATTCAAAAGAGGCAGATGGCGGAACTTGCAAAGACTGTTTCTTCTACAACACAGAGCTCCGCAAGTAATAATACAAGGCCAAGTAATGGTACGAGACCAGCAGTAGCGGCGGCAGATGTGATTGCATCGCCCGCAGGGATCCCAGTTACTATCGAAGTGGTTTCAAACATTACTTGTAGTGCCTGTGGGATGTTGGGGCATCGGAGAACCAGTAAGGAATGTAGACTTTACACCCCAAAGGTGCGATAGGCTGGTTTATGATGTTTTTTTAGATATTTGTTTGACGTTTTTTTGGATTAGCGGGCTGCGATTCCCCTTTTGATATATTGTACAATATTGCTCATCGCTTTTCTTCCTCATTTAGACCTACATTGCTGGGTACGAGGCTACATACATTGATTATATGGGTTGGCAAGATCGGAGCTTACTTTATTTGCTTGTTTCTAGCTATACCCGGCGGGTGGCCTAGATAATTAGACTGGAATCGGATATCTGGATTCTAGCGGTGGGAGTGTAAACAGCACCCCCACCCGTAGATACCGTCCAGAAAGCACGTCCAGCTGGGAAATGGGCGTGCAAGTATCGTATGCTGCGTGCGTCCAAATCTACAAATATCAAGCGAAGCTCAATAAAAGTTGTGTGGGGCACTGAGGCCTGGGATGTACTTCCTTTACCCTGAACTCTGCTGAACTCCCTGAGTCAGGGTAATAGGGAAGCCAAAGCGGTTTCATTTGAGATGGATGAAGAAAGACTCCATCAAGGGATCCAACCAGCTATAGGTTACTTAGGTGCTTAAGTACTTACAAGTAATGTGGATACCAGACTTAGATATCTACTTTAGTCTGGTTAATCATCTTGGCCCCTTTCTGGAACACGTTGATGGGTTATCTATCGTTTGCTGCCCACGAATATTCTTAACGCTGTTACCTATCGATACCCACTGGGGTTTGGGCGATAGATAGCACCGCTAGATAGCTGCAGTTCCAGCTATCGCCTGACCACTTGGTACATTCGCTTTCAATTCCATTTCCCAGACACATCTATAGATACTTCTGCACTCTATACGCGTCTTCGTCAGCCATCCAATATGGGCCGGCACCGCTCCTCCCCGGCTTCCACCAAGCACAAGAGCAAGAGCTCGTCCCACGAGAAACACAAAAAGCAAAAGCCCACCAGCACTAAAACCAGCACCAGAAGCAATTCATTGAAGCCCAAGAGAGTTTCATTCGGAGGAGTATCTAGTGACAATGGGCCGTCAGCTCACAGCAGCAGCAGCAGTAGCAGCAGTAGCAGCACACACCATCCGCAGCACCACAGCAAAAGCAAATCCAAAAATCCCACGGGGGAAGAACATACTACAGCCAAACCCCACAAACCCCATTCCTTAACTAAGACTAAGGAACGCGGTTCCGCTAAAGGTCAACTCTCCAATGGCAATGGCAAGGGATACAAGTCCTACAGCAGCACCAGCGGCATTATAAAATCCCGCGAGAAACACCCTAAACGCTCTGTCCCCAGCCACAGCCACAAGATCGCCCCACACACCACCAGCAGCAGCATCCCCACCCCTACCCAGCGCAAACCCAAACCCTCCCTCAAAAAACCGACCTCCTCCCTCAAGAACCCTGCTAATACCACCAAAAAACCAACAAAAGAGTGCTCCCCAGCCCCATCCCCACCCCCACCCCCACCCCAACACCCCTACGCCACCCTCTTCTCAGGTCAGTTCCCCTTCTCCACCGCCTCACCCACCCCCTCACTACCTCCTTAACCCCAACCACCCGGGCCCTAGACTTCCTCCACCAAAAAACCACCCGTCTCTTCACCCACCTCTCCGCTCAGCTCAACTCCATCCTCACCACCATCCTCCAATCCCTTCCACAAATTAACATCTCGCCCTCTACCAACGAGCCCTACACCACCCTTGCTGCTGCACACAAAACCGCAATTTTGGCGAAATATGGCAAGGCAATGCCATTGGGTGTTATTCGGAAGTTCCAGGCGGATTGTAGGGAGTGGGATAGGGAGCTGAAAGGGCTGTTATTGGAGCATGAGGGGGCGCAGAAGGAGTTGGTGGAGCTGGCGAGGGAAATCGGGATTGTTGGTGGTGGAGTGGATGGCGGAGGAGGAGCAGCGGGTAAGAAAGACGAAGAGGACGTGGAGTTTGAGGAGATGATCAAAGAGATTAAGCAGATTGGCCAAACGTATATGGCTAAGATGGATAAATTGGAGAAGGTATGTCCCGGTTTTGACTTTTTTACTCGGTGTAGCAGATCAGGGTAAATTCGTATTTTAGATATGTATGTGATAGCACTACTGTTTGGGAAGACATGATGAGACAGTCATTTTAGTAACTCTGGCTCTCCTGGTACTGACAGCCATTGTAGCAAATATTCCAGGAGGAGGCTCGCCAAAATATGTTGATAATGCAGGCAATGTAGAGGGCTAGGTTGATGTCAAGTACCAAAGATCCTAGAGGTGCTGGGTAGGAGTAGTGGCCCTGGGCTGGGTTGATTTGCAAGCACTCATCAAACAGGTTTTTTTTCTCGCTGGGCAAATAGATAAGATTAATAATTCCAACGATCCCAGCTTCTCTCATGCATTGCATTATAATTATATCATACATAATAATAATAATAATAATAATAATAATGAAAGGGATATCTAAAGTCTATACAGAGGGTCTTTATCCGATCCACCTCATGACTACCTATTGCTTAGGGCCATTTCAATCTATCATGGCGTCTTCCTTCTCAGCTTTCGCCTCCTTCCTCCTCTGTCTCTCCTCGTACAAACTTCTCTGGTGAACGATTCTCGAGACAATCTCTCCCGCATTCACACCACTCCACTCGTGTTCAGCTATCTCCCTGAAAAGAGGCTCACCAAAGACGTTCTTGGCTTCCTTGAGTTCCTGGTAAGGATCTGCCTCGGAAGGCATGAATTTGGTGGGGCCGTGGTAGACCGCCTGAGGGACACCGCCCGTGGGGAGAGTGCCGAGAAATGCGAGAGAGGGGACGAAAGGTGAAGAGAGGATTAGGGAGGAAATGTACTGGTACTTGTCAGCAAGTGAACGGTAGAAAAGTCAGTGCGGGAGACTCACGCGGCATTGCAAAACGCAAAGAGCCCGCTCAAACAAGTTCATAATGGGGTAGTTTAGTCTCTTGAACTTGTTGATCGTCCTATCGTCGTGGACACCTGCAACGACATATGGCTTCCTCCCACCACTTGCCGCATCCCCATCGACTTCATATTCCCCTCGCTCCGCAGCATCCTTAATTTCCGTTTCCACAACCAACTTCAAAAACTCAATATGCCCACTACTAAAAAGATCAAACCCCCCATCTACATATACCACCCTCTGTCCCTGTCTCGGCCTCCTCCCCTCTACAATCTGTAGACAAGATCCATTCGGACTACCCCCAAAATTAGGATCATACGAGAACACGGTGCTACCGCTCCCGACGACTCCGAATTCGTCGCTGGCATATGATCGGACACAGTCGAGCTGGTATGCAGCTTCTGCGGTGGGGGTGGGACGGTTGAGCGAGGGGAGGGCGGAGAGGAGGTTGGTTTGCAGGGAAAAGGGGGGAAGGTGGTGTTGCTTGGTGCAGAGGAGCATGCGCCCGACGAGGTCGGTTGTGGAGATGCCTGGGGTGCGTTTGACAATTTTGAAGCGGCCAAGGGAGCGTACGATGCGGTAGCAGTCTTCGCCGGTGGCATCTGGAGTGTGATGAGCATGTTAGTAGTAGTGGAATTGGGGAAGGTGATAGCGGTCGGGGTAGTGGTAGTGGTGGGAATGGGTACCTGTTGTGATATCATCCCCGTGAACAACGTATTTACACCCATAGAGATCCAGCCACACTGGGTCAGTGACATATGGCGCGTTTGGGACGGGGAGGTTCGTCCATTTGCACGCCTGGACCGCGGCAATTCTGGGGAACGGTATTAGAGCCATATTTGCCGAACCCGGGGGGTGTGTAGGTAAGTGGGCTTACCGCTCCTTCAGCGTCATCACGGTGGGACCTTGGATATGGACATCTTTAGCAACCTCAAACGGGAGGGGATTCCGGGCCAGTGGTAAAACCTTTGTTCTCAAAAATCTCCTCGTCAGAGTGCACGCCGACGACGAGATATTTCCCGAGCTGCTTGGCTTGGAGGATGGCTCCAGCGTGGCCTAGATGGGGAGGGTGATGGAGGTTAGGTTAGTTGTAGGTGGCCCCAATGGTGATGGATGATAAGGATACCGTCTGAGTGAGGTGAGATTGAGGGAAGGTGTACGTACCATGGTGAGCAAAGTCGAAGCAGCCGTCTATCCATATCCGCTCGTCTTTGATGGGGATGGGAGGGTTTGGGGGATGGGGGATGGGCTCCATCATGGTTACTGAGGACTGGGAGTGTGAGGGGCTTTTTTTCACTGCTTGGGGGGAAGCCTTTAGAATCAGCAAGCAGACGGAGCACGGGGAGAAGCTGGGGGGGACTCACTAGTCTGGCTGGCACCGGTCACCGGCCTCCCGTAGAGAGAGTATTTCTGCACGCACTGGTACGATTTGAATAAAGGAGATATGGAGCAGCGGCAGTTGCACTCCGGTGGGGCTGTGGTATGTAATATACATGCTGTAGAGTACATACAGTCGTTTGCATCTCGTTTACGTTGAGTAGGTACATGTTTACTGTGCCAAGCGCTCATCCAATTGCTGAGACGTGCAATGTATATGCAAGCACTCTCCTCCGTACCGCAGCCGGAGAGGGGTGCATGCAATATGGCGGTTGGGCCAGGAACGGTGTGCCATTGCTCGTCGGATTGGCGAATGGATGCACAGTTGTGTATACTGTATGGCCTCTACTCCGTACTGTGGTGCGGTATGCATGTGCTGCTGGCAGGGATTCCGCCCACCGCTGGCTGCTGCGACTCCAGAGCAGAGCCCTCCCCCCCCCGGGGCTCCCCTATTCGCCCTCTTCGATGTGCATACCTGCCCGCCGGGCAGGCACGCAAGCTCATCATGATCCCGGGCCAGATAATGGCGCATTGAGATTTTCCCCCCATAACTATGATATAGCTGCCGAGATACGCATACCTATATCCCTTCTCTCCTCGAAACCGCGGTTCCTGCGGCTGCTGTGATACCCCAAGTTTTTCTTTTTTGCCCGACACGAGCTCGAAAGGCTGCATTTTTGTGCAGGGAGCATACGAGCATCGGCGGGATTCTCATTTTTTTCTCAAGGCGGGAGAGGCATCTGCACACTGGGCAAGGGCACCTCTCACCACTCGGCGGGAGAGGATACGCCTCGACGTTGGCATCCAAACACCCAAACACTCAAACACCCAAACACCTAAAACATCCATCAATTAAATAATTCAACAAATAGCCCAACTAATCAACTAAGAGCCCACTCGTCGATCTAAGCGTCTCGTAAATAACGAGCCTCTGCACGCTGCCGCCAACGTGACATACCGCCTGCCACTCTCGACCCCCATTCCGGTCGCCCCGATATAGGCTTTCCGTTCTACATCCCTCTGCAAACAGCCCCCCCATCGGAGGTACGCAGCCGGTGGTGGTACAGCAGGAGAGTGCTGAAACAACTGCATCGTCTTGCTATACGCACCAGAATCAGACAGGATAGGAAGTTGGTGGTAGCATTCATTCCGGCTGAGATGCACAAATCATCAGCGTCCAACCCCTCGGGGTTCCGATTCTTCTCCCCCTCCTCCTCCACCGTTGCCGCTTCTGCCATTACGTCTCCGTCTGGCGCAACTACCCCAGGGGCAGTTACTACGCCGGACGACACTCACAACCACCAGGCTTCGTATTTTTTAAGATCCAATTCCTCAAAGAAACCAAGTAGGCCGTCGCTGAACCACCAAAAGTCGCTTGATAGTGTCACGATGTTTGGCAGAGTTGGCGGAAGGGAGTATATGAATGTGACGCCTGTACCGCCGTTGACGCAGACGCCGCAGAGCCCTAATGCGCAATATGAGCATGTCTTTGAGCTGGCTACAAAGAGAATGGCTACGTTGGATTATCTGAGACGGGCGTAAGTGAATCGCTTGCGGCTTTGGATGTTTGACTTTGAGCGGTTACACGGCATGATGGATTGCTCGGAACACAGGCTAACGTATATTGTGGAGTTGAAGACATGACGGCCGAGTGTATTGGTTCAATACAGTGTTATTCTCTAGGAACGATTTGAACCGTGGATTATATGGTGACACAAAGAAGCTTGCAAAGCGGTATGTAAAGTCTTCTTCTCTGCGCAATTGGATAAAGCTAAGTCCAGCGTTAGAGCTACAAACTACTTTGTCCTGGGGTGCTCAATACCGAATATTCTAGACCTGGGTGTCGCCTCGCCGATCGATTATCTCAAAGCCTTCCACCAGCTCCTCACCGAGTACGAAACCTACCAGTCCCAGAACCATGAACACCACCATGGCAACACGCATTCATCTGGATCAAGCGTCGCAGGCCTCAGGCTAGCCTCCTCCTCAGTCCGGATACCAAAGCTCTTTTCTCGATCAAAACCCCGCAGAGGGTCCACAGCCACAACTGCCCCTTCCTTGGTGAACTCGTCATCCATGTCAGGGGTCACATCATCTTCACAAGATTCGTCAGATTCCTTACTCGAACGTACGCGGTCAATGTCCGGGTCGACAATCAATCTCCCATCGATATCACAGCAATCCCTTTCGTCGGATTCAAGTGATCCACCTCCCGTCCCGCCCTTGCCTACGAACCCTCCCCTACCTGCGCAATACGGAATGTCGATTTCGGGGCCGTTACCGATGATATCGCATTCATCTACTGCTACAGCTGCATTTGGTACCCCTGGAGCGGCGCAGGGGGAGTCGGATTACCTGTACTTGACAATTCCGCCATTGCCGTTCGATCCGGACTTTTACGAGACGTTTGCTACGCTATGTGACGTTCTGATTGATGCGTATAGTCGGGTTTTGACTCTGGTGGCTACGCCGCAGCAATGCAGTGCCGGTGTGGGGGAGATGTTTATGAAGGCTGATGCAAAGATACGGAAGTGTGTTGTTGGGACAGTGGTGAGGGAGTTTGAGGAGGCGAGTCGAGGGCCGCTGGGTGTCAAGGGGGAGGTGGGAGGGATTGGGAAGCTGGTTCTGGGGGGCATAATCTAATGCAAGGGGGCAAGACGCCTACTCTCGTGCTTGCAAATGTATGGCGCTTTTTTTGGTTGTAATTCTAATGATCTGATGTCTGTTTTAGAAGATAGTGGTGTTTGGATTGGACACTGGTATTGGTTTGCTAGGGATTATGGTGTCATGATGTCTGTATTTTTATGTTTTTGTTGCTGTAGAGTTGTTTTGGGGATTGCGAGTGCACGTTTGTATGAGAGAAGACGGCGACATGTATTTACTAGTATGTACAGTATACACGGGGTATTTATTTATTTTTTGGATACTTTTACTGCTTTCCCGGAACTAATTGACGTCTACCTGTGCCTACGGCCGTAATTGTAGAGGAGGTTTCGGAGACATTGTTCATGTAGAGCTGATTTCCGGAATGCTTGCATATGCAGGTTAAACAGCACCCTCCTCTAACCTCTCCTCTCTCCGATGCCTCGTCCCTTCTTCCAAATTGTACATCTTCTGCAGCCCCAGTGCCGTTGGTATAAGGCCTATTGCTGAATTGTTCTAAAGGTATCTACTAATGTATGTACAGTACGTATAACCAGTGCACCCCCTGCATAATATGCACCAACCGGCCACTGTAAGTAAGCTAATGCAGTTGCACAAGAATTCAAACCTGCCGAGGCAAAGATCCCCAAATGTAGCCTCGTACCCAGGCTAATATTTTTGTAGTGTTCATGAGATCATTTGCACGTGACAACGCCAAGTAACTTCCCCAAGAGACAACAGACTGGCTACGAGGCTAATTAATTCGCTACTCAAAAATAGATGGATGGCGTGAGCAGATAGATGTTAGCACGTTATTGGTATTTCGGTAAGACATGGGGTAAAGAATCATATTCATCTAGCGAATACTTCTAAGACAGAAAAACACAAGACTTTTGTACCTCAAGATCATAATCATTCTTTCCTGTCGTATGTATGTATATGTTGTTAAATTGATAGCCAAACTAGAACTGTAAGGCAGAACATTGGGAGAGTTATCTGTGAGCAGCTCAGAGATTGTACTTGGAGCCGCCTGGGCGGTTGCACATAAGGATTGTATTGCTTCAAAAAAAGAAAAGATTGGAGCAGTTATTCAGATACTATGGACTTCTTTTGCCAGTATAGAGAAGGGCCCTATAGTAGCAATAGTACGGAGGCTAAAAGGGGGGATCACTGGACAGGTCTACCTTGAGTTTATGGAATTATTTATCAGAGCTCTATCTGAATGGCTAGATTGATGTATGACAATACGCATCAATACATACATACTATACCTATGGCCCTGTAAGGTAATAGTTTACTAAGTACAGGCTATCAAAGTCATGGAATGGCCACGCTACTCCCCTGACCTTAATCTGATTGAGCACGTCTGGGTACACCTCAAATAAAACCTTTACCAGTACTATCCAGAATTCATCAACATGTTGGAAACTATCAAGCTGAGACTAGCTGATACTATCATCTATTGTTAGACTTTGCTATCTTTGAGAATCTAGCTCAATCTATATTCCACCAGGTCAAGGTAGTTATTAAGGCAAAGGGTGGTATATCAAGTATTAATTTTACTACTATTATTTTTTTATTTTTATATATTTCATTTAGAGAATGTAGATAGTCTGGAGAGCTATTCTCGAGTCCTTGCTTCCCTGTTGACATCATTATGGATAAGTTATCCCTTGGAGTCATAAGACACATCTTCCCTTGCATTAGTATGTCTTACAATGAAAAGTAGTACTATATAGGGGATTTTACTTATTTAGCTATACATGCGTATCTAACACAAAAATAAATGATTACACTTAAAATACATATACTGTTCGAGCTTTATATCCAGAAGCGTTGTATTTTCCTGTCCGGAGAGATATACTTCAACCAATGTTGTTTACAAGAGGTTTGTTAATTTAAAGCTATGCCTTCTTGTATTAGCATAGTTAATATATCTAGCTGAATTGTTTATGAGTGTGAGCAGTAAAATCCCATTCCGATAGCTCTCTAGCTACACATAGTATATGTAGTTTATTGATAAAATATTAATAAAGTCATGTTGTATGGCTTAGTGGTTAGAATGTGAGATGTATGCAGGTGCGCTGTACTATTATTAATTCCTTCTTTGCTTTTTTCTCTCTACGACACCCAGACTAATTTTGGCACATCCACATTTAGCTAGACTGCCTAGAAAATCACTAATGCAAGGGAAGACGTGTCTCACGGGATAGATGATCATACATACAATAGGATTGTCTTCAAAAGCACTTCATAGATGTAATTGTTTCACTCCCCTCGAGTTCTCGGACTTGTGCATACCATATTTTTACTTTTTGGTGTATTGTTTCCTTAGCTAGTTCTTCTCGGTTCCTACGCGTCTGCGTGGGTTTGTTGTTATGTAGCATACATAATTTACATATACATACATACATTCATGTTGGACGTGCCGGGGGGGAGGGCGGTAGTAACAAGCGCACTTTCCGTAACCATGTTCCACTTCCCCACAGCATCCGTCAAATTTAAGACTGAAACATATTTCTCAACCATAAAAAAACACAGCCTTACTTTTGAACTCCCCGGCATCTCTGCGGTTGTCAATTATAGCGGCAACACTGCCTCTAAGTCTTTATCTCTCTGTTTGGGTCGGGCTCTGGCTTTGAGACAATGCAAGCCTCCTCATTCAGGTGCATACTCTACCATACTAAAAGTAGGCACTTGCCTACACGTGTGTTGCGCTACTCAGCTGCAGTCACAAAATCTGAAAGACTTTCTCCAGTTCGGACGAAGGTTCCCTAGGGCTACGGGGATGATGATGATAGGTGGTGGTGATGACAGCAGCGAATGATGCAGTATTTGCACAGATCATACACGACAATGTTATTTGCTTTTCGTCGAAGCACGGTGTCTCCGTGGTACAGTTGGTCTTGTTCAAGATACCCAAATGTTAAGCACCGTCATGTGGCAGTGGCAGTGTATAAGAGACCCTAGGTTACCATCTTTGTTGTACTCACAGGGGACCTTCTTGAGACATTGTCTACATACCCCAATCAAAAAATGGAAAAGTGGTGGCTTCAAGGAAACTTTACGGAAAAAAAAAAGAAAAAAAAGTCGATTAGATCAACGCCAATCCGGCTTGATTGATTTAAGCATATTTCGATTAAAGGGGAGGGGGTTGTGTGTGTGGCACGGTACATACATACTTGTATATAACCAGGTAGCGACCCCGATCGCGCGCGCAACACCAGGTCGTGGTTGCAGTTCGGACAACTTCGCTTCAACCGCCATTTGTATTCTAGTTCCCGTATTTGAATACTGCATATATTCTAATCCTTGTGTTACTCCCGGAGTTTGTACCAATTGGGGGAAAATGGTTCGGTTACTTTTCTGGATATTTTCTGCGAGTCTGTTGCCCTGCGTGGTCAACTCTTTTATGGTAAGTGCACAGCTCCACTATTATGCAGCAGCGGAGGCCTAGCTAACTTTCCTTGCCTTACAGGTTGAGAGCAGAAGCTTTGTCAAAAGAGCAACTGATGCAGAGATATGCGGCGCAGCCAATTACTATATATGTAGTGATTTGACAACATGCTGTCCAAATGGCTTTGTAGGTGCTCAGTTGAACATATATCTCCTACCATTTGGGCACTGATATTCGACACCCCCAATCTAGCTATGTGAAGGCCAGGGCTGCGTCAAGGAGCCTGACATTACAAGCAACGACCCGACCAACACAGATGTAGTCATAACTGTCACTGTGACCCCCAGTCCCCTAACAAAGCCAGTCTTAGGCACCGGCGCAATAGTCGGAATAGCAGTCGGAGGAGCGATATTCTTGATCGCTGCAGGGATCGCCATATTCTTCTGCATGCGGAAACGGAAAACCGGAAAAAAGGTGCTAAAGGCGTATGAGGACCCAAGTAGGAATATGTACGATCAGGTGGTGGTGGAAGAGAAGCAGATATCTGTGGTGCCTATTGGGGGTGCCACTACTACACAGCAAAGGCGGCAAACCCAGACAAACCTTTCATCACCATCTGAGGCCCAGGAGATGGAAGGGGCTGCAGTGGGACTTAAACCGGAGGAACAGTACCCACAGCAGCAGTACCAGCAAGAGTACCAGCAGCAACAGGTCTATCAACAGCAGCCCCAACAGCGGGAATATTACAACCAAAACCAAGAGCAAACCCAGCAAGGCGCAGAGCTCGAGGCAGGTCCACAAGCTCCCGCGCTATACATCCCCGAGCCTATTCCCGACGCCCTCCGAGTCGGCTCTCCAATTAGCCCCATCCGCGCCGACTCCATGGGCCTAATCCCCGTCGCAGCCGACTCTGCAGACGGCGGACAGCACCCTTACCAATTCAGCCCCGTGATACGGCGCCAATCCATTCCTTTTACGCCTCCCCCTCACCATCAAAACACAGAACCCATACCTCAGTCTAGCTCCTTACCAACAATGCCTACTTCCCCTAGCGTATCCCTACCCCAAAAAACTTCCGCCTCACTGTCGCAATCACCAGTGTACTACCAACCGCAAACCCCATCCCCCCCACCGCGGGAAACAAGCCCACAGCAGTCACCGGAGAGGTACCAAACACCGCAGACATACCCAACACCGCAAGCGGCATATCAACAGTACCAGCAGGGCGGTGTTCACCGAAAACCGGCCCCCCCCCAACAACTACTCCCAGTATCACCAGCAATACCAGCAATACCCAGAGCAAACATCCTCCCCCGTGCAAAGCCAGTACCCAATGCATGGGCATGATCCCCGGGGGCACATGCGAGAGGGCGAGGCTGGCGGCGCATAAGACAGGCGGTAGTTGATTGAAGTAATGTCTAGTTTTCAGGCAACCCTTCCCCTTCCATGCCCTTCTCTCCTCAGTCGATCCTGGCATGTTTTCTATTCGGATTTCCTCTCTATTATATCCTTCAAGCCTCCCTTTTTCCTTAATTCCTTTTCCTGGGTCGTTTCCCATGTCTTGGGCTTGCTTCCACATGCGTTTTCTTAGGGAACACGTATAACTGCGCGTGCTGCTATATGGATGATGAACGATTCGGGCAAACGGCACGGTTATTTGCAGTTTCATATATAGTTAGATAATTGCCAAGTAGGAAGCTACTTTACGATGGAGGAGGGTGAGGGCCATACTATACGGTACGCCGTCACGGATTGGTTGGATATGGGAAAGCAATTTATCGCCCGCTGCACACAATAATCCACTTGGCGCACACACACACTACTCAACTTCAGGGTAACCTCATCTACAAAATTACCTAACCACTTCACAAAAATCAGGGGAAAAAGGAAATACAATAAAATATAACAGAATACAAAGAATACCAAAAATTCAAAAAAATTCAAAACTCTTGCCCAGCTAAACTCCCCAAATAAAAAACCAAAATCTACCTTACCCAAATAACGACAGTCCCCCTCCGGGATCCAAACTAAAAGGGAAAAAAAAGTGGATATTAAACTAGAATACTGATTGCTATTTGCACACAAAAAGTAAGAAGCCCGATATGGTCGTCATGGCCGTATCGAAACAAGCCCCCACTACCAAATCATTTTACTCCTCCACAACTTCCGTTACCTCCCTAGCCATCTCCGCAACCGGTCTCCTAAACGCGCTCCTCGCACTCGGCACCACCCTAGCCTTCCCCTCCGGCATAATTCCCCTAATCGCCCGCTTCATGGCCTCCAACCTCGCCTTTTCCGCCAATACCGACTTCTGCGCCAACGCCTTCACAGCCTTCTTCACCATCTTCTCCCTTAACTCATGGAACCCTGCGAGCTCCGCCGCTGCAACCCCGTGAGTCCAGCGCAGTTCACACGCTTTAGTATGGTATTCCTCCTTGGCCTGCCTGACCTTCTCCGCAGCCTCCTCATGAATCCGGCTTCTCGTTTCATCGAGTAAACCCAAGGGCCAACGATCGGATCGCCGCAAAGAAATCATGTGGCGGTCGACTTGTTTCTGCAGGTTAGCCATGTCGCTGATGATTTGCTTTGGTCGGTCAAGAGCCATCAGAACCCCAGCAAGTGATGCTTGTATGTCTCTAAGGTCCTCCACAAAGCGCGTGTGGGGATGTGACTCATTGGGCGCTATTGCTTCAGAAAATTTATTGAGGGCAGTAATGTGGCCGGATTGTTCCAGAAACTTGAGACTGCCAAAAGACTTATTTGCCATCCTATGAGCGTCCGTGAAGTCTGATATGGTGTTAGCCATAGTTTGGTAGGATTAGCTGGGTATTTCTAGCCTTACCTGTAATTGCTGTACGGATCACTGTAGCCCGGCGCGTTATGCTCCTGAAGGCATAAGTGATGCTCCGTAAAGCATCTTTGGCATGGGTGACAAAAACCTCAACCTCTCGAATATCCTCCACAGGACTATACTCTTCCCTGATATTCTCAATCCTGATTTCCGCTTTCCGCTTGCTTCTGTCTATCAATTGCTCAGTTTGTAGCTCTGGTACAAGGAAAAATTCCCACAGCAACTCGTGAGTCGAAAAGGTAGAGTGTGAAAGTAACGTGCGAAGAAAGAAGTCCAAACGTAATTGAATATCCCGTAGAATAGCTCTTGAAGGTTTCGAAGGTATTTGGAAGGGGCTTCGAGGGGCGGGTAATGCAGGTAGCCATGACGCAGGGTTTTCATAGGCCAGCCATTGTGCAAGGAAGTCAAAGTCCTGAAGCGACCGTCTGCAAGTTGTGATGGTAAGTGTCTGCTGCCCCGAAGGCGCCCCACTCTTAATGACAAAGCGAATGGTTGCATCCTCAACAAAGAATGACCGGACCACAGCAGTGACTCTACCATCGGGATTCGGTGGATTCGTAAACAGTACAAGATCTAGTTTCCTATGTTAGTCAATTTGCAGACGCTTGGGGGGGGGTATGGTATACCGTCAATGCGGTTTCGGACTTCATCATCTTTTGCCAACTCAACTGCAGTCAATCCCCGCAGTTCTTTTGCAGCAATATCGACTCTTTGATCCCCAAAGAATGTTCGCACAGAATCTACTCTTCCATATTTACTTGCAACCATAAGTGGAGTAAATCCTCTATCATTCACTGCATTAACTTCAGAGTCACATTTCAGTAAGAGTTTCAAAACCACTGTATCTCCAGCAATATGAAGCAGGGTGTTCCCCTTATTGTCGACATGTTCATCAAGATGTAAAGGTGCACCATCCTGTTGGCTCTCCTGAGCGACTCGAATTGCTAGTTTAACCATCTCGCGATATTCAGGGTGATCATAGGATCGGCATAGAGCGGAAAGAGGTGTTTGCCCATTTTTGTCCTTTTGCCTCCATGGTATCCATGGGCCTAGTCGTTCAATTAGGTTAGGAGTGCTAGTTATGGTTAGAACTTGAATCCAATATCCCAAATGCTCACTCACTGAAACAGATAATGCCCAACCGTTCTCCCTGCACTGTCGGTCCTCTGAAAGTATTGCCGTAAGGTCGCCTCTGGAAGCTTCATTAACATTTCAAGGAGTATCTCGACCACCTCATTATTTTGTAATTGCACAGCAGCACATAGTAAAGTCGTTCCATCATTATTATCATCGTCAAGGACAAAGGCCACAGGAAAATAAGGACAATCCAAAAGGTATCGGAATACTTCCGGTTGCCGTTCTTGTATTGCCATCATGAGGATGGAATCTCCGTTAGCATTCCTTGTTCTCGAGAGCTTTTCAATCGAGAAAATATCTGCTGTTTGACTGTTTGAAGTATTATGACTAGCACTTGTGTGTGTTCGCGAAAGTCGGTCCAGTGAGAGAGAGTCTCTAACTGTCGCTGCAAGGCTGACCATACTTGTGCTAGCTGAAAAGTGTCTGCGTTTTGTAAAAGCGTCAAGCAGAGGAAATGACTGGTTTTCCTTCCCTTGTATAATGCCATTGTGGCTCGCCGCTGTGGATCCTTGTGCGTGGTCCGTGGGATTGCCTCTATTTTCTTCTGCCTCTGTTGAGACTAGAGGCGCTGCATCTAGATTTTGAGCCAGCGACAACATTTCCATATTTTCGACAATTTCATCCCCTTCAGCGTCACTCGTACCTTCCCTATCAATCTCTATTGGTACAACACCAACACCATACCGTGTAACGAGTTTAGAGGTGTTATTAGGCGTATCATGCTGGGTTCCCGATAAATCTTCTTCCTTCGCAAAAGGCCCTTCACTACTCTCTTCTACTCCATTTGCAGTCGTTTCTCTGTGTTGCATAGCATCCAGTTCCTCTCCAAGTACCTCTGTGATCGAGGGTGGCGAGGCTTCCATAGCATCTTCTTCATCGCTCGAGTTGGGAGAATCATTTTCTAAAGTCTCGCCTGCGATCTTGAGATTCTCCATATAGCTTCCAGAGTCCCCACTACTAGCATCTCTTGAGCTTTCAGTCTGATCCTCTGTATCTGAGGGCTCCAAAATTTTCCTTACTCCATCAACATTCCCCTTCTTGATACACCTCCATAGCTCTCGGTTTCGTGAACTAGCCAAACTCAACTGATCATTATCCTGAACTATGTGATATATCACTGCCTCAAGTGTTGACAATATATAACCTATTTCTCCCTGTTCCACGTTATCAACAAAGACGTAGTTTCGCATATACGATAAACAAGCGTTCAGATGGGGCACCTTAGACCGTATAACTACGATCAAAAGTAGGGAAACTAGTGTGTCTGCGTTCATCGTAACAATTGTTGTGTTGCCATTCTCTAACGATTCTTTCTCGGAGTTGGCTCCCTCACTCTCGTCCGACGGTAGGACGATTTCATCAATTCTTGTAAGAGATTGAGCTGTTTCTAGCAGAATTTCTGTCATGGCATGGGGAGACTTTGCTGACCCAATTTTCCGGAAGTCCTCAACTCCTTTGGTAAGTCGCCTGACAAGGCCTAGCTTCGATTTTTGGTCTAAAGATGGGATTCCAACTTGTGTAAGATCCACATTCTCCATTGCCTTAATCTTGCGTTCCAATTCCTCATCTTCTTCGCGCTTTGTAGAACATACACGAGGGAATAGCAGAGAGTCATGAAGCTGCTCTGCGATGTGGCGTTCAATCAGCCTTTCCACCGCTGAGCCTGTTAAGTCCGTGGTTGAAGCAATCAGGCTAAGTTGTGAGGGATCGACTTTCTGAAATAGTTCAATAGCAGATGATATTGATATTTCCAGTGCTCTTCGTATGGTATGCTCATCAACCACAGAATTCATCCCCCGATAACCATTATTCCTAAGCCTGTCCGCGACAAATGATACCCCGGTTGTTTCATCACCCGCAATTGACGATGACGTTGAAGAGATCGACGGCACAGCAGAAGATGGGGGAGAAGGCGGAAGCGGTTTCTCGAATGATCTCCCAAATTTGACATAGATATCCTCTAGACCACCCTGCATGCTTCGAGCTATCAGCGGGAACAGAGCAAGGAGTTCGTTGAAAGAGCCCACGGATTTCTTTCGAGCCGCTGCTGAGGACCCAGGTGTGGTCGCAGGAGAAAACGAGCCAGCCTTCTGCGTGGAGTTATGATCTTTGGAGCCGCGGGGCTGGATCTGAGCTGGCAGCAGCGGAATTTGCTCAAGAGATCCTACAAGGGGTTTCGATATGTAGTAGATAAGCCATTGTTGAGGTTCAATAACGTCCGGGTAGTAACAGAGGTCGTTCAGAAGTTGAGCATGGTTTAGACTCCGGAATCCTGCATCCATATATTAGCTTCGTTCAAGGACATCTGATGAAGTCTACAGACCCTTGTTTGCATATATCCAGGAATCCTTAATCACTACCATTCGCCCGTTGATGGTTGTGTACTGCCTGGCCTTTCCCCTGCTCTCTCTGCTACCAATCAGGCTTGCATTGTTTGCAGATGCCCCACCCGGTATCCTCAATACATGGCTCCCTAAGAATTCTTCCTGGCCCGCTAACTCGGAGTAGAGGGTCCCCGATTCACGATCGCGAGTGTTCATCAGTATCTCTGTGACCGGGACCAGCAGTATATGGTCCTGTACGGGTGAGCATTGTGATACGAAATGGCTACGAAAGAAAGCCCAGAGGAAGGGATTGAGTAGAGGCATTCATGGAGATTCGCAAATGTTTAAAGTCGATTTGCTAGTCGTCACCAAGTTCAGATAAGTGATCTAGAGTCTGTTGACCGTTGTTTGTGACTGTAAGATTTCAAGATGTCCACCGAGACTAGATGGTTGCTTCCCGAGTGCTTACAGATTACGCAGCTGTTGTGGGAATAGATCACATGCACCGTTGGTGATCTCGCAGCGCCTGCGGTGACCCACAACCACAGGGTCTTACAACTGCTGTACTACCGGTAAGGATTTCTGAGAGGAAAATGAAATGCTTTTTTTTCTTAAATATAGTTTCTACTAGCCAGACTACCCTGGTACCAGAAATGGCTATAATTACCCATAAATGGGAACCTGGTGATCCCGCATGACCTCTGTGTTTATTCTCTGCGATTCTCTTTTTGATTGTTAACGCTATGATAGCTACATTTCTCGTGCCTATTGGTTGGTTTTCCGGTGATCTGATTTCTAGTCAGATTGAAACGTGTGTGGACCCTTGCCTGTGACATTGAAGGATCCCACTACTACATGTACTGTAACTTGGAAGGTAACACCCCAGCTAGACTGCAACTGTACGATTTTTTTACAAAGCACCCCGCTGTTTTACCAGAGTACCTTTTCTTCAGTTCCCCTCCGCCTCCCATCACCGTTCCATCGTCCTCCAAATTCACTGCAATCTCCCTTAATCCTCCTTTCTATAGTAACTCCGTATGTGCCCTCAATTTCCCCTGAAACACTTTGCTGACAACCGAAGGCTAGATCTCAACACCACAAATATGTCTACTCCAGCACAGAACTACAAAGTCGCAGATATTGTACGCAATGCCCTTTCCGCAGCTGACGTGAATTGTTGCATTTCATTTTCTGGTATATTGACGTGAAATTGACCAGTCACTTGCGGCCTTTGGTCGTCGTGAGATCGAGCTCGCTGAGAATGTAGGCATTAGATTCGCTTCCCAACCCTATGCAAACTCTGCTAACTGTGTATTTCTAGGAAATGCCCGTGAGTATCTTTGCCGTAAACAATTGTAAAAGATTGCTTATGATCATTTTAGGGTTTGATGGCAACCCGTGCAAAGTACGCTCAGGAGCAGCCTCTTGCTGGTGCCCGTAAGTAGAGAGATGTAAATCTTCAATGAGTTGGGAACCCAAAAGCTGACTCGTTGGCAGGAATTGCTGGTTGTCTTCACATGAGTACGCTCTTCTTTGATTCAAGCTATCCCGTGCCCCTATACTAACCCGGGAAACCCACAGCCATCCAAACTGCCGTGCTTATTGAGTAGGATACCACCTGCTCTTAATTGTTATTTTATATACTAAATATCTGCAGGACTCTCACTGCCCTTGGTGCAGAGTGCACATGGACCAGCTGCAACATCTTCTCTACCCAGGATCATGCTGCTGCCGCTATTGCTGCTGCAGGTGTCCCAGTGTAAGTTCCCTAAATTTGATTAGCGCTTATATTTCAGATGCTCACCAGAGTTACAGGTTCGCTTGGAAGGGTGAGGCTGAGGAGGAATACAACTGGTGTCTTGAGCAGCAGCTCATCTCTTTTAAGGATGGCAAGCAGCTCAACCTCATCCTCGATGATGGTGGAGACCTCACTGCTCTTGTCCATAAGAAGTACCCCCACCTCCTCAAGGACTGCTATGGTATCTCCGAGGAGACCACCACTGGTGTTCACCATCTTTACCGCATGCTCAAGGAGGGCAAGCTGCTTGTCCCTGCCGTCAATGTCAATGACTCTGTCACTAAGAGCAAGTTCGACAACCTTTACGGTTGTCGAGAGTCTCTCGTCGATGGTATCAAGAGAGCCACCGATGTCATGATCGCTGGAAAGGTCGCTGTCGTTGCTGGATACGGTGATGTTGGTAAGGGTTGCGCTATGGCTCTCTCTGGGATGGGTGCTCGTGTCATCATCACTGAGGTGGACCCCATCAACGCTCTCCAGGCTGCTGTTTCTGGTTACCAGGTCATTCCTATGGAAGAGGCTGCCCCTCAAGGTCAAATCTTTGTCACCACTACTGGATGCACAGATATTTTGACTGGAGAGCATTTTAAGGTCATGAAGAACGATGCCATTATTTGCAGTTAGTAAACCAATCTCCCCTCTTTAGACTCCGCTACTTACACATGCTTAGATATTGGTCACTTCGACTGCGAAATTGACGTTGCCTGGTTGAAGACAAATGCCAGTGAGTACCATGTGTTTCAATTGCTGGCAGAGGCCAATATGGTAACAAACTTCCGCAGAGAGCATGACTCAAATCAAACCCCAAGTTGACCGCTTCCTCATGGAGAATGGCAACCACATCATCTTACTTGCTGAAGGACGTCTTGTCAACCTTGGGTGTGCCACTGGCCACTCCTCATTCGTCAGTTAGTATAGCTAAGCTAGAAACCATTCTTTTCAGAGCTAACCCCCATCTAGTGAGCTGCTCTTTCACCAACCAGGTCCTTGCACAGATCCTTCTCTACAAGGCTCAGGATGAGGCCTTCACCAAGAAGTACGTTGAGTTTGCTAAGGCTGCTGGCAAGCTCGAAGTCGGTGTCTATGTCCTCCCCAAGATCTTGGACGAGGAGGTCGCCAGGCTTCACTTGGCTGCCGTTGGAGCTAAGCTTCAGGTCTTGACTCCCAAGCAAGAGGAGTACCTTGGAATCAGCGCGTCTGGCCCATACAAGAGCGACCTTGTAAGCCATCATCATTCAACCTTGAAATTGCAAACTTTGTGGCTAACATTGCACAGTACCGCTACTAGATTGCCCCTTACCTTATCGAAGGCCAAGGGGTCATGATGTTTGAAATATACTTTTCCTAGTTTGAAGTTAATTTTGGGTCCTTCACAAGCATTGTCTTCAACAACACAGGTGCATCATATGGATGGGTGGGTTTGGTTTTCAATATTCTCGGGAATTATGGTTCGTCAGGGGCGTACTTGGCATTTATCTTCAACAGTTTGTCAGGTGAAAGGATCTTATATCGAGTGCTTTTTCCTGAATCTAATACATAGGTGTTATACACCACTTCACAAGATTGCAATTCGTTCTATAGATATACGTGATTGCCTTAGTATTACAGAAGTTCCAGTGCGACTTCTCTATAGAGGCTCACAACCAAGTCATTTTATATTTCGATAATCTCGTGCCTGTGTTTTTGTATCTCTGGCCAGCGACGGCAGTTACCCTTATAAAATTGATATTCCGAAACCTAACGCCCTCCTGAGAAGAATGCAATCACCAGATGAAGAAGAACAAATAGAAGTACACAAAAAACCCTAAACTAATCGCTCTCATCATCGTTAACCATGTTCATAGGCTCAGGTTTCTTCCCTTTACCCTTCCGTGCTAACTCCTTCTCCTTCCGCAGTCGAACGATCTACCCCCCAAAAACATACCACAGTCAGTCCGGACCCCTTATCCTACCAACTGCAGTGGCCCTCAAAGAGTAAACTGTCAGTTGAGCTTCTAATTTTACGTACCTCGTCCATAACCGCCTTCTCCTTCTTTCCCGTTTTGCCCAATTCCTTCAATATTTTCACATTGGCCTCCACCTTTTTTTCCTCTGTCTCTTTAAGCCTCCGTGCTTCCTCTTCCTTTGATAGTATTTTCGTCGTGGAGGTTTTCGTTTTCTTGTTCTTGTTTTTTTTGGAGGATGAGGTGCTTTGAATGCGTTTTATTATGGTGCCGGCAGCTTGTGATTTTTGTTTCTGCTTTTGGCGGCGGGCAAGGAGGGAATTGAGGGCGGAGGAGGCGGCGAGGAGGGTTTCGGAGGAGGCCATGCTAGGTACTGGGCAGGGTGAATGGGGATGGTCCTGTTTCGCTTTGCAACTCGGAACTGATGTTTGAGCGATTGAATCTTGGCCCATTCCGCAGAGCCGCAACCTGTACCATGGATTGCTGCTTGGGTACACTAGTACTTTAGTAGTTACAATTCGGTAGTCATCTGAAAACATCATCTGAAAATCATATTTGAGGAACAACTCGCCAACAGATTAAAGTTACCAACGCCGAAAGACAGGCGCCTCCTGCGAACGAAAATGTACGTACAAGAATACCGAACCCAACAAACTCCTATTCAATAGAATGCCGGCGAAATCCTGCTTCGAACCAAAATACTTCAACTCCCTCTGACTGGTGCCCTTTCAGTCGCGGGCAATGACCGACCCCTAGGGTCTTTAATGGTATTTCCTTCCCTATGAACTCCCGCAACATTCGGCTTTTTCCCGTGTTTAATTTTATCTCCCCACTCATCCCCACTTGACTCATCAGCTTCTTCGTCGGTAGTTGTGCTATACCGCCGGCCTGAAGATGCTTCTTGGGCAACCAACCGTGCCTCTTCGTCGAAGTGGTCGTTCTCAATTGGCTCTCCACATTCTGGAGGTTCTACCCACTCTGCCGGTACAATGCAAGGAATGGTGACGCCAATTCCAGCGGCGCGATTTATATATTTTGGTGCAGCTTTTCCGGTGAGTTTTTCACACAGGTATGAGGTGAAGTGGTTGCAATTCCGCGTAAGGAGATTATATGTCGGTCCTAGAAATTCGTCTGAAGCCTGTGCACATAAATGTCAGCTATCAATGTAGAGGGGGAGTGTTGAGTCACTCACATTGAGGATAATACGATTGATCTCTTCCTCTGTTCCATAGGCCCAGCCATGAAGCACCTGGCACCGAAAGGTTCCTCCGGGGGGTTCTGTCCGAGGCTTCATCCAGTACACCCCCGTAACTCCCCTTTTATCATGGCCTCCAAACGCGTATTCCCGATCGTTGACAACCACTCCCGTGTGTAACAGACCACATCCTACTGTCCACAGGAACGTAGAAAGCTTCCCTGGCTGTCGTTGGAATTAGCTTTTGTATTTTACTGGTGCCGTCGCCCCTGAACCTTGGATGATTGTTACTCACTGGTAGCAGATCATATACACTAATGCTGATACGGGTTCTTTGGTGGATTGGAATATTCCACCGCCCATTGTCAGCCGTGCTAGACGAGGCCATGTAGGTGATATATGTAGGCGTGTAAAATTGTGACCTCCTATCAAGTAGTCCGCTCAATGGACACTGAGCAGGCTTCTTATCCTTCGATCTATACCTTAGTACAAGCTTTATGTATCCGAATATGACAAGCCCCTAGCAATGTATGGGCAATGTATGGGGTGTGAAAGGAAAGCCGCAGCCGCCGCGCTGCAGCTGCACAGTGCCTATCGGACTAAGAGCGCCACTGGCTGATGATCAGTTTGATCCACAAATTGCTGTGTCTCAGCCTGTCATGGATGCCTTGGCCTTTTATGATTGCCGCTCTGAGATAGATGTGCGTTCACTTTAACTTGAAAGTCAGACGTTGCAGCTCAATTTTGCTTCCGAACATTTAGTGACAGGGCTTTTATTACCCAGATTTTCGACAAATAAGCTGAAAGAGCTGCCACATTATCTGAGGAAGAGAATGAATCAATCCCTTGGTGTGATAGCCATCGAGATGAGGCCAAGCCCATACCCTTTAGCCCTACGAACCTTCTTTATGTTATGTAAGCCCCCACCATGCTTATAAGAAATTTTCCCCTCTCAGATCCAACAAATCACAAATTAGATACATACGAAGAGGAGCTGACCTCCTCTTCTTTTCACCATTCATTTCCTTCAAAGCGTCCGCAGAGGGACGCTGCGAATTTTATCACGCCAATTATTCTCACATTCCACTTTTTCTCAAATTTCAGTCAGCCCCTCGACTTTAGCAGTTTTTATTTTCACTCGCTCATACGCAAAGAAATCAAGGATGCCGCCAAAGAAGAACGTCAAAGAGGAGAAAATCCTCCTTGGGAGACCAGGAAACAATCTGAAGAGTGGAATTGTAAGACCTTTGCTGCATACTCAACCCTGTTTATTTACTAACTCTCTATAAGGTCGGCCTTGCGAACGTCGGGAAGTCAACTTTCTTCCAGGCCATCACCAAGTCAACGCTGGGAAATCCTGCAAACTTCCCATACGCTACCATTGACCCTGAGGAGGCACGTGTCGTCGTTCCTGACGATCGATACGACTGGCTGTGCGAGCACTACAAGGTAGGCTTTCCCCTGTGTTACACCCCTTCCACTCCTGAACCGGTCCAAGCTGAGACTAGTTGACTAAAACCTAAGCCTGCCTCAAGAGTCCCTGCGAATCTCACAGTCTATGATATCGCAGGTCTCACACGGGGTGCTTCAACCGGTGCCGGTCTCGGCAACGCTTTCTTGTCCCACATCCGTGCCGTAGATGCTATCTTCCAAGTCGTTCGATGCTTCGATGATGCCGAAATTATCCACGTCGAGGGTGACGTTGACCCAGTCCGAGATCTTGAGATCATTCAAGGTGAATTGAGGATCAAGGATGCCGAGTTCGTTGAGAAACAGCTCGAAGGATTGAAGAGGCAGACCGCTCGAGGCGGGCAGAGTCTTGAGATGAAGAAGTTGAAGGAAGAGCAGGCCATCGTCCAGGCTGTCTATGACTGTTTGACCGTGGAGAACGTCGATGTTCGAAAGAAGAATTGGGGAAACAAGGAGGTACGTATGCATTTTCCCCTCGTCGCACCATTACCCCCCCCAACGAAACTTTCAATACCCTACGCCCCCCGCTTTACATGATGATAAAGGGTGCTTGCACTCGAATAATAAACCCAGCTCGTCGAACACCTCAAAATACAACGCAGAGGATGTTTTGAGATGAACTTTTATATCTGAAATTTAGCGCACCCGTTACTTTGGAATATCTAGCTTTTCCAAATTTGTGGTCAGTGCTAACAAGCTCCCATCTGCTCAGGTCGAGGTCATCAACAGCTTATTACTTTTAACCGCTAAGCCCGTGATCTACTTGATTAATTTGTCGGAGAAGGATTTCATTCGCCAGAGGAACAAGCACCTTCCAAAAATCAAGGCCTGGGTTGACGAGAATGCTCCTGGAGATGTCACCATCCCATTCTCTGTATCTTTTGAGGACCGCTTGACCAGGATGTCCGAAGATCAGGTAGCTGAGGAGTGCAAGACGCTCGGCGTCAAGAGCGCTCTTCCAAGGATCATTCTTGTCATGAGGAGTGCCATGAACCTTGGCAGTTTCTTCACCTGTGGTGCCGATGAAGTCAGGCAATGGACCATCCGTAAGGGCACTAAGGCCCCCCAGGCTGCTGGTGTTATCCACTCCGACTTTGAAAAGACATTCATCCAAGCTGTCATCTTCAAGTTCCATGACCTCAAGGAGTTAGGAGATGAAAACGCTGTTAAGGCTGCTGGAAAGCTGCAAACAAAAGGCAAGGACTACGTAATGGAGGATGGTGATATGTGATTTACCCTCCCTTGTTCGTGTTCCACAACAATTGCTGATATCGGGTTTTCTAGTGTTTTGTTCAAAGCTGGTGCTGCCAAGTCATAAATAAATGATGTCTATGGCAACGATAACGACACACAATGGCTCAAGAAATTATGCCCGCATGATTGGCTTCGTAGGAAGGGTTGCCGGCAGCTACTTGAGGATCTCAAGTCAAAGGTAGTGGGATGAATGTTTACTGGCTTCTGGAACCAGCGGTATTCGAATATACACTGTTTGTCATTGGCGTTGGGCAGGGAAGAGCTTTCTATTTTGTGCAATTAATCATCAATTATCGTCCTCCAATACTAGCTGTAGTCCGGTTACCCGCCCAATCCGCAGTCACACACAAGTCTGAAGACCTAGGTTAGTGGAAGATCATTCTACTTGCCCCGCCAACTGTTGTACCCCGCAAGATGCTGCTACCTAGCGCAATAGTGCCGGACCCCACGCTTGGCCCCGGCGCTATTGCTCTTAGCTGTGGCTAACAGTGGCTGCTGCTCGCATGCCGGCACTGTGGCTCATGGAAGTACGCCTACACAAACCTCGGGCGCAATAAAACACCGAAATGGCCCCTATGGCCGGCGGCGGAGCTCCTGGTGGGGCTTAAGCTTAAAGACGGTGGGCTCCACTATCCTAGGAATATAGCTGCCCCGCACATGTCCAGGATTGTAATTAGTCAGACAACACCCTGTAATATCCGCTACTTACGTATTGTGTTACAGTATATACCTTCTTTGAATACATACAAGAAGAAGCTGCCTACCCTTGAGAAATGGGTGCTAAGCCGAAGGTATTAATGTTGGGGAAGCTGGACCAGTGAGTTTAACCTCTTGCCAGCCTCCAGAGGCTAAGCCTGGGATAGGGGATCCAAATGTCTACAATTGACTGACTCGCTCAGTGCTCATGAGCAATGGAAGGCTGTCGAAGAAATTGCGGAGGTTCTGAGGCCGAAGAGTACCAACAGGGTGGACTTCATCAGGGAATGCAAGTCTGGGATATTCGATGGCGCTGTTGCTGCTTTTAGGACATTCCCTTCCGTCTCAATTACTGGAAGAATTGATGAGGAGCTTTTGTCATACTTGCCACCAACTATCAACTTCTTGTGTCACAATGGTAAGTTCCAGCAACGACCAGAGCACCATTCTATGATACTACCATCCATGATATACCGTAGCTTGCTCATATTGGGTATCCTAGGCGCTGGATATGATCAAATTGATATTTCACCATGCACCGCAAAGGGCATTCGTGTGTCGAATGTCCCCACTGCAGTTGATGATGCAACTGCAGATGTCAATATGTTCCTAATAATCGGCGCCCTTCGAAACTTTAATGTTGGGATGATGGCCCTCCGGCGAAACGAGTGGCGAGGAAAGAATACTGCTTTGGGCCATGACCCCGAAGGCAAAGTTCTCGGGATCTTGGGGATGGGTGGTATTGGGAGGAACCTGAAGAGAAAGGCTAAGGCATTCAGCATGAAGGTGCAGTATCACAACCGGAAACGGCTCCCAGAAGACCAAGAGGATGGAGCAAAGTACGTGAGCTTTGATGAGTTGCTGGCAACCTCGGATGTGCTCAGTTTGAACCTGCCATTGAATGTAAGATCCTTCCTTTGTTGGGTGCAACCAGTGACTGGACGTAAAAGTGGAGGCACATAGATTCTCAATAGTACTAATTCCGCTACAATAGGTGCATACCCACCACATAATCTCAACGAGTGAGTTCGCAAAGATGAAGGACGGAGTGATAATTGTCAACACTGCTCGAGGCGCCGTCATAGATGAAGGCGCACTAGTGAAGGCTTTGGACAGTGGGAAGGTGAGAAGCGTAGGATTAGATGTATACGAGCATGAGCCGGACTATATTCACCCAGGGCTAGTCAACAACCCTAATGTGATGCTGGTTCCTCATATGGGTACTTGGACGGTTGAGGTGAGTAAACAGCTTTTACCCGTGGCCTGAGGGTTACCCTCATATCGCTCTTCTCCTCAGTCACACTCTAACCTCCAACCTATGCAATGTCACGAGCTAGACTCAAACCGCCATGGAAGAGTGGTGCATCGATAATCTCAAGCAAGCGGTCCTAACTGGAACTCTCAAGTCTCCAGTCCCTGAGCAAGCCAGTATGTAGAAGCACAATGCGATAGATCCCGCAAAAAATATCCAATACCCGCTCCTCACATGCAAGCAGCGGCCCTTTCCCCGTGTGCTTTACCGAACCCGCGTTCAAAATTGTAGGTAAGGTGGATTACATATTGATGTTATTCGTTTCCATTTCATTCCATACATATATTGATTATACGACTGGTCAGCTTCGTATATCCTTTTGCGAGATGAGATGTCTTGTTGATCAGGATTGTACCGTTTGCATTACCCCCATGATCCCCACACACCCGGGCGGTACATCACTAGGCAGACATTGAGCTTCTTAGTAAAAAAATGTTGTCTATCTACGATTTTCTTTACAACTTAATTGACGGGTTCAGGTCATCAAATTTTCGTTGGAAACATGCGTTATCTGAGCTTTTTAATGGCCATCCTCATCTACAGGTCCTGCTTAAGCCATGGCTGTGGGGGTGGCCTGTATGTAAAGGCGTGTAGGCTATGTTCCTAACATGTGATATGAGTACTTAATGCCTGCAGTGGGTCGATCCTAGGTCGCAGGGCCATGTATATTTATTTATTTCTTAAGGCTACGACAACTACAGGGTCTCACTTAGTCTGGTTGCACTACCCCTCGCCAGAAGGTCCCACTCTCTTTCGTCCCTTTCGTTATCCTTTGAGCCCCACCGCCCACTTGCAGGAACGTGGTACGGAACTTCACTCCGGGCCTTCCTTTATCAGAAACGGTCGTCTATGCAAAGAATATTCCATCGACTCCCGGCGGTATTTCCCCGCGCGGCATCGGTCATTTCCATGCCAGTGCAATGGGAACATGCCTGCATGTCCTAGTCTTCCCTCCTACATGTTCGCAAATTCTTATATTAAGCCCTATCCCTACTTGTGAAACTCTACTGCAGTTCAACTCAATTCGGGCTGCAATTCATCTCATGTCTATCCTCCCGTACGTAACCGAATTCTAGTTTTGTTAACCGGCCTCCGCCCTCTGGCCGGCAAGCGACTTCGCAACTTGACTGTGGACTGCGATGGCAACAGTCCACTCCTTGGATCGCGGCTTGACGTTTCATTTTGCCTTGCTCCATATATTGTACTAACAGGCAGGCCTAGGCTCGTATACATGCATTAGGTCCCACCTAAAGATATATAAAGGAAGCAAGCATATATACATTTATAGACGAAACTTCCCTAGGTCATTGCCTTGTCTTCAGCCACCATCTAGAAATGCAGGTCGGCCGAGGAGCGGAGATCCAGCTTGAATGTTACTGGTACACAGTCTTTACCATGTAGAGTATCTATGTAATGTACATGTAGCCGAACTACAACTTGTCCAATGTTATATAAATATCTATGCACTGTACTTGCATAGATGTAAAGGCAATACCCTTATTATTATCAAATGAATGGAATTATTGTTTCTTTTGGCCCGCTTTTCCTGACACCTCTATACCGGTATATGTGTATAACACAGCTCCGAACTCGACCCACCAGTCACCGCCACAATCAGCATCACCACCTTTCTCATAGCCCTAAGACAACTGAAAAACGTGGTTGTGAGACAAGATTAGAGATGGATGATATTGAATTAAAGTTAACATAACCTTCATTTTCGCAAGGACGAAAAGGAGAAACAGAAAACCAAAACCAAAAACGAAAAAATATTGGGGAATATATTAACCTCTCGGCAACGTGTCGATGAACTTCCCAACACCCTTCAGAAGCTAAACCTTAAGGTTAACAAGAATATACTGACATGCACAAATGATGCCACATAAGTCAATTAGCAAAGCTTTATGTCGTAGATGTATTTCCGCATGCGGAATTTGTCTTTTACCCAGTATAGAGTTTTGTCTCACCCCACATGTCTTCTTCGCCTTCGCCTCTGGTGGATTTCGGCACTTCCCCCCATACCACCCACCTCGCTCCTGACGAGATCTTATCTTCATCCCGTCACAGAAGGTCACCCCCCAACCAAACCCGGCTGATATGGGACGATGATAGTCTGGTTGGCACGGACGATGAAGTAGGTAGGGTCGCTAGCCGGCTTTTTTGCCTAACGCTCGCCAATTGCTCGCCTGCGGCCGGGAGAAAAATGCCGAAGCTTTAAGAGTGCTTGAAACTGCCCGCAAGCCTCCTCGCTAGATATCCCTGGCTCGTTTAGATCCCGGTTGGAAAATACCTAGGTGCAAGATTGGAGGATTGATTCAATTCTGACCGGTAACCGAACGAAGACCGTGCCACCTGAGTCCTCGATGGGGGAATGAAGGATATAAATTGGCCTAATGGTTATATCTGCTTCATTTTGTTAATTATATCCTTATAATACTGCTTTCTGGCAGGGCCGAGATTGTAGACAGGGAACCTGTGACCACGATTTCGAGGTGGAAAACCCGCACAGGTTGTGTGTTGCATAAGATATAGTGATTCCAGAGATATCTACGTCAAGGCACATCAGTCACTGCCCCACTCGGTGCCACTCCGGTCATTCATTTGGGGGGATGTGGGAGACACGAAAAGTTCTAAATGACTGATATGATGTAGGCCTTGTGTATTCCCCTGGAGTTGGGAGCTCCAGCTGCAAGGAAATAGCCGAAATACCACAAGGAAATAAAGAGGCTTTCGTTAATAAATGTGACGATGAGGCGCTTCCGGTATTTCTCGCCTGTGAAGTTAACAGATTGCTTCAGGGTGAAATGCAGGAGGTACTGGTACACGAAAGGCATGTAATGTACATCAGAACAGAGCGAGAATATGCTGTAGGATATCTAGGAGCAAAGTATCATCTACAAAAGTGGTCGCGATCGGAGAGTTCGCAATTAGATGCGCATTCTGAACAGAAAAGTTGCAGGACGGGAGCCCCCGGCTACCCGTTTTCGTCCTTTTCTGTCACTCCCGCGGTAAAACATAAACACGAATCTCCGACGAGACCCAAAGCCTTCTAGAAGGCCGGGTAGCCACCCTAGCCAATGAATCTGGGCCCATTCGTGGGGAAGCATCGCTCCCATGCTAACTTAACATTGACCATGCCGCATGCCATGGTTGCGAAAAGGTACAAGAGAGAAACATCGATATCAATCTGAGACATGAAACAACACACATTGAGTAGCCGCACCGACAGCCCACGGGCATATACCGTCTGTGTGGAGCGTGGCATGAGCATGGCATAAGCCCGCTCTGTATAGCATACACCTCGAAGATGGTGCCGCTGAGAAATCACCGGAAACTAGGCTGGCCTAGTGATGAATATATCCTCCGTTTGTTGATTGCCAGTCGGAGACGTGCATGCATATGACGCTGGTAGCCACACCATGCGCTTTTGAACTGGTGAATTGAAACCGCCAGGAGCGTGTAGAGTTCACCTCGATCTTGTCTGAAGCTGTAATTCGTAGCTGGAAATGGAGGTTGACCATGAATGTCACAAGAACAGGTCAAGATAATGTATTGTAGGCATCACCAGAATGATAGCAAGTGTTGGAAACCAATTAAACCAATTTATTTCAAAGGCGAGAAAAAGTAAATCCTCCAAAGTCTATAGATTTGAACTCTACGATCTCATCATGTTGTCCATCCCACTTCGACTGTTACATTCCTATTGCCCATCCCATTTCAACCTGTGTCCTAACACCACCTTGCCAATCCCTAATCCGTCACAACCCAGTACCCGATGCCCTCTTCGCTGTTCGTGCACCTCTTACAAGATGATTCCATGCCCAAATACCACCGAAAAGTGCTAGGTATGAACAAACTTTCTCTAATATGAGCCGGACGGAAATATATGAAAAAACACAAAAACGAAATTCCCGGCGCCTCCGATTCTTCAAATGACATCCCAGTAAGGAAAGAAAAGACCCGGTGACAAAAACCCCAAAAAACATTATGAAAGTGCTACACTTATGCAATGAGGCAAACCAATTTAAAGAGAGATACCATGCAAAAAAAAAATTTTTGTGTTTTTCATACAGGTAAAGTGGAAAAGAAGGAAAAAAGCAGAATAGAAAGCAGCCCAAATGAAAGCCAAGAAATCGGAGAGGGCTATGTACCATAGCATAGAATTCGAGTCCAGCCTCTGAGCACCACACTGTCGTTGGTAGCTAATGATTTTAAAAAGCAAATAAGAGCATCCCCAGTTGTAAGTCGTTATCATCAAATATGTCGTTTCCGTTAGAAATAATGAGCTTTTTTTAACCCCATGCCAATAATCCGGCCCGTGTATGATAATGCCCCAATTGTGATCCAATATATCCACTAGCGGTGGAGAGAAAGTCCAAGATCCACAAATTGATGAAAAGGAAAGTGCGCGGGATAGATGCAGAACCCTGATCTCTATAAGATGAACGTCTCGTGTGAAGTAGGAGGAAGTCCCCAGGAGACCATAGCGCGAGCAGATATTCGGCGGATCAATTGGTCAACAGGCGATCCGCCTGGAGAAAATGTTGCGTGATTTCTCATAATAACGTCTTTCTCCCTCTCAAAGATACCTTCCAGTTTTGCCTTGTCCTCCATTACTTCGGACTGCAATTGAAGCTTCTTGTAGTGGTGACGAGCTTCTGCAATCGTACACAGCAATTCTCGAACCGGAAGACCACCAGCACTGTTTTTCATGTCCTTCAGAGCTGTCTCGAACTGTTCCTCTAAATCTCTTCCCTCTTTTAAGGAAACAAACCTGGCGAGAGGCCTCCAAAATGCCGAAGTTTGTTCGAATTGATACCCAAAATGCTGCGAACTACTTTTTGGAGAGACTTGTGGCGAGCAAAGGTCTATGGTTTTGGTCCTTCCCGCTACCAGAGTTTCCACTACCGCTATTCTTTTGATGGTTTCATTTCTGCCTTGAATATCTGATGAGGTGGCAAAGTTGTCCTCCTGTCCTAGCAGCTTAGCCGGTGGCCGAGTACCATATAACAATTTGACAGAGTCCAAATAAACTTCAGCATCTCCACCAAAATTTCCTAAGCTGGGATCTTCCTCTTTCACATATATTCCGGCGCGTGACTGAAGCCGTGCGCACAGTCCTCCAAATTGTTCTCCAAGCTGCCGAGAAACCTTGTCCATATTTCTCTTAAACCAGCCAGTTTCAATCAAGGCATCCAGTGTTGCAGCATATTTGGTTCTATATAGATCAGTATCACTTGCCATCGAAAGTAATTGTAAAGACTGATCTCCTGATGGGGGAGTGAGTGGAAGTCCATTCGATGCTCCTGTTAATAAGTCATCAATCTTGATTCGCTTAGCTGGATTAGCAGAAGAATCGCGCGCCACTGGCGGATTAGGCGTCACAGATCGCCCCATAGGAGTTGTGCTGGGCCTTGGTGTATCTGAAATGCACGATAAGGGGCTCGCACGATCGTATGTTCTTTTCAGATCTGGCCTATACACCGTAGAAGTCTCTGCTAGGATAGACATTGCACCTGGATGTGTTGGAATGGGCGTGGATGCTTCCAGTAATGGATCTACTGGATAATCGTCGCGCTCACATGAGGATGCTGGGGAACTTCCCGCCGTGGGCATTGCTGGTGTGTATACCATGCCTCCTACTGCTGTGTTCGGGACTCCATAGGGCATTGAAATAGATGAGGGGATTTGGGTAGGCCTTGCAGATGAAGGAGCAGGCTGGATAGCAGCTGGGCCGGGTTGTGCCTTGAAAATTGGATCATAACCCATACACTCTCGTTTGCTCTTGGCGCAATTTTTGCATGTAGGATGTGCTTCGTCGCACTAGTGATGGGAGTCAGCATGTCTGTCTATCAAATGTACGCAAACGGGAAGGCAAGAGGTACCTTGATCCTTCTCTTTCGGCAGGTTAAACATCCAGTCTTTGTTCTCCTTTTGATTTCTTTTTTATGTCGACCACCAGACATTATACGCTCTGGTGTAACTTGGGGAAGCGGATATCTTAATGGCTGCGGGGATGATGTGATATGGGAAATAGAAGGAGCTCCGAGGCTATGTGCGGGTCCATGAGTGTAGTACATTTGAGGAGGTGGAGGAAGTGGGGACCCGGATTGCTGTGGCATAAGTGGAGGTGGTAAAGCTGTGTTTGGAGGGGTCATCCGCATTGGAGGAAGACTGTAGTTGGACGTATTCATTTGCTGGAAATGAGGTGAATGGTGGCCTTGCTGAGGAGGGTAGCTGTAAACGGGCATCGAAGGTGATGGGTAAGACGCTGGAGATGGGTATGATGTTGGAGTTGACCTGACAGAAGACGATTGCTGCTGCTGAGCAAAGGGGGATAAGTGTGCATAATTGTATGGCGGCGATGGAGTCGAGGGTGCTGAATGGTGCTCCAAATGTTGGAAATGAGGGTCACGAGGTTGAGCCTGATAATGAGCGGGGCGAGAGTGAGAGAAAGTGCGGTCGTATTCAACCATGATCATCCTTTAGGACACCTATAGTTGTCCTAACAGCTCCAATATTATTATTATGAGCTTCGGGGCAGGAGCAATTGATGTGCAAACGAGAAATTGAGGTCGAGGAAAGGATTCTGGAAACGAGAGTAAAATTAGCGAGTATTTCAACGGATATCGGATTTCCAACAGTAGCTTATAGGTGGTCACGTCAGGAAGTAGGGTATGTGGGTAGGTAGTATGGGTCTAGGGAAATGGCTAGGGTATATATGGAAACGCTTGAGGGGCGGTAACCTTACCAAAGTTAACACAAAATGCGAGACAGGTAACAGCTCCACAGGAAATTATGTCCAACGGAAGACTCGGACAACGAGCCAAGGTCCGCAGGAAATCAACTGCGTCTTGTGCTTAGTGAGGCAGACGCACCGAATGCTACTCTCGAAGCAGATAAACGGAAGGTGGGACCGCGTAGCTAAATGCTGCTTAAAGTAGGGCAAATGCGAGCGAGGATCGAGGAAGGTAAGCGTCCAATGCGAACGAAAATGGGAGGTCTAGTAGCGGTAAGGTAAAACCACGGTACACGGGGAGCCTCTCGCCTCTCGCCTCTCGCCCTCGCTCTATACGACGCTCCAGTTATACGCAGGTAACTTTCTGCTGCAGAAGACACAAGGTCAGTAATTGTTACAATACGTGTTTTTTCTATGCATCAACTTCGACCAAATGAGATTGCCAGGATGAAGGCTACAACTTGCCCGTTGCCCAACGTAGAGTATACAGGGAATCGAGGCCTGGTATTGAATTTTGTGACAGGGACAGATAGAAGCGAAGCCAACATTTTCATAGACTGACCGTATCTTTTGTGAACTTGATCCAACCTCCAGTCTCTCACGCTACCTCTACGGTAATAATTTTTCTTGCCAATGCTCCACCAGGTAACTTGATTTGATACGGGAACGTAAGGCAAACCGCTGTTGGCAGGAAGAAATCGAACGGTGCCGATGGAGCAGTGACAGAAAGGCACACGGAGACCAACAGGATGTGAATGATGGGCCACGGCAGCTTTAAGACTCAAAAACTGCACGCTTCACAATGCAGCTGTGGACTGCCTTTCGGACCGTCTACTTAACGTAGCAGAATGTGTGGATGTGGTGTACGTCCGGTAATAATTTCCAGCCCACACAAGCCTCTCAGCTCGCTTCTTTTGGTGTAACTGTTTGGTCCGCTGAAGCTGCTGATGTGGCTAAGGTTATTCTAGTTGTAATCGATGGATGAAAATAAAGAATGAATGACTGAATGAGCTTTGGAAATTGGAGAATCTAATTCGTACAAGTGCAGCCGAGAATTGAAAGATGCCTGGAGAAAGAAAAGCACTAGGCTGTGAGGGTCGAAGCAGATCGGGGTGAAGACGAGAGAAAAGACAACTGGTCAATACTGGGATGAAAGGGTGGGAAAGCCGAGGCCGAGGGAAATGCGTGGAGTGGAAAGAGAGGACTAAGGGGAGAAGGAGTGTGAGGAAGAGAAGAGGGAGCGGGTAAGTAACAGGTGATGATTGATTAATTGATGGAATGTAATGTCAGTTAATTGCTTTCCAGGGAGAACTTAGTGGGTGAGGGTCCGGGGGGGGGTTACCTGGGCCTGTTGCCAGGGAGAAGATGTAGTTCTCGCTTGTGATACTTCTTCACCAAGCAAGGGAGGCCGGCATCCCCCCAACGACGCATCCTCTGGTTTCACCAGCACACCCTCTACAATTATTGCTCGATCTACTTTGCACAGTGCGAGGAGACAAGCGAGTATGTACATACAGGTAATTTGTTCGCCTATGATCGCTTAAATCTTTGTTCCGCTTCCTCATGAGCCCGTGAGCAGGGAACAGGAGGATGCCCACATTTACACAGATCGGTGTCTTGAGACCGGAGCTGCACTGGTGTTAAAAGACTGCGTGCGTTATTGGGAGAGATTTTTACTGTCTCCTCCCACTCAGAAAGTTTGGATTCTGAAAAAAACCAAAAGATAAAAAAGAAGTTGCGTGCTGGATATGCAGCGGAGCTGAGTGTACTAGTAAGGTACTTGTATGCGTGCAGGTCCAGGTAGCATACTACTGGTGATGGTTATAGCGACTTATCGAACCCCATAAGATAAAAATGAACACCACCAGCGCCTCGAGCTCCTCCATACTTGCCGTGCCGATGCCTGAAATCTACTGTTCGGCTTATATCTTAATATTATGACCTCCGAGAATACGACTTCGGAATGTTGTCTCGGAAATATAAGACATTGCCGGCCAGCAGCTAACTTATCATGTGATTTTGCGCCACTCATTCAATTGATACGCTTCAATTCATCATAATTGGTCAAGATGATCCTTAAAGTTTCCAACCTTCTCTTTGTATTTGTCTACCAGTGGTTTATTCAGTCCAGTATGTACTACTAAGTAACATGTTAACATCGATCCATTTGAAGCATTCAGAAGTGACCTAAGATTTATATTGTTTTTTGTTCACGCACACTAAGTACATACCTGATATATTTCAGGTAATTCTTACATCTTATTAGACTCAGATGCTGCGCAATCTCACACTCTCTCCCTCCTCATTGGCCTCTACGTTCAGTGCCAACTATATCGTCTCTAGTCTCTGGGGTGTTTTGGAGATTTACAATTGACGAACCTGTCATTATCAAGATCTTCGATGTCATTCACCTTAAAAATATGCCTTGGCCGGCCTCCTTGACTTTAGCCCTAGCGTCTATGTCAATACCACACCTAAATAAATCGCTGGGCACAAGAACAGTAAATACCCCATGGCCTGGGAATAACCTAGGGACGAACAATCTTATTTGTACACGTACTAGCAGTATGACTGACAGTTGCCCGCAGCTTACATGCCAGACGCAAACTCCAAGCATTGCCTGGTCAGGGCTATTTTGTAGTTAGAATGAACCGGTTGGCCGTGATGTTAATTTGACAGTAGATCAAACTATTATCTCCATCCAACAGATTCTCTGAAGCACCTGGGAAGATGAAACACTCGAACCAGAAGAAGCAAATCTCTACCATCAGGGGACACACGATCCAGCTGAGGCAGAAGTCGAGTTGCAATTGCAACTAAGCCCAGTAGGCTTGGGCCTAAAAGCACAACTACTCGATCTTTGCACTGGCAAGACTAAATGAACTGACATATTGACTGCGCCTTGATGAAGAAAGCCCAGCGAAGTTAAAACTCGATACCGGAAATCACGAAGCTTGTTTCACTTGATTGGATTAATATCACAATTGAGGCTGCGTACCTCATAGTCACCCTGTTTCTGTTGCATACAGTATAATTATGTCAAATTGGGATGTTGACCGATGGATATAATGGCGTCACTGGCAACGGAGGCCTGACTGCACTTCAAGCCCACTCCACTTTCAGTTTACAGTCAGCAATACGCATTCGCTCAAAGGTAGAGGCTCCTCCAGTTGACGTTTGGAAGTGATCGTCTGCATATATAGTAGCCTTTGAGGATTCGGATATGGGGAGCGGAATTAACGTAGAGGTCATAGGAAACTGGAATGCTGAATCTAATGCGATGTTTATGCTCTAATTTGACGTTAAATATTATTGGTTCGGTCCTAGTGGACACCAATTATACACCATCTCAAGAGGATTCTCAGCCAGCAATTGAATTCCTTTTTTTCATTCTGATTTTCCTGAGGCCCCCCTCAATTTTCGATTGCAGCTCTTTATACTCCTTCTTTTTCCCTCTTTCAAATTTTTTCCACTATACTACTTTGCTTTTTTTTCCTACCGCACCACCCTATCAGTACTCATTGTCTTTTTAATGATACACAGATTGACAGCAATCGGACTATAAATTGATCCTCTACTTATAACTTATCTCGGGCCATGGATAGGCCTTCATACCGAAGTCCAAACATCTACAGTTCCCAGGGTCGTGGCTGTAGGTCCTAGGTATGCATGCACATCATAGTCGTCATCACCCTGCATGAATACTTGCTAAATTTGGTGAAGGAAGTGAAGCGAGGCGCCACCTCCGAAACTAAGTACCTATCTCGTTTCACGTGGTATCGAGTGGAGAGCCTTGCCAGCTGGCGGGAATATGTAACTTCCTAGCTTGAGTCATTGATCATAAGTTCGACCCTCTCCCAGATTTTTTTTTTTTTTTTTTTAATGCTGGAGCATATGTCTAACCAAAGAAGGAAATATTCTAGAAGCATGGAAGATAAAATGACGCGATTCACGGCAGGTGAAAGAACACTCGGAGAAGCCGTACATGGCCTTCACTGGATCGACAAGCTCTACAATGGAATGACCTGTTAGGTGTCAAGAAGAAGCCAATGAAACAAGCAGATATGTACCGGGGTATGGATGCTGCGCATTGCCTCCAAGAGCTTGCTTTGATTTACAGACTGACTTCAGGGATTTACAATTGAACGGAATAAAGCCCTCCTTCGATAGCCGACCGAACGTGCGCTGATCTATCTCTTCATAATCACAAGTTTTTTTTTCTCTGAGGCATAGTAAAGTCCTTTGCCAAAAGAATGTAAAGCGTATAGGGATACACGCCCAATGTTAGTGATGATCGTCACAACCGTTAAGCGAGACATGAACAGTTTGCAGTGGTCCCCATTTTGGAAACCAGTCTTGCATTCCATGCACCATGCTACTTCTTCTCACAACTCCTAAAGTAATTTGATTCGCTCCAGATATAAGATAGGCAGAGGCTTGGTGAGTGCTTGAGAGGATGTATGGCAGGATATATCACTTACCACATCGATGAAAGTAAAAGGTAACAGAAGCGATGGAGCGAACTAGAACTGACGGCTCGCTTCTTGCAATACTGCGCGGAGATATAGCTCAGGAAGCATAGACCTGATGTGAATAACTCATCACTTTAGGTACTTGCTAGGTAGCAGGTACCATGCTTGTGGCACAATCAAGGGGGTTCATGAAACACCTTTGATATTTTCTTTCCACACAGCATTATCACTCTCGGGCTTCACTTTGAGGTTCACCATCCTATGGCACTGATCGACGCCTGTCGGTAAAAGCACATAGACACCGAGACGGTATACCTTATTCATGTAATAACATCCGCATTCTGCAATCATCCGATTCATTTATGGGGCAACAAGCTTGCCGAGCTGGCCAACAATCATTTGTTGTTAAATCCCTGTTTGCAAGAGAACAAAGACAGGTTGGCATAGGCTTGGATGATCGCCTATAATTTCCTCATAACGTATGGTTATTCTCAGATGGGCAATGAGAATTGTATAGCCAATTGGATACAACGTTCTCGTTATACCCAAGATCTGGAATTCCTGCTAGGTGCGGTGGGCCAATGCGCCTAGATACAATGTTTTGTGGGGTCTAGGTATATACATGGCCCACTGCACACCACTAAAAAAAATTGTTTAAGGGCATACATAGTGTCTTAGCTTTCAGGGTCAGTGACAATTGGAGCGAGTGCGATGAGCCAACAGACTTACCAGAAGTGGATAGATGACGTTCTGGAAGGCTTCTCGAGGTCTTTGTGCTGGTGTTTCTGTGCATCCAAGTTGCTTAAACGAAGCTCGGATAGCTGCAAGATTATTCGCTAGTCTGTCCCCGGGAGTTGTGCGCGTAGCCTCGTGAGACTTGATTGGCTATAGTTCGCTGAGAACCGTGATTGACCAGGCAGCACGTCGGGCGTTTTTTTCACAATCCCGGCACCGCATTCCAAAACATAAGGGCGTCGGGAAAAGGTGTTCAAAGATTATGAAACGAAAGTATAAGGAAGGCGTCGACTAGCATACATTTGCACATGACGAACGGTAAGAGTCACATCATTGCCTGCGTTACCGTTGGGGTGGAACCAACTAAGGATGAAACAAGAGCTTGGAGAACATCATTGGGCTCTTTATTTCGGACCGAAAACTTCTCAAAGGTGCCTTGTTTTTTCGCGTTCTGACTAAACATCCTTAATACCGGACCGGAATACAATCTTCATATGTAAACTTTTCTGCATAGCAGGGCGGAGCAACTCAACCATGAAGGTTGCTTTTTTCTCACCTTCATAAGGGTTGAGTAAAAAGGTCTTACCTAACTATAGAAAAAAAGTATTTGGCCATCGTCTACGCTGTGCGAGCGAATGATTTTTTCCTCGCATCTCCATCGCCTGTTTCAAGTTGAGATGCTTCAGGATTTTCTCGACTCTGCCTAATACGTACAAGTGGTGGATCCCGCTACGGCTGTGGCTGGCGCCGGGCATGGCTGCCAAAGCAGCTAACTGTGATACCAATGAGATGTTATCTACAAGATGCACTTCTGATAGTTATGGGATGCATGTCCTTTGGTTGGGAACCTGCTGGCGTCAGTTCATACAGACGGTGTCACATGAAACTACCAGCAGCAGTAGTTTAGGTTTACAAGTGAATGATATCTCAAAATCAGCCCCACAGTGGGGCACAAGTAGAGTAGCCTTCAACCTTGTAGTGTTGATTATGCGGTGACTATTACTGATGCCGGGCCCGGTGACCGAAGCTGACCTTTTTACAGGACCGAGGACCGAGGAGGAATGCTCCGTCTTACATATTTGGATACCTCATTCACACTGTTAAGCAATCGAGGAGAGCTTTCTTAAGGTCTTGTGACTTTATGCTCTAACCCATAAAGCTATATTTACATATGTCTCTCTTACAACTTCTATTCCATGTATAATCTCAGGTAGGCACTGTATCAGAAACATCAGGCCCCAAAGAACCAGTTACCTACCCCAGATATCGGGGTCGTTCCGGCCTTCGGCGGACGCTCGGCGCAAGAACAGAGCCCACCTCAATCACAAAGGGTGACAATAAGCCTGGGTAACCATTCCTGTGCTCTGTTGCCCTCCCATGGCTGAGCTGCTCGCTTGCCCCCGGCAAATTAAATATAATGTACGCAGTCATAGGCCCGGGAATGTAGACAAGAGAGATCTAGGAGATTTGCGTACACCAGAAGCTTCCCTGCTAGGCTCCCCTTGTATGCCAACCTGGGTGACCTTGGGTGCTTAGAAATTGCGTGCTACGTGCTGCGAGTGCTACTCGCTCTCTGGCTCGCTCGCTAGCTACCGGCTGCACTGCCAGCGAAGTCATTGGCAATGATGATGAGGATGAACCTGTTTGTCTAGATCATTCCATTAGTTTTACTCCAACACAACTAGATACTATCCACCTCTGTTTGTCCATCATTTTTCCACATGCACCCCGGCGGCATAGCGCGAATTGCCACTTCCCCCCGAGGGCGGCTGTATTCAATCCATTTTGGACTTCTGGAATGTATTTCCTTGCGGCATGGTAGTAGTGTATTATGCACAATGCAGGCGTTTGGGATGGGGTGAGACGGCGAGAAGGTGAGAGGGGGGGAAGAGATGAATCTGTGTCATCACTTAATCCGGAATGCTATTTTTGCCTGAGGGGGTCTAATAGGGTGCCTAGTAGGAAAAAGGGTGCTAGGGTAAGAAAGGTGGAGGTAAGGGTAAAGAATAGAGGATATGTATGTGCGTGGTTTATGTATGTATGACTGTGGAGCTGTAACGTGGAGCCGCCAACAGGCTACCGACATAACATGTGGGGCTGAAGATACAATAAACGAAGATATCGAAAACAGCACATCCCCCTGTCGATAAAGGGCTATATGTCTCCAGTGCTTTGCGATTCAGGGACACAAGATAGATATCCCTGCACCAAATGCGAGTATGCGTGTCTTTGAGTGCGTGGACGGAATTTCGTGGACGGATTTCCCTGCAAACACATTTCTTTTGGTGATAGTGGATAATTGTATGTATGTATGTGTGGAGTGTGACAAGGTATTGTATGAAAATAATAACGGTAGTGTAAATGTTGAGAGTAAAGATGAAACGAGTAAACACCAAAACGATATGGATGAGTCTTGAAGATAGAAGATGCCCGACAGAATCGTGCATCGTCTTTGCCTATTCGTCATGTCGTTTAGAGTCACTATGCGCCTCACTTCCCGCTGCCAGCCGGTCATCCACTATCCCCCAATTGCCGCTTATCACGCAGTGCAACGGCTTGATTCGTGCATGATGGTGACTGTGGAAGTTGAACAGGTCTTCCTGCGTATGAAATTGAAAGACGACACTAGCCAGTGTGTAAAAATGAAGGAAAAGAAAGTTCCCAGAGCCCATATGATAACACAATTGATGACACAGAGGCACCCTGGTGCAAGACGAGGCTTCGCCTGAGCCCTGTATGCAAGTAACCTTGAAATCCTTCGTATACCGGAGGGATGGCTCAGAGGCCAATCGCGTAATTGGCGAACTAGACAAGAGACACAGGACCAACGGGGATCGGGCAGCAGTATGAAACAACCCCTTGCTTCTCACTGCGGTGGCTGCGGTGGCTGCAACAACACTTTCCACCCTGCTTCTGATAATCAAGCTCCATTGCCCAATCAATATCATTGCCCCTGCTCAGCGCAGCTTACAATTTCATCCCTCCCCCTTTTCGTCCCGTCCCCAATCAATCAAGCCCCTCCCGTTGTCCCATCCAACAATACCCTGGTCCAATCCCAAGTATTCCAAGCTTTCCTGAATGGTTCCACTCGCTTGGTGTCTTCCCTAGTCCACCGACCTTGCCTCTTGACCACTGACAGCTCATCAGCGTCAAGCATACCGCCAATTACTTCCCTAGCGAACAGATCACCTTTGGGCCATTTATTTTCGTCTTCTACAATGTGTCCCATTCCACCATCGATTTCGAACCAAACATGGAAATAGGGCATTTCCTTGACAAGGGTGGAACGGAATGCACGTTTGCCAAGTTCTGGTTTGAGCGTATTCAATAACTTCCTGTGTTGTGACCATTCAGATGCAGACGATAAAATTGCTTCCTAGAATTTTGTGAGCACGTAAGTGGGATAATAACGAAAAATTTATTATTTCGCGTGAAAAGTCTTACCCTGAAATATGCTGGCGCATCACTGGCGACTTCAAGAGGCATAGGTACAGCTGTTATCGCTGCATGTCTCTTTCGGGAGGGCGAAGCCGCATTCTCATAGAAAATGACGCCCCGGCCTTGGTGATGGTACATCCTGATCAGTGATTTCATGAAGTTCTGTTTTGGCATTTAGTCCTGGGTTTTCCTCACTAGATTGAGTTGTGCGTACCCTGATTTCCTCCCACTCATCATCATCACATTCGAGGGTATTAGTTCTGTGCTGAATCGGGACAATCATAGCCCCTCCGGAACTCAATTCTGGCAGTGTGGGTAAGGTGAGGAACACTCGTGTACCTAGGGAAACCACAGGGGCGATGGGAGGCGCATCTCTGTTCTCATGTGAGCAAAGTGGACAAGTATCCAAGACTCGTTGCATTTTCTTGAAGTCACTGATAGCGACGTTCTTGAGGTTAATCGCATTCTTGTGTATACGCTTCGCAAGGCGATCCGCATTTTCATCAATGTAATCGAGGTTATCCTGTCCGGAAGGTCAGCATACAGCCCTGAATGATAGTTCACATAATCGGATTCGACTTGCATCGAATTTTGCATCCTTAGCTATTTGCTCTGCAAACATTCTTCCTTCACCTCCACGGATCTGGCCCCTGGTCCTCTTCTCTTCCCTTAACATATCTTCAAGAGACATGTCATCGTTATCCACCAACTGTCCCTTTCTTTTTCCTTTGGTGATCTCTTTCACCTCCCCTCTTCCGCCGATTCCATGGGCTAGCATCCTCGAGTCCATAGCAGATAATACTACTACCTCGGGCTCCTTTTGATTCGCAAATTGTGCAAGGGCAGCATTATACTCCTTCTCCATTTCTGCGCATTTGGGATCCCCCCTTAGCTGAGCCTTCAATAGTGCAGCTTGCATGCGATTTAAAGTAGTCTGGTTAAGCACTTTGGTAGTCGTTGTATGTGGACCATCAGGAAACCTCTGGCCTTGTGCGGGGGATGGCTCCCTCGCCCTTCGCAGTCTCTCTTTTTCTTGTAACTCCCTTATACGAGAAGCGTGCAGATGTCCAGTAGGTCTATCCTTTGAGTCGGGCCTATCATTTCCATACATCTGCCTTCTGTCAAGTTCTTGCCTCTCCTCACGTGCTTCATCAAATGATTTGAGATCTCCAAATTTTTCTAAAGCCACCTCCTCCACACTTTTTCCGGTTTCCTCCGCAACTTCGTAGACTCGCTTTAGCTTCATCATCCTCCAATTTGATCCTGAATCCCCAAATGTATACGCGGAGGTATCGTCACTTTTGTATTCATCTAAGGATCTACTTAGCTGAGTATTGAGTTCCATCTTGTGAATAATGGGCGCGTAGTCTGGTTTGGTGGCTTCTCTGTGTGATGACTCGGGCTGCTTTGCAGGCCCACGCTGTGTGAAGTCGAAGGCGTCCTGTTCAGCCTGAACCATCCAAGTGTCGCGTTTGAGAACACGCTTTTTGGCTGCAACATCCTCTGGTATAGGTGACACTGAACGAAGTTGTGGAAGCTCTACATATGGCTTCGATTTCTCAACCCATTGACCTTCTCCAGTGTCTGCAGCTTCTTCATTTACTTTGCTTGATGGTGATTTTGACCGACGGGATTTGTGCCTGTGCCGTCGACTTGAACTTCCCTCCCTGCGCTCTTCATCGGAATCGTGATGTCTGGAACGCTTGTGATGTCGCCGTTCCCTATCCTTATCATCTCTCTTGTCGCGTTCTCTTTCCCTATCCCTCTCTCTGTGTTGACACCTTTTCTCCCCCGAGCCTCTGTGATGTTGTGATGATATGTGGGACCTATGCCGGTCCTCGCTGTCCCTATGTCGCCCATCCTCTCTATCCTTATGCCTATCAGAATCGCGCTCCCTACGCCTATCTCTGTTGCCGTCCTTGTCCCTCTCTCGACTTCTGTCCGTGTCTTTCCTGTCCTTCCTTTCCTCGTCGCTCCTTGAGCGCCCCTTAGTCGGCTCTCCTTCCATCCTGACCTCTTAATAATTTAATAACTGTGAAAGTCGTTAGTAGTTGGCCAATTGCGAACTCCACACGTTGCGAAGCAAGAAGTTCTACCTCGACATCATCATCGCATGATACAAATATAACGAACTGACTAAGCAACCCTATATGGATCCCCAGCAGTTAATCCTATATCATCTATGCCTTCATCACATCTCTGCCAAACATCATATTATACCAAGAAAGACTTGTCTTCAATACACCTAGAAGTGCCTTTATACTCTTTTACGTATATAATATATTTGGTTTACTATGGCTACAGCTACGGCTTCACTCCCCGCAGCCGTCATCTGCATTGGCATGGCAGGTATACTCATTCCTTTTTTCACCCCACTAGAGCTTCAACCATATCTAACTTTCCTCATCATACCTGTAGGATCCGGCAAGACTACCTTCATGCAACGACTGAATGCTCATCTTCATGCCAAAAAGAAGCCACCGTACATCATCAACCTCGACCCCGCCGTCAAGAACGTCCCATTCGATCGCAACATCGACATCCGAGATTCCGTAGATTACAAGGAAGTCATGAAGCAGTACGTCCAAGTCCGACTTTATTCTCTTTGAATGGCTAGAGCTAATTCTGGCTTTCTGGCGAGATGAAGATACAACCTTGGCCCAAACGGTGCGATCATGACGTGCCTGAATCTATTTGCTACAAAGATCGACCAGGTGATTGGGATTTTGGAGCAGCGTGCCCAGAGTATAACGGGCATATTAGTCGATACACCAGGGCAGATTGAGTGTTTCGTCTGGTTTGTTCCCTCAATTCAGTGAACCCTAGCACCGGGACCCTAGAGCCTTATCCCTCAACTAATATACCTCCAGGTCTGCATCCGGTACCATCATTACCGATGCTCTAGCCTCCACTTTCCCCACCGTAATCGCCTACATCATCGATACCCCCCGCACCACATCCCCTGCTACCTTCATGGCTAACATGCTCTACGCGTGCTCCATTCTCTACAAAACCAAGCTCCCCATGATCCTCGTCTTCAACAAAACCGACGTGCAATCCCACGACTTCGCGCATGAATGGATGACCGACTTCGAAGCCTTCCAAACCGCCTTACGGAAAGACGAAGACGACGAGCTTCGCCAAGGAGGCGGCGGTGGTGGTGGTGGGAGTGGATACATGGGGAATCTATTAAACTCTATGAGCTTAATGCTCGAGGAGTTTTACAAGCATTTAAGTCTTGTAGGCGTCAGTGCTATGGCTGGAACAGGGATCGACGACTTTTTGGCGGCGGTACGGGAGAAGGTAGTGGAGTATGAATCTGAGTATAGACCTGAGCTTGAGAAAATGAGAAAGAAAACGGAGGAGGAGAAAGTGGCGAAGCAGCAGAAGGAACTGGATAAGTTGATGAAGGATATGCAGGTTGACACGGCTATGCAGACATCTGCGGGGTCAAGTGGGAGCGGAGCGTCGAAACCGGAACCGATACAGGTGGATGTACTGAGTGATTTTGATAGTGATGAGGAAGGTGGGGAGATGATTGAGAGAGATGAAGATGAGGAACCTAGGAGAATAGGTGACGAAGAGGGATTACAAGCGAGGTATCAACAAGCGTTGGCGGAAGACAGAGAGAAGGGGGGTCCCCAAGGACAAAGTACCCTGGACGAAGAGAGTTTTATGAAGTACTTGATGGCGAATAGGTAAATAGACTGTTACTGAGGGAACGAAGGGATTGCAGTGTCTGTATATATGTTCTAGCTTTGTTTGGTGGGTTTCGGCTTTACAAAATAAGGGTTCATGGTTTGGTTGCATTTTTCAGGGTGATATTTTGACATTAACTCTACCCTTTGACGACGTGAAATGTTGTATAAGGTGAGCGGTCTCTACTCTTCACTGTATTAATTCTTTACCTCATATGAAGTCTCTCTCTCGTGCCAAAAGTATATTAACTGAAGCATCACATCAATTACATCTAGTCTTTATTTACCATCCACCCTAATTACTACGAATACCACATTAAAAGATGAACAAAGAAACCAATGCAACTATAAAAAAAACATACTCCGAGCCCAATAATAGATAATGTAGTCATAGTAAACAATGGAAAAAAGAAAGAAAAAAAAAGAAAAGACTATGCAAGTTCAGGGTAATAGATATTAGCCCTGCTTTACCCTGACACCCCATGATCAAACTGGGAGAAAATTATGATTAATCCCTGACATTAGTTGATGAGTTTGTGTTAGTCTATAAGAGTTCTGCCAGTGCAGGATACCTCGCACACAGATAGAAAGAAAAAAGGGAGAATTGGATTGTAAAATCTGAGAGGGCGACGGATGAAGGGTACATTTTGTTAATGCTGGCAGAGGGTTGGGGAGTTTGATATGGGTTGCATACTTATAGAGCTCAGTTCAGTACCCGCACCTTAGTAAAATTGCGATCCGCCCCTCAAAAGGGAGGAAAATGGCCATAAGAGATGATGAAGGTCAGACAGGGATCTATTCCTCCTCCGTCGCATATTCATCCTCCCCCGCCTCGCCACCTCCGTCCTCATACCCCTCTTCATCTTCCTCCTCTTCCCCCTCACCATCCCTCACCAAACCCACCCGACCCACCCCACCCTCCTCCCCCTCATCATCCTCATCATCCACTTCCTTCATCTCTTCATCCTCTGGCCTATTACCACCAGCACCACCCACCGTCTTGCCCTTCTCCCAGAATATGCTAGCTGCACCAACATCCTCCCCCAACTCCATCTTCACACACCTCTCCAGCAGCAACTCCTTCTTCACCCACGCCTCTCTCCGGCGCTTGGCATACATCTCCAAGTCCCTCTGTAAATCGTCCTGAGCGGCTTGTGCCCATTTCAGCTTTTGCTTGAGGTATTTATATAGTTCGCGCGGAGGGCGGTGGATTTCGTCTTCAGGGGAGAAGGGGTCGGTAGGCAGGTAATATGATTTTTTATTTTGGTTTATTATGCTCGAATCGTTTTCTTCTGCATCGGAATCTGATTCCTGTTTTGTGACGATGCTGTTGGCGGTAGGGATTGTAGGTTTAATTGAGGGATGGCCATTGAGTGAGGGAGAGTGAGTAATAGGGTTGTTGAGCTGCATGACTCGGAAGCTACCATCGCCATTGGAGCTAGTATTAATAGCTTTGCTCTGCCGGCGGAAGAGGGCGTCTGCGTAGGCAGTATTTGCGACATTCTGGGGGTGATTAGGGTGAGATTTGGGGATTGGGTCTGAGGGGCGAAGGGCTTCAGTTTCATGGACGGTGCGCATGTGCTTAGCGAGGGCATCGGAACGGGTGAACGAGCGGTCACATTCTAAGGACTTGGGTTAGTTCAATTTGATTCCACAGAAAGTGGGGCTTTAAGAGGGCGGTACAATACCAGGCAGGGTGCAGTAGAACGGCTTTTCTCTCGTATGGCTCCTCATATGGGCTCTCAAAGCATACCCACTCGCATGTGTCATGCCCTTCCTCGAACAATCATCCCATTCACAGGCGTACTTAGCTTTCCTAGAACCGATATGGCCGTCGTGGATGTGCTTCACCAAGGCATCCATATTCCCCAAATCGGCATTACAGCCCGCCCATCTACACACGGTGACTTGCTCTGCGAACTCTCCATCATCGTTATGATGGTCTCTGGGGGAGCCAGGGACGGACCCCGATGTGTCTGAGGAGATGTCAGATAGGGATGTAGCATGTTGGTGGATGTGGTGGTGGTCGTCGAAGTCGTGGAAGTGGAGCTGGTTTCCGACTTGGGGCGGCGGTGGCCGACGCCGAGGGTGGTGGGTGGACGTGGGGGAGTGATCGGAGAAGGCGATGGATGCGGCGCGTTTTATGCCTGTCGAGGGAGGGCGAGGAGGGGGTGCTTCGATGTCGGAGTCGGCGGAAGAGAGGGAGGATTGTGGGGAAGAGGCCATGGTGAAGGCTAGGGTAATAGTGTAATTGTGGTGCTTTGATGGGCTCCTGATGCCGGGGTTACGAGATGCTGGGGGGTATTGGTGGAGGGAGAGTTGAAATCCAGCGAGAAGTACTGTCTTTTCAAGTTCCTCTATATACTGAACAACTAATTTGGTTGCACCTGTACGACGGTGTGGGGTGGACGCAGTGTGCTTTGCTGGTGGAAGGTGAGGTGTTTGGTGATGAGGGTTGGACTCATGGTTTCACGCCGTCCCTGCATGCTGCATATGCAGTGCCGACCAACTCCGCATCCGTGCATAAATATTGCGAGCGCAGCATGTAAGTTTGGCAAGGAAAGCAATCTACGTTGACATATATATACAATCCTATACACCGTAATGCGGTGTACATCACCTCCCCCCAACCCCTCCTAGTCTGAACCCCTCCCATGCTTCCAGCCCCGTCCATAGATTTGTTGCCCCGCATCCCCATCGTGCCAGTGAGATGCCGTAAAAGCCAGTCGCATAACATATAGCACATCCCAGTTCCGCCCCATCTCCAGAAGACTCCAGAATTTAGCCCTATACCAGGCAATGTCAGTCCTCCAGTCCCACAAGCAACCAACAATAGTTCACCCACTAATCTCCTAGGAGCCTTGCTCCTTGTTCCGCCGAACTTCAACCTCGTCGCATCCGTCACCCTCGTAATCGCTCCCTTCAAATTCCTCCCCTCAGTCCCCAACAGCGCCTTCACCGCCGCCTCCCTCCCCTCCCCAAAGTCCCTCAGCACCACCTCCAAAGCCTTCGGCCTAATCGGCTTCTCCTCCAACTTTGCAAAAACATGACTCGCAAGTTGATACGCCGCATCATACGTCCCCCTCTGCGCCTTCTTGAACCCAAGATTTCCCGCGCTCACAGAGATAATCGGGTTCTTATTCGGATCCGTAAATGTGATGTGGGTATTATGCTTTGTCGAATAGATGTGCAGATGGTACGTTTCCTTCGAAGGCTCAAGTGCACTAAAGTTTTGTGTGAAAATGTTGTCGAATTCTCGGAGTACGTCGACTCCTTCTGTGGAGTTCCCTGCGGGGATCATGGTCTTACTGAGGATGTCATGGAAGCTGTCTGATGTCGATCGAGAGGTGTGGAATAATCTTGTTGATGGGACAATCAAGCGGGGGCCGGCAGAGCTGGCATTGTGCCGTAATATTGAGGTGAAAGCCATAGGGAATGTAGATGGGCACACCATGTTGAAGGTAGCCGGTGGTCGAATTGCACCAAGGACGAGCATCGGACATTTCGTGCCAAGAAGCGGTTGCGAGCCACGTGATCGCAGAGATGCGACAATCAATGTTAAAACTTACCCTTAACATGACATCTACAAACTACATCTGCGAAATTCCGGACCAAGTCCATGGCAATGCATTTATGTGGGGTATATTGTGTCCCACTGCTCGCCTGCTATGTAGTCAGAAGTACGAAGTGAGGCAAATGATCCACCGATGAGCAATACGATATCCTTGGAGAGATTGAAGATGAACCCTTTTTTCCCAACAAACGAAAAATTTGAAGAAAGACGAAGACCCAATTATGTACCATATCGCTGTATAGTATGAATCGTCCTCATATTCAGACAAAACATCATATCTCATAAGCCCACATTATTACCACCCTGAGCTTGTCCAATAATTGAAAAATTGAATGACCCTTTGGCCCACCCCCCAGTCAAGCCCTCCTCTATCCCCATACCCCATTATACCAGCTATTCTGTCTTGGCAAGCCCCCCGTTCACAGCAAACATCTTCGCTGTCACAGCCGCAGTAAAGCCGTCCACCTGCTTAGCATATTGCTCAATTTGTCGAGAATTCAATAACGCCTCAAGCCTGCTTGGCTCCTGTGGTAGCTTGAACAACTTCTGCCACTCATCCTCTGGCAATGGTGGCTGCTTGAGAGCTGCCCGACTGACGTTCTCGGCCTTCCTCTTCTGCTGCCAAGCGGTTATCTTTGCTTGCTCACGAGCGAGTTGTCGCTGATAGTATTGTGCATTGTTAAGCTCGGTGTAGTGAGTTTCAATAGAGTCTAGGAGAAGGTCGCAGTTCTTTTCCAAGAAAGGATCAATAGAAAGGTCAAGCGAGTCGAAGTTCGGGAAAAGTGGAGGTGGAAGAGTGTTGTGGCGAAGCGAGGAGGTGAAAGATGGGAGAGTAGATGGTGAGCTGGAGAGCTGATGAAGAAGAGAGTTGACAAGGTGTGAATTGTGAATTATTACTGGAAATTCTTGGAATAGTTCTTTGTATGTGAGGCTGTATTTATGGAGGCTAGCGATGTCCAATGTCAGAATATTAGCCAGGAACAATATAGTGGAGGATACTCACCTCTCGGTTGTGAACTTCCCGTCCTTCATAGCATTCATCAACTGTGGTGTTAGCCTGAAGGCTCTTATTGACAGAGCACCCTGTGTGCTCCTCGCCGCATCATAAACCAATGCCACCGTCCTCTCATTCAACTGAGTTGAGCTCTGGTAGTAGTACTGATTCTCCACCAACTCTTTCGTTACAAAGTTGCCCAAGTTGGTGCTTTGATACCACCCCATGACATTTGAGTCGACATTGATCTCCCGTAAGCATTTCATCATCTCTGACTGGTACCAAGCATTAGATTTTGAGCGGGGAGCGAGAATCGCGGTGTTTGAGGCATTATTGTCCCCGAAATCATTGGTTGATATCTGTTCAACTGCTGGGAAAGGGAACGAGTGTGTGATCTCGACAACTCCTTCAACCTCCATGCCCAACAGTTGTCCGGTAATAATAGAAGGGAAAGCTCCTGATGCATGCCTGGCTGGCGAGTCAATTACTAGATCTGACAAACGCAGAGACAGATAGGGGCTTGAAATACTTTATTATTTTCAAGGCGACCTAGTATATCAGATTATGTTAGTGAATCCCAATACGAGATAATATGAGGATTTAATATTGCGGGGGGCGGGGCTTACAAGAGCATCAACCCTGACACCTTTAAGTGGGACAAGTGGGGCCTCAGAAACGGGCCTATCTGCGTCAGTGGATGATGAAAGAGATAAATTTCGCGGGGAGCATACAGAGCTGTTTTGTTGTTTGCCATATTGTAGAAAATGTGTTTCTGAGCTTGGAGGGGGTTCGTCAAGGTAGGCTCTGCGGCCTGGGATTGGGGTCAAAATTCAAAGTTGTTTATCCAACGCTTGCCCCAGTGCGGTTGGCCCAGGGTTTTCAACCTCCAAACCCTCATGCAATGCAATACTACATACTGTATGTACATATATGTTGGTTCCTTCTTCACAATACGCGATGCAAAACGGAAGATATGCAGCGCGCAACGACCCTGTAAGCGAGCCCGTTTCAGATATAACTATACTTAAGTATATACTACCGGTACCTAGGCAAAGTGCAATGCTTTCCTCTATATAATAACCTATAATATCGCTGCTCTTAGGCCCTCCCAGTATTAGCCAGCAGGAAGCTGCGTAGCCAGGCCTCACGATGCTCTCCTGAGGCTAGCCATACTAGGGTTGCTCGACTCCATGCACGACCGTAGCCAGTCAGTTCAATTCTCGGTACAACACCCCCCCTTCCTCTGTGCAACCCCGGAGCCCACATTTTCCTCCCCTTTATCGTGTCTTCGACTCAAGCATACCCAAAGCCCTCAATTGCTTCAAGTTTGCAACGTCTCACAAGTTACCGGCTCTGGAAAAACCTGAAGCTCACACATCCCCTTAAGCTTTGGTTGCACGACCTGCTTGTTACTTCCGTTATATATACATTCCAATCGCAGGGGCATTTGCCAGAATCTAGTCCTCAGTGTGCTTTCTCAAAAGCTTAAATTCCCTGGATTTGTATATGAACGCAAGCAGCGATAGCCAAATGTTCAGTACCCAGGACCAAGGCTCTCAGGGACAGCAACAATTTCAGAATAATGGTCAATACGATGCCAGCGGGCTGGCTCAGAAACTACAAGACCAGCATCTAAACTCACGTACTCCCTCATCTCCTCAGCGCCCAAGAACATCAGGATCGCTACAGGCTGGGTCGGATTATGTTATTTTTGAGAGAAATACAGAGAATTTCTCTCCTCAAACCAGAGAGAAAGCCGCAGCCACTAAATTGAAGGTAGAGCTCTTTTATAATCAAAACGTGCAGCATGCAGTAGAGAGGAATCAGAGGTATGTCTTAGATCCTCAAAGGGTATACTATTTATTTCCTCTGGTCAATGTTGACTTTATGGAAGACGAGTGGAGTTGGAGCGCCGCCTCGCCTCTGAAACTCGAATGTCCGAGGAGCGCAAAGACCGGCAACGACAACAGCTCGGAAAGCATGAGTCTTCATACCTACGCCTTCGAAGAACCAGGCTTCATCCAGATGACTTCTTGACTGTAAAGGTTATTGGAAAGGGTGCTTTCGGAGAGGTCCGTCTTGTACAGAAGAAGGACACAGGGAAAATCTACGCTATGAAGACATTGCTCAAGTCTGAGATGCACAAGAAGGACCAATTGGCTCACGTCAAGGCAGAGAGAGATGTGCTTGCTGAATCCGACAGTCCATGGGTCGTGAACCTCTATTACTCTTTTCAGGATTCGGTTTATCTGTATCTTATCATGGAGTTCTTGCCTGGAGGAGATTTGATGACCATGTTGATCAAATACGAGATCTTCTCTGAGGATGTCACCCGGTTTTACATGGCAGAATGTGTCTTGGCTATTGAAGCTGTTCATAGACTCGGTTTCATCCATCGGTACGTCAAAGGATCCTCTGTTCTATGACGTTATACTCATAGACGCTTTTACAGTGATATCAAACCAGACAACATCTTGATCGACAAGGAAGGCCATATTAAGCTTTCTGATTTCGGTCTTTCCACAGGTTTCCATAAGACTCACGACCAAGCATACTATCAGCGACTGTTGGAAGGCAAAGGGCCCAACTCACCTGCACCGAATCAAGGTCGAAACTCGGTATTAGTTGATGCTATTCACCTGACAATTTCAAATCGAGAGAAGATCAACACATGGCGCCAGTCCCGCCGTATTAAGGCATACTCAACGGTGGGAACCCCCGACTACATTGCACCAGAGATTTTTATCCATCAAGGCTATGGGCAAGAATGCGATTGGTGGAGTTTGGGGACGATCATGTACGAATGCTTAGTTGGCTGGCCGCCATTCTGTGCCGAGGATGCACATGAAACCTATCGAAAGATTGTAAATTGGCCGGAGACACTTTATTTCCCGGATGAAGTGCAACTATCGTATGAGGCGGAGGATTTGATTCGAAGGTGAGATCATCTTTATGGAGTGGTAGGAACAATGCTAAATGTTTATACAGTCTTATTACCTCTGCAGACAAGCGCATTGGTCGCCATGGGGCCGATGAGATCAAACTGCACCCTTTCTTTGCGGGTGTGGACTGGGATAGCCTAAGGTCAATTGATGCACCATTTAAGCCACAATTGAAGTCGATTACAGACACAAGTTACTTCCCTACTGACGAGTTGGAGAATATCCCCGACGCTCCAGCAGTGGCCGCAGTCCGGGCCCATGAGGAGTCCGGTGCACCTTTCTCTAGTGATGACACGGGTCTACCGTTTATTGGATATACTTATAAGAGATTGTATGTTCACATCATAATTGCCTACACTGATCTTTTGTGCTAATATTCAATGTCAGCTCTCAACTTCACAGTAAAGGAGGGATTCCTTGAGATTCCTCTCTAATCTACGTATATGTTGCCTAATAGTAGGCTCCTTTAGGCGTTATTTTACTTGTTGGGGAAGAAATTTTCTTGTCATTGCTCTGATGCCCCTGTTAAATCATATATCTGAATCTCTGATTTTTATTGCCACAGAGGCGTGGGTTACCATCATGTCAAAGCTATATTAGTTGTCTCTTTCTGTCGTATTTGGAGCCAATGGTTGAACGAGTCGTGTATATTGCTTAACAATAATACACGAATAAGTTGGAATGTTCCATACATGTTCATTCTCCTTTCAGTTGCAATAGTTGTATTGAAACGCTTCGCATGGCTGCTCTAGGTGTGAGAATTCCACTAGGGAGAAAACAACCAATTATCTCAGCACATCAATCACCAGTATTAATTCTAATCAAGCTATTTACTTAAGTTATTAAATAGCGGGAAAATACCGTGATATAGATAAAGTTTCAAACTTGTGAGGCCAGTTCTCTGAGCCTCTGTCCATAATGACAAAATGCTATCCCGAGAGGGGGAGCTAAGGGTAACTTCCTGTGAGTATTTCAACCGTCAATGGCAGTTGAGAAATACAGGCGAGTGACTTCGCAATAAATAGAACCATCAGGTAAACAAATCCGTCCGAAATCCGGAAGCAGCTGGATCATTCAAAGGTAAAGAAATGTGACCAGTAAATATAGTGAATAGTGTTCTTTCTTAAGTGCTCTTGGCTAAAATTCTAGAGTGGTGCACTAGTAACCTATCGTACCTGAACTTAGCGGTGGTGATGCAGTGTTGAACATGTAAGATATAAATAAAGCTAGAAAAAGAATGAAGGGCTCAATAACCGAGGAGGGTGTTGTGCCAACCAGACTAAGGGCTCAACAGCAGCTCGCGAAAAATGCGTGTTCTCGCCAGACTAGTGCGTTCTAGGGAAGGAGAGTTCTTACTATAGTGATTGTTAGTAACATGGCTTTATCTACTTCGTTGACTTCGTTGAGTGAACTGACAAGAGATTTGAAAGTAAACACCCGAAAAATAACAAGATATACATGTTAGGGTTAGAGAAGCCAGATTAAGGTACTGCATACTTAGAAGTACATCCTAAGAAGTACCTGCAATGGTAAGTGCTATGCTCAGAGTCAGTCTGATGGCTTTGGAATGGTGCGCTTACCCAGGTACCTGAGCTATAGAATCACATATTGAGTGCAGTAGAATGAAGATTACTGAGCAAAGATGGCGATACTTCTCCGGGAGATACCTTTTCCAGTAGTACTCACTCGGAAGACTTGAGAGGTCTAATATGATCCCTCTCTGTTGGTTATCATGGTCACTCCATGTTTGTTTGAGTTGAAGCAAAATAAATGGCCTTTACCCTGAGATTACTGTCGCACCCAGACTCCTCTGATCTTTAAACCAATTTAGAAATCAGTAGGAAAGGAAAGTATAGAAAGGAGGTAATATGGCCTTGCTTATTACTAATCCTTTGATTATAGATTGTTTCTGTACGCAGGGAGGTCGAAACTTCTAGGTTCTTGACTAAATATCAATCCACCTGCCTTTGCATGCTTTATGTTCTCTCGTCACTTGACATTGCAACTAAGCTGATCAGACTCTCTCGATCTCCGGCTTGTTCATGGGAAGAGGATTCAGGTGCTTTCAGCATCACATAATTGACGCATTCTTGACAGGATCGACGGCTCGGGTTGGTATCTGTTAGATTAAATGATGATTTGGCGTTTTATGCAGTATACTGGCTATGAGTTCCTAAATCGGAACTATGATGAAGGTTGGTGAGGGTGATATGGGTGGTGAGGCAGCAATTTAGCACACAAGACTACTGAGGAGAACCACTTCCAAGGGATAAAATTGCTTATACCTATATCGAGAGCCCCACTAGTACTGTAACGGGACACCGGGGGGCACGGCGACCAAGGGGTACGGCGGGTGCAAGGACGGGGTACGGGGGACTGTCACGGACACTGTCACGGGTGTCACGGACGAGGGGGCAAGGGCGGTAGGGGCAGTAGAGGCTGCGGAGGCGAGAGCCAGGGTGTGCACGTAGGTGCAGGCGGAGAGACAGGGTTGTGAACCAAGTGCTGCACGCTAGATACAAGACGTTGGATGGGGATCCAACGAGAGTGCAAGAAAAGGGAGATATATATACAAAGTGGGCTTAAAGAGCCAAGGCCGACAATCAGGAAATAGACTTTCCGAAGGTAATGAGATAACGGGCGATAATCAGCCAAGGAGAGGCGGTTGTGACAAGTACGATTGTCAATGTTGAATATTTCCTGTGCACATTTACTACTGGTCTTGTGTATCGTGTGATTGATAATTATCGCGAAGTTGCAAAAATAAACGAGCGTTGATTTAGTATAGATGATGATATTTATGAAGGAGGTTGGAGTGAGACAGTGTCTTATGGACTGACGTTTCTGTGTACCATTGCCACAATACCGGAAGGGGCTGAGATACTCAGGGTTGTACGATGAACTGGTGGCTACATATACTTGTACGTCATGGAGTCAGATTGGTGTTACTTTGGGATTCAGATTACCCTGAAGACTCCCTACCACGTGATTCAAATCCCGTAAAAATACCTAGTACGCGAGACGCATCAACGAACTCGAACTATACATATTGAAGTATAGTATCAATTTCTAATTTGCTCTGCGCCTGATTCAATCCGCCCGGTTGCGCACACAAAGGATAACCGAAGGTAGCACAGTTCTCCTACCAGCTGCGGTAAGATAATGAGTGCAATTGGCCGACCTCCTGGAGCCCTGACATTCTCTCCGACTCCGTGAGTTCCCTACATTTTGTCTTCAGGCCACCAGCTCCATAGTTTCTCAAGAACAAACAGAGCTAATAGAGCTGTAGGCCAGAGAGAGGCAGCTTCCCGCTAGATCATGACGGTCTGTTTTCCTCACTGTATTCGAAACCCCTAAGATACTCACACACCTTTGCATATTTTCCATATACCATAAATATCTATACTTATTTCTAATATTGCCTATGCTAACATTTCTATACCTGAACGGAATGGGGTTTGTGTGGTTCACAGGTGAATGTAAGCCGGTGATGACAGAGTATCTCGCCTGCCTCAAAAGAGTGCGCGGGAATAATGACCCTGAATGCAGGATCCTAGCAAAAGCGTACTTGAAATGTCGAATGGATAGGTGAATACCAAATTTCTCTTGCTACATGAGCAGTTGGACTGATGTGTAAGCTCGTAGAAATTTGATGGCAGTAGATGAATTTAAGAATTTAGGATTTGCGGAAAATGGGGAGAAGCAGGTGGAAGAAGGTGGGAAGGAGAAAGGGTTGTCGAGACTAGATGAGTTGAGGAGGGAAAATCAGGAGTTGAAGAGGAAACATGGAAAGGCTTGATTTTGATACGTATGTATTCAAGTTGTGCAGGTATATGTGTATTCACTTCGCCACTTTTTTTCGGAGTTTTCCGTACGTACCGTTTTACCCCTGTTACAGCTTAAAGTGAACGCCTCGAGCCAAGACCAAATTTGTGCATATTTACCTGTCAAGTTTCGCGCTGTGATTCAATTGGAGTTACAATCCGACTGGCTTATCGATAATTTAACGACGACGACGCCGCATCTCTCACAGTCAAATCTGAGATTATTTATCAAATGGAGCGATCATCAACTCCCAATGCTAGCCTTGTAGCAGTGCTGCTCGTCACCCAGTCCTCCGCCGGGCCCAACCTTGTGTTTCACTACCCACCAAACCCAAAGATCGACAACCCCGCCGAGTCGTCAATGTGGAGTGTCGATAACTCGGATGATGAACGCTCTTCAAACAGCTCCGCTAGCACGAATTCTACAGATGATGAGCTAGATAACCATGGAGCTAGCGATGCTGATACTGGTGTGCGGAAGATGCTTGACCATCTAGAATTCGAAACTATACGTTCCGAAAGCGATAGGCGGTCACGAAGCTATGCTGGTGGTAGGCATTCATCAAGGCGGATGCGAGAAGAGCATGAGGATGATCATGAAGACGACGATGAGGAGGATAACGATGGTGCGAAGCCGGAGGCCACAGGACCACCATGGGAGAATGTGTTTGGGTTCAAGACGAGCTTTCTGGCGAGCCTGCTGGCACCTAAGGCTAGTATGTGCCGTACAAAGTTTGAAATGACAATTGATGATTTGGTATTTTTGGGATATCCAGTCAATATCCGGTCAGATGGGACCTGGAAAAAGCAGAAAAAGAGGAGGAGGAACAGGGGTGTTAAATCCAATGCGAGCGAGCTGACAGCGAGTATACATGGACAATTTGGCAGTAGTGGACAGGAAGGTGAGGACTCGAAGGGGCACAACGATGAGCAGGAAGGGGGCGAAGAGCGTGAACAAAATGAGGACGATGGGGTAGCAGGGCATGAAGCAGATGATGAGGATGAGCCTGGGGAAGATCAGAAGAGTGATGGGGCTGAGGAGGATAAGGATGAATGGGGTGACGGAATGGGAATGAGTATGTTCCATGTTGTATTTGTGATGAATCCACCACAGTTGGAGTATCACACAAGAGTCCATGAAATGTATACGTGCGTGGTGAAGAAATTTGCAAGGGCACTTAAGTTGGAGCAAGCGAGGACAGACTACGTAAAGAAAGAAATGGAATCAATATTGAAGATGAAAGATAAGGCTATTCACGATGGTGAGTACAGTGAACCTAGAGTCAACGTATCGATGAACTGACTTCTATAGACATGAGCTTTCATGATCTATGGCAACATACACTAGCATCAAGCAATCTTGCATTAGCCATTGCTTCTGTGTATAGTGCAATCTCAGCTTCAAAAATTGCTCATGTCTACATCAACGACTCAATTGATTTGTCACTGCAATTGCCAATGATTTCAGAGACTTCGGTTCTACCATCGCTCTATGAACCACATATAACAGGGCTGTATGGTTTTCTAGGTGTCCCATGTGCTTAAGACTCCTCTGACTGTGTTTATCAGCTTCCTGACTACAGCGAATACCTTTGATCAAGACGACACGGACGGTGATAGTATGACCAGACACTTCACGCTTCTCTTCTTAGATGACAAGGAGAACATCGAAAGGGAGATTGAAAAGGAGATTGACAAGGAGATAATGGCCGAGCCAACCAACGCGAACTCGAATTTACTCTACTTTGTGCAGCATTGTAAACCAACTTTATCGTGTGCACCACCTCCTCCTCAAGCTCTTCAATGCTCTACTGATTTGTATGATGCAGATTCGCCCAGATTGCAAGCCAAGCAAGACTTCCAATAGCTGAAGTTCAAGTCCTCGCACGACACTTGATCTATTGGAGGCGAGCCCGCGCAATACCACCAATCAATCTCAGGGATTATTACATTGTCAGTCCCAATGCCGATATGAGGAAGTAGGTCTTGCCTCTTCTCCCATTCCTCTTCCTGTTTGCCCTGGCATCCCGCTCCCTCCACATCCACTTTATAGCCCTATTTTATCTCGAGTCACGTTGTCCATACCTTCCTACTTTGACATAGAAGTAGTCACAACCATTTTCATCGCTTCTCACACGCACAAGGCTCTCAGCTCAGATCCCAATTTATTCCCGGAAATTTCCGACTTTGCCTTCCCTTCCTAAGATGCTGTCAAGTTTGTCATCACGGCCAAGGCCGTTTTCGAGCCTTATCCCGTCAAGGGACCACCGAAGGGCATATCTTGACATTTTAGTGTGGCTACTTCGCCATGGATGGGTTACGCAGCTAAGGACATTTGGATTATTGAAAATTCCAAGGGAGGTAAAGCTGAAAGTAGCAAAAGAGCAGGCAATGTTGGAGCAACAGAAACAACAGCAGCACGCAGCAGAGGTATTGAATCCGAGCAATGGATCGGCGCCGCCGCCGCCGACACAGGTCACTAATATGCAGCAGAACAATCATTCTAATCATAATATCACCGTGGCAAACCCCCCTGTTGCTATCTCAGGCACAAAAGGACAGCAATCAGCGTCAATAGCTTCCGTAGTTTCATCCGTACCAGCTTCCCTACCTGCAGGAACGCAGCCATCCCCAAACGCGACTCAGTCATCTTTAGCAGCGGCGCCTAGTGCTTCTTCGCAGCATCCGTCATTTGTCATTGACTCAACACTGGAGGACTATGAAGACTCATTCATACTCGAACCACAACAGGCATCAAGCGAAGAGTCCGCATGGATGGAAATGATCACAAGGGACCAGCCAACGGATGTCACGGTCATATTTGATAGGTATGTGGCAATGTCCATGTGTTCCTTGTTTGCTCTTACCTTGGACCGGTGTGGGTGTATGTGTGGAGTTCCCTGTCATTCACTTGACCTTTTTTTAGTCATTTTATTTGTACTGTTATTCCTGTTGAAGCGGGGGCTTAGGAAGATCTAAGATCGAAAATTAGTGGAAAATCATGGAAATTTGTTATTCCACATGACAAGTTAAGGGGCAGAAGACAAGTAGATCAGTCAAAATGAAAAAGGAAAACAAATTAACAGCCTCATTCAGGAAAGGAAGAAATTTTAGATTGGATTCCTTTTTTTTTTTATACTGAGGAAATTTCCCAAGTTGTCAGGGTGTGTTATTGGGGCTGCTTTAGGTCGGGTGGATTGCTCCATTTCTCATTTTCATTATGGAGGGGCATGCGTAACAACCCCAGTATCAGAGTCGCTAATCTACTTGTTCAATCGAGAAACCGAAACATAGCATCACCCTACGCAGCCGACTTGGGCTAACCCAGTGCGCAACCTAGGATGACACGATACCTCAACGGCCATAATGCCCTTGAGAAAATACCCTTCAAGGAAGGCATCTCTCGAAAGGAATGTAAACGCGTAGTGACTGCGATGGAGAAATATATTTGTATAGTAAGTGCACTACCCTTTATCTTTCGTTCTTATTTCGCCTGTTACTCTCGTACATGTTCCTTTGCATGAATACCCCGCCACTTAACCCCGCCTCACTCCAGTCGGGGGGATCGGGTACCTTGCATGCTGGATACTACTTTCATACCAAGTAACCAGCCGCAGCTGGCCTTGCTGCCTACCCGCATTCCGCACGGCTCCGATTACTGGCCCGTATGTCTCATCCGATTGCTTTTGCTTTGTATGGGTATTCCATGTACGTATGTTGGTATCGGCCAACTCCGTTTTGCTTTTTCGGTTTCTTGACCGTTTCTTATTTGTTCCATTCCACGGATGTGGAACTGGGAGGGCGTGGACCGGCTGGTATGGTTTGATGGATTGAGAATTGCATTTTGGACGAGACAAGAGTAGGCACCACTTCTCCCTCGAATAAAGCGAGTTTTTAAGCAAAAATTCTGAGGTATCACAAACAGCCCATGGAGCCGGGGTACCTAACTCATGATACTGAGGCTGAATCCGAGCTGAGAATTCTTGCATGTTCTCTACGCTCGATTCGATCATTGTGAAACTTTCACTCTACGAATTGCGCTTTCCTTTCCTATTCTCGCAATTTATTACCTGACTCTCTGCGTTTTTGTGGCTGACTTTGACTGTGTAGGTAAAACACTGGTAGCCTCTGGTGCCTTCATGTCAGTCCGGTCAAAACATTTACGCCAATCATCCATCCTACTTATGTCCCCCGCCATTCTCCACAAGTAGTCCATATTAGCAGTTGAAAGAGGCGGACAAAACCGGATGGAGTTGCGTGATACATTTCTTTGTTGACACATAACTGCGTACCATTGACTGAGTGCGGAAAATGGCTTGAGATTAACGTCTCCCCGACTTCCTCTTGTCCCCTCCTTGACAAAAATTCGCGTTGAATGTAGTTATATAATTTCATCGCTAAATAGAATCATTAGTTGTACGTCACCACCAGAACCTTATCCATACTTCAGTCGGCTCGTAAGTCCTTGATCGGGCTACTGTTGTAAATAGCTCGATGTGGGGTACATGGACAGTGGGGCTATAGGTCGGAAAAGCTACGATAATGGGGGGTCAACTCTGGCTTTTACCCAACATGGGATAGAAGGAATGCAGGTTCTACAAATGGAGCTGACTGATATTTATTACGCTACGACTACTGGGTGAAGATGTTTCTTTGATGCTTGACTGGCTGGATGTAGGGATCGGCAGAATATACAGAACAAGGTATTGCGTTAACTAGGCCCCTGTCTTCCACCAGAAACACACAAATTGGAAGAGGTGACAGGGGATCTATCTCTCCCAGATATTGCGGTAGTGTCTTCAACACCACACGAGCTCTCATCCTTGTACTTGCATATGTATGGTGGTAGAGGTTCGAATGGCCATGGCTGCACTAAGCCCTAGATCATTGGCTTATGTGGTGGTGTAGGTATGTACAAATGTTCTTATACGCCTCTCGAATATTCGAAAGTCTAGTACTCATCATCACTCATGCCATGCTATAGCTTACCTTCATGATCATGATCATGTCTTACTGCTTGTACCACCGGTTTGATAAGTCTTGAATAAGCGAAGAGAGATACACACAGACAGTTGAAAGGTATATCAGGATGAAATATCGACAGGGAACTACAGAGATGTAGGGCCTAGGAAGCAAAGCGATTGGCCAAGTCATATGTGCAGTGGGTAACATATGCCCTAATAGAGGCAATTCTGTGGAGATCCCTTTTGTGATATAGGGTCCTCTATGTAGTAGGTATGCGAGCATTTATAACAGCAAATAGGAGAGTGTGGATGTCTACATGATATATATACGTGCTCAGGGTAAGTACGCCCACGATGTATCGCCTCGAGCCCTTGCGCCTATGATGTTGGATATTTCCCGTTTCAGTAGCCTATAGGCGAGAATGCAACTAGCGAAGCCTTGTACCCAATCGTTAATCCTCAGAAATGTGGTGTTCATCGATATCGATATTTTCCCCTCGAGCTCCTCCCTGCCTGCTCCTCCCTTATCGCCGTCCTCCTCCTCCTCCATCTGCCACCACACTTGTATGGCCACCACCATCACAATTTTGATAATCCCAATCGAGCCTCCGATATTGTCATATTCTGATACATAAGTATCTCGAATGGGGGCCAATCGCACTGGAAGCAATGGCAGGCCTTAGTGAACAACCAGGGGACAAATTACTTTACTATGATCACATCGGCATCCTACCAGTGGGAACCACTGTCGGCTCCTTGGGGTTAGGCAGCGAGGAAAGCGTACAACAGAATGTGCCTACGTCCAATTTAACAATCCAAACTGACTAGTAATTATCGATTTTGCTCTCTGCTATAGAAGATCTTCAGCCTGCTTAGGCTTTCATCCAAGCCGAGGAGAAATGAGTAACCAGAAGCTCCTGTAAGTTGCAGCCCAACGTGCAGTGCAGCTCACATTGCAGATCGCATAAAGGTTGCAGTGAGCAGGCTGCAGGGTAGGACAAGGTTAGGTCTCGACTAGGGTTAGGCATGCATATAGTGCATTTGGCAATGTTACTTCAGTACCTATCTTATGACGAGGCCAGTACGTATGGTCACGAAGAACTTCAGTAAGTGCAAGTGCAATACCTCTCTTAGTTTTCATGACCTCGAATTCCCTACATAGGTCTCTGCCTAAGGGTTACGCGGCGCTGGCGCATCGAATGTGCGCAAATCAAAAAAAAAAAATCAAAAAAGAGCATCGAGGTAGGTATCTCACTTGATGTACTGCACAGGGAAAAGCGGAGTTTGTTTCCGTCTCTATACCCACATACTGTCATTCCCTGTGTTGATAAGAAGCTTGGACGAACCAGTGTCGAGTTTTCCACATCCAGTCCGCAAGAGCCGTCCGAACGCGGAGTGTATTGAGGTTAAATACTTAGGTGAGAAGGTACCTGAAATCAGGCATGTATCTATCAGTGCAGACACTGCGGGAGAATCCCTGCTGTGCCCGGCTTGACTGGTTTTGACCGCGAATTTCGACTCCAGCCGCGCTTGCCAGTGCAATAACGTAAGGTGACGTGAACCAAACCCTCGGTTAAAGCAAACAGTGAACTGAATTTCTGCTTTTGCACATAGTCCACTGGGGTCCATTTTCGCCTTTACTCGGGTCAGGCATAAAGTCAGGTGTTGTACTGGCTCGGCTTGAATGGCACAACGAATTTCCGTCCACTATCTGGCGCTCTTCATATTTCTCTATACCTATTGTGGTGCATAAAGTTTCTTCTTCCCGATAGGTTATGCCTGACCCGAGTACTGCGAATTCCCTTCCCATGTTGTTAAATTGGCGTGGAGTTTTTCGCGAGGGGCTTCCCAGTCTGGGACCATACGCAATACCTACTATACCTTGCGCGTGCATCAAGGCTACATACCTACCCCTCAATTACCCCTCCGTTTACATTTTGCGTGCTCCCCCTCTTGTCGAGCCCCCTCCATACTGGGAATATACTTATTTTGTCATGGGTTTGATTCTGTACAAAGTCTCCTTTCTGCGCGACAAGTGCTAACATATGGGGTTTACCTTGGCCTGCACGCTGCATGCCCTGCGTTACGTAGTGCTGCGCGTCGGCTTTTGTCTTAGTTTTGAGTCTACTGGGACGGCTATCGATAAGACGGCACATCTATACCGCAATTTGCTGCTCAAATTTGCCCAGTCGGATTAGAGATCCAGCCAGTCCTTGCAAAGATCAGAACACACTTAGGTCCTCTGAACTTCACGGCAACGGTAAAGCGAGTATTCCACGTTCTTTCAAACTGGTCCGGATCTGGGGCTGACTGATTTCGAATTCATATCAGCTTAGGCGTAATATCCTTAGCCGTGCGTAACCAGACTAGCTGCGTAGGCATCAGCCAATCAGGCACCTGTCCTGCTTGGGAATCCTAGCCACACTATCAAGCGCGGGGGAGGGACCAGTTCCTAACGAAGGAAACTACTTGTCCTAACCATATTTTTACAAAACCTTGAGCTTTGCGACCCCACTATCAGTCATCATCCTGAAATACCCTGGTACCAGGCTGGGCTGGCTCTGAGTCGATAGGCTATCTACTTACGCCACAGCACTTCGCTGATTACTCTGTGCCAGAGTAGGTAGGGAGAAGTGGGCGAGGTGAAATGGGAAGAGGACGACTGTGCTTAAATTTCGGCACAATGGGCCAATCATTCATCGGATCCAATCAGCGATGGAGAAAGGAAATTCACAATGAGACTCAACTTGCGGGTTTCTCTTTTCCGATCTACGTACCGGAGTCTCACTTGTCATACGATAATAGATATCAAGTTACGTATATAAATGTACTTCATCCTAGCATCCTTGAGCTAGCTGCTGATGGTCTCCTTCCTCCCTGCATAACGCACCACTCCAACTAAAGTGCTTTGATCTGCACATGCATGCTGATTGGGCGATATCGATGATGTCACTGGGTAAACTTCTCCAAATAGGTGCGGCTCTAGATCTGCATCCCTGGTCCTCCAGGGACTGGGAGCTACATGCGGCTATCAATAGTCATAGAGTCAAACGTTAGGGATATCTCCCGAGGACGACCCTTAAGCAGATGACTGATGGAATAGACTCGTTGCATTGGACTTGGCTTCCATAGACGCGGCACCCAGCCCTACTCAAAGGTTGATGAGTAGGAATCTTGTCAGACAGCTAAGTCGGATGGCATAACCGAGGATGCTAATGGGGCTGCCTTGTTTTGGATGAGCGCTGGGCTGAGTAACAGGGGTAGTAGATACTTATGTACTATTGCGTACTTATTTTCCCACGATATTCCTGACACTTGCATTAGCAACGATAGGGACATGAAGGAATGTAGGGGTTTCAAATAGGGAGACTACGGAGTACTCCACACAAATCCGCCATCAGTGGAAAATCCTTGGAGCTAGTGAAAATATGCTCCTATAGGCTTCCAGTCGAGATGGAGCTTAGGACATATTTAAAAATTTTCACCCGTTACAACAGGGCAAGAAACTTACATGCCATCGCAGGTCCCTGTCCAGTTTTGTTTGCGCCATTTGCCCTCAGTACTAGTCCTCAGCACAATGTTCAATGTCGTCAAGTCACAGGAGTGATACCCAGCACAAGTACAGTCTATGAACTCTGACTTCCTAATTCGGCACTTCCTTTTCGGGAAAATATATGCGCCAAAACCAATATGCAATACCTCATGATACAGCTGCATTGCAGCATGTGGTGCACGCACGTGGCGCAAGGGCCTGCAGACGATCCGCCAGGAATTTGTATGCCTCCTTTTCTTGTTTTTATGGACCGTTGTATAAAACTACTGCCCTGGTATCAAGGTACCGTTCTGCTCAGGGAAATGACCCGACGCTGGTCATCGGCAGTAGATCTATTGACATATTGGATATTCACAGTGATACCGATAAGCGGAGACAGACATCCGAACCAGCATGGGTCGTACACATCATGAGAACAATAGATTGCTTAGTTCGAGTCAAGATACTAATTGTCACTGTTCGGAAAAATCTACATATACTGTAGCGTTCCCGTTGTGGTTGAAGAACGAGCTCCAAGGAGGAGAATCACCCCAGATTAAGGTAACTTACTCTTTATATTTATATCTTGACCTGCTATAGGTTGGATATCGGCTTCCGAGGGTCAAGCAACGATTTGGGTATTCGGTATACTCTGTCTCTTGCGAGCGTCACGGTAGCACAGTGGTTATTTATATCCTTATCCCCTGGTCGGGGCGGGGCATACGCAAAGCATGGTACGTACGTACTCGCGGTGCCCTCGCCACGCGCCGTTTAAACGAAATAGCCCGTTCCGTATTGGAGAGAACTTTTGTTAGAGAAGCAGTATTAAGAACTCGACATCATCAGTCTTGAGGTATCCACAAGAACAATTCCCACCATTGACACCTGCACCCTTTTATCCCATCCATAGCTAGCTTACATTTGTTGATGGTCTTTTGGATTTGATTCACATTGACAGATATGCAAGATATATAGTGCTGTGCATATGCTACATACACTACATACATACATACGTACATACATGCCGGCTGCGGTAATAACTACCACATCTACACTAGCAGCAACGGCGAAGTCTCATCTCATGTTCTGTCTGACATGCCAGAACCGGTGTACGTAACCACACCGCCGGAGGATATGAAGTAGGCAAGGGTATATAAAATAGTCACTGCGAGGGCCATGTAGGATATCGATTCTAGGCATTCAGTTTTATCAGTAGTCTGGTTGATTTATATATCAGCCCAGAGGGGAGGGTGGGGCCGACTTGCTTTTGGGGCTATGCAATGAGACAGGTTGGCCTGAACCAAGGTATGATCCGTATCTTCAAGGCTACAAGGGGGTAGGGCAAAACAGTAGTTAATAGAGAGCATCGGGGGGTGGACGAAGAACCTACCTGATTAAGGCACAATCCCCTATCCGCTCCAGGATTACCTTTTCATGCGGGCCCTAGGTGGGGATTTGATATATCGAATTCTCTGCGGTAGATAAACCCCACTTTAACAGTAGTTCTGGCTTGCACTAGCCCCTCGTATCTTCATCAGCAACACCCCTGATGGGTGATGTAATGTTGCTTCAAAATAACGTACGTACAGTAAGGTCAGCTTCATATCCATCTGTCCTGTGTCCCTCCGGCCGGCTGCTATGCATGTCCCGACCCCGGTTCTTGATCTCCCTCCCCACCACAGTTCATGCCAGACCCAGACCGCAAGACATGACACATGCCCAAGCTTACCATCCCAGACCCTGACCCAGTACCCTCCCCCGGTCACGGTCAACTGTAGCATATCACCACGTGAACCAAAAACGGTTCAGTCGACGTGCATGCAGCAGCCACAGAGACCAGACAAGAGGGCAGCAGGTGCTGAAGTGTTTCATGACTGGTCATGCCCGGTTTGGAGCGGAAAGGAAGTCATATGCATGCAAGCATGGATGTCCAATTTTGTTTGATCTCAATTTCAAACGTTACTTTACGGCCGAAGCAAGATCCATGAGAATGGGGACCATACTTATTGCTTAGGAGGTGTGGTGCAGCTTGAGGTGTTCATTCAACATCTATGGGGTACATAGTACAGTACAATACGCATCAAAAAATTTGGTAAAACCTCAGCAAGTGTGCTTATGTCAATACTAAGGAGAAAAAATAATAACATGAAACGCAATAAATAAAACGTGTAAGGGTACACAACTATCGATTCAAAATCAGAGAAAGCGAAACAAAGACCAGAGGGCTGACTGGGTTACGTTACGAATGACTTGAGTGCCAAAAAAAAACGAAACAAATGACCATCCATTAAGCAAGCCCCTACATCTGCAAGATTCAACCATTCATCATCACATGAACAAAAATACACAAAAAGTGGTAGTAGACAACTAAAAGCAGGCAAGTACTGTAGAAAGCAGGTCGGATGAGTTACAAATTCCTGAACGCCACCGATACAAAAGATAACACCGACCCGATACCTTGAAAACAATGAAGTTCAAAACGAGGAAGGAACACGGAGAAATGTCTTCATGATGCATGCTACCTACGTGCGTGAGAAGAGTATCCAATGATAAAAGGAGATAACCGGGAAGGGAGGCTGGTTATGAAGTGCAGAAACCTGCCGAAAGAAGCAAAAAAGCATGTAAGATAGGAATACCAATGTAGGAATGACATCGAAGCAAATGTGCATGCCTATTGTAGCATAACGTACCCTCAGTAGAAATTATTAAAAATGAAGCAGAACAGAAGATATCAAGAAAATGTAACAGACACATAATGATGGAATCGTTACAGTGGGTCCCAACTATTTACGGCTTGAGTTGTGGCCTAGGACAGATCCATGCCAGGGCTTTCCTCCTCCTTGAAAGCCATGCCATCGCCATTTGACCAGAACTGAGACTGTCCTCCCTGTGATTGGACTCGGCTCAAAGATGTCGCTGCAGAACCGCTGGAACTGGTATTTCTTGCGCCAGAAACGCTGGCATAGACAGGGCTGACACTTGGACTAGTCAAGCCCGAGGTACCAACAGTTATAGCAGAACCGGCAATGTCAGTGTATCCTGGCACTCGCAAGCCAGAGCCAGGGCCACGTGTGTACGAAAATTTCCTCGTAGCAGATGTATTTTTCTCTATAGAAGCCATGAGCTCAGATTTCATTCTTCGTTCCTCCTCCGTTGGTTCAATGGGGAACTGCAGCCCATTTTGCGTTGCCCATTCCCGGAGCTTCTCCTCTTGCTTGTACTTTTCGTGGAGGCACCACATTAGATCTCTCGTCCAGGTGACTGCACCATTCAGGATGTCTCCTTTGTTTGGCCCCTTGTCTTTTTCATCACCGGGCAGGCCTGCTCCTGTTACTCCACTAGCGCGCCGCCCTACGCCCCCTGCAAGCATGGAAGTGGCGCGTGGTGGGCTGGCTCCTGTTGCGGCAATCGTTGGAGATAGGGGTGAGTTATTTTGTAGGTGTTTGCGAACTTTGTCATCCTCAAGGCGGTGCTGGGGGACAAGATGAGATAGTTCCTGAATCTTCTCATTGATATTATCTCTTCGACGTCTTTCCACCATATTGTGAGACTCACGCCTCCGGCGCCTCTTAGCCTCCTGGGTTTGGTATGTTGGTGCACCAGGGTTCTCCACTTTGGTGGGTAAGGAGGCATGCTTCACTTTCATCATCTCAGAGATCCCTGCATGCCCAGCACTTCCAACTCCGGGTGACGATAAGGGAGTGTCTATGTAGGATACCTGTGAGCCTGGTGTCCCATCCCACTGCCCCCCGGGTAGCGATTTGTGGTGTCGGTGAATGCCCAAGTGATGGTTCTGAATAGGCATACCAGAAGGACCTGTTCCGTTAAGAGACAATCCAGTAAGGCCTGGGGTCTTCGGAGTATTCGGGGACTTAGAGTGTGGGCTCTTGTGGTTTTCGTTAATTTCGATGGGATTCCTAGAGTAATGTCAATACTACAGTTTGAACAGAATTGATAGAACAAAATTTACCTGCTCAGTTGCGAACTGTACGAGGAAGGTGTTTCAATGGTCGCACCATTGTACGGTTGCATGTGGCGAAATTGATGATTTTGGTATTGCCTAGCATATGGAGAGTCACCTGGAACATTGTCTGGCGTGTGAGAATAGCCAGAGTCAAGTGTACCATTCCCAAGGGCGACGTCGTGGTGTATCATATACTCGTTAAGTTGGTCATCCCCGTTAGAAAATCCATCCATACCATTACTCTTGCTTAGATCGAGGGCAATCAGCTCGTCAGTTGTCAAATACCCCAAATTTTGTACTCCGTTGAAATTTGGACCGTATGGCTGGCCAAAGCCCCCATTTTGTGGAATCGGGATGTTGCGGGGCATCGATCCTTGATGATCATTGGAGATTGGTGACATGGTCAAAGCGGATGGGTCTATACTTTCGTAGTTCTGTCCATAATGCGAAGACTGGTGATGATAAGCACCATTCCCAGACATGGTGTAAGCGTCTGGAAAGCTGTGCTGGGAAAACCTCCGTGGGTGATCTGGCGGAGTCCCGACTGGTTCGTTCTTGATATAGGGAACCGGTGAAGTTGGGATATTGACAACACCGTTGAGGGAGTTGCCGTTGTAACTTTGCATGTTGTTCTGGGAGGTGTCGACTCTAAGATCGAGCCCGGAGCCTTTCTTGTAAGATGAAATGGTGTTAAATGCAGCTGTAAGTGAGTCAGCGAGTAAGCGAGTCTCGTCACTCTAACCAGGTATGAAATGCACACTTACTGACTGTTCGCATTATATTGAATCAGCGTCGTCTGATGAAAGTTGCAAGAACCCCAAATGCGTTGAGTAGTGGGGAATTCCACCCACCGCTATTCCACCTAGAGGTTTTCAACTTGAGACAGACTGCCTATGGAGCTCTTCCAACAAGGACAACTTGTTCTGATGAAACGTAAAACGCGGAAACCCAGGCGAGCGGCCTTTATAAGATTTTAGTTAAATAAGCGCTTCAGACAATTGGCTTGGGACAAGCTGAGGTGAAGCCCCGCGATCTTCCACTAGCGACTGCCTCCTGCTGGATTTTGTGAATCTGCTCAAATTCCAGGCTGGGTTGGAAACAGAAATTAACGCGGGACTGAGGGACTGAAGAAGAATACGCAGCAGGGAAGCCGTCTCAAGGACAGAGCAGGTTGCAGCGCAGGCAGCCACGGAGCGAAACGTGTGTTCTCAAGCTTGAGTAGGCGTAATACCCAGAGCAAGAGTCGAATCGAGTTTGAAACGTAGCAGAGTTTTGTGTCTGGATGGGGTCTATCAAGCAATGTGGTGTTGTTCTTTCTCTGTCGATCTGATCGCTTTTAACGGGACAAACCTTCTTTAGGCCCAATGTCGGTGGGCGTGGGAGGGTACTTAAGTTGATGCCTCACGGAAGCCCTGGGCGATTATGACGCAGTAAAGAGAGAGAAGCGACTGGGGTTTCAGGGGGGGGATTTTGAATGGGTGTGGAGGAGTGGGAGGGATGGGGATAGAGGGGAGGTAGGTGAGCGAATGCAGAGGGAGGCCCGGAAAAGACTGAGGGGTGTATCACAGAGCGATATATTCCGGCGCAGTTATGAAGTAGGATGCTGCCCCATCCACACTGGCCCCTACCCTACCCTTTCCTCAGGGCGAGACGTGAGCTTGTGGGTGGGTGTGGTTGAAGATAGATTGCTGAAACCCCCCCGGCCCCAGCTGCTCACCCGTCGAATTCACCTCGTCTCTGGCGTCTCCAACTCCGAGCCTTCCCCCAGCCCGCCGCAGATGGAGGGTACTAGTCTGGCTGGGAGGGTACGGTCCCGAGGATGCAGAAAACTGTGGGGGGGAGGTTCTGTGCCAGTACAAAATGACATTTCTGGCCTGGATACCTAAGCCGCACACTCGTCTCTGCGAAATACCATTTCTTTTTCAAACTTTTCTTCTTCTCACTGGGCGTGCATACATACTATATCTACATACATACATTGCATCGTATCTCTTACGCTTGTCACCCGTAAACGCGGCCGCGGTTGGTCAGGGCAAGACCTGACAAGTTTGGTTGCTTCCTGGAATACGCATCAACGATCGAGTCTTTACGCTGCAACTTTCTAATCGGCTACCCCCGCGTATGTCAATAGTGGCCGGGCATATGAGGATCTAGGATTTCGAATTCCTGCACTGGACAGTATAACCCGGGTGAGGCTTACCTTACCAGATGGTTGGGGAATGCGCCTACCAGTGAAGTGACGAGCAAATCATACCAGTTGATGTTTTCTAGAGCGAGGGAGAACATACTTAGTCTGGTTGGCACAACGACCTCTGAAGGGAGAACAGTACGTGAGTCAAGGTAGTGCCGGTGTATGAGATGGTACCTTAAGCCACGGTAATAGTACAACTACCTGACTACGGGACTGGTACATATTTGCACATACATACAAAGCCACAACTGGCTCACAAGTTTTATTGGAAGAGCGTCGTCAATTTGTGTCGTGAGTAGATATGGCCAGCATGTGCTCGGAGATCTCTTGTCCGCACCAATAGCACAGCTTCGCCGCACGGCGGATCTACGATTTTAAACAGTAGTGAGAATCTACTTACAAATCGATCGTTGGACCAATACACACGAGTTGACTACTGACATGGATAAAACCATAGCAGTTCAACATCCACCAGGAAGGTTTGCAGATGTCTAAATCAGCCTTTGCAAACCAACCTCTGTTAAAAAGATACCCACAGTTTAGTATTAGTACATTGCATGCTGTCCACACCGGGAACTCTAAAGTATCCTGGAGTCTCTGTGAGAAGTTAGCTGTTATGACTATTACATTCGTAATACCCGGTACCACCCAAGTACATCACATCTTACAAGTAGTGGCAGGGCTGCTTCGCGCATTGCGGGGTCTGTTGGGAGTTTACTTTAGTCTGGCTGTAGTTTACTTGAATGAATTACCGGCTGTTATAGGAAGGAGCTGCAGTGCATTCGGAGCACAGTTCTAACCTTCAAAAGGATTAGCATTCTGAGTTTCTGCCATTGAGTAGGTCACACCATGAGCATGCCCGGCCCCAACTGTCCTTTCTTGTAAAGTAATTTCCTACTTCACATATACCCTACGTACGTACAATTTCTGAAATTAAAAGGGCACAATGCAGTGATACAGGCAGATTCATCAACCGGCCCTCTGCTAATCTGCAACTCCTCTTTGGTGACACTATTTGAGGTATGGGGGCCAAAACCGAGGAGTCCATGTTTGAGCTTTCCTGTTCAACTTTGGCCTACATTGCGTACCTAAGTAGAATACGTGATAGTGGCATTGGCCTGCATGGAAAATGCGGAGGCGGACGTACCACAATCAGAGGCACCACTCGATCTCGACAACAGAATGTGGAGGGGTTCCCATCCTCCATTCTACCCCCACTTTCCTTTACTCTTGCCTCCAATATCACGATCTGCTTGCTCGGTGGCGATCTATTTGACATAGTATCAAGGGAGCGGGGGAAAGAAGGATGTACAAAGTACAAGGAGAAACTTGGGCTTTTTACTCTGAGCGCCGCTGGATTCGCATGCGCTTTCCAGTTTTTAGTAAACGATTAACGAAACACTTCATCCGCAAGCAATTTTGCACAGCATGTGTGCAACAGTTCTGCAGGCCAGGTAGCCCCTCCGAGGCTCTTTGTTATAATTAGGTATAACTCGCTATAGCTATGGCTACAGCAGGGCAATGATCAGAGTAAAGTATTCTAGAGTACCATATGCATGCATGCAGAGTAGAACCCGACGCTCGGGCTAGAAGAATGTACGGAGCCTGCAATTGTCATGGTTAATCCTAAGTGGGCAATCGGGAATGGTTTGTGGTACACCTTTTGCCAAGCGAGCACACCGCCAAGCATTGCGCAAGTATGTCAGCAAAATTGAGAGTCCCCAAACTGTTTCTCTGTATCAGCTCCCACGCACAGAACCGTAGCAAGAACACATCTATCACATCTATTCACAAACTTGCAGTCTTCTTTAACTACAGGCAGAAACACTAGTAGAAGATCAAGAATACTCCAATCCAGTGTCCCCTCCGGCCTCAGCTCAGGTCAGAAGCTCCAAGACAGCCCCACCCCTCTCAAGAATAGAAACAACACAGCACGCATCCGCGGAGCCCTAGATATTCCATACCACCCACTTGCACCAGCCAACTTCTCAGCCTTCCCGTTGTCTCATCTGTTGCATTCATGGCATCCGACTCTTTTAGGTCACAAATGAACTCGCTAGGGTGGTCTCGGCGAATCGAGACTCCTGCGACCACTGCGTCATCGCCATTCCTTTCGAAGTTGTCATCGTTAAATCCATTTGGCAATAGTGGTTATGTTCGCCTTCCAGTATCAAATTCTGATCTTCCCCCGCCTCCGGCGGACGAGGGTTTCCTAGCATGTGAGTCTGTCCCTGCCAAGCTGGTGTTCCTGGCCTCCGGCTTTGGCAGTCCTCGTGATGAAGTAGGAGGACTGGAATGCAGGGTGGGGCAGGTGCCTATGGCCATAGAAGCTGTCAAGGCAGATCTTCTCAAACACTACGCTAAGAGCATGTTTCGCTGATTGATTGGTGAACCATCTGAGAGTACATAGTGAGCCGCTGGGATCGAATTTTAGGATTTGCAGTCTGCAATCTTGGTGCCTTAGCATGCTTTGTCATATGCTTTATGTTATTTCCGGTTCTTTCTCTCAAACCTAGGAAATTTGCTGTTCTGTAAGTGTGGCCATTGTTATATGCTGACAGAAGCAATGCTAATTTAGCTATTCCCAGATGGACTTTTGGCTCCATTCTGTTCCTGTCTTCATGGGCGATTCTGCAAGGGCCTAGGACATATGGAGCACACCTCCTATCTGGCCCGAGACTTCCTTTCACTGCAGCCTATTTTGGATCTATTATATTAACATTATATTTCTCACTGGGGGTATGTACTGTGTGGAATGTACACGCGCGAACATTAGAACTAATGATATATAGCTACAATCAACAGTGCTGACGCTGCTAGCCGCGATTGGGCAATTGGGCGCCCTATTATGGTATCTTGTTTCTTATTTTCCAATGGGATCGCAAGGTATTTCCCAATCAAGAACTTACCCGAGAGTCATGGCCTAACCATTCTTCTAGGCTTGCGAATGGTGTCTTCCATGGGCGCACGGCGGGCGGCAACCTGGATGCAGGGCTGAAGCAGATGCTGGAGAAAACATGTAACCGTTGAGCTGGCCAATGGCCATTGCAGGCATTATGGGAGTTATTGGCAATCGTGACGAGCATATTTTTCGGCTTCCCGTTTGAATATCATTCTTATTCGATGACATTATGTTGAGCGATGGTTATATTTCTACTGTAAACACTAGTCAAGCCAGACTATCTAAATATGTACTTGCAATATTCTACAGCTTCTGAGACTAGTCTCAGGGTTGGTATCTGCACGGATCAACATGATATACAGTGTACTAGCCCACTGGGTTCACATCCCCGCTTTGAACGGAGAAGCGAGGCTACTGTGTTGTGCCAACCAGACTACTACTGTGCATAGTTACTGGGGACTGATATGAACTAGCTTGAGCTCTGATTGTTCCCCTAGAAAGTACTTATACATACGTTTAATATTGAGTCTTGGCGCAGACGTTGTGGACTTCCCGAAAGGGCGGACTACTTGAATAGGTAGGCAGTCGGCAATTGCAAGTACATGCGCATGATCGTGGCCGCACCCGGTCACATAGAGCAGAAATGTGCAGGTACTCACGTACCACGCCCTATACCTCTAGTGTTGGTTAGGGTAGGTCTTTCCAATCTTCTAGAGACATGTGTGTTCCTGGCTGTTTATATGGCTTGACAGCATGACATGCATTAAGAATCCATCTAATTGGCCTGACCAGAATAGGATTCTGGAGTATTTGTTGGCTATATGAAGTAGTCCCAGACCGGTTGGAGGCTCAATAGCCGGGTATGGAGAAAGTTCTACGCATGCAGATTTCTAGGAACTCCTAATTGGTAGGAGCTCTATGCGCAGCTCTTAATACGACATATGCTAGATATCAATTGCAAGTACAATTGGAGCGCTAGATCATTTGTCATTGAAATTGAGGTCACCAATTAGAATTTAGGTTCGTTGAGCCGCGATTCCCAGTGAGCGAATTCGATTGGAGGCTAACTACTTATGTACAGTACATGTAAGTATTGGGATTGCGATGGGCTTGTGCCAACCAGACTATATGGGGACTAACTATCGGGAAGGTCTAGGGTTACAATAACAATTGAGATTCGCGCGCGTATCGTGCCGGCGGGATGTGCGGCTGCCAAGAACTTTAGGTAAATGCACGACACATCCCTCCACTGCCGACAACCTCGGGCGGGTGCCGAGACTACACTCTGGGGCTGGATAAGGTACGTTTCCGATATGAGCTTAACGACTAGAAATTTAGAACTTCATGTTATCTAGCCTGGCTTGCACATGTTGTCGAGATCATATGTTACCTTATGAGCGCAGAGTATATTAAGGAATTAAGTTTTTCATTTGACAAAGTGTAAACTCAATTACCACACGTTTTTAAACAAATGTCTAATTTTATTGTATGCTAGGGAGGGCGGCATCGCGATTGTGATCCAAGCTCATCACGCTAGCCGATGACGACGTCGCGTCGTGAGGCTAGTGGATTGTGGGGAAGATGGAATGTTGTGCAGTTGGGTTGCAGCGATGGTTAATTGTGGAGTACATACATGGCTTACCTTCATGGGAGTCCGTGCTCTCCGCCGAACGCCGGCAGCGGCGGCGGCGTCAACTTTGGAATGTTGGTCAAAGGCTGGGATGCGCTGACATTGGCAATGGGGCCGTGATGGTCCGTGATAGTTGTAATGGTAGTGAATATAATTAGATGCAACGGCGAGGACGGACGGCTCGTTGTGATGCTCATCAGAGGCATGCAGGCAACTTATATTAGTTACACTCGCATTCGATTTTATGAATTGTGATCGGGGCGTGCCTGAATGCGACAAGGCGACTATTTGGGCATTTTGAGACTTGGGGGGGGTGTTTACCTCGCCTGCGGAATGGGGTTGATATTTGTATGCCTTTATCACGGGACTTTCAACTTGACGCAGCCGCTAAACATGCCCGCATGTTATAATCGATATCCATATCATGTAGTAATATTGCTTATGACCGAGATAGCACACTACTAGTAATCATTTGGAAAGATCTATCGAAAGGTAATTATTCATATTATTACCTATTCCTTCCAAATTGTAATCGACCTCTTAACTTATTAATTCGTGCACATTAGGATCCAGCCGTAGGCTAGAATCGCAATTGATGCGTCACTTGGAGTGGGGTGAATACTTCACTCGCAATTCTCAATTCTTCGTGAAGTTCTATCTGGACGGCTTGTGCAACACCATCCACGTGCATATGTATATGATCATCAGTCGTGTTGTTTTCATTCGAGATCACGACTCAGGTTTATAGAGACGCGGATATAATCAATCTCGTGGGATAATGTCTAGTTGCTAAGTTGAATATGAAGAACCATACCAAGTGTCATATCACAGGTAAGCGCGAAAACTCGAAGCCTGTTTGACAATATCAAAGTAAAGCGTCATTAAAAGCTTTCGCGCTATATGGAATAGAATACCTGTACGTATATGTCTACATGCTTTGATGCTTTGGCTGCTGGAACCTTCGTGAGCCATTCAAAGCTTCGATTTGTATCAACTGGCTGAATTTTGGCAGGTGATTATTCATTTTTCCCACCACCGTATTCGGCATCTGGCTTATTTGATCGTGAGGTTGAACAGTTTTGTCGTAGCGAAAGAAAAAGTCGACCCCTCCATCCGTAAGCATATTTTTTTTTCCCGCAGAAAAGTCCTAACTAGTCCTGCAAACCGACTCTGCCCCTCACTCGTTCGTCATTTTGTGGACTGGGCACCGTCTTGATCGCCAACGTCCTGTGAGCGTTTCTATCTTCACTCACTTCATCACGATCCTGCGTTGGTCACGTCTTTCTCCCCCACGATCGCTGTTCAGGCAGTTCTCTTCCCCGGCGCTGAGCTACTCGCAACGGGACGTCCTTCGATAGCTCCGTCAGTGCCTTTTCGGATTCTAGCTCAGTATCGCCTCGTCCAGGCATACCCGTGAGAGCGAGCAGTTTTTAGGCCTAGGGTGCAGTGAACGCGCTACTCACTGCCATCTAAAAATCCGCAGTCACGACTTGGAAGGCCTTTACCGAGCCTCATCTCCAAACCTTCAATATCTGCCACTGTCCAATTCCTACCAAGACTCCGTTTCCAATTTTTTTCTGATTGGCGTGTCAGTGTTAAAGGATTCGACTCATAACATATCTCAATTCCACAGTATCAGAGTCACTCACTTATACGACGACATAAACTTGGAATCATCTACTTGTGGACCCGCAGGCATCGAAGGCACTCGAAGACCCCAATCCGTTTGACTGTCTGTGCATCATATCCTTTAGCCTTAGTGGTCAACTTCGTAGGGCTGGATATTACAGGCTGTTTGCCTTGTGACGAAGCTTTCGCCTGTCGATTTTCTACACTTGAATCAACGAGCGACCCCGCATTCTCAACAACATTTAACGCCATAAAGACGACATTAGCACGTGGGGCTACAGCAATACTTCCGCCGAGCAAACGACACTTCTTATTTCATTTGATTCTACACCACTGAACCAGGGCTTCCTCTTCAAATACTTCCTCAACCTAAGCTTGGTCGTTGGGAAATTTTGAAACAAAAGCATCATTAGTTTGTTTATTTCGTCTGTGGAAACTGGGCGTGGGCAGACTGACAAGGTCTTCAAGAAAGGCCATTCCTCCTTATATTGTCAATTTTCTTCCGCAGTCGATAGAGGCTGCTTTTTAGACTTGAGATTTATTTCATAGGACATTCTATATCACCACAGGTCTTGTGTAAAGACTTCACTATTACACTATGTCGACACTCTCTGTGCCTTCTAAATCATCAGAGGGCACATTTTCTTACGCAGCAGCAGCGTCTGGAAAACATTCACCCAAACCCACAACAGTTCAAAATCCATCCCAAACATCACCTCAGATAAGCAGTTCAGGGGCAAGCACACCCAATGGCATCTCTGGTGATAACACAAAAGGCCAGGCCTCAGTAACAACCACGGAGGCCAGAAGTACCCCAAAACAAAAGACCAGCAACGCCTCCCTGAGCGCTGCAAATAGCACTGCTACAGTAGCCAATGGCGAATCGTCGCCATCTCCCAACAGCCTTGGTCAGAAGCCTTCGAATAATGAGAAGAGTTCCTCTGGCGAGAAAGGGTCACAAGCTGAAGGAGATAAGAATGATATCAATAAGCAACCAGCCTCCGGGGAACTAGCCAGAGAAAGGCTAGTCCCTGCTCCTCCACCATCGGTGAATATATGGAATGTTCGAGCTGAAGAATTCAAAGCAAAGACGAAGCAGCTTGTCCCGACGCCCGTAGCTCCTCCAGTAGCAGCGAGCAAGTCTGTTTCATCAAAAGCAGCAGAGAAGCCAACGGAAGCAAAACAGGCTGATCGTAAACGGGGTAGTAAGCATACGGATTCTGGGAGCTGGGATACTGAGAAAATTAGGGAGGGTGGGGCACATGACCGAAAGGATGCACCAAAGGATGGGCGGGATAGGAGAAAGGGTTCTGATGCAGGTAGAGTGAACGGCTATCTGTCGAGGGAAGATGGTGAGCAAAAGAATCTTCAATCTTAGTTACTTAGTTCTCTAATTATAATGGACAGGCAATATACGACATGGAAAGTCTGGTAGGCATGTCACCAGGTCTAGTGCAGAAAAGGAGACTGCCGTGGCTGAACTTCCTCCATCACTGGGGGATGCCACATCGTGGCCAACTCCTGAGATTGCCCAAGATGAGGAGAAGAAGGAGAAAGAACGTTTGCAGGCGGAAAAGGAGAAAGAAAAGTCGACTGTGGCTCGCTCTTCAGGCCCTACTAAATTCGTCCCTGCGCCGTTTACTCCCACCATAGTGCACAACTCTCCTTTACCAACTAAGAGTGGTAGAGGCGGGAGAGGAGGCCGAGGCAACACAACGGGCCGTGGCGGGAATCCATCCCTGGGAGCAGCCGAAGGTAGGCAAGACAAAGTCGATAAGTCTGAGAAGTCAGCTGGAGCCAACTCCTTGCCACAGATTGGAGAGGACCGTGGTCGTATCGGCAGTCGTGGCAATGGACTTAATGTTAGAGGTAACTACCATGGCAGCTCCAGAGGGGAAGGGAGACGCACCGGAAGCGTAGGGAGCAATCCGCAAAGAAAGATCGAGACACCCGCGAATTCCTCTCAGGAGAAGCGAGACTCAAAGCAACCTGTAGCCAGTAAGGTCTCCAGTGCCGTCTCCGAGAATACGCCAGAGGCAGGATTTAGAGCACCCTCTCAGCCAGGGGAAGTGCGACTAGAGGAACCAAGCGCACCACAGCAACCAGAAGATGATGGAGCTTTCATCGGGCAAGGAGTAATCCCACCACAATACCCAGAAAGGACTAAGCGAGTACACAGCCATAGCTTCAGTACCCCTAATGGCCAGTGCTACCAGAAAGTTGATGGTTTAAATACACAAGCGGAAGGATATCCTCAAGGCCGGTCCGAGCGAGGTTCTGTAAGCGCTCGAGGAGGTTATAGAGGGCGTGGAAATCACTATAATACCTCGCAACCTCACGCTTCTCACTCGAACTCCATTCCAAGCCAGGCATATCATCCACAACATAATCAAGGACAATATCCACCACATACGCAATCATATAGAGGTTACGGGCGAGGGTCTCGCGGCCATTCGACAGCCCCTCGGGGTTACCACCAATCCTACCAGTCTGGAGCATTCCCGAATCAACAATTTCCACAACCATATCCAGGATATTATGAATACATGAATCCCATGAACAATCTTATGAACAGCCTGCCGTCGATGAATATGAATAATGGGAATAGTCCGCCCGTACCGGACGATCCACTAGCTCACAGGGATTACCCTCACGGCCTTAATGCTCACATTTATTATGCCAACGTATTGGAGAATGTGGCAACGCAAATGTATTTTCAATCATTTCTATTATTTGGCGCTGAATCCAATTGCTGATGGTATCTAGGAATTACTACTTCTCCGTGGATAATTTATGTCGGGATATCTGGCTAAGAAAGCAAATGGACTCGAATGGATGGATTAACCTTAGTGTGTTCTCCAAATTCAGCTTGATCCGGAAACAGACACACAATATGCATCTTCTAAGAGACGCTTGTGCAAAATCAAGTGAGATCGAAGTGCAATTGGCTGCTGATGGGTGTCGTGTACGGAAGAAACATAACTTCCAGCTATTTGTCTTGCCCAAGGAGGACAGGGCTCCCGAGGTCCAGCAGAGAGAAGATATGGAAGCAGCTGCAGCGAAGGAGGAGCCAGCACCAGAAAGTGCACAGCATAGTGAATCGGGTCGTTCGCAAATGTCCGCTGCTGCTCAACCTTTCGAACCTGCATTGCATCAAAAACCATCCCTGAATAGCCTCCAGTCAGCGCCACCTGTGCTTAATGGGGCTCCCGTTCCTACTGTTGCTGATTCCGAAACAAATGGGATTCAAAGAAGACACTCACAATTGTCTGCGGACGCGGCTGAATTCACAATGCCGAGCGGGTTTACTCCAGCTTCCCCAGTTCCTCAAACTGAGCTCCAGACCACCGATTTCCCAGACGAGCAGATTGGGCATATCATTATTGTATATAAGAAATCACTTCTAAACAACACAATATCTCCTGGGGGCTCGCCGGCCGTTAACGGTGAAATATCGAGGTAATATTATTCTTTATTTCTTATATTCTCATCTGACACTTCCTTTTATTCGCAGCACTTGCAATAGTGATGATGGAACTGAGTCTTGCCAATGTAGCCCACGCTCTGGTCGCCTTTCCCGTCATGGAGTAGGCTGGACTTTGGATCAAGACCCTGAAGACCCAAATCTCTATAGGCACGAGCACGAGGAATACACCAAGATACAAAACTACTCACTACAAAAAAGACTAGAGGGCGATCCGGATGCAGCCAAGATTACCATTCTTTGCCGGTTCTGGAGCCACTTTCTCCTCAATCAATTTAATAGGAAAATGTATGAGGATTTCAAGTCATTTGCCATAGATGATGCGGCCGCAACCGGTGGTCTGAGTCTGGAAATACTCTTTGGTTTTTATGAAGCCATCCATGTCACTGGCTCTCCTCGTGACGAATTGACCCGAGATTTTGTGGAATTGGCACGGAGATTGGCGACAAACGGCTCGAATGTAGGCCTGTCACGACTAGAGAACACTCTCAACAATCCTAATCTGAGGCCTGAGGTGGGAAAACCTCTACGAGGTCTGGCAAACAAAGCCATGTGAATTGAAAAGTATGTACTGCTTTTCCAAGTGCATTTCTTCCAGAACTCATCTCATATCTGTGGATAGTAGCGAACTATTGTGGTTACTGTCCACAAAGAAAGCCGAAGTTGTAGTACTTGGACATATTTTCAATATATTACGCCTTGGATAGTGAACACCAAAAATTGTGTTGTTTTTGTGCATGGTTGGGTATACTGGGGCAAATACGATACAATCACAGCACACACAATTTGCAGCTTCAACTGATTCCACTACCTCGAAGTTCGCTATTTCCTATTAGTATCTCTTTTCTGTCTTTTTACCCCGGACTGTTATTATGGGATGTAATTCCCTTTTTTCCTCTTAGCATCTAGACAACGGAAAATTTCCTTACTCTGTACCTGATCCTCTCCTATGGCGCTCTCTGGGAAGCGTTTTTGAGTTGCTATATTCTCCCTCCCTCTAAATATGGCAACTAACTTCCACTTCACTTATCCTTCAACCCTTTGTTTATTTCTTCCTTTTTTCGTTTCTCTATTTTCTCCCGCTTCACTGCTTCATTAGGTTGGTTTCAAGTTTGCGTTCATTGGCTGCTTCTAGTCCTACAGGTTTCCTCAAGACTCCACCGTTCATCAGGAATTCGGCTGCTTGTTGTAAAAGCCACAGAAATTGTTGTTATTCGTGATATTCGTTACTAATATCGATACTGTTTGGAGCCTCGGTGAAATTCGTGCTCGTATTGTCAGTCATCTAAGACTTTGATGCGTGGAATATTGTTGAAAAGTGATGTGGTGTATGGCCCAGAGGCTATGAGAATTCGAGTGTCCATCAGGTCATTCCTATTATTTATCGCGTATGTGTCTTAAGGTTCCTTCCTGTGTTTGTGGGAATGTATGTGTTTTCTTCCTCCCTTTCGCTTCTTCAATGGTCTTCCATAGTGCCAGTTGTGGGAGCTGTTAATATCATGATTATGGGGGAACAGACTATTACGGAGTAGTTTTCGGCAACAGTCGTGCCGCTTAACGTCTTGCCGCCTTTGTCCAGCTGAGTCGGGAACTGGTTAGATTCATTGTTACCCTGAACTTTAAATCTGAAAACAATGCTTAACGTTCACACTCAAGTTGTTACCAAACGTTAACTCTATTTAAGTATCCCAAGCAATTACACGTATACTATTAGTCAGACGCCACTATTTCGTACCTAGTATATACATAACGAGTGATATCCCAGTAGCGGTATGTATATCCGACTATGCTGCAAGCGAATACTAACTCTAGAAACGAGATCCATAGCATGAGGTAGCTACTAAATCCAACCCCTGTCAGTTGCGGCATACTGGGCTCAGTACAGAAGGCTCCACAATCAATGACTGGTTCCCTTGGTGCGAGACTGTTTTCCCCTTGGTGGTTGATAATGCGATTATCTCTCCACGCCACATGTCAGTGTTATAACGGCCCTTCTTGGGTGTTACGCTGATTCTCCGAGTTTCGTGGTAACTAGTCTTGCTCCCCTCAGCCTTGCTTCCTTCAACTACAATCCTCCTGCAGCTTGCAAGAGTTGGTTCCAATACAATGATAATTACGAGGAAGAAATTTTCTTGAGTGATTCCTGAAAGGCTTCTTGTTACTGGCAACTCTTCTGTTGATGTCATCGACCCTCCTTCATCCTCCATTTGTGTACTCTACAATTACTACTTGCTCTTAATGAGCTTCAGAGCCCCGTCTCCAACACGGCGCCTATATCGGATATCAATAGATTGTAGCGCGTGCAGTCTGGATTTAGGCAGGGCGCTTCTGTCAGTGGGTCTGAGATTCCTAGAGACGACGGGGATTACAGTCTCCCTATCCGAGCCACGGAATGCTTCCCATATTTATAGAAACTTTGCTTTACTGTGATTGGAGCTTTGAACTCGTCACTGTCTATCTCAAACCCGTTTTGTTATAATAGCCAAAAGGGACTTGTTCAATATGGAAACCAGAATTGCTGCCACTTGCCAGAGAGGTGCTGAAGCTTCACATTGCCTTGCTAAACTTTCTCATGCCATCCCTGATGTGGCATGCCCTTTGTGCTTATGAACGTAAGATACTACCAATGTAATGCTGATGATCTAGGATAATGTTCCTGAAAAGACAGCATGACACTTCATGAAATCTGATAAAAAGTGTCTATTTTGGACCCTGCCGGTGGTACCTAGAGCGTTGGTTATAATGGTCAGTAACTGCAACCCATGCCCGCAATCATTTTCGCTAGGGGGCTCAGGCTCAAAGGTTACCAACTAAACGCTGAGAAAACTTCGCCTGGGAAGATGTCATTAAACGCCTGGAAGGTATCCTCCAAAGAATAGAGAGGTTTTGCACCCCTGTAAGATTGGTTGTAACCACAGAACTGTAATCCCACTGGCTAATGCATCTGCTGGGTTTAAGATATCCCTTTAAAACAAATATCTTAAGGTTACTTCAAAGCTATGGGGGGGACCCTAAGCCGAAACGCCTACATTATACTCCAGGATCAAAGATACATGTCATGCATTAATGTATAGATAACTGGGAATGGTATATCGAAGAACCTTCAGAGAGTGTATTCTGACCGTATATCAGTAAACTTTTTAAGCTCATTGAGGGCCGATCTATGGAAGAATGTTGCCACAAATGATCGGTGAACGGAATTAACCACAGAAGCAACCTATTCTGCACAATTGCTTGACTTGTGAGAATCGCAGATATATGGAGCTCCATGGGAGGTATATCGTCATCATCACCGTCATCGGAAGATTCTGTAAGTATGTACTGCCCCATCCACATAGGCTGGTATGTCGCACGAAGGCAATAGGTTAGCATACGTCTGTAGCGTTGAAAATTAAAATCATTGTGCACTACTGGGCACAGGAGTGTATAACCTCCCTAAATCGGATGAGAGCAAGCAGGAGAATGTTTTTTGGGGAAGGATTGAGGGTAATACGTAGATACTTATTATAAGTATAGTTTCGTGCCATTAATCTTCACTTTTTACACCAAAACATGCCAACTTTGCGAAAATATAAAAGAAACTATCAACACCATAAACTAAGCTCGCTCGAAGCTCTAAAATTTTAGATCATGCTTCTTAAACGCACTGTGAATGTCAAATGCCCTCGGTTAAAATCTAAGAATGGTTACCAAGTACCTTTCCCATACAAATTTGTATATGGCAACGTGATGTATCTATGCTTCTCCCAACAAATTAGGGCTTCCAGCTGATGAAATACCAGTTCAAAAGCTATCTTTTCGAGCTTGATTAGTAGCCTTTCATAGTCTATATCTTTTTACCGGACATCAGCAGAATTTATAGCGTTATTGGTTTTTTATCACTCCACCGAAAAGTAGCACTTTTGGTGTAAAAGCAACAAAGAGTGAAGATTAATGTCCTAGAACTATACCTATTTACAAGAGCAAATAATTACTTTCATACTCAGTAGCTGGGGAACATTTTCCAGAGATTAACTGTAATCTTGTGACCAGACGCTTTGGCGAGAATAAGAATTTGCTGTATATACTTATCATTTCTTTGCTACTCATTGCCAATGCTAGTAGAGGTTTAATCTATTACCAAGTTATATCGATCGCTTCGAGCTGGTAAATACAAGCAGCCATAAGAACCAACAGACACAATGAAATACTCCTATTCGCAGAGTTGAAATTTGAGGCAGGCCTAGGTCGTCTACTTGGAATCATAAGCAATGGAAAGCGAGCGGGAATTGTGAAGATCTGGTAAGACGGTACACTATTGTGGCCAGGTTGAATTTGGGTTATGGCTCAAGCTCTATGATAAAAATTTCCTATCGATATACTAAGAGTATTTGCTAAGGAGGCGCGGCAATATGGCGATTGCAAGATCGTAGATAACATTTACTCTTATACACTTATACAATGGGAGCAGGCCCTGGCTGATAATTTTTTGAATTTTTTTTTTCCGATTTTTTGTCTGATTGTAACTGTAGAGTGTAGTTGCTCTAATGATTGTGATGGCAGCTCATTGGACTGCAACGAGCCTAGTAGAGTTGACCATCAAGAAGACCACCCAACTAGAGTTGTCCCATTGCTTAGGAGCCCACTCGCAAGGCAACTAACTATACATGTGCGAATTGAATTCTGGTCGACTGGGGAATGGGTTTTGTTTTTGAGAAACTTAAAGAGGAGGGATTATATGAGAATAATTTGGCTGGTAAAATAGCTTTGCTATATATCTATTTACTAATAATTTAGAAACATATGCACAATTATGTAGTTATATGGAATTATTATCTATTCAAAGGCAGAATAATCGACCATATCTGATTCATGTAAGCCATACTTGTTATCAAGGTCAGCTGCCTAATTCAAGTATCTGCCAGATAAGGTTGTTTGGGATGGGAAATTGATGGCTATTGCGGTCAATTTGGACGACGAGTTTGCGGAAGGGAAGGGCTTGCGGTGCGCGAATGGGGTCCCACATATCACGGTTGGAACGAAGTCGCAGATTATCAAGCCAAGGGAATCGAATGATTTGTTGGTCACGTGGAAGGCAGGCAAGGATGGGAAAGGAGAGAAGATTCATGTGGCGGACTTGGGAGGGGTGTAAGTTTATGGGAAGGTGGAGGCTGTCACAGCGCAGAGATAAGGGAGGGGTTTAGGAGAGCGGGGCTCGGGTGTGGCTCAAGTAAGGTTTAGGTGGGGTGGATGTGATTGGAAATCTCCTCTCTTCTGTTGTTTCATCTTTATTTTGCTCTTAAGGGTTTTCAAGACTTGGTGGGTGTTTACTGGTCTTGGCTTTGATGTTCCTCTGACCTACATGGATTGCTTGAGAGAGTAAGGCCCAATGTTCGCAAATCAAATAGCATTTGGGGAGATGTGGAAATGAAAGGGAAAGCATTCACAGAGATAAAATTGACACGGAAATCATTTGCTTGAGATCTTCATCTGGTATATTCAGTGGTAGATGTAGACCATCTATTGTTCATGGGTATTTACATGAGCAGCCTTGCTCTGCTCTTGCTCTGCTCTTGCTCTGCTCGGCCGCTATGTAAGTAGGTCGAAGCAATGCACCTTCCCAAGCCAATACTTGGATATAGCAATTTAATAGTCGGTGCTCATCGTAGTTACTGCATTAATTACCCTGAAGCAGCCACGGTGACTAATTGGGAATGTTTAATCGGAATGCAGTTATTTAAGTGTGCTGCATGCAACAAGAGAAGGGGTTTTATCTGTAATTTAACGTATCCTCCCGAAGCTAAACATGTAAGTTCGTATAGAGAGAGGTCTAGGGATGGTTGGAGTAGCTTGTGATGAGGAACTACAGGATTGAGCGAGCAGACTCTACCATTCGAATCGCTCATGAACAGTGTTTTTTTGGTTCCTCAGCCCATCCAGCTTCACGTTCAATAGAGTCTTTTGAGCCTGGGCCCGTCCAGAGTTGGAAGAATGTTGGTGGGGCAAGTAGCCTGGTGGAACAAAACTCATAGCCAGTGCGAGACTGATCTAAGTACTGAACTCTCTGGGCAACGTAGCGGCATTAATATTCAAACTGTTTAAGGAACCTCAGAACTCAGCTTGCGAACGGAAAAACTCTAAGCCATTCTGAACGAGCTCATCTGACTAGTCTCGATACCTCCTGTGACACGTGAATGCGAACCCGGAATAACCCCCCTCCCCCCAGCTTTAATCCTCCTTCCTCCTCGTGACAGTTTTGAGCTGTGATTCTCCCTTCCCGCTTAGATGGATCACCAGAGATTGACTTATACCAACTCGAACCCAAATTGATTGAACCTGTCAGCCACTTTGGGAGGGTGACCTCTTCTACTTATCTCTCCTCTACCATCTCGCTGCCCCATATCGCTTCTCTCTGGTGGTGTTTAGTTGATTGAAATAAACCCCATTTGGTTACAGTACAACTGACAAACCAACTGAATTACAGAAATCTACATCTTGTTGGGAATGTCTTCCCCGGGGCAGACAAACCAACTAGTTAATTCAGAAAGAAGAGTAATGTTTTTAAGAGAGTATACGCATTGCCGTAGGGGTGGGTAGTATATGTGGTAAATGATGTGGTACCAGTACATGTGAGGATAAAGTGTGGGGAAAATAGAAATGAGGGTAATACAATATTCAAAGTTAGCCTTATGCAAAGGTTCCTATGTGTGCACATAGGCAGGTTATCATCTCTATTCGTCAAGCCATGTGAGAGATTGGGTTGAGGCTGTCTTAGATCTCGGATCATGCATGGGCCAGCTGAGCGGGAACGCCGTTTGATTGTATTTGGTAAGAGATCTACACATACAATATCTATAGCACTTGAGAAACTGCATCTTATTTAGCAGGGGCCTTTTCCTCAATGTAGAGAAAAAAAAGTGCATGAAAGGGAGCTGGATGGGCAATCTGGTTGCAGCTAATGGAAACGATGTGGTGGGCACATCAGGGTAACTCCGTTACCTCGAAGAGAATGATCTCTCAAGGAGCATTACCCTGAATACCCACCCCGTCACAAATCTTATTTAGCGATATCAAATACGTGCGTAATTACTTCAATTGTCATTACAATTTCATAGATTCTTTTTCTTTTGTAAATCGCCATCGAACAAGCAATTTTTACAAAAAGGTTTCCCCATCGACGCTAAAGGTAGAGATCTCAACAAGCTGCCAAGTCATGTCATAACATCTCATAGGTTGACATATCACAAATGACACCTCAGAAATCATATCACAACGCCTATGACACCCTCCAAATCAAATCCCCCCTTCAACTAGACCCTCCTCCCGCCTCCGATAGGGCGGGTGCGGAAAGATCTCAAACTTATATTGCCATCGCCTCCCAAACGCCCGGAAACTGCAAAAATTGAAAATCAGCCTAAGCCCTAGACCCCAAATCTTAGCCCAGAATCGAATTTCAAATATCGAAATGTGAGATTGAAAAATCGGGAATCGAGGTGATGTAATTGTTTGTTGTAATTGACGTCAGGGTCCGTCCGCACTGCCCGTTGTGGGGGAGCAGATAGTTGGCACACACACACACACAGCTGATCAAGATCGATGTATATCTTGATTCCGAATTGAAATTGGAAATTAGCTAGTAGATACGGATGTGAGGAATATTGAGATGTATGAACGGCGGGAGCTTGTGGACCCTGCCTTGTTTTGTTTGTTTCAATTTGTAAATTGAAAGATCTGGATAGCGCCCTGCGATGTCTAGGCGACTAGATCGTACTTATGTTAATGCCGGCCCCAACCCTGTACAAAAATCCTCCTTAGTAATCCGACTCGCCGACGGCGAAGGTGAAACCAGCTACCCAAAAGGGAAATTCTCCACGACAAAGTAAATTCGATATGCATACAAAACTGCTGCATAACTAATTACTTCTTTCTTGCATAAAGATCCAATTGTCAGGCCACATGAGTGCTTAATACCTAGGCATTACCGTACATACCCCACATTCACATATAGGGTTTAGTTTGCTTCTGTATGCACCCCATTTTCTAGTTATGCGGGTATGCAGGGATTGCGCCGGAGGAGCGCACCTGCACGGAGGAGCAGGATGACACCCAAATGTAGGGTGGGGGTGCTGAGATTGCAATTGCCACATTATGTGTGTATCTTATGTAGACTACTCCTAGCTATATATACATGTAGCTGATTCTTCGTGACCCTTACTTACACCTTAACCAATGACGGTGAATCTTTCTGAGCCCTGTCCCTACCACTATGCCTTCCTTACTGAGATGAGGGCCCAATGACCTGTTTACGGTATGTACTAGCTTGCATACGCCGAATGGTAGGCGTCCGGAGGCGCTTGAAATTCGTCGATCGTGCGATCAAACGATCTGCCATACTGACCGAGAATTTTCTCGATCTCGATTGTTTGCTCAAATAAAATCTTCTGTTAACCTGGAACAGTGTCCGAAAGGCTATAGCGTGCATTTGTATGGCTCAATTGTGATCCCCAGGATGTGAATGAGCTGGCCTCCACTCTAAGGTCTTAATCCCCTTGCCCATCCTTGCTCTCAGCCCCTGACCACCATTTGGGTATCCCACCAGCATGGTCATCTACTATGCATCCCGCTCCTTCTCTTACATCTCAATATTCTTGCCCCCCACCTCCCCCGGCCACCCTTTCCTCGACTTCTCACGCCCGCAGTCCTTAATCCCCATTGACGAATCGAGATTGTAGTTCGTCAGTTTGTTGAGAATAGTATAGGCGTGATTCAAATAACCAGACTAGGTTCAAATGTGAGCTGGTCAAAGTGTTGTCATCACGGCATGTCACGTCTCGTCCATAATTGACATGGGCCTCTCGTATCCCCAGTTTGGTCGCGTGTCCCCTTATTCTGTAGTTTTCAATCTCCAATAAGCCCAAAGATGTGTGCCTTTTCCGCGTCCCTGCACCATCAATCACAAATCACTTGTAGAGCTATTCATACACCCTGTATCATAGCACAGTTGAGAATTAAAGACCACTCTGTCACCCACCGAGTTCACCCTAAAACATTCCTAAGTTGAAATCCCGGCCTGTCGTGCGACGTCGTTCCGTTCCCGGTCCCGAGATAGTCAGTTGTTACCCTCCGGTACGAATATATTACCTGCCTTTTTTTAGCGTCGTGCCATGCATCCATATTCGCCACGATGTCCAGAGCCACACGGTCAAATCATGAGAAATTGAAAGCAGCAGGGAGGCATGCAATCCGCAGACCACCAACTGCAATCATGAGTATATCCCGCCCCTGTAGTTGCCCGCGTACGAGAATCACACGCATACGAGACCTAAATGACCCATGAAAAAGGATTGTTTTCCCTTCTTCTTCTCAACCTCTTAAAAATAACCTTTGAATATCTTCGTTGGGGCACAGAACCACATGTCACGTGCTTAGACAAATGAGTCCACTTTCAACAAGTCGAGAATGTAAAGCCGCACCGTATATCTTCGTGGGGATCCGGAGTGTAGGTATCTTCCGTGTCTGATCAAAGGTCCTTCTTGTATTATCCACCATCCCCAATCAACACTAACCGTATGCTGTGCCTCTTATGTTCCCCGTAATTGGTAGATAACTGAGGCCTGTTCAGAAGTTGACCCTGTTTGCTCCTTCCGATTCCCAAACATTCGTCAATTGGAGTTAGTGTGCTGCAGCTCGATCCAGGGCTTCTTAAATCCGAGCACAGTTGAGAGTGAAATGTTCGATCTCACAGAGAATTTCGATCACTTAGAAAACGTGCGGGGGGGTTCAAGGTTTTATATCTTTATCGGAGAGACATAAAGGGATCGTAAGATAAGAAAATTTAGAGGGTATAACTGCGGGGTTCAAGCATGCACGAGACAGAGTGCCTGTAGAAAAGAAACCAAGGACGAATGATAATGTGGGAAAGGCATTTTTTTTCTTTACTCTGCTGTGCCTGCCTATGAGAGACATACACGACTGATGAGGAACGGAGATGATACCGGTCTGTGTCCACACCACTACCACCACCTGGCGTTGCCGTATCCGTGACGCTATCTAGATGGACCGATTTATATTCAGACCGTCACATCTGCTTATTTCTATCTTGACTGCCTATCATTATTCCGGTCCGGAATTCTCTTTACCTCTTTGCACGATGCCATCCACATGAAAATACTTGGGTAGGAAAGAAAAAAAACGAGAGGCTTGCCGGTATCAAAGTATTCATATTCATATTCCCTTTGTCTGACCTTCATGGATAAAATGGTACGGTATATTCTTCCGATCAAGTCGGCTTCAGCCCAGGGCTAAATGTCCAAGCGAAAGTGACGTATATTGCATTAACCAACAGGCATGAGCTCTAGAGGTTTTCTCAGCTTCATACTCGAGTACACTTGGACTGGATTAGAATTCTCTCACCGGTTCTTTTCATAAATCTTAGGCATAGTGGTCACGAGAGTACAATGACTATTGTGTTCGATGTCCCATTCGCAATACTAGCAAAAGTAAGTAGGTAGCCATGCACGCGGCAAGCCGTTATCTGGAGGTAAATCCCGACTGCTGTGTTTTTCGGGAGGAGCCCAGGCTCCCGAACGAGTCCCGTGACCGGTCACAAAATTGATTAGAAGGGTGGAAATGATGGTGCAGATGTCAAGAAAACGCCTCATGCGGCTGGGTCCATGCCCACTACTGTTACGTCGTGTTGTTGCGGAGTGCAGGTAAGCTTGTGGTAACGCAGGTCCTTGCTGTCCCTGGATGTGCCATGGAAACGATCGATCGATGAGATGCATATACAAAAGCTGGTAATTGGCTGTATAATGCATTAGCGGCAGATGGAAACTGGTGGTATGTGGTAATGCATGGTGACTCTGGTACGTACCTGTGGGGGAGGTCCCACACATACATAATAATGTGGGGAGAATTACAAGGGACGTGGGGTGGATGGCCAGAACAGGTAGGGCTCCCTCGACTTTTCTAAGTCTTCCCTCCATGATGAAGAATGTATGTGCGTTCACGCATATATCCATAGACTACTTACCCTGACGGCTTGGCTGGGGCAATTGGTGTAGTTATTCTGATTTCCTAGGACGGCTGGGAGTTCATCACAAACCGAAGGATGCTCCCGCTTCCTTTGTGGGTATGATTGTCAGTAAAAAGAATAACGTCTAGATCTAATTATGCATGCTGGAGGTACCTAACAGATCTTGATGTCGCGATCCTCCTCGAAACCGGCGATTCCGATTGTAATAGATGTGAGCCATACAGATGTCGATACTACTGAAAAAGGAATCTACGCCGTATCTTTGGTCATGTGTGATGATTTTGTCCCCTATCCAATAGAAGATATTCGTTTTTAGGGTACCAAGATACTTATGAGTTGAGAACAGATAGCCCGCCTGGTGCGTGCGCAATCGTCCCCGGCATGGGTAAGATGTACACTTCTGGTAGCCAGCTGGCAAAATTTTAAGGCAATAAACATGGTGTGTAGGCAGCGATCCATCTGCTCGGTGATACTGACACACACCATTTTTGGTACATGGAGAGGCTTGTATGCTTTCTTTTTCTGTTCTGGAAATTGTTGTAAAGGCCACGCCACTGATGAGCTGGAAAATTTTGATTAACGCAGGGAAATTTGTGATCGTGAATTATGGAAGCGATCAAGGGAAATTGTGGGGTAGGTTTTCGGGGATTACTTAGCGGCATGCAATTCTCCGCCGCCGTACACAGCTTGCCGCATATATAGTGTTTTGCGTGCTTAAGAAGGAATCCTCAAACAATACAGAGTAGTAGATGCTTGAAGCAAGGATCTATATAGCGGATGCCAGCTGTGCGAGGAGTACGTTATCGAAAGCTATATACAGTTAATCGCCTTGAGCTTTTCTCAAATGAGATCTGGTACTATTGAGTACCAACTGCACAACACTTTGGAGTGATGCTGGTATATTGATCCCAAGGGTGTATTTGTTGCGTTTAAGAATTATGGTGCAAAAACGATTGCCTACATCAGAGGCTCTATCGCCCTCACCGGTTAACAGCTGAGGCTTGCAAATGAGCGCAAACTGCAGTCAGCCGAATGTTCATACGACCTCAAATCCCATTCCATTCACTATTTATAAATGAGTATTGTATAGGTTTTCATAGAGTAGATGTTGGTTAGCTCTGAAACAACGTATAGAATATTCATATGCAGAGCACGGTAGAATGCATAAGACCACGCATTTTTCGTAGTGAGAAGCTTTTGAGAAAAGAATTTATGGGTGTGATTGACCACCCTCCTCCGGAAACCCAAGTCTATCATGATATGGTTGAAAGTGTAGTCGAATTTTTCGGTACCCAGTAAGTGGATTAACATCAAAATTATGTCAAATTTTATATTTGTTACGTCAAATGTAGTATACGGTAAAGCAATTTCCACTGGCCCCAACCCGATTCTGTTATCGATATGAAGAAGTTTATCGAAGTTTGTTTCTTTTTCTTGACCAGTCCGATCTGCTACTTTAGTGTTTTTTTTCTTGTATAATGAGTCTGGGAGATCGTAAATATTGGCAGCGATCTCTGGTATAGGAGCCACTGTAGCTGCTATGATTACAATTATCAGAGGAAGGCCCCACGTGAACAGGCGCCGAGCCAATTAGGGCTTGTGCCCGTTCATCCCATGCTCTGGTAAGATGCACAATGCAGGTGTGTGTATGTTCAGTAGCGTAGAACCGAGGCTCTTTACCTCGTAATATTTCTGTTACTTAGCTTAGGCTTCTTCCTGCTCCAAGGCAGTCGATGGTAATTAGACAACCTCCATGAAGTAGGTACTTAAAATAGAGGATGTCGTAAGATAGATTTGCAGCGGAGTGCACCTGATACGGGAAGCGCACTTACCCCACAATGAGACACGTCGTATTTCTTATGTACTTCCCCATCTCTGGACTTCTCATACTTCAATTAGACCAACATATTTAGAATCTTAATAAAGCTAATGAAATCTATAATCTCCTCAATTTCCAATCTCTTGAGTTCGAGTCCATAAGGAGATGTGACTCGTAACTTACTACAATTTTCAGTAATTCAATCGAATTCTAGAAAGAGTGGTTTGAGGTACGCAACCTCTGGGGTTTTATCGCGTTTCAATCTTGCATCAGGGACTGCCATCTGCAAGTTTTTAACTTGCACTGTGCTATGCATGGTACCTACTCTAATGTGCATGGATGATTCATCCACATGCCATGAAAATCAATTTAGCAAGTCGATGTTTAGCAGCTGCAATGCAGATGATGATAATCAAGATCAATATTTGACAGAAGGTAGAAACTTACAGCTCTGTACACTTTTATATAGACCTTAAATTTATTTTTTTTCTTATTAGAATAGGTTCTTTTACAAATTTATTGAATATTTAAATAAAATTAGTAAACACAGACACACGGCTGCGTATGCCTTCCATCAGCCACACTTGCAGATTTCTAGGCTCGGTCTTTTCCGCGGCTTGGAGAGAGTTACGGTCTCGCTGAAAAAGGCATCTTTGATAGGCTTGAGATATTGCAGTTGTTAAGCAATGGGTGGTTGCATATGTAGTCTCTCGTGACTAGGCTAGATGTTGTTTTGGCGTTTGAAAATCACTCGACTATTCAACCTTTGCTATCAGCTCAGATAATTTCTCCGATAGCACGTGTAAACAATGTGATATTATCTAGCATCCACCAGCTGTGCCATATTCTCTGAAGTTTCTTTGGGGTTGCAGCATTAATCCCAGTCATTCTTATCATTGATGGATAGCCTGGCCTCCAATTGATGGAACGGAATTCCGCTGGCGCCTGAAAAATATATTTTTGGTATTCAAGTGCAGAAGAACCAAGTCTCCAGTGAAATGGTTGCAGAAGCAAATCTAGTTGAGCATGTAAGAGAACAAGGGCTCAGTTTACTATGTTTGTCTACAACGGCAAGAATCGTTTGGAAGCTCCAGGATGGAGTGTTTGACCAGGTCTCTTTGGACATTATTATAGAAGTCAGAGTCCCTAAGGTTGAGAAGTGAGAATACCGGTTAGGAACATATAATTCACTCCCAACGCGCGGGGGCTGTTGATAAAGGAATATAGTCAAGCGGTACGAGTACGTCTAGATCTCCAATTGCGTTGGTATCCGCAGTAATATATGCACATATTGAGTTTCGGTAGTGCGGATAGCAGCTAATCCGATTGCAGATAGACTAAGTACTAAGTAGGTATAGTGGTGCCCGCCAGACTAAAGTGGTAGCAAGCCAACTGGCCTACGAGCGGCTTGTGCCAACCAGACTAACCTGTCTCCACCAAGGCAGTATCCCAAAACGGCAACTGTCCACTACTCAACGCAATCCTTATATATATATCCCTTTCTGGTATCTACTTACATAGAGTACTTTATAGTCTCGCCATGGAGTACTAAGTTTGAGCAAGTGATCCATGTCTGGGAGGGAGCTTTCCATTAGCAAGTATAAGTACAAGCCAGTCTGTATCCTTTTTCCTCTCTTCTTCATCATCACGCCCATGGCTGAATATCCTCCTCATGTCACTCAGCCATACTCCTCTTCATGACCTTGACCACCCTCTCCTGTGCCTCTTCCAGGCTCTCTCTTTGTACTCAACTTGCATTCAAATATCTTTTGCCCTGCTATTTACCTGTCTCTTGAGGGCATTCTTGTGCTAATGAGATTTGAATTGAATAGCTCAGTACTTGAATATACTCAATCCTACTTCGGATCCTTGGACTCATCTTTGGACGCCCCAGATTTTGGCTGTGTGATGCTTGTAATCATACCTCAACGGAAATAAAAACCGAGTACCCCCCTAGACGGACCCGATGGCCTCTGAAAGCTCTTTCAAGTGGTTTCTTCTCAGATACCGACACCATATCAAGGACACAGAGTCTGTTATCATCTTCAGGAACTTGGTTCTCGCACGAAGCTTAAAAGAGCTAGATCAAGTCCACAACCAAGAACCGAAGAAGTCACCAACGCTTTCCCTCACCCACCACGTCTCTATGATGTACGGAAACCTATGTCTGTAGTTAATAAACCCTGACTATTGCAATTTACCTCCTCTTGCTCTTGAGCCCAGGCTCACGTTTGAAGGCTTGTGTTCCGCCCTCTCTTCCTTTACCAATTTATACCCAAATACACAGAGGGGTTGCACCAGATAATCTACTTTATCCTAGGCGCGCTCACGATGCCACAATCGACAATATCAGTCATCTTCAATACACTATATACGCTCATGATGTGTGGGATCTAATACTGGAAGTCAATAATATGATGGTGAGTGGGACATTTCTTTTATTTTTTTTGAAAAAGGTTAGAGATAGGAGGGAGCGAGGAGCTGTATTGATTCCCTTTCTTGTAATTATTTAATCAAGAAGTTGTGTCCATAAAGTTCTCTCTACGTGCATGAGGTCAATTAGCAAGACTACCGCAAGCACTCGTCTAAGAACGAGAATCAAGAGAGAACTAAAAACTAATTTATATTGTCCGGAGTTTTAAATGAACACCTCATTATTCGATCTCCCAATCACCAGTCTAAATTCAGGTGGGCCACGGAAGTATCCTCAGATCCATCAGGTGCTAGAGTTCTAACTCTAGTTGCCGGTTGTATTGTGCAGACAAGAGTCATTCTTAAACACTGAGCACACCTTGCTAAGAGTTCCTTCATTCTATGTCTTACAAGACATGAATACAATGCCTCAACGTGACCAAATAAGAAGAAAAAATATACCAAGTGTATTCGACACCCTGGTATATTATGCACTGGACGGTAGATTAATTAGAAATAATGCTTGAAGGAATTACACAGGTTCCAAAGAAAAGGGCCTTTCAGGCTGATCTTAGCGGTAAAGATGGTGTGCACTTAATAAATTGACGTGCCGTGCAGCAAATCGGATGTAACTGTCAAGGTATCGCACATGCATGGATCCTGTTCTTCCCATGTGTGAACATGTGGGTATAGATTAGTTCTATTTGCACGGTATTAATATTGTGATGATATATCATATTCTAATAGCCTTCAACATATCGCATTTCTTCTTTAGAGAAAATTCTCCATGTGATAAAGTCATTGTTAGGACCTACCAAGGCAATGTTCTCACTCTTAGGTATGTAGCAAAGCACCTAGGCGAACGTAAAAACGTTCGCTAATGGTGATATCGTCAATGTGTGCGCTAGCATCGTGTATTTGACCCTGTACTAGGATTCAATATCTCCTTTCTATCGTCGAGTCTAAGAAAGTAGCTATATATTAACATACGTAGAGAGTGGAAAAATAAATTATGCTCGCCGTGGTCGAGGCTGCATGTATAACAAACTTCGATTCATACCCGCAATGCCATGATCATAAGCTGAGGTGAGGTGAGCAGAAGCTTTGTGAAAGGGCCCGCAGGAAGCCAATCAGGATGGAGATTGGATGTTCGTGATGTTGAGGCTAGATGTAGGTTCTACGAGTCATACATGGGAAGCAAAATACCCATTAGAACATTACTTTTTCTTGAATGCATATGTATGGAAGCAATGTATATGTATGCAACCTTACTTTTTTTTTTTCCTAAGCCGCTTCTTCTGTATCCGTGCGAGAAGCACTATTCAGTTGAGACGTCGCTTGAAACAAACGTTATAAAAGATAATCTGTTGGTTGGTGGTGATATATCTGTGAGCATGGCGCCATGGCGTTTCTGATTCTGCAAGCCGTACATGATCCTGAACCTCTCTAAATTACCGTTATAACCAATATTGACGCGCCCAAAAAAAATTTTTTTCTTTGCAACTCGGGTGATTTTCCCTGTGGTAAATTCCGGAGAAAGTTCCTACACCGCCACTAGATTATGGGGCAATAATATTATAAATATCGAACAGTATCATGATCGGCCATGCTTTCGCTTCAATGTACCCATGCATGTGCGTTGTGGTAATTACTCACCGATACCGTTCAACCATATGTGCAAGGGATAACACAGCGCTTACCTAAGTGAGCGAGTGCATTCTGCGGGGTTTCAACTCTTTGCGTCCGGATCCAATGGAGCTTGCGATGCGGGGGGGGATGAATGAAGTCAAAGCACAGAGATGAGCATCTGAGAGAGAAAAGAAAATGGGCTATGTTTTTTTTTTTTTTTTTTTTTTTTTCGCAGCATAGCAAATCCACTGATGCTCTACGCACATGGCATGGTAAAGCGGACGGACTGGAGATTCTTGTTGTTCGGATCATCCAGCCGATGCTTGGTCCGGTTTGCCATAGAATTTCCCTTTTCTATCAAGCTAACCTGCCCGAACGTGTGCCTATCCAGCATGTGCTATCATGACCATCGGAAGATAGGTTATGTGTATGCAATAACTTGTGTTCATCTCCGGTATGTCCGGAGGTGCACACCAAAAGTTTCTTTCCCCCCCCTTCCTATTTGAACTGTATGTGGCTTGGCGCCAAGCTACACATGGAAGGAAGGAAAGGAAGAACTTTGTATTATACGTATCTTATCCCGGCCTATGCACTGCAGGTTGCCCAACCCGAGAATGGAGGTGCATAAGGCGGCGGGTCCGACAATGGAGAGAAGCCCATTGGTAAACATGCTGTCTATGAACATATTCATCCGGTTCTTCGGATTTACCTAATCCCATCCCTTGGCCCGGTCTTGATCCGAGGTCATATTGATGTTGCTAGCTCGCCACTGTATGAAAACAATGGTCTAGTCTAAACAATTCGGTTTCAATGCCCACTCAGAGTCTGGTTCGGAGTGTGCACACCCACAGAAAAAATATAGGAATGAAAATTTGACCAGTAATACTTGAAACGTAACTTGAAACTAGATTTGAAGTTACATTACATTCCATCATCCAGTTGCTGCAGGTAATGATGTACCTGATGACGGACAAAGTGAGGGTCCATTTTTAATATATTGGATCCGCGCAAGGGAGAACACTTCATCGCTGTTAGCCGAAATGTATATAATTTCTTGTTTGGTTGTAATTGACAAGTCATAATCAATGATAACGTGCCCTATTATCAGGTCAATCGATCTTAATCAGGATCAACACCAGTCCAGATCTGCAATCGTGGATCTTCCGGGGACACGTGAAAATCAGACTAACACGTGAATAAACAAACTTATATTTAGGTGGCGCAAAACAGGCTAAGGTCGTGCGTGATACCAATGCATTCAAGTGTTATTATTTCGAGCATAAACAACCTAGGTGTATGTACTACCAGAGGCAATATCGTTCCTAAATCTACTTGACATAGCCGTACGCGTAATCTGCCCCTGGTCTGAGCCAAGCTGGTTCGGGGCATGCGTGCAAGCCAGCGCCGATCACACCCCCCGGCTCAGCTGAAGAAGGGATAAGGAAGTTGTTGAGACGACATGTGATGAATTGGAAGCCAAGTGATGCATCTGGACGAAGGGCGCGTCGAGTGCATCTGTATTACCTTTGTAACGGTTAACTGGATGGTGCCTCTGGTTCCTGAGTATAATACACTTAGTTGTGAGTTAGCCCTGATTCATCTTGCTAGTGCTGTTTCTGCCAGAGGATTATGCTGTTATGACATGGAACTTAGGATTGAGGTGACTATTGAGGACGCCATCTTCGGCGGATAGAAGATCCGAATTAGAGGATACAGTAGATGCATACTTGTTACCTCGAGAAGTGAATAACTCTACTTGCAGGGTTCCAGAATCCCATTATAAATATTAACCTACTTTATCACACTTGAAAGCTTTGACTAATGCTTAAACCTTTGAAGTGTACATGTTCTTGGGGGTAATGGAGGACCCCGAGCACACGTATACCATGTAAGAATTTGAAATTGAATTAAACTTACGCGTGATAGAAATATAGGACTTGCAACATATGGCTGTCGTCAAGATGTCGGTCTTTGTACTGAATTCCCTCAAACGCTGGCAAATCAAACAGGGTTGATAATGAATTGTAATGTATGACCGCTTCCCGATTGTTGGACCCTTTTGAGATTCCGGTTATTCATTGATGCACATGCTACAATAGAAGCGTGCAGGCCATGCCATAAACAGGTTCACCGACCTTGATGCACGGGCGTTTGTTTCGCTTTTTATCGAGACCATTGTTTCCAGGTGTAAATATAACTGACGTTTGAATTTGTCTCAAATTCGTATTCCATGCAAAGAGGTATGAAGTACTAAATTCAGTAAGTAAATGCTGATACCATCTGTCAGCCAAAGGTCCCTGCGTGCCCTTGCCAGACCGATTCACAATCCCAACCGGCCACCTTCAAGAGCCAATAGGATGTTGTATTTCACCTGTCAACTCACCTGCGAGACGTTCACATATAGTGCATACCGTCGATCATGATAAATTGCGTACCTCAGCTGCAACTTTGCAGCTCCTCTATATCTAACAGTCGCCAGCCTGTGGTAAGCTACTTGCCACTCTTGACTTCAACAAGGAGTACTCGCAATCCGGCGGCGGTTGCGCCCAACTCCGACGCCAAGCAGATACCAGGGTATCAAGCGTCGGACATTGAAAAGCTGAGCAGATATTCCGGTCATAGCTGGAAACATGCATGATCAGCCAGTCTATCAATGGACCGAGTGAGGGATGTTACGAACCGTGGATACACGCCTACTTTTCATATTACTTGATTATAAGCACTTGGGGTCAAGCAATTGATCTCTGGTTGGCGATCGGAATTTGACATAGCTCCCATAACTAAAGATCGAGGAATAGCTAGCGTAGTGGCGTACAAGTTTAGATACTTAAATACCACTAGAGGGTGACGGACATGCATATGTTAGATTCCCAGTATTGATAGTAAGGCATTGCCAAAACTCGAGTGCTAAGACTGGTGGACAGAGTTGGCACTAACCTGTTTACCTATCTTATTTGGGTGAATTGACCCTTGTGTATCATTTGTGGTCAATTAGCATGGACCGAGGCTAGATAAACACATGGATTAATCTCCTGAGCCCTGCTGTAAAATATCCCTGTAGGGGCGTAACGCAATTCTTAGATAAACCCTATTGAGAGAACTCTTCATCGATATCTAGAACACTTGGTCAGCCCCCCTAGGTGGGGTGATCTGCTCGGCCAACCGGAGTCGAGTCATACAACTTGTATCCAAGTTGTCGGTATTGTAACTAGACTACAGAGGTGATAAGTGATCTCCATATGCACCGAGAGTAGCCGTTCCGATCCTACTAGCACCTGGGTAAAGCAAACTCGTGCCCGCCAGACTAAGCAACAAAGTTCTGATAGAACTCCTACTCTAGTCTCGTGCTAGACTTGGCATGAGACTTGGTTGTTGCTTGCTTGGGAGTTTCCAAACTGGTAGAGTGGCCACAGTTTCTCGGCTTGCGAATGCTAGCAATTTCGCTCGGTCGCAGCACGATCTGATGCGATTTCCGATTCCCATATCGAAGGGGAAATTTACTTAGCCATAGCAGTACTAGTGGCCCTATGGCTGAGCCCTCTTGCCTTTAGCCCGCTCGTTTGGCGGAATGAGAATGAGGGGGATCCGTCTACGTCGGTCAGGGACGCCTCGGGGAGGGATTAAGTAAAGTACGCACTACACAAGGACGCCACCTCCACCATTCGGTAGTACTAAGAAGTAGTAGCTACGAGAGGCCGGTGCCCGCCAGACTAAGCAGCGCATCACTACCAAAGCAGGAGCTAATGAGCATCCGCCAATTAGCAAGCCAAGCCTCCATGGTAAGGAACCGAACTCGTTTTCAAGCTTCGTTTTCAAGCTCGAGGGTCATGAAGCGGGTCGTCAGCGAGCAATCCTGCTGTTACGGAGCTGCGATTTTGAGTTTGGTTTGGATCGGCAGAAATTTTGACTTATGCATCATGACAGGGCAGATTGACCTTGGGGTTTTCCGCAATCAGGGTTTGTGGGCAGCTAGCCCAACACGGCTAGGTGGCAGTGTCGCAACTTTGGGGTCAGTGTTTCCTGTATGTATTGCAGATAGGCCCACAAGCGAGGGGGATATCAACGGTAAACAGCTCATCCCTTCGTAAGGCCGTAAGGCCGTAGAGTACTAGTTCTTTCGAGTGAGGCTGCGGGCAGCAGGGCAAGGCCACTGTGGGTGGACGGAAACAACACAAGATACTGTTGCACACACAGAATGAGGAATAAGTTCACCTTATACGATAGCAGTCTTTTGATGTAGATTGTGTTATCCTCTATTGTTCTACTTCAACCATTTGTTCTTATCGGTTGAGTAGAAGCATTGCCAAAAGGAACACCCGTTTTATGTCGAAAAAGGTAAGGCCCCGGACCGGCCCCCACCACGCATAGAAATATTAATTTGAACCAGCCGACCCAAAAAGTTCAGAGTTACCACCCTAGATTGACAGAAATAAGAAATATGGCATGAGAAGAGAAGAAACAATGAAAATAGCCTAACCTTGAGGAAAAGCCCGATTGACAACTTGGCGTCGATATTTTTCCGATCCGTGAACAAATTTTGTTCACGACAGACCATGATGTCCATTTCCTTTTTTGATTTATGAGACAACTGATAAAACAAAACGCCTAATAACTCCAACCAAACCATATCCCAAAAACCTCCACAAGGAAAAGAAATTGTACTTAATGAGCAAAGGAAAAAGAGTAGAGACCAATGAAACATATAAACCATCCCAAAGTTTCAGCGAGAAGCGAAAGGATTTGAGGAACAGTGCTGATACCCCCATGCCTGAAGAATAATTCAACAACCAAAAGAGGAACCAGAAATGACCACACCGGAAGAAAAAAAAACACTAGAAGCGCTGTTAAACAGAAAATAAACTAATATGTATAACCAAAGAGTTTGCTCCTGTGCCACTTTATGTGTATCCCATAAACCCAATGCCATTCTCTCCAGGAGTAAAAAAGGAACCTAAGCGATTATGGGTATGAGGCGATTGCCACTGATGCCAATGCTGCCAAACCGCCCTCTGCTGTGAATTGGGTTGACAAGTGGTGATCATATACGTACGGCTGAGAAGTGCGATAGGGAAGAGAATGTTGTTGAGCGGTTACAGGATTATCGACATCACCATCATTTTCCCTTTCTCTTCCGCTGGCGGAAGAGTCAGTCGACATCCGTCTCCTCCTGGCGGCCCTCTTGCTCGCAGACCCGCTCTGATGGGTCCTGTAATGCTGCATACAGTTATCCTGGCGACTGAATCTCGCACCGCAGTTGACCTCCGGGCAGACGTAATTCTTCTCTCCAGTGTGAATGCGGGTATGACGAGCGAGGTGCCCGGAAGTGGTGAATGATTTCCCACAATGGCAAGTATACCGGCGTGATGACCGTTTGATCATCGGGTTTGCAGCAGGAGATTTTGGCGATGGCGGGTCGGAAATTGGCGACGCTTGTGAAATAGAGGGTATGGCGCCCTCTTCCATATTGGTAGACAATTGAGGAATGGTCGGAGACATAGAAAATGAGTTAGGCTTGGATGTTGCCAACGGGGGGAAGAAATGATGCTCATGCACCGGCAGTAGTTTATCGAGTGGTGGTAGGGAAAGACTTGGAGGAGTAGGAGGAGAATACATCCGACGAGGAGAATTCGACCTCACAGAGCTCGAGGATGAACTAGATGATTCAAACGATAAAGCCCGGTATGGCCTGCCGTTGATGTGATCTGGCGATAACGGAGGGGTAGGCGCTGTGTTGGATGAACAGGAGTAATTATCGTCATCATCGCAGAGAAGGGAGACCCGTCGCCCAGACGAAGTAGTGATTGCCCAGTGATCCAATGAAATCATTCTGCAGTGTGTTGCCTAGCTACTGGCAGCTAAATGTGTGTTTGACGTTGTAGTCTTGCCTTACGTTGAGCTTTGTTTGAGCTTCGGGAGGCGAGATGCGAGATACAAGTTGAAGAAAGGGTGAGAGGGGGTGGTTGTAGCAGTGTATCTTATATAACCCGATTGCTTTGACGTTGTGTCGTAGTGGTGGGCAGTAGTATAGGAACAGTATAGAGCTGTAGGGGGAGTAGCTCTCACGTTTGGTGTGGGTGACTGGTGGTGGGGTGAGCAGCCGAGTGGAAGATTGAAATGAGGATGGATCTTTTTTTTTCGTGGGGAGGGGGGAGGGGTGCCACCCTCTTAAGTTTCCGTTGAGGTGAGGAGGGGGTAGCAGCGGTGGTGGTTGATGCAGATGTAGGGGTTTTGGAGAACTGGAAGCGGCGGAAGGGAAAGTAGGGGAGTCGATGTGGAGGAGGCTTGTACGCCCTACAGTGCACTAGCAATAGCAGTAGCAGGAGCCACCGTTCCGAGGGGGGGCGGGCAGAGAAGCGCAGCGAGGGGGGGGGGGCAAGTGGTAAAAAGGAACGGTGCAAGTGGTGAACGACTAGAACGCAGGCCAGGGAGGAGGTGAGAAGGAAGGCAGCGACGAGATACCCATGATTCAGAGCGCCCCCCCTGCTTCGCCCTCCTCGCTGCTCCCGGTCTACGGTACTCCTGGCCTACGCTGCTCCTGCTTCCGCCTATATGCTCTCCACAGGTTCTCCGCACCCCATGGTGCGAGCAGCTGCCTTCCTGCGTTGCCTACTGTGCCCCGTCTCTCACCGTCAACGCTCAAAGTGTATGCGGTGTGTGTGTATGAGTGTCGTGTATTATGTATGTACGAAGTATGTACGAGGCATGGATGTAAGTAGGATGCGCCAGTAATGTATGTGTAGTCCTTGTGCTTGTGCTTGCGCTGGGGTGTGGTGGTGCGGCAAGGTGTGGCAGGCTAGTCAGCGGGCCCTAGACCGTCCAGCGGGCTCTGTCGCTGCTGGGTACCTGCTTGGCCTTATCCGGTGTAACTGTTAGGTCAACTGTTCGAAAGCAGGGTGGGACATGAAGCTCAGTGACAAATGCATTTGAATCCGGGGGAAGGGATGCTGGCGCAGAGGCAGGTTAGGATAAGCGGACGCATCCAAAATTCGGGATAATGAGCATCAGAGTCCAGATGTCAACCTCCTCGGAATTATCAACACCATTCGCTTGGCCTAGTTCTAGAAGCTCGCCACAACACTGACAATGACGATGGGATTTGGTCCTAGGGATTGCTAACGGATAGATCGAGAGCTACTAGTATGGACCCTAAAGTTCGAATCACCCCTATCCGGTGCATACCCTCGCTTCTGGCTGCCAGCATGTTTCGAAACAACCACAGCCATCGGCCCAGAAAGAACGTAAACTGGGCAACCACTAAGGGTAGGCAGCGATCTGTCAATTGAATCCTCTTTGTCTGTTATCCGATTATTTGTCGGCAGAGTAGGCACATTCTAACCGTCAACTTGCAATATTGCACTTCCCCCGGCCCTAGGTGACCAAAAAACCGTAGTATTTTCCTTGCTCCAAGTAAGGTAAATAACGTGAGATAAGTGCCTGTATGTGCCATGAGGTCCCTTTCACCCAGCAGGCTTCTCCCCTGCATTACATTAGGATAAAGCTCAGTGCCCTGCTTTCCTATGGCCATTGTTCATTGCAATCACCTAGATACCAATCCAGGACTCACGTTGAATATTTTTTCTTCAGTAAGATAGCGTGCAGCAGCACATTCTAAGAATATCTCAGAAGTGCACTATTGCCTTTAATCCGCGGCAGCCAATGCGTAGAGGCTATAGTCTGGTTAGAGACTACAATCCGCATACGCTCTATGGATGAAAGAGGATACGTCCTGGGCTCACAAGAGGCATTAGTAACAGCTCTTAATAATTTGTTTTCATCAAGGGAAAAAGGGCCCAGGGAGTAGCAATCACTTATACATGTGCATTCAAATCAAAGTGTGTAGAATGCCCATTAACCGGATCTGTAATCACTACTGAGTAGTACCAAATTCTGGCGAACGGACCTCATGGGGCCAGGGTTAAACACAGAAAAGCCGTAGAATCATCGGAACAGTACTTACTTAATTAAGTAGGTAAAGGCAGTTCAAACACCTTGTTTGTGGAGACCGGCTCACCAGACGATCGTCCACACGTGTTGACTACAAGTTAAGTGAACAATATAGTCAGCAGTTAAATGTTTGAGAGAAGTAATTCAAATGGATGAACATAGTGCAACAAGGTCAGTACCTAGAGTACTAATAAAAAGTTGCATCACTTATTAACGGTCATGATTACAAATAAAAGTTCCACAGTTCAGCTTGGTCGGAGAGTTCTCTAGTATCACTATATTATTTGGCAAAGAATAGAGTTCAGTTGGCAGCAACACTTGTATCACTGTTGGTAATTAATACGTAACCTTGGTTTAGTTGTGCTGTTGCCACACCAGCCACAGTCTTAGTCTCCACATGAGCTGATAGCGCAATTGGCTGGCAGATACAACCTATTCAAGACATATGCATTCGATATGTCGAATAGCCTGGCGACTGTCAAACGAAGCAAATACTGTGCTACAAGTTCCGAGACTGTAGGCCATACAATGAATAACATGATACGTGCTAATGCTGCTGCATACTCTTCTCGTTAGACTTTATTATTGTTGCCTCAAGTTTCCTCATTGCATGCTATCTTGAAAAAGCAACCAACATCTTTCCGCTCTCATTAAATTCCTTCAATCCAGATGCAATATGATTGATGTGTGGTCACTTGTATGCAGGACGACTCCCAAGTGGTAGGGTTACTTCAAGCTTGACCAGCAACGGTGAAACAGATCGAGAAATTGGCGGTTCATCGTAGCTTGACCTGGACTGAACCCTGATCATCCACCCCTGTCCGCAAATACACAATGGCAAAAGCAATGTTTATATACAGACAGGCATTGGGGACTAATCAAGCAGCAAAGCACGCGTAGTTCCCATCGCTGGAAAAGAAATGAACGAGTAGGACTATACGCCACTACAATGTTTGGTCAGCTATGTGGGTGTCCCTGCCGGTCATTGAAGATTCAAGTTGTAACTGAGCCGAGAGACCACATTGAAATAGGGAGAGTGGTAGGTTGGCCTGAAGTGTACCTAGCCTATATGTAGGGACTTCACAGGTCTGGTACTCAGATATATGACAATTTGTTCTTTCGTGGTCCGTGCCGACAACTAGCAATGTGACCTTTCAACGACGCGTGAAAATGGCTCGAATTGAGTGGACATCCCATGAAGACGTGGTTAAGGCTTTATTATTCTTGGCTGCATTGATCTGACCCTTTAGTCACAATAAGAAACCAAACGTCTTTAGGATCTCGATGGACCCATAGAGGCTTCGATTGTTACTGACGTCTCTTGCTAGAGGCTGAACTGCCAAGTTACACTACCTCTTGCGTCGCCCTCAGATCCCCATATATACCTTGCTTAGGTGACACGCATGCGCACCAGAAAGCAGCACAATCGCCGGTCACTTACCTTTCTGTTGAGTAGCAAGACAATGGAAAAGCAATGAAAGAGAGAACTGGAGCACCTGCCATGTCCTGCATTACTAGGTACCTGATCCTACCAAGTAATGTTATCAATAAAATGGTTGAGCCTTTCAAACTCTCACATCTATCGTCAATTGTTCAATTTATCATTATTCATAGAACCCAATAACATGACAACTCGAATGGGGGGCCCTTCAAGGGAAACAGACTATATTCTGCATGGAATAACTCTTTGCCTGCATAGGTCAGATGACCTTATAATGATACGATGTTTGTCCTCGGACCTTAGTTTCCCTTGTACACTTTCGTCGATGGGTATTAGAAGAACACCGAACAAGCGAACGGTTACTCTACATATGACATTTCAGGTGTACGCCCTCTCACCCATCATAGAGAAAGCCGTCCCAGCCACAGATCCTCAAATTTCGGTCCTCCAGCTTTTAATGTGTCAGGGACTGGGATGACTGTGCAAATATGCATGTGTACCGTATGTACAGTATCTAATCAAGATCATGCACCCCGTGCATGAGGCTCCGCTCTGATTTGCTTTGCTCTCTTTATTTCTGATATTTATTGCCACAGGGGAAAGATATACGACTTGTTCAAGAAATCTACATGATATGAGGCCGTCTGCTAGATATCGATTTCAAGTTTACAAAAAACGGATTAGTACCAGCCAGTTTTTCCACAACTCAAGCATATCCAAGCTCTCCACAGAATGACTGGTTCCAGCACCAATGTCAGAACCTTCCACTGCTCTGGCAGTGATTTTTCTCTTCCAGGGGGGCCCTCTGGGCTGTGGGGAGAGCAGGTGCGTTAGGTAATGGTCGAGCCTACCCGTTATATATTATATATGGTAAGATTTGCCGAGCCCCACCCGCGAAGCCTTCGGCACACATTTACCAACGTCTATTTCTTAATTGTATTCGGACTAGAGTTCTCGACGTACTACTCGCTCGCGCAAAGCTATTCTTCAATCTTTAGGGCTTCGAATGTTGTTCTATGAGCGAAACTGGTTGAGTGGAGACAATGCCGACATCACGACCCTGACTATTTGCAGACCGGCTTGAAATACGGGCACTAGATTATTCTAGCTATAATTTATCCCAAGTATCAGTTCCTGAATTGATTCAGTTTCAGCTGCCATCCTATTCGTCGGAAGGCATATCCGCACCTGACCGCTCATACAAGGGCCTGAAGCATGTCCGTAGCATGAGCGGCGCATGTGATCGACACGCCGCACCCTGAACAACTTGTGTTACCGTTGAATTCAATGTTGATATGGTAAATTTGTCGATCTCCTCCTCTAAATTCTGTGAATAGTTATAATGACAGGCATGGCCACCAAATCACAGGTTTTCATGGTCAAAAGGGTCCTCTTCGGGCAGCCAATGCTTACCGATGCCCATGAGCACACTAAGATTTCGATATTGCGCATTCAATCTCGATCGGACACCATCTATGACGTATAGTACGTTTAAGCTTTCGGAAGCCCTCATTGCATTGACGGAGACTACTTATTTTGGCGGATATGCGTGCCCGGGCGAATCAACGAACAATACATAACTTTTACTTAGCCCCCTCCCAGAATTCCTTTCAATCATACTAAAAACAGTTAGCTTCCTCGCCGTTTATTTTGGCGAGCTGCCGTTACGTGAAATCGGGAATAATATGCAGGTACTGTACGTCATCCTGCTTCAAACATTGTTTGAGGAATTGCATAAGGCAGGAAATTTAGGGATTTGTCTCCTGCTGTAGATCAATGCCAACCTTGGAAATGTCCTTGGCCTGAAGGCAATTCAGTCCATCTCCACCTACCGGCGGACCCTTTTATTTTGTTTACAAGTCTTGCGGTCCGCGGGAGGACTTCCGAGATTGTGTCTAATTGTTTGGCGCAACTTGGAGCGTTCTACTCTTCTCAATTATTTCAATTATTTGGTACGCACCGTGCACTAGGTCAAAGTACTCCTTCTCTCGCCAGACTACTCCTCCTCAGCGTTGTCGATCAATTTTATCATGTGGCTACCAAATAGCCACACGGCCAGCGACAATAAGTTCCTAGAGATCTGCAGAATTAGTACTCCGCCCTATTTTCGGCACTATCACCATCGTTACCGTTATTTAACATGTGTGCCGGGTAAAATTGTTGAGCGGCAATTTCCGTTGTCTTCGCAGTGGTCCTTATCTCACGATTGTATCTGCCATCAGATTAGTTGATAGTTGAATCCCTTTATCTGCGCGCGAATGCAAGAACTGGTTCACACCATTCAATCAAGTTATAACACAACCACATGAATTCTATTACTATGAAATTTAGTCTGTTATCAGGCATATCAGCAGGATATATGAGCACTAGCAAGGTTCGCTTGCATTATCATTGGCGGCTGGTATTATAGCGGGTATGCAAATCTACAGCCATGTTTGCATTTTCTTAATTGCGGTGCGGTAGAGAGACAATCCTGATATGGAGTTTCAGCACTGGGTGTCTATTCCTCTCTTTCGTGGCCACCAAATTAATATCTAGGCACCACGAGCATGTGCGCGCCGCGGTCACCACCAGTGTGCCGATTAGTAAGCGTTTAACGGGATTCAGCATCTCTGGAGATCTCTCATGGCTTCCAGAGGATGGCTTGCTGGCTCAGAAGAGCCGGCTCTTTACAGACGTGCAGGCAAGCGTTCGTAAGTACGTATATACCCTCCGGCCGTGTCATCCAAAAATAGTTGACTTTTGGTGGGTAGATTTGGGTGTTAGGTGGAGGAACATTCACCCCGGGTTTGAAATTTAAAGTCTTGACGTTGACACTTCTACCCTGGCCACTTGAGTTAGATTAGCCAGGGACAGTACGTCTCACTTAGTTTAGTTGGTTTGGTTGCTCTGGTTGGTCATTGCCTACTTTGGATAGGCTTCCGAATGGGGAAGTCGATGGCTTTGTGGGGTAATAATTCTGCTTGCGCATGTGTTCGGCCAATAATATTGGCCCGGTAATAGAAAATCCGAAGCATCACGAAAACTCAGCTTATCGGTGGCTGTGATCTCCATTTCTTGTTACCTAACGTTATGGGACAATTATATGAGTGTAGGTATATATATGCGTACACATGTCTATTGGGCTCTGCGTACTGGTTGGCACGGTACGGGTGTTGCTCTGCAATTGGCCAATACTATCGCTATAGCTATGGGATTCACCGCCCGGACCGGTTGTTGCCAGCTCCCATCCGCATGTTCGAGTTGGTGATGTGACATGCACATGTTTGTTGCCATATGTCAGGCCGATCTGACGTCTGGGCTGCGCATCTCATCTGTCATCGGGTTTCGCCAACCCATGGCCATGCATGAGCCGGTGCATACCGTTGCATGTGGAGTAACTCTACCACTCAACTTACAATAAATCCAAACAGGGAGTCTCGGTGCCCCGATTTATTTTTCTGCCATCAATGTTTTCCGATTGTTTACAAATTGCTTCGATCGTGAAGACCCCTACCGGCTGCTTTGGGCTGCTTTACGACGCTAGCGGATTTACCAGCGGATGGGATGTAAAATTTTTTTTTTTCACGATACTGTTAGTTGTTCATGGTACCATATCTGCCGTGGGCAGAAATCCGCCAACTTTTATGCAGACACAGGATCTAGAGGTCTACAGCTCTGTTTTACGATAGGTACACGCTGATTATCTAGGCTATAACTATTTCGTTAGGCAGGGTCTATAAGGTTAATTTCTACTTGTACAAAAGTACAGTAGCTACTAGCCTTAGTTCAAACATGATGATCCCGCACGTCAACTCCTGGATGTAGATCAAAATTGCTTCAAGGAAGCAGGAGAAGTATTCCTCAGCATGGCAAAATGAATGATAATCATTGGTTTCATCCCTAGAACAATTGGAGGCCATCGATTCGATTCAGATCCTACAGGCTTGGGGGGATCATATTGCGTATTATTGCGTATTGATAGTCACACTCTTCATATTCATATGTACGTTTCCTTGGTTTTTTAGAGTTAAATACGGTGGATGGTGAAGATGTTTTGAGGGGGTTCCTCGATCTATGGCCGACGGCAGTTGACGTTGTGACGTTAACGGGTATACATATATAACGATTCAACGTTTACAGATGTGAGACATATTTAAGGCAGAAGTTAGCGGAAACGAAGAGATCGACTGCACACAACTATGTTTCACCTTCTGAACTTCAGAACACCAAAAGAGAAAAAAAAAAAAAACCAGGGAAATCGAAATTCCCCCTGCCAAATCTCCATATCAAGGCTTAATCGTAACGGGCAATCTATGTACAGATTACTTCTAGAGCTCTCCTTATAGACATAGAAAAATGTGATAAAAAAAAAAAAGTTACCTCGGACACTAGAATGAAGGATATTAACAACGAACTAGACGAAATCTAGGCCTAAATTCTCCACTGAATATCCCACCCCCGGGGCGCCCGGAAGTCAGTTCCATCACCCTCAACTACCCGAACTCTCCACTACGTGCTGCCCATGTAATTGCGCTCTTACATACCAGGATTTGCCCCCCCTTCCCCCGCGAGTATGGAGGTTGCTTTAAGTCAAAAAGGTGAATGGTTAGATCGGATGATTTATGGAGCCGTTATTTGCAATGCATGTGCAACTAATAAGTGTACACGGGTACAAGGGAAGGAGATTGCTAGCTCGGTCAACTGACACAGCCGGATTTACCCCAAGTTGAAGCTGCATACTCACCGTGCACTGAGGAATTTGTATGGAAACAACCTCGCTTGCCACTGGACGATCTCTACCAGGCTAGCACTTGAGCCGTGTACATTGCTCCTCGACATTCATAGTAATTAGTAATAATAAATAGAATGCCCCTTTCCTCCTCATGTACTATATCCAAGGCGACACAAACAGCAGTTCAGCATGTTATAGATCCCACTTGCAGACCCTGGTCACGTGCTAGGCGTAATATCTCAGGAACGAAAATTAGGTTTCAGATTCAGGCTGGGTGGAAATGTTTGGTGGCCAATAAGGCTTGGGTGCTTGCTGGCCTGGTATAACGGTTGATCAGTACTAGTAGTTACAAACCGGAGGACGAAAGAACACGATTCAGAACACGATTCAGAACTACAATTCGCCTACTAAGGGGGATGGTTGCAGCAAGTAATGTACTTATCCAAGAACAGAAATTAGTACAGTACCTCACAAGGATTGCAGATATCATTCATATCGGGTAACAAAAACGAGTATCGTAACAACGTAACGACAAAGCAGAAACCCGTCAAAAGCAAAGTGACCTGCCCAGGGTACCTAGGGCGCAAGCGAACCGATCCCGCTGACAGTATCGATCTCGATTGCAAAAGCATCAGTAGCAAAAAGCAAAACGTATCAAGGTTTGAGGAAAAGCAATGAATGCCAACTAGCTGACCGCGAGAAAACGGAACTCTGTAACAAGTAGTATTCTCCGAGGAGGCATGTACGGAAAAGAGAAAAAAAGTAACAAGCAAATCCTCGCATAGGAATAAGAAATCTGGAGAGAGCAAGCATTTCCCAGTCTCGCAAATTCCTAAAAAACAATATTGCTCCTCCCCATTTCCCCATTTCCCCATTTCCCCATTTCACCATTTCCCCATTTCCCCATTTTCCTATTTCCCCATTTCCTTATTTGTAACTCTGATAAAAAGACCGAAATAACGTTAGATAAGAGTGGATGCCCTGACGTAATGTATTCATCTTGCACATAGAGCCCTGAGGGCAAAATGTGCATATAGACTCCCGAAGCTCGACCCTCACAACCTAAACCAAAAGGACTCGCACGCCAGCGTCACAAAACATTCCTACCTAGAACAACACCCGCCCCGACTGACGGTATCAATAGAGCTCAAGGCAGACCCCTTCCAGAGTTAATCGCATTGGCTACCTGACTGGTATCTGGTCGATTCTCTGCATATTCGATCAGTTTCTGATATTTTTTCATGAAACATGGAGATGGAGCAAGGGCTCCTCCCAGCGCAGGAAAGTAAAAGACAGCGCAGCATAAAAAGTCAATTCAAGGTTTTTATCATAGGTAGATAGAACAACAGAGAGTGAAAGAATGACGGGCAAATCCCCGCAGATCCAAAAATCCCTGCGTATGAAATTTGCATCTGATCATTTCCACTTTGGCCTAACATTTTTTGTTTCCATGATTTGCAACGGCTTTGCCGTGTGACCAATTGTATTATGCATCAGATATACTGCTTGTCAAAGATGGGGTAAAAGCCCTTTCCGTTAACCGGACCGGTACTTTAATCCGGGGCATCCTTGGAAGACCCGTTGTCTTGGAAACGACGAGTCCAATTAAAGTGATACGAAAGAAAGGAAGGAAAAAGCAACTTACCAGCATATCTCTCATAACTATCAACATAAAGTGCATCGTCGCTTGTCGTGTTCTTAATTGCTTCACTGGCCTCCAGCGCAGCGACCCACACTCCTAGTCTGCTGTTCACATCAGCTGGCGGCCAGCCTCGGTATGGTTGCAAGACCCGTCTTAAGCGAAGGAACCACGGTGCTACAGAAACGTCCACCAAAGTAATGTATGGGCCCTGTAGGAATTAGAGCATGCACCGTCATAATGTGAAAGGGATTCCAAAAGAAACAGTCAGGTGCAGGTGATTCGGCCGAAAGCCATTTTGTGGTGAATCAATTCGTTAATGAAACCATAGTACTCACCATGAAGAAAGGCCCCACTGCATCAGCGACATTTACGAGTTTGTCAATCTGCAATACATAAGGGAATGCGGCAGATTGTTAATTCAGCGATTCATCATCGATTCCCTTAGTGCTTTCGTCGCATACAGATGTTACGGCGATAAGCAAAATTAGGGAAATTTTTGAAAAACTTTTGGACGTACCTCAACCCTCAGCTCTTCAGCGTGTTCCGGAACTTTTAAAGGATCCTGTTCCTGGAGGTAACGGTAGAAGGTCGGAACAATGTGCCGATTGATCTATAGGATGTTAGCGACCCGTAATAGTCGTTGAATTAAGCTTCATCCCCTGCATGCAATCCAGGGCCAGAATGGAATTGGAAGAAGAAAACTGGAGCGATTTGCAACACTCACGTGATCGCACCACAGTCGTGAATTAGCCCGAACCTGGGGATGCTGCACAAGGAGAGGCTGACCGACTCCGAGATCCTCGAGCTGTTCAATGAGCATTGATACTGGCAAAAATTTAGATATGCCCTTACATATTCCAATAAGACCGTGCTTTCATAGCATCCCCAGCTAGAACAGATATCAGTTCCGTATACCCAAGTACTGATGTGATGGTACCTACTCGCCGTGTTTTATTGCCGGAACCAATCCTCGGGGATTAATTTCCAGCAGATTTGCTGGCTTCTTGTAAGGGTCAACTTCAATATATTGATAATTGATGCCCTTAACTTCGAGAGCAATCCAAACACGCTGCATTAATGTAAGCCACTGAAATGCCGATTGAGGTTTAATACGCACCTGAGCAAAGGGACTAAAGATGGATTAAATTAGTTGAATGCTAGGACAGGAAACCTGGGATTAAGACGAACCAGAAACAGCTGCTAAATAACTTCAAGTCATTTGGCTTTGAATGCCTCTTCACTGTTTGCAAAGCTAAGCCTGTAGCTTTCTTGTGGTAGGTTTTCTGCTGAGGATTGATCCCGAACATGGTTGTTATCAGGAAATGTTCCTGGCATGCACAAAGCGTTGTTTATACTTTAGAGTGTCGGTATGACGCCATATTGACCAATACCACACTTTAGGTATACAAGCGATTAAGCGAACTTAAACTCACCTGCACTTTCTTAATTTCCTTCTCCAATTTCAGCGCTTGTCTCTGGACAGTGTTCCTTTTAATGCGATCGCTCTCTTCCAGCGTGTGCCTATGATATTCTCCTGCTGGCTCCTCCCCGTTCTCCCCAATCTCTCTTTTAACCTTCTCGATTGTGAAGGTCCTGATTGGGGTGGTAGCTTCGATTATCTTAATCTTCATTTCACATAGGTCCCGTTCTCGCGCCGTACGTTTACGCTTCTTCTTATTGGGATCCTGATTGACAGGTGTGCCCGGAGGACGGCCTTTGAGTCGGCAGTCATAGTAGTGAGTAACAAATGGACCTTTCTTGGATTTCTGAGTTGAACGGTGGGACCTTTAGAGTGCGGATTGCCCGGAGCACACGAGGGAGGGAGCGGCAGGGGGTGCGCATGAGAAAGACTGGCCATCACATAACACAATGTAACGTAGAGATGGAGCAAACTGCGAAGGCGAGAGGCCAGAGAAGTAGGGGATAGGGACATATAGGGTTTTACAGGATGTGAGATGGAAATGTGAAGTGCTCAAAACACAGAAAACAAAACAGGATGGTTGGTATATACCAGACGTTATCGATGTAAGGCCAGTATGTATTCCAGCTGCAGCGACGTCAGTTAGCATCGATTTTTTTGTCGCATATATATTACTAAGTTTACTACAACGGTTGGAGGATTCACTTACTCATCTTCTGACATTACTATTGTACCTTCCACCATAAAAAGCCTCCTTCTCCACTCTTCGAGGTCTGGTGGCGGCTGGTTGGCGACAACCTGCTCGAGCGACATGGGCATAGGCATCGCCATTGCCAAACCGTCATTCATCGTATATCGCAGCCGGTCGCAACAAGAAGAATCGCTAAACTATTGCATATTGAAGCCCATCAACATCAGGTATCCAATTATCGATGCGCAGTGTTCGTCCAACATTTGAAGTAAACACGCATGTATTCCCCCCGTTCTCGCCCAAGCCAGAGCAAAGAGCGGCAAGAGAAAAACAAAAACAGTGCAAGGCCAGATGCCTTGCGGGGATAGATATGCGGGTGGCAGAGGGGGGGAAAGGCTAAAATGAACGATAATAGAGCAAAATCAACATTGGAAAAAGAGCAGTAGGCATCGCGAGTCGCAAGAATGAGTTATCATCGCAGGTAAAAAAGGGTCCACTAAACATACCCTGCGTTTGTTGCTGTCCAAATAGAATTGGCTTCCTCCGCGCGCGGGCCTTTTAGTGGGGGTTAGCGGGGGGGGGGGGTTATTTTGGTTTGAAGAGAGTCAAAAAGCAGCGGGGAAAATGTGGGCGGTTTATCTGTTGCGATGGGCCGGGACGTTGCGATAAGTGTGTATGTAAGCAGAGCACACGCGCATTAGAGTAGCCCCGGGGCGAGGCGGAGCTTATCGGGTTGAAAGTCGCAGTCTGTCGGCTATGTTTTCTCGTGAGATTGGATGCCACATTGCCGTACGCCATTGTTTTGGGACTTGTTGTGCTCTTCATTAATGCTTTCATGGGGCATGAGAACATGGCTATAAGCCTTCATGCCATGTCTTGGATTGGGTTGAGCGGCGCACTTTGAATTCGAAGTCTGGATTGGTTAGTTGTCACCCACTGTTCGCCAGTATGCTTTTGAAATAGCCCATACAGAGTAAGCATGTACCGAGTATCGCTCTCACTCTATAGCTAGTTCTAAACCTGCTTTTCAAATTCCTGTTGTGAGTTTCCCATTGTACGTCTCATTCCAAGAATTATACAGAATTATACATAAACTTGTATTGTTCGAGGTCAGGGTAACTCTCGGGATGGTCAAGACTGTCAGCAGTGACAGCGGTTCTGAAAATAAGTGAGGACTTAATCATGTATGTTAAACGTACCTCAACACATACACCTACGGATAGCGTCGCACAACCGACATACAAGTCTAGTGAAGGTATCGACAATGATATTTCATCCCAGTATAGTAAACCATGTGCCTGACTGCACAGAAGATTAAAACGCCCTGCTACAGCCCTAAACTCGTAGCACCAAACATAGCACCTAGTACACATACAATCGAAAAAAAAGCGAGAGTCGAAAACAGAGCAAGTAGATACATAAAGGTTCAAGCAATGCAGTGTCCAATGCATGCAAGAGAGCAGACGGGATGCAGAGCGTGTTTATGCATGAATGCCACTTGCAGCCAGCATAATGGTAAGAAAATGACATAGGGGAATGTAAACAAACATTGCTAGTGAGAGATCTTTAGCCGGACAAGCCGGAGCTGGATAAAAGGGAAAACACAGAAGGATACTAGTACAAGCCGTCCAGTTGTAAGTAAGAATATATGTAAAAGAATCGACAAAGATGCCCCTTGAGATACTTTAGAAAATAGAGAAACAACCCGCTCCCAAGTGTCATTTTGCCCAACATTCAATTCATCATCTGATTCCTGAGATACACAAAGAAAAGGTGCTAATATTAGAGTAGAAATGAGAGTCTGTCGTTTGCTGCAATCGACTATACTCTGAGATTGAGCCAGCTTACGTCGTTCTGCATCTCGGTTGCTTTCACACTTTCATATCGTGAAATACCTCCATGTGCACGACTGCTTTCTGGGTTGCTGTACCCATCAGGGTAGACCGTCACTGCGCTTTCTGGGTAAACGCTACTGGCAACTCTGTTGTCGGTTATGACCGCCCAGCCCCGTGGGCTATTTTGCACCTCGCCATACCTACCGGTAGAACTTCCAACCATCCCGCCGGCGCCGCTGCCACCGTTTCCAGTTGGATCCCATACTGATTTTTCGAGAATGCTTTCCGGAATACCGCTTGAGTAACTACTTGTCCCCAAACTTGACATAGATGCGTCTGACACCCTGCGGTTTGCAGAGAAGTGTTGTGGATTGACGTTGAGGGTGGCACCGGGTAAATCAAGTTCCAGTCCTGCGGAGCGGACTGATGCAGCTGGCCTTCCACCTGATGAGCCGGCTTGGAGTGGATCAAGAGGCCCTTTAGGATAAGTTGCCGAGTTGCTGGTATCGTAAACTGAGGACCTTCTAGTCCCTGTAGAGTATGTCCTTGACGGTAAATTCACCAAATTTGTAGCGCTGCCCCCTGAGAAATACTTGCTCCAGCCTGAACTACGCTGTAATCCTTGGGGTGGTGGTAGATCGTTCACCAGTCCAGCCTCCTTCATGAAGCCCAGCCCACGATCCTGGAAGCTCATCTTTGACCGTACAGTATTACTTCGCCCCAGTTCCATCGCTTTCCTTCCCCTCTTGTATCTACGAAGATAGTAGAGAGCAATACCGAGAATAACAGACGTGCTCAATACCACACCCAGGATTATGAATAACAGTTGTATGTTATTTAGTTTCCTTCCTGGCGTTGCCGAGGCTGGAGTTTCTGTCGGTGTAGGAGAAGGCAGTTCTCTCAGGCCATCACCCCCTTCCCCATCACCTACCACACTGACAACATCCTGTTGTGAAAAAATTGAAGTTGTATCTTTCCAGAGGTTGTTCCGCGTATCAAAGATGCACAAAGAGGGCTTACTATCATCTCCACTGATTACCAACATACCCGCATCAGCAGTCAGTGCAAAGTCAGTTTCGACTTTTTGGGGCGCATAAGTGTCGTTGTAGGCCGGCCAATTCGCCTCAGTGAGGCCGTTCGTACCCCCTGAAGAGCTGTAAGAAACCACACTGGGTTCTTTAACCTTGGTTCTTGTGAATTTCACAGGCGATGCCGACATGTCGAAGGTTAACAGCATTCTACTCCCATCATCTCCACTCACTAAAGCAGCTCCCGCCTTTCCAACCGGTAGCCCTTCCTTCAGTTGGATCCCCAAATCTCTCCATCCTCCTTGTGGACTGTATGTAATCAAGTTGGTATTTGCAGTACTTCCTCCAACAATTAAAGCTGAGTCGTTCCCCCAGGGCAACACAATAGGCGCTAGAAGCGGCGGTGTTAACACTGCTGATACTGCCGTAATACTGTAGGGTGGAACAGTTTTGATGAGAAATGTCATTGCACTAGGGGTCCATTCATCGGGCCATCGTGTGCCGGAGAACAGTAAGATCTCGCGGGTGTCCCTCAAAAACACCGCCCCATGATTCGTCATGTTATATGCAATAGGATCAGGCACTGGTATAACCTCCCACATTCCAGTCTTAAATGTGTACTTCTGCATTCCCTTGTATCCATTGTCTGGTATCATTGTGGTATTCGGTGATGTACCTCCTATGATATACAGTGCCTCTTCAGGGGTATCTTGATGTGCATGGACACAAGCCGCTCCTCGAGTACCGAAAAGCAGAGGAAGTTCTTCCCATTTCCCACCTTTTTTCAATGGTAAAGACTGGAATGCATCTTTTGTAAATGTGTAGAGAGTTCCATTTACAAGAGCGGAGCAGTGCTGTCCCAAGAATTTGCTGGGAGGGGGTAAGCCGGTGAGTATCGTAGCCATCCTGAATATTATTGTGAAGCCGAGTCGATTTCTTCCTGGATTTCTATTTTGGAGATACTCTGATATCGATAGAAGATACTTGTACGTTGAAAATTATCTGTTTGCATAGGCTATGCTTGTCTGTTTGGTGCAGGCACGAGATCAGTTTGATGGTCTATTGCACACAGCCTATCGAGTCTGGATGCTTGATATCACATTCAATGAATGCTAGTTAACTTACCATTACAGAGAGGATACAAACTCAATGTAGGTTCCAATGATGCAAACTACTTACTCAAGATATAGAGAATCGTCCTTTTGCTTGCTTATTGTAAATCTTGATATGTGTGCCGCCTCGCTCAGCCAGATGAAACTCTGAAAATGACAGGAGGCACAAGGTAGTTGCTGGCAGAAACAGTACTGCTGTATTATAAAAATTCAAGAGGAGGAACAAGGCAATTTTGTTAGGATACCGACAGGAACTGAGAATGAGATGGGCCAAACGATAGAACTGAAGAACTATTGTCGGCGTCCCAGTAAATCAGAAACACTCCTTACCCGGAAGAATTGTCAGGAAGACTGGGGGCAACAGTGGTCGAAGGAGAAGCTTGAAAAGAGTGACGGTAGTTTGGAAGAACGGGTACGTTTCGAATGAAAGGAAGGTATCAGACCAAAACATTGCCGACGCACATACACACAGACGCAGCGGCCCACGAGAATGCACAGCATAAAGTCAATTTGGACCCACAGAAAAGAACAAAGGTAAGGACAGCTGCTCTGAACCCGCTTTTTGCACCTAAGGAGGTCCTGGCCAAACACAAGATCACTCTCCAAGGAATGAGAAATAGGAGACAGCAAGTAGGTGAGAAGAAGACCGGGGTATTCTCAAAGGATGCTGGGGTGGGGCAGTTACAAGATGCGCACAACACAATCGTGGGCACTCTCCTCCAGCGGAGTGGTACTTCACTTGCGCTGCTCTCACCATCTGCCGGCGCGAAACTTGCCCCTGCCCTGGCCCTGGCGTCAACACAGTGCTTTGCTTCCCTCATCCCACCCTTCCAACTATAAGTTGACGGGGTCCCCACAGTCTGGAAACCAGCAGACTGGAAAGCCAGAAATACCGTCGCAGCAGCTAAGTAGCTGAGTGGAATTAATACCCAAATACCTCGTGCGCCAGTTTACAGCGTACTGTAGGGACACACTGGTCTGCCGCGTGAGTACCACCTTCATACGTAGGAAAAGCGATATCACACTCTCACCACATTCTAACCACAGCCAGACCGGTGACAAGCCGAAAATGATACTCAGAACTGACAATCTCTGCCACTGCCCCGGCACACACCTGTCTCTGTCTGGCCTCTTGGATAGGCTTTCTTCTTGCGTGACCGAGAGTATACATGCATAGAGAATAGAAGCAAATCAGGTGCTGAAAGCCGATCTTGTAATGAAGAAAGGAGGGGCCGTGGCCAGGGTCTAGTTTCGAGCCAGGGTCCACTTGCAGCAACGCAGGAACTCAATTGCCAGGCACTTGTGTTACAATCTAGCAGCTGGGCCAATAAGGAGCCTGGTGCCCCACAACTCAGCTGCTGCTGCAATTAACCCCTGCAACAAGCCATGAGCATCTGTATATGAACTGAGACAGATGCAACCAGACTCGCTTGGGAATATCAACAGGCCTCGATTACAGTTGCCCTGGCTCGTCCGAGGACGTTATTCGCCTACCGTTTATATAAGCCGCAGGGTTAACGCTGATGAGAAGAACGTTTGAAGGAATTCGGATCGGATGGGTGATCTCAAAGAATTAGTCCAAGCCAGTGGTCAGCAAAAAGTTTAATATATCCATCCAGATGGAGTGGCTGGGATGGCGATTGTGGATCGACCATCTGTTCCTTCAAATTTCCCCTTCGCCAAGCTGTTGCTTTCATAGACACCCCTCCTGAATAGCGCCCTCAAGGTGACAAAGCAACTTTTCGAAGGAGACGTCCAGTAGATCAACAGCTTTAGTCTCGTGCCAGCGGCTTGATATAGTCAAGTAATGTTTGCAGATTCGACTAGGTAAATGCACGATTTCGTAGACATTGAGGCTCTCGTTCTTCTACAAATAGGGTCGAGAGAGGGCGCTGATCCACGATAGTTACCACGAGGCCGGCATGCAATAATTGTCTTTTATATTTGGCAAATGTTAGACGAAGTTCCAATCAAGTTATCAACCAAACCTAAGTCGGATGAACAGGCGCCACCGAGACGTCACGCCTAGCCCTGATCCATCCCCCACAGCCTTCTCGCTCACAGACACAGCCCAGGGTCAAATGCACAGCCCTGGCGTCGCAACATCAGTAGTTAGGGAATTTTACTTAGACTAGAGTACTTTCTACGCTTTCGGGGCCTATATAAATAGATCCCTCTGAATAAAGACAGCTTTCTTAGATAGGATGGGGAATGTCGGCCTATAACCTGAGAGCCATTAGACAGGATCAATTTGAAAGCGCATGGATTACAAATGGGTACTCAGAAGTGTCAATATAGGCCTCTGAGGGTGCAGTAGCAATGTCTAAGCATCCAAACTCAAAGCTTCCATAGCACTCAGTGGAACTTTGCAATGCCATGGCTAAAACCGCCAGCCGCAGCCGGCTTCTTTACATCGACTGTTACAGATACAGCATTGTGTGACGTCGACTTTGAGCATATCGGATTAATTAGCCTCACTATAATTGCTCTTGGAGGCGAGAATCGGGATATCGATACTGAAAGAGAGAATCAATATCATGCATTGCAATAACCATATATATCAGATTTTGTGCCAACCAGACTACCCGAGTTTCGTCCTCCCAGCCCCTCGTAGAGGCAGTAGAGAAAGGTGCTTACGTATTTCTTGGACTCCGTTATCGATATCGATACGCGCGCACGGTTGATAGTCATGCCACCATCACTCTCGCCACGTTTCCCGCTTATCCTTATCAGACTACTTGCCTGTGTGATAGGAATTTTTTTTTCTGTTATTTGGTAGTTGCTATGTGGTGGGGGGAAGGGGGGAATTTGACTTGAGATCGTTGGTCACAGAGATCATATATAAAACGTTCGAAAATGCGAAACGGACGACATGCCGACGGTTTGGCACTACTGTCGTACTAGGAGATATAGTACATACCTACGCAAAGTGCTGAGGCATTACTCGGAATATTTGTGAGCCTTGTGCGAACCGGGGAGCATCGAAGTATCAAGAATTCGAAGAGGTAAGTAGTCTGGGTAGGTACATTCCGGGTTACTTCTCATATGCATTTGGGCTGTGAATGGACGGCAAGCATGGGTTTAAATTATGTACATAATGCAGATTCTATTAACCGCTGAAAAACTCAAGGATCAATCACTGACTAAACACCTAGGCCTGGCTTGGTTCTCTGGTAAGGTTGGTTCGGTCGCATAACGAGTCACTGAGTGGTGAGTAACGAACAATACTTCGGTCGTATAAGCTGGGGATCATTCAAATATATCATGCTGGCGACGCCGTCAGGGCATGAGAGTGCGAAAACATAGAAATATAAGGCAAACCGGTTATGTTAAAAGATAGGTGTGGCCAGATGTTATGCGCCAATTACTAAACGCAGTTGTCCCGCAGTTGTTGTCCCGTAGTTGTTTTCCCTTAGTTGTTTTCCCTGGGTTACCCTAAACTTCCGAATCGGAGATCTCATATACACTTATGGTACGCACAATGTGGATTTACATTCCTTAGACAGATTGCAATATTCCTACCTCAACAGGTGAGATCCATCAGGGCGCCTGCGTCCGTCCAAACATGGGGCTTTCATACGATACCAATCACCCCGAGCATCGTAGTTTCTTCACTTTTCTATCACCTCCTCACCTGATAACGTTCAAAGCTTCCCCAACCCCCCTAACCACTCTTTCCACCACCTCCCACACCTTACTATCCGTCAACATCCCCACATGCACATCAAAATCCCCAATCACCGTCTCCAGCACCCCCTCCGCCGCAAACCTCTCCACCAGCGCTCTCTCCATCAACCCCGTCTGTCTCGCTGATAATAACTCATCCATAGTACTCTGCACAAGCACAATCCTGTGCCCACCCTCAAAAAACCTCTTATAACCCTCACACACGGGGTTCTTTGCCGGGCTCATATAATCCCAGGGGTGGATCTTCCACGGATAGAGCTCCATCTCTTTGGATACCGCACCAAATGCCCCTTCGACGAAGCCCCTGTAACCGGGGTACTCCTCGACTAAGCCTCTAAGGTCGTAGACACCCGCGAGGCCGATCACCGCCTTGGGGAGTAGTTTCGTGCATGGTGTTCCCGAGCCGAGGATTTGAAAGCAGAGTGTTGCCCCAGCGCTGTGCCCAATGAGGATATAATTCCGCATTTGGTAGGTATCATTAAGGAACTTTAGGGCAGCTTGTACGTCCTCGAGGTGTGCGGGATGGGTGACGGTTTCTCCAATGGCAGCGTGAGTGGGGTGTGGGGACAAACGGTAGTTTATAGAGGCGGCATTGAGGAGGGAGGTTGGTAAACTGGTGAGGAGGTGCGTGAGGAGTGGGTGACCCTGGGTCTTGGTTTGAGTAGGGTCGCACCAGGCGCCGCCGTGGATGAAGCTTGGGAGAGTTAGGTGGGAGTGGTGGGGAGAGGTAGTGGGTAGGACGTACATACATGATCCAGAGGGCTTCGTCGGTGGGCTTGGAGTACCAGATGTCGAGGCTGTGGAAGGGGTGGACCGAGGGGGGATTATAGTAGACGGTCTGAAGTTGGTCTTTGGTAGCCATCGCTGATTTATATGGGTACGAGATTTGGGGAGCTTTATGTAAGCAATTTCCTTCAGAGTAGTCTCGTGAGTGCCAAGCGATTTCGATATATGGGCCCTTGCTCTTTGAAATCTGACCTATGATTGTCTCCTGATTTTAAATGTTCTCATCGCTCATCAACTAGGCTCCGGTTTTACTCGCTATACCCTGAAGAGAAGCAACATTTATAATGAAAAAAAAACGGCTGAAACAGCTTGGGCAACATTGCCGGCCAAACCCCATAACACCACTACCACTGGCTCCGTTCAGAAACTGGATTCAGTAACCTATACCAAACCCTTTGCATTCTCCCACCTACCCTTCGCTACTGAGTTATACTCCTCCACAGCGTTATCACTCGCTTTAATTTCTCTTAACAATCCTAGCCCTTCATAGGCATCTTTCAGGGTGTATGTGTCCAAACCACTCTTGATACTCTCCAATACGCTCGCTTCAATTTCTGAGGTAGATTCGGGTTTGAGCAGGTGCTTTGCCCTTAGGCCACCAAATAGCTTAGATGGCGTGTCCTTGTGCTTAGCGAGGTATTCGGTGTTGAAGGCGACTAGGTCAGTGTTTTTCGATGGCAAGAGTGTGGTGTAAAACTCAGCGTCGATGACAGTTGTGACCTCAGCTGGGAGAGGCCCTGGTGGAGAGTCGATAGCCTTCTTGAATCTGAGGATCTGAATATGGACCGTAGGATCTTCTGGAGCAAGTTTGGCTGCCGCCAATAGGCACTTCAACGCCAATAGATGTTTTTCTGTACAAAATAAGTCAGAACCTAGTCACCTTTTTGGGAAAAGAGGATATGTACTCCTCCTGAGGAACACCTCAAATCCCTGGAGTTGCACTTCCAGCCTCTGTGGAGAAAGCTCCAATAGCGGGGTCAAGAATTTCATCGCATCACCCAAGGGGTCTGTAGTCTGCGCCAACTTCTCCCCCTTTGGATCGTCGTCCTCCTTCTTCACTCCTTCATCTCCAGTTGTCTTCTTCTCATCCTTCTTCGCAGCTCGCTCAGCTGCCTCCTTCTCTTGCTGCTTCTGAGCCTCCCGCTTGGCCTTCTTCAGAGCTTTCTTACGGTCTGCGGTGTTCATGCTGTCAAAGTCGGCACCCTCGCCACCATGGGCCAAGCTGCCATGGGCAAGATGAGGCTTATCAGAGAGCTGGATGTAGGTTATGATGGCTCCTAGGGCTGCACGGGCAAAGAACGGGTGTGAGCGGAGGGTGTTTTCCCAATGGATCATCTCGATATAGGCTCGAATTTGACCCTTTCGTAGAGAGAAGGAGTGGAAGTCGAATTGATCTTCTGTCCAATCATCGAAAATCTAATTTTGTGAGCATACTGTCAACCTGGTGAGGGTATTGGCAATACCTTCCAGATGGAATGATACCTCTTGAGGGCAAGGCCAAACTTCTTTTGTCGAGCATAAGACTCTGCATCTTCGGTGAGGTACCAAACACATTGCATCTCTAAGAGATCACCCAGCGGCCCCCCGTTCGCTTCGTTCTAAGGTACAGATTAGCGTCCGAAGAATATAAGTGGGTCCTCAACACACCCTTGTGAATAAACTCATTGTTTTCAAGGCCTCTTCGCTACAATTGTTTCTCAATTGGTACTTGGCGCATTTGGTGTTTATAAATCGATCCTTGAGATCGCTTTCTCTCGCCTTGCTCATAATCTCCATTGCCTGTTGCAGATCACCCATGTGCTTGTGTATCCGTGCCAGAGTCATCTGTACCTCCACCGTTGGGGAGATCTCAATTGCGCGGTTAATGTATTCTAGGGCCTTTCTCGAGTCACGTGTTCGGTAGTGGTCGTAGTGTTGGGCAAGGAAATATAGAACCCACCTTTTGGAGCCTGCAGAATCGCCATTTGCCTCCGTCTTCTCACTCTCCCTGGCCTTTGCTTCCTCCGCCTCGAGTAGTTTATAAACAAGCTGGGGGACTACTTCGCGCTTGGCAGGGTCACGATAGAGAGCCTTGATATTGGCAAAAGTTGATGGGACACCCCGCTGCAGTAATCGTGTGATGTATGCATCTGCTGCCGCTTCAAACTCATTCCCTTCCAGGAAATCAAGAGGCACACGCTTGGGAGAGTCTGCTTTCGGGTATTTTTCTGCAAGCTCATCATATTTCGACTTGAATTGTGACCTATCCACATCTTCTCCCTTGGCCCAACATTGCTCTAACGCCGCATAGTAGCTCCTGTTATCTGGGTTCCTGTCGAGCAAAGCCATGTATGTCTGTTCTGCCTCTTTCCATTTCTTCAGCTGGAGGAGGTATTTCGCTTTTGACTCCAAGATACTCAATTTGTCCAATACAAATTTTGAAATGTTCTCCAAATCTTCCAATGCTCTCTGGATATCTCCCGACTCGGCGATAATCAAATTTTTATACAAGGCGGCCTCGGAATGTTCGACGTAATCAGCGGTACCCTTTGGCGGTAGGTCCTTCAAGGTCCCCTCGAATTTGGTCAAGATATTTTCTGCCTCAGAAAGGTTTCCAGCAAGATGATGTGCAATTGCCAAACCAGTCCAATTGGCCCTCACCTGTGGCCTCCCGCTCAAGATTGTCCGCCTGCTCTCGGCGTACCCGGTGAAGTCTCGCATCTGGGCCTGGAGGTAAGCGAGGTCGCGGAGGATCTGCTGTGAGTCGGGCTCAAAACGCAGAGCAAATTTGTATGCCTTGATAGCTTCATCATAGTTTTTCACACTCCGCCAGAGAAGCCCATAGACATGCCAGCATACATGGCTCTGCATGTCGTGTTTGAGAGCCTCTTTGGCGATAGCAAAAGCTTCTTCATGTCGGCCAAGACAGTTGATTATAAGACCCTTCATGGCGAGTGTCTCACCATGTTTCGCGTTTTTGCGGAGAATTTGCTGATGTAGGTCAGAGTGGTATCAAATCACAGAGTTGACTAGTCATACCTCTGCACATTTTAGTCCCTTCTTGTACTGCTTTATCTCATAGTTTTTGAGCACCTGGTGAAAGAGTGAAGTATCCTTCGGTGCCAACGTAGGTTGCCTCGGCATATTCGATGTAGGGATGGGGCTCGTGGTGGGGTCAGGGTTGAGAGAGAAGACAGGTGCCAGGGATAAGCCCTTATTCCGTGAGATATTTGCCGAAGAACAGGCCGTCTCTGTATGTGGCGAAGTTCTAGGTTGATGTAGTCGTGAGCTTAAGCCGCTGGTGTGTAGTGTCCACAAAAAAGGTTTGGAAATCAATTCAATAATGTATCCCGTGAATGCCAAGATTTTATTCCGAATTCTGCGGGGCAATCAAATTTCCAAGCGGTTACGTGATAGCTTATGTGTAGAGGGATTCAATTTTCAGACAATCGGGTGATTGAATTCAGGATTGTAATACGCCCGAAATCCACTCCATAGATTGAGCGACTCTCGATCAAAGGGGGCGATCGAAAGGCGACCGCAACTCCCACAATGTCCACTGGGCCGAGTTTAATAACCTGAGTTCAGGGTAATAATTCAGTCGCTTGAGTGCCTGATCAAGGCTTAATGTCACGAGACCAATCCCCGTTAGATTTGTGGAACTTTGAAAGAAGGGTGTAGGGTGTACAGCTCAGGTTTTGTAAGTGGCAATGGGTCCGGGATTTACAACATATGATGGAACCTGAGATCATGATATCGATTGATGAACACTGGCAGGAGCGCAAGAGACATGATCTACATGAGAGAGAGTCTCGTGTATCTACCTACTTAAAGGAGTAAGGTCAAGCCCGCTAGATCAATAATATGGCAGGACTTCTGGTGCCCTATTAGTAGACTTGCTAATCTGCCGATTGTTTGATAATTGAATTCCCTACATTTTGTGCTTCGAATATTCCTCACGGAATAGCCATCCAAATCAAAGAATTAAGCAGACATGGTAGAGGGAGCAGTGGAATATAACGTACATACTTGTATACAGGTACAGATACAGATTACCTTACATTTGTAGCCTGGCAGACCTCCGGCCGCCGACCTTCTTCCTAGGGGCATCTTCGTCTTCATCCGCTTTCACTTTAGTCTTTCTCTTCTTGGATACTGGAGTCTCCTTCTCCTCTTCCTCCGCTTCGACTTCCACTTCAGCTACCTCTTTCTTCACTTCTTTTCTAACCCGTCCTCGGGAGGCTTGCTTCTTCACTTTGGCCTTCGAAGCATTGCTCTCAAGCTCCTCTTCATCCCTATCCTCATCCACATCGTCATCCTCCTTTTTTTTCCGAGATCGTTTATCAGGCTTGGCTTCTCCCCCAATCTCTGCTCTGGTATCCCTAACTCCCTTCTTTTGCAAAGCTGGCACATATGCACTAGTCCTGCCCCCTACTGTCAAGAATTCAATCTTGTGACCATTAGGGTGCTTCCCTCCGTCCTTCTTCCCCTTATCCCACCTATGAAGCATCAACCAATCTTCTGGAAGTTGGTCTTGCTCTGCCTCCGTCTCTACGGCGAGCTTAGTGACATAATTAATGCTCTTGAATAAGGCATCCATCTGCTCTTCCGAGAGGGTATTTGTATATGTCTCGGGATGAATTCGGGCGTTGTACAGAATTTCATCTGCAACCCAGTTTCCTATCCCGGAAAGAATAGCTTGGTCGAGAAGGAAAGCTTTGACTGGCAGCTTCTTCTTACCTAGTATAGAGAACAACCAAGACTCTCCAATTTGCTCTTGAACAGGGTCAGGGCCATTCGATGCAATGGGCTCTGTAGTTCTGATATCTTTGGCATCCACGTCGACAAGACGAACTCGCCCAAGCCTTCTTTTATCCACAAAGGCAAACTCGTTGTCGTCTTCCTCAACTGCAAGACTAAATTTTAGGAACCTCGGTGGCCACTCAGTCTCAACGGTAGTTTGGCGGTAGTGCAATGAAGGGTCATTCTTGATATCCATCCAGCCTGTCATGCCAAAATGCATGACAGGGTGAGGAGGAGAGTTCATGACGAGCCTAGGCTTGTCAGTCCATGATAGATACACTTAACCAGTCTATATACGGCCATGTATGACGTACCAGAAGTATTTACCCCATTGCTGTGCTAGAGTATTTCTATTAGCTACTTATTTATGTACAGACCAGGAAGAAACAAAACATACCTTCTATAACCTTCTTCCCCTTCATTTTTGCCATAAACTCAGTATGCGTGGTGTCCTTAAAGACTAGGGCATCTTCAACAGCATGCACCGCCGATATTGTCTTTCCTACCAAATGTTTGCGCAAACGGCTGACAATACGAGCAACTTCTCCTATTTCTGGCATAGCTCTGACTTTAAATTATGTATATTAAAGCAGTCTTAGTGTATTAAGGTAGCCTGTATAGAGCCTGAAGAGTGCGAGTTGCCCACCAGACTGGTATTCAGGACGCGTACAGTTGGTTTCGCAAGTCCAGTGACCTCGACACGACAAGCCGTTTCTTGGCGGTGAACCCAGAAGTTGCCAACCCGAAGTCACCGGCGAAAACATATTTAGACCACTAAACGCCCCAAGATCGTTCTTTAGAGGGTGTTGTCAGTCTCGCTACAGACGTTTTGTCAGCGACTGAAACCTTCGCCAAGCTTCGGATTGTAGGTGTCGTCTGAAAAACGTCTGGAAACAAACATGAGCGACAACGTATGTGCATGAAATTTGCTAAGAGAACTAAATGCGTGCCGCGCACGGCCAGGAAGCACTTAAAAAGACTGCGGAGACATGGCTATTCCATTTCGCTCATGTTTGTTTCCAGACGTTTTTCAGACGACACCTACAATCCGAAGCTTGGCGAAGGTTTCAGTCGCTGACAAAACGTCTGTAGCGAGACTGGGGTGTTGTGCCAACCAGACTAAAGAATAATCCAATTAAGATGGCTATCACGTGGAACGTGATAAGCAATACTTACTAGTTATTTAAGCAACCGAAAGTCATTCACGTGATGCAGCAAGCTTGGTGTTGTGCCAAGCTAATTGCTTCAAGAACCAAATCGACAGTAGTCTGGTTGGCACAATAGCCGGGATGACATCACCTCTCTCCGAGAGGCGGTGCTCGCCGACTTCTGGCCAACCAGACTAGGAGTTTACTTAGTCTGGTTGCACGACTAGAGTTTACTTAAGTACCTTGTAAATTGGGCAGTAGCCTGACTATATCATGTGATCTACTGGGATTATGTCAAGTACAGTGTCTTGACATCAAAATCAGATATCACAGATGCAGTTTGGAATAATTGCTGAGGCATACTCCGAGCTGGACAGATTTGATCTGCCAACTATTCCTGTAGATGGGAAGAAAACGAAGGAACTTATCGATGATGCAGTAAAAGAAATATCAAAGGCGGTATATGCCCAACTGCATCAACTGGAAATGAAAGACCCGGTCTTTGATTGTTTATGAAGTCCTTAAACCAGTTACATACGCCTATGGTGGGAATTTCCGACTTTATTTAGATAAAGAAGTGAGCGGCAAACTGCCCAGTAGACACATAGTTGAATATGAGGGTCTTTTCATTATGATTATCGAAGCCAAGAAGCGGGATCTTGATCAAGGGGCCGCACAGTGTACCTCCGCCATACCTCGCCATGGGGAGTCCTATATGCGAGTAATTAAAAAAAAAAACAGACTCCGCCATCCATATTAATAAGAAGCGAAAACAAGAGGATTCACACTACGGAAGGGACACAACACCTTTCCGGCATTGGAATATACTACCGAATTACAACAAATTGGCGACCTATTTAGTCATATTCTCGCAATATACATGGAAATTGAGGATAGCACAATTCTAACGAAGCGACCAAGACTGGCTTCGACAGAGGCAGAAACATGATCTCAACGCCCTTGGGAGGCTGTGTATTATTTCGCTTTCCCTCCCCTTCTCAATTCCTCTTTCATTCCTTTCAGCGTCCACTTAGTATTTACCTTTTTTTTTTTTTTTTTTTTAGCTATATCTGAGGGTTTCGCGAAATTATTTGATGAAAGTGTGAGGAACGAGGCTGCGGAGTCATGGGGTTGTGGTGATTGTGAGGAAAGAGTATTTTGTTATTTCGTTTTGCTTTTTACTTGCCTTCCTTGTTTCCACATACTCACTTATATATCGTTTTGAAATCAATGGTTTCTGGCGTTTGTTAGTGATGCCCCGCCAGGAGGGTTTATTATAGTTTAATGTTACATGGGGGAGTAAGGTCAGCAGTTCTCCATCCCAGTGATTAGGTTTTTTTTGGTTCTGTCCTTTGTATATTGGGTGAGGAAGTCTGGGGATGGTTAGGTTTATTTGCTTTCCCTATTTTTAAATCATGGGAGGGGTCCTGCTGGTAGAACACAATGACCAGCAGTGCAGAAACCGTTACCCAACAACAGAGATCCCATATATTTAACTTGATCGTATAAGCCAAAAACAAAACTCTTTCGATCCAGTACCGCATTATCTGGCAAACAAGACCCCCAGCCGCGCTAAAGTGAGCAACTGCACGCTGCAAATATAATCAAGCAGAGTACAATCTCTGCTCTACACAACAGGGTGTACTGGTACAAGATATATACAATCCCTCGATACCATCTTGAGTAAGCTAGTCAAGGATAAAGTGGCAGACTATCTGGACGATATTATTGGATATACAAGCAAAGACACATTAGGCTGGAAAAAAGACTGATATGATAAAGCATTGGAGCTTAATGCATTACTATTACTCATGCAGAAGCTTGGGACTGGAGTATCGATACATTAAGTACAATAGTATTTCTTTACCCTCAGATGGAAGTCAGGACCATAACTACAGTACATAAGTCGTGGGCTCCCGGACTTTACAATTGGAGAGTGCGATGCAGTTTGTCACCTGTAGCGAATATCTAGATAGAATTAGTATTAGTTCTCTGTGTGCATAGCATCCGATATACCAGATAGTTAATGCGGTACTTGTATCTCAAGCTTGCTGCATTCACCACTGCGAGCATAGCGAGCGACAACGTCTCGTGTTATGTAACCGGGGAACGGCTAAATAAAGAATGATCACACTCATAGTGGCGGGCATTCTAACGGAACAAACGGCGACTTGAAAACAGAGAATATTGTCGCATTATTTCATCCATTAACCAACAGCATCTCTGTCGGCATTGATATCAAAGTGGCAGGCTTCCTGTGGACAGAAGAGCAACAGCCGTCGAACCCCACAACCCGGCCCCCAGAAATGCCCGCGGAGGGTCGGGCGACGGTCTTCTATCCGCCTCCGTTGTCGCCGCAATTTTGTTTCTCAACATCGGCACTGAAACGTAATGTTCCTGTTGTTGAATGTTTCCTATTTGTGGATGAAAAGGGCTCACACGAAGAACTGCCGTCACAGAGTTCCTTCGGCTGTCACGCAGCACGATAGACGATACAATTACACAGAACCTCAATGTCCTCAATGCACCTGCCAAAGCTGGCTTTTCCCCGTCGTCAACCTCTCAGCGGAGTGTGTACCCTCCACGCCACATCCTGCCCCTCGACTCTTGCCGAGACTTCACCACCAGTGTCCTTTTCCCATCCTGGCAAAACCGCGCAGATGTCCTCAACTACTGTGCATCGGTAGCGACCTCCGAGGACCCCGATGACCCTGATACCCTGACCCGGTTAGCAGAGACGGAGGCCCATAGGGAGAGAGTGGTGGACGAAAGACTTGATCCGTACAGTGGGCGGTGGTTTCCTAGGGAGCCTCGGACAGAGGTATTGGCAGATATTGTCCGCAATGAAAGGAGAGTAGAGGAAATTATTAGAGAAAGGACCTGGAGGGTTGTTGGAGAAAGATGCGGTGGATTAGAGCCATTGGGAGGACAAGATTGGAGAGAGGCCCTTGAGAAATGGAGAGCAGGGAGAGTAGTTGGGAATAAGAGTCCCGCTCCTCCTCCTCCTCCTCCTCTTCCTCCTCCTTCTTCTTCTTCTCCTCCTGCTGCGGCCCAATAGGCCTCCACAGATGATACTCACTACCCTCCTCCTTTAACAAAATTGTGCATAACGGCAAAAAGCAGAATGAACAGCAGCATCAATTAATTTAGAATGCACCTCTCTCTCCCACACGGCGTTTTTTTTTTCTTTTTCTTTTTCCCACCAAATTTCCACAAATCTTGTTTCGGGCCCGAACAAGCAACGTCACCGCGGGGGATTCGCATCGGAAGAGCAACTCTCTGGGAAATTTAGCGTTACCCAGTAATGGGGGGAGGAGCCGCCGCCATTTTATGCACTTTAAAAGGTTTTCTCTAGGCTTTATATAACTGGCTATCAGTCATAGCCATTAATAAACAGAATTGAGAGTTTGCTGTGTTAACTCGTTAGTTAGTTAGAAATGTTGCATATGATGTCTATAATTTTCTCTTTTATTATATATACATACATATATGTATATACGTAGCAAACCAAAGGAGTAAGTTACACAAGAAGTCGCTTTCTTTTTTTCATCTAAGTAACCATCTACGGTATTGTTTCTTTACTTACCGGGATATGTACAGGTAGGTACTGCTACCTTTACCCCTGCCTAGTTCGGGCACTCGGGGGAATTCATTTCCCCCGTAAATCAACACTGTGGGCTTAATATATACGTCGCGAGGAGGAAGAACGTTATACTACTAGGTAAAACTTCCCAAGGCTCAAAGTTGGTAGCTTTATATCAATATATATAAATGGCATTGCTGTACTAAGGTTGGTTATTCTGCTGCAAGCTCGGCCAAACCCAGAAAGCAAGTCACGCAAGAGTAAAGAAAAAAAGGGAAAATAAAGAAAAGTAAATGAATGTACCACCTTAGTGACTATTACTACGCCACTGTTATGGACAACGCCGTTCATACTCGTCATACTCGTCATACTTGTCTGCAACTCCTCAACCTCCAGATCCGGCGCCTGTACCTGCACTACTGGCCCGAGTACGGCGGGAACATGAGCCCTGTGCTGCCCTCACTGTGTGAAAACAGCGGTGATAACCCAGAAACACTACTTCCTTCAAAGAAATACCCATCCACACTGACAGGGGGTGTATACTCTGTCTCTTCGTCCGTCGCCTGGTCCGTCATCATCTCATCCCCATCGTCACTAACACAGCTCCCCTCAATCTCCCCCTCCTTCTCAGACAACATATCCTGCCAGTACAGCCGCGTGCCCTTGACTCTCTGCTGCGGGACAGCCATAGGGGGGGTTGCGTGGAGGCTTCTGCTCTCCCATTCCGAGTACGGTTTCATCTCGAGCGTAGGCATGAGTAGTTCGAACCCGAATTTCTCGTCTTCGCCAACCACACCGCGGGTGACACCGACTTCATCGCAGAGCCTGAGGACCGTCTCCCTATCGCATCCTGAAAAATAGACTCTAATCGTATCTTCCCTATCCTTCGCCATGCTAATAGGTAAATCCCCCAAGCGGCCCAACTTCAGCAACTCGCTCCACACAGTGGCGACGTCGTTCACAATCTCGGTGAAGTCCTCGTCTAGCGCGGCCATGAAGTGGGTGTTTCCAATCGAGTTCTTCGAGAGGCGCGAGAGCGACGTGAATGTTGGCGCCATGTGGAAATCTACGAAGGCACCGGGAGCGGTCCCGTCCTGGGAGAGCATGGCGGCTAGGTGTGCACGGACAGAGACCTTGCCGCCGTTCTTGTGCTTGCGGTACTCCTCTGCGGCGTTTTTCCCGCCCATGGCCATTGCACGCATCGCCTGCGCGACCTGCGTGATAACTTCCCCTGGGCTCGCAGGGCCATGGGAGAAGAACCTCGCTCCTGCAGCCCCGCCGCTTCCAAGGGAGTAGCCAGATGCTGTGCGGGGGAATGCTCCACCGGTAAGCCGAGGGCGGAGGGTAGTTGCGAATGGGGTAGTTCTAGTCATTTTGGACATTGCGCTCACGACGCGCCCTGCAGTGGGGCCGGCGGTGGGGGTGCACGGGTTAATGGCAGCATTGTGCAGGATGGTGCGGTAGGCCGTGGAATACCATCTGCGGGCGACCTTGAAGCGGGAGTGGAGCGAGGAGGAGTGAGTGTGGGTGTGAGCGTAGGCAGGGGCAGGCTGCAGTTTCGATGCAGTAGTGCCGCTGGAGGATTTGGAGAGGGTGAATTCGAGCTTGGCCCGGACTTGCGAGAGGCCTTTTTGCAGCGCTTCCCTTGTATTTTTTGTGTGTGTTAGCAATTGTGCACGTAGCGAGAACGTAGCTAGCACAGGGCAACGAACCTCAGGAACCGAAGGGGCATAGAGACCCCCGGGGGTGCCATGATGGGCAAGCGAAAGAGTGGAGTTGTTTAATCTATTTTGGTGTTGGTGGGTGGTGGTGTTTGTCGACACCAGCTTACCAGCTGTGATCAGGAGAAGGCGAGGGGGAAGCTGGGGGCTTATAAGTAAGCGGGTCAGCTCCATGTGTGGCGAAGCCGGCGATCCGTGGCTGTGACGGTAAGCTCGACTGCGGCAACGCCATAAGGTGTGGCAACGGGGCTTAGTTACGCTGCATATGCACCTATGCAGGTAGCAGGTCGCAGGGCGGCCAGGGACTTCCAGCTGGCCCCGCCAAGCTCCCGCACGGGTTCTGTCTCTTCCCGTACGAGTTCTGTCATTCACACAGGTATTGGAGATGCGTCTATGCAATACTCGCCAAAAGCAGCTGTCGAGTATGTGGCAGAAGGAGTGACGCGCGAGCCTGTATAAAACTCTGCAGCCGGGCTCCTGACATGCGACGGCAGCGCCAGCCACCCTTCGGCGCTGATCTTGGCGAGCTGTGCTGGGGCTCAGCAGCGGTGTGAATGGTGCAGCTGCGTTGAGAGCCAAACGGTCTGGAAGCTGCGGAGCCCCCCGCGCCCCAAATCGACACGGCCAGAGGCACAGACGAAACCAAGTACCGCCCCCGTCAGAGCAATATATCGATACCCAACAAGATGCAGGGCACAGTCGGTCAGTTCTATCCGACCCATCCGTCCGTCCATCCATCAGCCTCCCCCTCTCCCCGTCCCCCTCCCCCTCCTCTGCCCCACCCCCCTCTATCCTGTTACACGCCATAATGCCTCCCGAGCCTCACTGACACGACCCCCCCTTCTCCCACCTCAAGACGACACCGACACCCCCATGCCCACCCACCACGCCAACAACAGCACCAGCAGCAACTCCCCCCCCACCCCCCACCCCTCCACCGACCCCAGCGACCCCACCGACGACCCTACCCTCGATCTCACCCACTCGGACTCCCCTGCACCCGCACCCGCACCCGCACCCGCACCCGCACCCGCACCCGCCCCCGCTCCCGCCCCCGACACACCCCCCCCAACCAGCAGCACCTCCCTCTTCCCGCACCTCACCCACGGGGGCATGGAAACACCCCCTCCCTCCGCTGCCTCCCTCCACTTCCACCAACACCAGCACCAGCACCAGCACCAGCACCAGCACCAACACCAGCACCAACACCAAAACACCCAACTCCTAACCCCCCGGCCCGCATCCACGCCCCCATCTAATCAGCACCAAAGCCAAGCACACACCCACCACCACCACCAGCAGCAGCAGCAGCGGCACCGGGAGAGTATAAGCGCGGGCATGGGTATGGGTATGGGTATGGGTATGGGTATGGGTATGGGTATGGGTATGGGTATGGGTATGGGTATGGGTATGTGTATGGGCATGGCGATGGGGGGAGGCGGGGGCCAGATGCAAATGCAGGAGCTGGCGCGGAAGAGTGCAGCCGGGGCGTGGGTAGCGGCAGGGTGGGGGGGAAAGAAGATGGTGGAGGATTATGAGTTGCAGAGGGAGAGGTTGTTGGATGGAGGGCTAAGTTTAGGTAAGCCCAAATATTTGGATCCCTTTGAGGGTATGTGTTGACGTTTTTTTTCTTTGGGGGGGGGTTAGCGTTTCTCGGGGATGATTATGATGAAAGGGATATGTGGCAGTGAGTGGATGGTGGGGGGAAGAGGGATAGAATTGAAGAAAAGGGAACGCGGCAATATGCTGTTGCTCTCTTTGATTTTGCTATTGCTAATGGAGGGCGGGTAGATGGATAGAGGGCATGAATATCACGGCCAAAAAAACGACTATTGAGCTGGCGTTTAGGACTCTTTTTTTATGTATTGTGTTATACATCAACAAAATCCCATCAGAATCACCTCACTTTCCTCTATATGGTACTCTTTCACCTGGACTCAACCCCATATAGCCATAATCCCATCATCGTTTAAACACCGTGGGTATTAGATTCTACATACTTTTCTCTTAATTCACTTGGCCTCCTCCAACTTTGATTTAGCCAAATCCACCTCCTCTCCATCCACCTCAATATCATCGTCCTTGCCTACAGTACCAGACTGGTATAATTGTCTCCCTGTCATGCGTTTCTTCATCGCCTCTGCCGCAGCCACCGCCTGTGCTGCATTCCCCCTCTTCGCCTTATCCTCATCCTCTTTTTCCTTCTCCCTCTTTCTCTTCAACTCCTCCATCTCCGCCCTAAACTTCTCCCGCCACGCCATGAACGTTTCTCTTGTGACCGGTGTTCCCTTGAACTTTGCCATCTCCTTCTCCTCCTCCTGCCTAATCACCTCCTCTCTAGCCTTCTCGACTGCATCAGCCCGCTCTTGTATTAACTGCTCTGCTGCGTCTTTGATGGTGGTGACGAGTGTGAACACCATTGCCATTCCTAAGTTCTCTTCGATGGTGGAGGGAATGTCGGCCATGATGGTGTCTCTATCCGAGGGAAAGTCAAACACGCCCCGGGGAGAAGAAGGGTCGAGGGAGAGGTCGAGGTTGGGGGCGGTGTCGGGGTAGGTGGGAGGGTATTTTACTGTGAGGAGGAGAGTCGCTGTTTATGCTAGTATGTCAATGCTGCGCGGTTGAGTCTCAGGGTAACTGTAGGGCAACGAACGTGGTGTAGGCTCATCGACGTCGTCAGCACCGTCAGCATCGCCATTCCCTCCTGAAAGCTCGAAACCGGGAGGTGTCTCGATTGGTATTCGGATTCGGATGGACTCATCGTCGATTACTATTGTACCGCAGCCAAAAGGTGTCAGTTATTGACAGGGAATTGACTGTGTGGGTGGAATAAAATATGTAGACGTACTTGTAAGTTCGTCAGGGTATATGGATTGCAGCACCTCAATTTCCTGTTCTTGCTCCTCGTTTGGCATTGTGTGGTGTGTTTGTCGGTACGGCCCGTGGGGTTAGCTGTTAGGCCGAGACGGTGCGGCTCGTAATCGCGAACTTCAGGCTTTGGTGGGGCGCATTTCGGTATGCGGGACAGAGTGCCAAGTTGCACGTGATGGCGGCGGTCTTGGCAGCGAGTCTCTCGGAGAGACAGTCGTGAATCAAACAAACCCCAGCAAACTTCCTCCTCATCAGCACCTTTAACCACGCTTTGCTATTTAGTATGGCTGGCAGCTCTCCACCTCCTGAAGGCGCTATGTAGTCTAAAAGACCTGCAGACCACTCTTCTTTACCTGGTTCACAGGCCCTCTAAGTTTGGGCTATGGGTTGGAAAACAAGCCCTCAGCACTGCACCTCTGATAATATAGCCCCCGATTATATACCTCCGGTAGATACTACTTCTTAACCTTAGGATTAACTCTCGAGACTACATACCGGTACCTCGAGTATTTCTGTTTGGCCTCAGGGTAAATCAAAAACGCTGCAACACAAAATCCCGTGTGGACGCCACCAGAAGGTTCTTCGGTGTCCCTCCGCCCGCTTTGGTCTTAGCACCAACCTGACGGCTGTGGCTCGCCAGTGGCAACCTGACTGCAGCAACGTTTACTTGGACAGGCCAACAATAAAGGTATGTTTCTTCCTCCCCCCCCAAACCTATTATCATTCTCAGGCTTTGGGACTTGTGACTTATCTTTATTCTGACTTGCTGTAGGATCTATAACATACAGAAGATCCTTTGCCACTGAGCCCCATATACCCCACTAACAGTATATACGGACGGTCCAGGCAACAGTTACTCCTCACTAACATCTCCATCATTCGCCATGGTATGTTCCCCTCCCTACCACCAATATTTCCCATCTTCATGCTGACCTGCCCCCTCACCCCACAGGCCAGCGAGTCCCAAAAGCGTCTCGCCCTCGCAATCATCGACTTTCTCAACAAATCCGGCACCGACGGAACCCTTCCCACCGAGGAAGCTGAATCCATCTCCGTAGCCACACAAATAATTGCCGATGCATTCAAAATCGACCCCAGCGACACGGCTGCCATGGCCGACGCCTTAGGCGGGCAGTCCCTCCTCTCCATTTACAGCGTTTTCGAAAAAATGAAGGGCCGTGCCGCCACGAAGCCAACCACTCCCACCCAGCCAGCAGCTGCACCAACACCCCCCACCTCCGCCCCATCACCAACTCCCGAGCAGAAAGCAGAGGCAGATGCTTTGAAGGGCCAGGGGAACGCGGCGATGGCAAAGAAGGATTATCCTACTGCGATCGATCTCTACACAAAGGCCCTTGGATTGACTCCTGGAAACCCCATTTTTCTCTCGAACCGAGCTGCAGCCTATAGTGCTTCTCGCCAGCACCAACAGGCCGCCATGGACGCTCAGGCCGCCGTAGATGCTGACCCATCCTACTCAAAAGCTTGGTCTCGACTAGGTCTTGCCAGATTCGCTTTGGGGGATACTAAAGGCGCTATGGAGGCCTACGAGAAGGGAATGGACGTTGAATCCTCCGGCGGCAAAACCCCCAGCGAGGCCATGCGCCGCGGATTTGAAACCGCAAAGAAGAGGTTAGCTGAGGAGCAAGGCGAGGAGGATATTGGTGCATCCGAGTCCGGCCATGGTATGGGTGGTGGAATGCCAGGCTTGAGTTCCCTAGCATCAATGTTTGGTGGTGGGGGCGCTGGGGGTGGGGGAATGCCTGATCTGGCAGGGTTGATGAATAACCCGATGATAGCACAGATGGCACAGAATGTTATGAAGAACCCGGATATGCTTGGGAAGATGATGAGTAATCCTAAGGTGAAGGAGATGATGGATGGGGTTAGTGGGGGCAGTGGAGGGCTACCGGATATGAGTAGCTTGATGAGTGACCCAAGTATTGCAGAGTTGTAGGTTTACACCAGGTAGATGGGTGGATGGTCTAGCTAACTTCTGGGGTACAGGGCAAGAAGCTTTATGGGAGGGGCCGGAGGGGCAGCAGGGCCGAGTAACTCGAAGTAATTGAGAAAGGGCGGGGGGGGGGGGAGGTGATGGATGATATGTGATATGCTGGTTCCGGGGTTTCATTCTATGCTTGAGCACTTCCTTCGGTTTGAGGGGAACTTGGTATCTTTTTCTATCAAATTCTAATGATACACGACAAAATCCATGACAGCTTGTGATGTCAAAGATGTGATTTTGAGGTGATATAGTATTATGTAGATGTGATATTCAGACTCATGGCCCCTAATTTCCTATCAAGCAATCCTGTTGTCCATGATCCGAAAAAAAGATGCAGCTAGCCATTACATACCTCTCTCCTAGATCTTGGCCTTCCTCTTTTCCGCCTCCTTGTTCTTCAACGGATACCCACTCATCCGCTTATCCGCGCCTGTTTCTACATTCACATTAGCCCTCAGGCCGTCCCAAACACCACAGCGTCGGAATACTTACTTCTATTAATCCTCCCGTCCCCCGTCGCAAACAGTAAACACCAGCCCCCCACCGCAACCAACAACGCACTCACGCACGCTGCCAGGAAATACGGCATCCCGAGGCCCTTGGTGTACTGCGACCAGCAGTAGAATGCCACCGCGCCGTGGTACACGAGGGTTAATGTGAGCGTCGGGACGGCGTAAGGGGCGGTCGGGTCCGTGGGATCCGTGGACACGCCGGACGCGAGGGAGGGTTGCGCGAGGGACGTGGTGAGGGGGAGGGAGCCCGTCAGGAGGAGCGTGAGTAGGCTGAGGAGGAGGAGTGTGAGCGAGAGGGACCGCGAGAGGTACGATTCTAGTTCTGTTTTTTGTTGTTGGGGGCGAGCAGGCGGGTGGGTTAGTTAAGGCTGCATTGGTGGATAGAGGGGAGGGAGAGGGGGGGGGGGGGGAGCTGGGTTACGTGTGATTTCGCGGACGGAGGGGGACAGAAGAGTGATTATTATGGTGGGGGTGGTGAGGAGGGGGATGGCTTGGAGGACCATCCAGCCGGAGGAGACTATGCGTGGAGGGTAGTCAGTATCGGTGCATTTCTGACTTATCCCATAACTCCGGCCTATTACACGGGAAGGGTAGCGACAAGGACGTACGGTAGTTGTAGAAGTAGTAGACGTCCATTGATCTCTTTCTTCTCTTCTTCTAACCTCTCCGTGTCCTTCTTCAGGCAATATAGGGTGATACGTTGAATCTATGAGATGTCTCGGGATATGCCTATGCTCTCTGTGCGCTACTAGTAGTTATATGCTCAATTGCGATAGAAAGTGTCCTCAATTGCGATGGAAAGGTGTCCTTGGTGAATTGGCAGGTATGCAAGGTAATGAAGTATATGTTCTTAAACTTACATCGTTGAAACCCTGGCACAACATTTGACGTAATGGCCATGTGCCCGCCATTATGCACTAGGCCTAATCGGTGACGTCACCCCTCTAAACAAGGCTTGGCAGCGAATGAGGCGGCTCAGGGTAACCGACAGTTCTCATGCCTAGATTTGTAATTAATCCTCCTGGAGGCCGTTACTGTAGCCCTCCTCAATATATCAGGGTATTTCCGCCCTCCCGGTTGGATTCTCCCGCCTGGAGATATGTGTATCTATGTAGTCATGAATTATTATATATTCTGGCTGGTTAGGCTTGGGAAACACAATCCTTCGTTGGAATTCTCTTTTCCATCTAAATAGTGGGAGAAAGGCGGCAGGAATTGTCTGAATAGAAGGAGAGTAAGTATGTATTACCTTGATACGTTGTGCGCTCACGTTCGTACCTGGTCTTCTAACCTCTCAGTTTCTAAAGAGCCTGACTAGCTGAGGTTCGTTTGGTGGGGTGGGGCGTTCTGTGGATGCGATTCCCTTTTGGCTCAGTCAGCTAGGACTCCAGATTACTCAAGTACCTGTAATTGTACACAACAGCCACCATCGGGAACGCAGATAACGGTCCTCCAGATCCCATGGATATGGGATATATGGTCTTACTCGCTTCTTACAAGATTGGCTAAATCCTTGTCTTCTAAAACATCTTGAGAAGCTGGAGCTCTGGTTGGCCGTTCCCTCTGCCTATACCTAGCACTTTTTAGAGACCGGTAGCAGAGAGAGTACCAGTATGTACTATGTGTTCAGGCCAATGACACTGCGTTGAACCCAAATATCGCCATGGGGACACTCGTGACATCAACTGAGCTACATGGAATCTTGCAAGGGGGGCTGTTACATTGACTTTGCAATGTCGTGCCTATGTTTACCCTACGCAAGGACACAAGGCTATACATATATGTACATCATGCTGCAGTGGTGCCTCTTGTGTGTGCATTCAAAAGCTACTATCAATTGAGGCCCGCCATGCTGTTTTGTCATTTTGTCCTGATGTTTGCATATGTGCCCTGGAGGCCGAGACTGAAACATCTTGGACTGTCGCACAGGGGCAGTGTTTGGTGCACTTGCCGACTCGAGGCATCACTTGCCATAAGTTTTCCAATAACAGATCCACAAGGACATGGATCAGGATGCAACGTTGGACATGGATCTAGAAGACATTTGGGCTTTTTTTTTTCCCACCGCAGCACCCCAGAAAGGTCTAGCGAGCATACGCGAACATGCCGACTGATGTCGCCGTTGGTTCCTTGCAGCAGAGTCGATGCTTCTTGTTGGTGCTTGTCTTGCTTTAGCTTAGAGTAGCTTGAGACCCACAGGAAAAATTCACCGCTGTGCAGCATGACTGACAGGAGAGCCTCAGGAACGGGAATCCCATGGGCTTTGTCCCTTGCGTTACGACTCTGAGGAAGCCGGGAAGGGATGCTCCCTGCGGGTCGTCAAGCATCTGCATCTGGGTTGTCACTACTGTATGCACCCTCGGGGGTGTGTTGGCCCGCGAGTTGAGGTATGTCGAGTACATACGAAGCAAGGTTGGTGTTGTTTTGCGGCCTTGAGGTGGCATGCTCTGCGTCTCAACCCCCTGTCGTGCTGCCCGCCATCCGCATCGTGAGTGGATTGAGTGAATTGAGTGGATTGCCTTTGAACGGCTGTCTTGCTGCAATTGGTCGAGCAGTAATCTCGAGACTGCCCTGTTGGCCGTCGTGGGCCGCCTGCCCGTATTTTTTGCTCGTGGAGGCGTTCTATTATCAAGTAATCTTCCTCAGCTTCTCCCACCCGTACCCCAGCTTCCCCCCAGCTCCCCCTGATCCTTCTCACTCTTTTATCTCCCTGTAATTAGGCACCAATTCGGCCCTTTTGCAGCTTCCCTCTCGCGTGTCTCTCCCTTACATTCTGAAACCATCAAAAAGACAGGAAAAAAAATAAATACTAAAAGGGACACAGCTTATTTGCAGCTATGCGATAGCAGGAGCGCATACCCGCAGCCCTCCGCCCTCCGCCCGCCCCTCCTCCCCCCCACACGATCATCCCTTGCCTCACATTGCACAAGCCGACTCAGCCATCCAGCCCTGTATCCTGGCCTGGCCTAATCTGAAATCCTCTAACTCTGCATGTTCACCCTGACTAGAGCACTCTACTCTGCCGTCCTTTTCGACTTGCAGCTAAACATCCTTTCACTTGCAATATTTCAGATTCGTACCAGCTGGTGGAGGCTTCACTCCTTTATTCCTTCGCTCACTCATTCGTTCGTGCTCCAGGCTGTGTAGAGAGGAGGAGAGCTCTTCCAGTACAGTACAGCTACTTTCACGGTCGTACCTGCTCAAAAGCCCCTTGGCTATTTCGTCCGTTTGTGCTTGATCCTGCGTCACGCTCTGCATTTAATTATACGAATCCGGCCTGGCTTACGGTTTATTGTCCATTGTGACCTGGGATGGCTCCGGCCTACATCATCCCAATGTCTCCAACACTGTCATATACTTATAGCAACGGCTCCGCTCATCCACCGACGATCAGCGGCCCGAACCCCACGGCGAGGATGCCTCCGCGGCGGTCAATGAAACCTTCAATGCTTCCAGATATTGCAGAAACATCGCCCATCCAACCTCCCGTGGAACGGCCAGTCATAAACGTCAGGCCCCAGTCTCTACAAAGTCTTCTTTCTGTGGGCACAATTGAAGTGGATGGGTTTGGGTTTTTGGAGGAGGAGGATGAGGGGGGGGATGATACATGGGATATGGAGAGCTTGTCTCCGAGTATGTACGAGTCGAGTATATATGATGGGCATGAAGGACATGGAAATGAGGATGGGAGGTTAACTCCGTCAACACTCAGTAGGCGCGCGGAAAAGGTCTTGGAGAATGCAAAAAAGAAGTTGGATTTGTGTGGACAAAATCTCACAAGGGCGAGACATTCCCTGATTGTTTCCCCGCCAGGGTCGTCATTGTCAAGGTACTCGGATCCGGATTCAGATCGTACCTCGACTCCGCGAACAATGACCCCGACGAATAATCGTGCTGCGACTCCTACCAAGAATCGCACTGGGACCCCCACCAATGCCTTTCGTACCATCACCCCGACGAATGCCCTGGCACCGCTGTCAGTTGGCCAGCTCAAATTGAGTAATAATGCTGCTCATGTGAGGGCGGTCAGTGAGAGTGCGGTACCGACGGTTTACAATCTTCAACGGCTCAATTCCATTGGTCGGAATAGTGAGGACGGGAAGGAGGAGCCGGAGAGAAGAAGATCGCAGTCGGCCCAGCAGATGAGGAGTCTAAGAGATCAAATGAAGGATTTGCGAGGGAAGATAAGCTCTCTCCAACACCAGTCGAGGTCAGATTCATTGAGGAAAGGTAGCTCCAATGGTTCGAGGGCTTCATCAGTGATGTATGGGTCGAATAGGAATACGCCTACGCCAACGGGCTCTAGGGGCACACCTACTTGGGAAATTGAGGAGTACAATGGGGCATATACGGAGAGTGTTGTTAGTAGCAGATCGACAACACCGAGGCCTGGAGGCGCGATTAGGGAGTCTAGACATGAGGATAGGGAGGATGCATTTAGCTACGATTCGTTATTCATTGGAAATGGGATTTATGCGCCGAGGACATTGCTCAAACAAGCTAAGATAAGAAGGAGATCTGATTCGAGGGGAAGCTTCCGAAGCACACATAGCGAGGCGATCTCAGACACGACCCAAATTGGACATAACAGGGATTCACCGACTCTAGGGCATCATGATCGTGGGCCATCGCCAGTGGTGCTAAGGAGATTGGATAGTTTTGCTTCGGTGTCGTCATATGCCACGGCGGATGATGGTGGGTATATACCCTCACCTACGGGATCTATGAATTCGTCTTCGTCGGGGTCCTTACGCCGTCGGTCACGAGCACCTTCTTCGGCATCGACCGCGAGGCATTCCCCGAAGGTTGGCTTCTCGCCTGATGCTGATCGAGTCAGGGATGATGGGTACCATAGCGCCCCCCATACACCCCGGGGAAGTAGTGAAGCGCCAAAAGATACCACCACGACAGCCGCCTCCTCCAGAGCAACTATCCCCGCTTCGTCAACACCCCCCCCCACGGGGGGGCCAGGAGGATCGTTTCTCCTTCCACCAACACCAGGAAATTTGAGTCGCCGCGGATCGAGGATAATGTCTGGATCAGCTGGGGTTGAGGTCTCAGGACATATTGTGACTGCGGGAGCAGGGGATGCGGATATTAGTTTGCAGTTGGCGCTAGAGGATAGGTTGTTGATTGAGAGGTTGATTGAAGAATTGGGGAAGACGTGCTGTGCGATGGAGGTGGCGAAAGAGAAGGAGGATGTGGTTGCGTTGAGGAGGAGGTTGGAGATGGCGTTGCAGGTGTTGGAGGGGTGAGCAGAGCGTTGGTGGGCCGCAGATATGGGATAGGATAGGATGGATGTGGTGTTATGGGGGATAATTCTTATTTTTATTTTTATTTTTCCTTTTTGTTGCTTTCATGATTTATGATTTGATTAAGGGCTACTTTATTTCTCTTTTAAGGCATGTTCCTGCTGTGGTATTATTATTAATTTTTCTTCCTTTTTATGTGTTGATGTTGCAACCAGACCCAGAAGGCGCAATCAAGTTTTTTCTTTTTTCTTTTTTTTTCATTTTTCATTCTCATTTCTCTTATGGAAAAAAAATGGCGGGGAGGGTTTACGTATATCATTTAGTGCTCAAATTTTTTTTAATTCCGCGGAAAGGCAGGGTGGATATTTCTTTCTTTCTTTTTTTTTCTTTTTTTTTTTTTTTTTTTTTAAATTTTAATTTTTTTTTGAGTCAAGATACCAAGCACTTTTCCCTCTATGCCTCTTACTTTTTCTTACTTTTCTTTTCCGCTTACTTCAGCGTAATGGTCAATGGTATGGTGCAATGGTGAGATTGGACGGGACGGAATGGGATGTTTGCGGGGAGAGGAGGGGGGGTTAGGGGGCGATGGGATGCAATATGGATATATATGTGTGATGGGAAGTTTTTCTTTTATTTTATGGTGAGAAGAGAGCAGAATGTGTAGTGGGTGCATGAGATAGCAGGGAATCATATGCATATTATGGAGATGGCATTTTTTTCCCTCTACTTTTTAATGAAGTTATGTAGAGACTGGGGGATGGTGAATACAGAAATAAATAACTTCTTGAGATAAAATAAAAAAGAGGATAGAATAAAATTCTTTTTTTTTTAAAAAAAAAATTCATATTACTCTGTGATTATTTGTGAATGTTGTGTATATGTGCAGTTCGGTGGGGTGGAATTGAGGGTAAGTAAAAAAATACTTGTAACTAAAGCGTATGAAGTCAAGTCTACTAGCTATCTCCCCAAAACACATCGTAGTCAACTTGGAGAAAAAAAAGAAAAAAAAAAGGAAAAGAAAAAAAGAACGAGTGGGTATTCTAGGAAGATATACATACATATATTGCGCCGAAGAGGAAGAAAAAAAAAAATTCTAAATTACCAAGAAAGAGATCATCAAAAAACACGCACAAATATTTCATTCCATGAATGACAGAAGCCAAGGGGGGGAAATTTGAATGGAAGCTATGTAAAAGCAGGACATAAAAATAAAAAAATAAAAAGACATACATACATACATACAATACATATATACATAGAGTTTAGTCGCTAGGTCATGACAAAAAAAAAAGGAATTAGAATTCAAAAAAACCCAGGACAACACATGGCCGCACAACACCCATATAACAAATAGCGAATGAAGAAAAGGGCCCAAGCTTGATTAAAGACGATGCAAGAGCATAAGGAGAGGTAGATGATGACGATGACGACGGTGATGATGAATGTGATAATAATGATCATGATGACAAGCCGTTACTCCCTACACCCTTCCTTCACCCACCTAGATTAAATAAACCTTGCCCCCTCCCCCTTTCCCCGGCCCTTAACCCATATTACTCCATGAGCAGCCACTATGCTACTCCTTTCTTGAAATTACATACCGCGACTGCATGTCCTCAGCCAGTTCAACATTAATCTTGAGGTTCTTGGGTATCATTTCATGTTTAAGTTCCCAGTTCATTAATCGACATAGTTCAAAGACCACATCGTCGCATGAGCCAAGGAGCTCCACATCAAATTCGACATGAGTGACGGGCTAATGCTCAGGTTAGCCTACAAGTATGGTAAAGGAGGCTCTAAAAAAACTAACTGTCTTGGAGATATATATTTGGGGAACATTCGGGGGCAGGAACCCAATTATTTCAGAAACTGGGGCCACCTTAAGGCTCGTTCCGATACATATCAATAAATCGCACTTTTCGCGGTCGTGATCGATTAATCTATCGTGGAATGACGCAGGGAGATGCTCTCCAAAGAACGTAATATCGGGCTTAGAAGTTGTCAATAGTCAGTCCACCATAACCACTGCCTAGGGCTTGTCGAACCTTCATAACCCCCGCTTCTTGAAACATAATTTCATCTTCATCAGCCGACGAATCCTCACTATACCTCTGCTTTCGACCCCCGCCGCCAATCGAGCCCGTAGACTCTCTTCCACTTTTCTGCCCTCCACCCCTCTTCCTCTTTCGACCCACCTTTGCCGCCTCTGTTGCCTTCCTCAGGCACATGTCGCATTTCGCTACCCTTCCCGCGTGAAGATCCGGGAAGATAGTTTCCCCGGGGACCTTGTGCTTGCACTTGACACATGAAGCGGTCGCAAATGATCCATGACATTGAATTAGCTTTTCTGGTTTTATGCCTGCGCGGGTCTCGAGATTGTCAATGTTCTGGGTGTATTGTGTCAGAAGTTTGTTTTTCGACTGAAGGAGCTCGATGAATGCGTGTGTAGGTGAGAACTTGTCGGTCGATGGAAGGATGTCTTTGGCAATAGAGTAGAATATCCTATGCAGCCAATTAGCTCTCAGCACCAATTGTTTGTTCAAGTGCCACGAACGTGGGGTCTTCCTGGAAGACATCAATGTCAAAAACCTCCTGGGGGTCGCTCAAGCCTAGTCCAGCTAGTCGAGCATAGAGCCCATTGTCTTTTGACCGAAAGTCTGGAATTCCAAGGCTCGTCGATATCTAATCCTCATGTCAGCGTCGGGATCCTCCTGCTAGCATGGTAGGATATCCACGTACTCCCGCTCCCGTAAGCACAATGATGTTTTTCGAGTTCTTCAATAACCTGACCACATCTTGTAAAGTATTGATTTCGGGAATTTTTCTGCGCTTGGTCAATTCCCTCGCCATGGCAGCTTGTAACAGAGGTAGGAATGTATCATCTCGTGCTTCATCGAGAAACGGGGGCTATTAAGGCGCAATGGAAACTTCATAAGCTATCTGTTCATCAAGTGAAACAATGAACTCGCGTTCTCTCTAAAGAAACGCAACTAAAAAAGGTTCTATTACCGGTCTTATCCCAAACGCTGTTATGAGTTTCTTTGCAGTAATTGTTTTCGAAAAGACTGTTTCTCGGAGGAAATCAGCTACTCCAACCACCCGAAGGCGTCTCCGAAACTGTTGTGCTTCTTCTAATGTACATGCATCCTCGTCTGTGGATCAATCTTTCATAAGCTTCTGCCACAGGTTTGAATATCCTAGTTTGACTTACGAGCTTCAAATTGGGTAGTGTTTCCAAGACTGTGGAGAGTATCCTCAATGAATGATTCAGATTCCCACGCGTCCGAGTCTGAGTCCGAGTCAGCCTCCTCCTCCCCGTCATCCTCAGCGCCTTCGTCGTCGCCAGTGTCGAGCTCTTTGCTGTCACCCGCAGCGCCACTTGGGACACTGACCCGTATGAAACCGTTCAATGATCCTTCACTGTCAGAGTCCGAATCATTGTCGGAGTCAAGAATGGCCGCTCCCTTCAAAACCGATTGCGAAGGAACGCTCGCCATGATGTGTTGATCCCTAGTCGAGGCGAACGCAGGGACGAGATATCGAGGTGGAGGGGAGGCAGGAGATCCGAGACAGACTAGGTAATCCCTGAGTAATATGACGTATGACGCATCACGATAACTGGCATAGTATCAGTAGATTTATCAGTAAATTTATTCAGCCGATACTCTGCAGCTTGGATTGCCAACGCTTCATGATCATTCTATATTCATGATCATTCTATATATTCCCTATTTTTCTTATGCCACTCGCCAATTGACATAATCCTCAACAGTCCTTCTTGTCTCCCTCCGGCCAGCAGACCCATGCTGCTTTACTATTACTTTAACGCAAACCCAGAAATAAACCCCAATCGGCAGATAGTTAGCTGCTGAGACAGATGCAAGGACGGGAAGCTACGAACCTTGGTTCCTGGATCCTTCAGTTCGGGAGAATCAACTACGGACGCAAACGGATGACACAGCTCAGGCCTTCGTGCATGGTTAGCAGGTCCAGGCTTTTCTCTGCAGGCGGGGTAGTTAGTATGTCGGATATCAGTTCTCACTCTGGAGCTTGTAGATTATTTTGGTTAACCATTCGTTCTCAAATGCATACAGAAGAAAGTACTCTATATACCCAGAGCATTGCTGCAATTCTCATGGCTATCAGTTTATACTATGAACTTTCTCAGTTCTGCAAGGGGAGCCTTACAGCCACACTTCGAATAAAAATGACAGAGAATACTATCTTTTTATTTTTGGTATGGCTATTTAGGAGTGCTTTGTACACACTTTTCTCTAGTCAGACTTTTACTCTTTCGAATACCTTGCTGGATGGGAAATGGGGTCTCATGCGCATTGGTACCGTATAGCATCTTTCACTTGGTGAGCTCGGGAGGTGCTATACTGTGCTCCGAGGCTGACACTGCCGCCACACAACCCACTTTGCAGTAGATTGAATAGGCGCAGAGTTAATATCGACTGGGAAGCGGAACGGTACTACAGTGACAGGAACCAGTTTACTGTGAGGCTTAGCACTTAGCAGATTGTCTGAAATTATGAGAGAAATCTAGAACTGACTCTCGAGTAACTAAAGAGATGGGGCGGATCAACAGTATTAGTTCTGCGTCACTATGTTGATCTCTAGACCACCAGCTAAGTAATGATTCCTGACAATTACTAGTACATTTGTTGACTATCATACAAAGGTGCAAAAAGTATAGCAAAGATGCCTGTCTGCAAAACATATCCTGTTCACAAGTATGACAAGCATATGCCGCCGATCTTCACAAACTCCCCCCTCAATCTCATATGGCATTCCTTATTTCCTAGGGCCGGAGGGAGCCAAACCAGGGACACCGGCATCTAAGAGATGTAGGATTAGTATCACTCCAGAACTTATGACCTTAAGGTGCAACTCACATCTTTCTTCTCTCTCTGTCTTGAAGAACAGCTGTAGGAAGTACTCCTTCGTATCCGGATCATAATGTGTCCAGAATTTCCCTGGACTTTTATCAACCTCCTTCGCCTGCAACTTGAAGGCACACGTCTCATACGGCTCTGCAGCAACTAACAGATACTGAAACGCTCGATCAGGGGGCTGTTCCACTCTCTGTTCAAACGCACTCATAAATCTATACCTCGGATGTATCTCTGTCCCAATTTCCGGATACTGCAACTGGAAAAGCAGACCCAATTGACGTGTAACGGGGTCTCGCAGTTTGGTGATCTTGTATCCCGGGCGACCAATCTTGATGAGGTTCTTGCGTACAGCCACTTGCTGGCCTATCATACCCACTGGAAGACCAGTGACAGCGTCAAGGTTCTTGCCTTCTTTGGCTTCACGGGCGGCACGGCGAGCAAGATTCGTCTGATGTTTCCGGCCTTGGGTATGGGCGAGGTACGAACCATCGTTTTGGTGAACAGTAAGACAGAGGCGACATTCGAAGGAACCAACGTGATTTTTGAAACTATTAGGTTTATCAACATTAGTAACTTGAGTATATATGAGAGAGAAGGTTCTTACAAGTAAGGGTCCTTCTCTAAATCTATCGTCTCCAGTGCCAGCTTCCTCAGTCGTTCTCTTCGGTCGGCATTTGTGATCGAGTGACTGGCAACACCTCCACCACCAAATTTGTTTCCCTGCACATAATGGTTTAATTATCTTCAATAGACGAACTGTAAATAGTGCGATATAGTACTGGCTACTTACCACTCTGTTTTGGAAATCCATGGCTGTTTTTTTGGACTGAGAGTATTGTATCTGTATGGGTAGCTGACCGCGGTGAAGCTTTAGCTCTTGCGCCAAGAGTTGAGTCCACTACACGTGAATGTTGCACTTGCTCTCGTAATAGTTGCATCAACTCTCAAAAAAAATCTTAAATTTTCCTATCGTGACTAATCTTGACCGGAATCTATTTACCAAAGTAATATACTAGATTTTGAGAACGTAGGAAAGAATTCCAAACCCTGTCCCGTCCTCGGGTATTAGAAAAATATACACCAAAGCAGCTGCTTATTCAAAATTTCCAATATCATTTGCAATGTCCCTCAAAACCGGCCTTTTGGCAAACAAAACTCTCCCTTTCATTGTGCCAGTTCTGGTAGTCTTTTGCGCCTTAGACTTACGTCCAGGGTTGTTCTCATCGCCCTCCACCCTAGCGCGCTTCGTCGGACTCAGTAATTCTTGGCTTGAGATTACCGAGTGTGATTGATGTGCATTTTCTGGAAAATCGTAGACCCACTGACTCTCATACATGAGGTCGACGAACTTCTTAAGTAGTTCATTTCTCAATAATGTCGACTTTGATCCAAGAATGATAAGCTTTGATCGTGCTCGCGTGAACGCAACATTTATCCTTCTCCAGTCCTTAAGAAGATCCCCAATATTCCCTTCCGCATTTGAGCGTACTAGAGAGATTATGATGCATTCTTTATCTCGTCCTTGAAACTTATCTGCTGTATGCATTTCAACTCCCGGCCGACCCCGGAGGAGATACTGAATTGCTTTCACTTGTGAGCGGTACACCGAAATAATCCCTATAGATGTTGGGGAAACCCCGGACTCAATCAGGCTCTCGGCGAGCTACATGGCACTAATCAGCTTGACTCCTGTGGTCACAATATTGCAAGGCTCATACCTGAAATGTAAGCTGTGCCTCAACTGGATTGTCGATTCGGTCGCTCTTCTTCACTTCCGTAGCTGGAACATTATCCGTGTTCACGAATGACACTTTGACTCTGAGCAAAACAGTCAGTAGCTGTTGGGCAAAGGAGGGTCTCAAGGCTTAATACTTCTCATCAAGTAAATGTCTGATCCAACAATTTTCACCGCTGCATGCATCCCCAGCCAGCCCAAGGCCTGTCTTCTTATGAAGCTTCTTAAGTCCATCAGGATTTGGGAGTTGAAGGGTTCTCACTGCAACTGCTTCGTTGCCACACTTTAATCTCCCATCGTATATCAGTCTGTTCGAAAGCGACATAATCTCCTCACACATACGATACTGGTGCTCAAGGCTGACCACAGCTTGCGGGTGAGCATCCGAAAGTAGTTTGAAGAGACTGATATCAAGACCACCATTCTTAGCAGCTAGATTTTTGACCAAAGGAGGCAATTGATAGTGATCTCCAACCAAAATGAACTTCTTAGCCATCCGTATTGGTCCGAGGCATACTGGAAGGGTGATTTGTGATGCTTCGTCCACGATGCAGTAGTCAAAAATCCTTTCATTAAATATATGATGATTAATTCCAAGGCACGTAGTTGCAACCACTTTGGGAAGCATGAGGGCTTCATTAATTTCCTTAAAAGAGTTTCGAGGAGTTTCAGAGAGGAGTGCGAATTCCTTGACCTCTGGATGAATCTTCATAATGTTCCCGAGCCGCAACGTAGAAATCCTGTCATCCTTGATTTTCAAGAGGATATTGTCCACAGCAGTATGAGTGTAAGACGTCAACAGCACGCTTTTCCCTTGTGACACTAAAGTACGTATGATGTGGCCGATGGTGGTCGTCTTCCCCGTTCCAGGCATCCCCAAGATCAGTGCATAATCATTAGCGGACATAATCTTCTCAATTGCTGCTAACTGGTCACAATTCAATTCTGCCTTGATTTCGTTTATTGGGTATGCTGTAGGATCGACTCTGAAGACAGGCGGGCTTCGATCAATGATGAGTTCTCGAGTACGACCATTGATTCTATTTGAAAGGAGTTCAATGAGGTTATTCCGCACAAGAGCCATGCCCGTGGTCAGTTCATCCTTGTCTAAGCGTAGGAGAATCTGTGAGTCTCGAGTATCAGTAGGCTTGTCAAGTTGCCCCACTGTCATGATTCCAGCAAATGCTTGGTTGTAATCGGGATTGAAGCCTTCCTCGCGGATCCGAGCATTGTGGAGTCTTCGATCAACAGAGACTGTAATGGTAGTTTGGCGAATGGTGATAACAAAGCCTATTGCGAGGGCGAAGTGCCCTTGCTCATCAGAGATAACAATAGGGTCCCCTACTCCAATTTGCGAATCGAGGAATGATATAGATGGTACGTTATTGGATTTCCTAAGCTGGTAGGTATATCGATTGACCCTGGAGCCCTCCTCGGCAATGACTATTGACTCCGGGATTATAACAAGATTGCCAAAACATCTACCCCTTCCTTCGCGCTGGGTACTTGTCATTGACCAAAGCTCTTTGCGGAAACGGGTCATATCACTTTCTTCTTTGGAGAGAAGTTGATCCCAGTGCTTGAAAAACTGTTTGTGCGAATTACAAATGTGAGAAGTGAGCTCCTCAAATTGTTTTTCCGCTCCACTTGACTCTGCAGTTCCATCTTCAAGGGCCTGTTTCTGGTCAGAAAGGGTTAACGATACGAAATACGTAAGCCTGCCCTACCTTATGATAAATAAAACATGTTGTTCTGGCAAAACATGAGTTACAAGTATGCTTTTTCAACATCTCCGGGAGTACATCTCGATTCTTAGCATGCCATGCAAGTTCATTCCTCGCAATAATCATGCCTCGAAGTTCACCGCTGATGGAAGGCACCCTGATGATTTTAGATGTCTCCATATAATACAACAGGCCACAAAAAATATCAATGTCTGCCATCTATTAGTATTTTTGAGCCTTCACCTTGCCTGAGTGGGCTTACCATATCTATCCTTCAGGAGCAAAGTATATATCATAGTCTGAGCCCGGTGCAAAGGCGTGCTTGAATTTCTGCCAGTTTTCATCTCCAAGGGCACCGTGAGTGTCTTTTCTGATTTGTGGTCTCTTATAGTAGTCTGAACAGTAGCATCGATATTGCCTTTCAGGCCATACATTGGCGACCACACATGCTCTTCGATATCAAGCACTTTGTTGATACATAGATTAGGCCTTACCGGCCCTCGGTGATCAGTAACCGTGGCTTCTTTCTGCTCCACGGATTAGCAGTGAATACTGGAGCATAAAGGTCGCTGACCTTAGGTTTAACTGAGATAAACAAGTTTGCCCAATGTTGGATCAGCTCAATCTTCGACCTTAGATACTCCTTGGCCACTGGAACTTCCTCTTTGAGTATATACAACTGCTCGATATGCTGCAGTAGTAATACATCGATGGACTCTCGGAGGAACTTTTCTGTGAAATTATTTGCTGCCAGTGCTTTCTGAAATAATTCATGCAAGATACTCCCATAAACTAAAGGCTTACTGATATCCCCTGTTGCTTTGACCCTATCCTGTAAAACAGCGCGTCTTGTGCAGCCAAAGGAATCTGCTACCGTTGTGCTGGATACAAGAAAATCTGGGTTTACAATTAGCATTCCACTGGTGTTATCTATAACGTTGCCTTTGCCGATCACGTGAACTATGTCACCATCTTCGGCATTGACATAATACCAGTCCTCACGGAGGTATATAGTTCTCTCCGCATTTGATTTCTTGTCGCGAAGTTTAAGAACCTGACATGATGTTATTATAGTGCTTCATTACGGACTTAAAGGATCATACTTTCTGTGGACGACCGTTCCCGCGATATTCCCAAGCCCCTTCAGAGGATTCCAAAACAACAAATCTCCGCACTGTGCCCGAATTTATATCTGCCTTGAGACAGTTAGGACTACTCTCTCAGGCCGGAGCATTCATACCCACAACACAGTCCAAATCCTCATCATCCCAGTCTCCAAAGTCAATGTCTCCAAACTCCTCCACAACATCTGCCACACCTTGTGTAGCTAATTTGTTATCATTTGTCATTGCGGGCTTTTGCTGTTTTGGAGTGCAGGGAGGTACAGTTTTTGCACTTAGAGCTCCAGGCCGCTGTGATAGCAAGGCGTCCACATCGACGTCATCAAGAATGTTATTGTCATCTTCAAAATCAAAATCGTCAAAATCAGAGCCTTCCGGAGCAATTACACCATCATTCTGTACGAAATCATTGACCTGCTGTTTTTCAATCCTACTGTTACGTTGTGTAAGTTGTTGCTGTTTTTGCGTGAATGCCACTACCGCCTCCTCAACTTTATCCAGCATCTCTAGATCGATATCGCCGTCAAAACCATCATCGTATTCATCACCATCTGATTCCTCCTGATATGCGGCAATTTGCTCTGTGGGTGACGCAACACTTAGGTTCGTGCGGCGCGAGGTCGCTGTCCGGGTAGGGGAAGACAGCATGTCACATACCCCACTATTCAGAGAAAGAGGAGGAGAGGAAGATTTATCCTCAGGTCCTGTCGAGCTTTTGGCGAGTTTCTCATGTACCTTGTTGAGGAGCATGCTAACCCTACTCAACTTTAATTTCCCTTCGCTTCGCCGAGCGGGTACAATGGGCTGTAGTACCCGGTCGGTCCCCTCTTCGACTATCTTCGCGATTTCTTCCCCAACTTCAGGACTATAACTCTCAGTGGAGCCTGGTTTCCTCCTTTTGATACTCGTCGGAGGCCAGTCAGACCCGCAACTGTATGCACGCCGGAGCCCGAGAGGAGAGAGGTTCAAACTATCCCGCTTTTCTGCGCTGAAGAGACGTAGCGGGACGCCTGGTGGATTTCGCGGTCGAGGGCCACTATTTGTACTCGAGTATCGTTGCCAGACATCATTGTCAGGGTCTGCGTGGGGTGTCTTCGGATCTGGATGAATTTGTGGTGGCGCTATCTTTTTGGAAAGCGGTGTTCCCGCTATTGGAGAAGAACTTCTCGCACGTTTGATGCGCTTCTGTCGTTTCGAAGAGGGTGTTATCGCACTCGGGGTGCCTCGAGGCGAGACCTGCCATACTATTCGCTCTTCTGGGGAAACATCTGGGGCCATGTTGAACAAAGGCTGTTGACCATCTTCTCCAAATCCTACCAGATCCTTGAGAGCTAGCCTGGGTGCTGGAGTCTTGGGACAATCTTTACATGGCTTTTTTTCCGGAGAGGAAAATTGGTCATGTAGAAGTTCTAGAGCATCTGTGCGTTGATTTTCTGCATGGTCACTTTCCTCTTTGTCCTGACCTGGTTTCGACGGTTTCTGAAACGCAAATGCGCCTAATTGAGCCTTGGTCGTACTCGAGACTGGTTTTGGATGGACAGCTGTATGGACATTATTCTTTGTGCCCTGAAGAGCCTTCACAGCTTGTATCGATTTCTTCTTCTGCCGTTTAGCAACAGACTGCAAATGAAAGTTAGTCAAAAGGGTCAGAAGGTGAAAGAGAGCAGCCTTACCTTCGCCGAGTGGTCTTGCTCGAAGAAACCAATAGTCGGCTGTTTATACATCTATGATGGGGTAGTATGGGGAATACAAACAAGGGAAAACACAACGAGTGCACAGGTTTGGTTCAAGTAATACAAGAAGGAATGTCCTGAAATGCACGGTAGAGAAGTGGCATAATGAGGAGGGGCTGGAATAGTAAAATACCCTATGTAGGTACAATTGATAGCCACCAAAGGCTCCGTAACCACTGGACGCGACGCGCTTTTTCATAGCAACAGTCTCCCGTAAATGAAAATGCCAAGGCAAGCTCAGGTGATAATTCCCCACGTGGTTGCAGTTACAATTGGAGAGGGTATTTTACATGAAGACCCTAAGGTTCGCTGTCTACTCATTAGGCACAGTGCGTGTCGAAGCATCCCCGTCAATCGTTCAGAGCCCTAGGACTGAACGTGGGGTTCTTCGACCTGCGTTTGCTTTTACCAGCGACCAAAAGTTTTTCATATCTTAATTTATTGATTCTTAAGCTCGACTGTCCCAAGCTCCCTTCTCGGTTCGGTGTCTCCCCAAACTTTGCTGGTGACGATATCGATTCGTTCACTATGTCCTCAGACAAGAAGATCCCTTTCAGCTGGACGTTTGCTGCGGGTGCCATTGCTGGTATTAGCGAAGTATGATCTTGCTCAATACCTCCTTATCGCCAATTGTAAATACTGACACAACTCTCCCTTAGATTTGCACGATGTCAGGAGTTATCTTTCCCTTAAAACTACGAATCGTGGGATATTAACTGTGAATCATTCAGGTATCCTTTAGATGTCGTCAAGACCCGAGTGTACGTTGTCATCACGCGGCTAGGGCCAGATTTGAAACTAATTTAGGCACCAAAAGGCAATTGCAAGTTGGAACAGCAGCTACAGGGGGAGGTGACCACTATAATGGGATGGTTGACTGTATCAGGAAGATTGTGAAGAATGAAGGGTATGCGCCTGCAAGTGACTCAAGCTTGAGCAAATCTGACATCCAATGCAGGTTTGGCAGGTTATACCGTGGAATATCGGCGCCAATTCTTATGGAAGCTCCCAAGAGGTGATGTTATAAACCCCTTTGGCGCACAGCTGGACCCACAAGTGCAATACTGATGATGTATTCTTAACAGGGCAATTAAGTTTGCTTCAAATGACAACTGGGGAAAGTTCTATAAGACAGTCTTTGGAATGCCAACCATGACCCAGTCCTTGTCCGTCCTTACTGGCGCCACCGCTGGTGCCACGGAATCTTTTGTTGTTGTACCTTTCGAGTTAGTGAAGATCCGTCTGCAGGACAAGGCTTCAGCTGGGAAGTACAACGGGCCCATTGATGTTGTCAAGAAGATTGTGGCCGCTGAGGGACCATTGGCCATGTATAATGGGTTGGAATCCACAATGTGGAGGCACGTGCTTTGGAATGCTGGATACTTTGGTGTTATCCATCAAGTCCGATCAATGCTGCCAAAACGAGAGTCTAAGCAGGGTCAGATGTTGAACGATTTAATCGCAGGCTCGATTGGTGGTACTTTTGGTACCATGCTTAACACACCGTAAGGATACCTTCAATTGCCGAGATCTTTACCTTTTCAACTAACGCCCTAATAGTTCCGATGTCGTCAAATCGCGTATCCAAAACACTACCCGAGTGGCAGGGGTAACACCGAAGTATAACTGGACTTGGCCATCCATTGCTCTCGTAGCCAAGGAGGAAGGAGTTGGAGCCCTGTACAAGGGTTTCGTACCCAAGGTCCTCAGGTTGGGACCCGGAGGAGGTATCCTCCTTGTTGTGGTGAGTTCTCCAAACCTAAGTCACCAGTCAGTCGAGTTCCCCAACTGATCATAGTAATCCCACATAGTTCACAACCGTTATCGAGTTCTTCGAAAAGATTCAAAGAAAATAACGGTGCATGGTACTGGCGTCTATATACATAATGAAGGGTAGATTCTGTTACACCAAATATACCCAGAATGAAGCAATCGTTGCTTCTTTTGCTTTTGGAGAATTTTTTTATCTCCCAGAAATCCCAAATCGGACCACTACCGAACCACCACCAATATACTGCCCAATTTCCCTCAATCTGCCCAGAATATATCGACTTATCTGTTGATTTGATGTCCTCAATTGTAAGAATATTGCAGACAAAGTGTTATGAGAGCTGAATCGAGATATGTGAGTGTACTAAGGCTCGTCCTGCCTTGGCTTGACATTCCTGGTATCTGGTTCGAGGACATGGTGATTGACAGCCTCGGTCACCAATTTTCTTAGTTCTGTCTGACCTTCTTCTGAGTTGAAACTACCCCGACTAGCCAGCTCTTCAATCCTTTGCCTGAACTCTTCGTCAACTGGAGGTAAATCCACCCCTCCCTCCTCCGCGGTCGACATGCGGACTGAGACATCTGGGCCAAAGGACACTGGGTGGCTACTGGTCGCCGCATTGTTGATAGAGCTCTCGAAAGGTTGCTGATCGTCATTTTGAACACCCCGGAGATATGCTGCCACCAATGGAAACTCTCCATCTTCTTCCATGACCTCGGCTGCCTGGGCATGGACAGTCAGATATTTGATGGGCAGAAGGAACAGGAGGGAGGGAGTCCATCGATCGATGGAAGCGAATTACTTGCCGTCAAGCCTAACTCATTCCGGTGATTAGGATCTGCGTGTAACTCCTCCACTAAGGTTCTGGCTACCTCGACAGTCTCTGCAACAAATAGAGGCGTATCGCCATCATGGTCTTGTATGTTTGCATCTCCCCCATGTTCCAACACCAGCTTCTTGAGCAGCGCAATGTGGTTGTAGGAGGTTGTCGCATGAAGGACGGTATACCCATTTCCGTCAAGAGAATTGACGGCCGAGGGATCTCTCGAGAGGAAATCAAGGACCGCTGATTCGTCGCCGTCCGCAGCTGCTATCCAAATGTTATCCCGTACCATGTCTGTCTGTTGTGGGGTAATGATGTGTTTGTTGCAACACAAGGGGGGAGAGGGGTTCAATTAGCACCAGCGGCGAGACACCTCATGTCAGCAGACAAACTTCACTTGGCAACTTAGTTTATATAAGCTAAGGCATCCCTTCTAGTTGATCTTCAGAGTCAGCATCAACGTAGAGTACTATTATTGGTGGGGATACGACCGAGCGGGAAGCGACCGAGATGAACCCCTGCATACTTGGCACTTCTCAACGGGCCTCACGATGAATTCAATGCAAACATATACAGCGTAAACTCATAGTATAGGTATATCGAACTTGCTCTATCTCATGCGCATATTAACTAAGCCTGCAAAAAAACAAATGCACTAGTACCTGTGAATCCGATGGAAAAAACACCAAATACTCCCCCCCTTTGCATATACCACCTGCCACCACCATACACAGCCCATTACCTATGCAGATAGATACCCAAAGATCACTCAAGGCCCTATGTTCCTATTAGTATACAAGCGAGCACACGTCTTCTAGCTTCCAACCAGCAGTAGGTATCTACATACCTCAAAAAACTCCTGAATCTGTAGAACTCGCTGCTGCTCCTCAATCTTGACCTCATCTAGCTCTTCAGAACCATCACCAGCCTCTATATTAATCTCAGTCACTACCTGCCCTCCCCCCCTACTCCTGCCACCACCGCCCCTCCTACTAGCACCCCTCCTACAGCACCCTCTCTATTAAAACCCCTTCTACTACCCCCCCCCCCCTACTAGCCCCTCCCCCACCCTTTACTGCCTTAGCCTTCACCGGCACTCGGGGCCGTTTGGGCTTAGGAAGTCCGCCAGCCAATGCAGCATCACATGCCGCCTGATATTCAGCCTCACAGATGGCCTTTACTTCATCCGATGCTTTTTTAGCAGCCACCTTCTCAGCCCGCCGGACAGCAGCTACTTGCTCATCTTCTTTTCGCTTCAATAATTTTGCAATACCTTGATCGACCTCCTTCTGTGTCAGCACCCTTCCCTTGCCTACATAAGCTCTGCTGGTAGCTGTTTTGACTGTTTTGCCACTCCGAAGCTACTTGAGTGTAGCTGATCTCTTCTCAATATCCCAGTACTTCGTAACTTTTTGTCGATGCATGCTTGAAATTTCTCTTTTAGCACTACCGTAGCTCCAGCTGTGAGTTCAGCATTAATTTCAGTAACCATTTGCTTCATTCTGCCAGGAGTATCGGCAACATAGCTTGAGGAAGTTGGCTTAAAAGGAGTTTGACTGAAACCATGAGCATAATCCAGATCGATTGGCCAGCAGCCAGACTTCTTCCAAACCGACAAAATAACTTCCATACTAAAAACCTCTTCTCTAGTCAAGGTTAATAGACCATGAAATATTGCTTTTGTTATTACTGCTGTTGGGTTCGCTGCAAACTAGGTTCGGAGGTGCCACTGATAGGCCTTCTGCACTAGACCAAAACACCCAATATCGAGGGGCTGTAGCACATGTGTGCTATGTGGAGGTAAGCAAATCATGTGGATACCATGATTGAGTGCAAATTGTACCACTCGGTAGTTGATATGTGATGAATGGCCATCCATAATACCGATAGAGTAAATCCTGTGATAATGGAAATCCGCAACCTGCCATCAACTTACAGAGCTCCACTATTGCACTCTCCTCTCCTGAACTAAACAGCTGCTGATCTTGATACGCTACCCTCCGATTGACTTATGTACCCTTAACCCTACGGCGCAGTGCTACTTGGTTAACCCCATATTTGGCTGCAATACGAGCTGCCTTCTGGTGAGGGTGCCTTCGGCAGTATTCAATTGCTGTCTGCAGTCTTGTCTCCGAATCTGCATCCATATTGTAAGCCGACGAGTATCTAGTATGTTGTAATAGATAGGCCTGAATTCAGTGATTCGGATAATATAGCTATTAGGTACTATAATTGCGCCGAAGTTGGTAATATTGGAGGAGAAGGAGGAGGGGTGGCCTTGGCAAACAGGGTTATTCATGTCGGTCGCTTCCCCCTGCTCGGTCGTATCCCCACCAATAATAGTACTTAATCTCTATTCAGGTGATTTTGTCTTGATTGCTCTTGGCTTGTGAAAGGTCGCTTGATGGATGCACACGTTTGTTACACTTGTTCTCTGTCCTCCCTCACCAGGTAAAACTGTCTGTAGGGATAAACTGGCTGGAGTACTTGCTAGGCAGTACTTAACCACAGTGCGCATGCAGGTGAGTCCTCAAACGCAAGAAATTCTGAGTGCATCCTTGAGTATCTTGCGATTGTGGGTCTGTCCTGAGACGTCCTATTTTCTTCTAGGGCCAGGGATGCCATAAAGATGGAGATAGTCCTTCCTAATCCCACTGGAATCCATTTGCGTGATGGGAGGTGTGTTATTTTCGGACAGCAACAAGAGTATTGGGATACGAGGATCCAGTTAGTCTGGCTGCGGACCCAACGTGGAATCAGGGTAGCTACAAACGACTACAGAAGTGTCAAAAATCCCAATCTCTCTCTTCTTTTACATGCGTGTTAGACAGACACATCCAAAGGGAGAGATTGAAAATACTCGTTACAATATGAAACTGCTGCGGAGCAAGCTTTTGAGATTACTTCCGATAGTCAGTGTTTGCGGAGCAGTAGGCCTTAGGATTTTGAACATAATTCTGGAGAAGATATAGTCACGGAACTTAGCAAAACAAATAGATGGAGGGATCCGAGGTGGAGAAGGTTGCGGTCAGGTTGTGTAAATGAAGTGTAAATGTATTCGCGATTTGGAGGTCAATAGATTTGCATTTTGAAAAACCACACTTGAGACTGCCACATTTTACACATGCCACCGCCATATATGCACCCTTAAGTATATTCCCTCTCACGACTACATAAACCGACCGCATCGACAGCAACATACTGACCATCGGATCATATCTCCCTCCCCCCTGCGTTGCTTCTCCCAGTCATCCGTCCTCCATCACTTTCTACCTTACCTTTCACGAGACAGCCACTTCAGCCTTACGTAGGTTTCTCGCGAATTCCTCCAGTTGTAACCAGCTGGAAACGTCAACTCCCACTAGCAAATAGTTAGGTCGGCCACCCTCTACTCAAGCAGCTCTCGCAACTTGCAACTCTGATTTCTCCCACACGTGCACAATTACTTAAAAACAAGAAACTACGGTTGAGATACATCCAATTTGAAGTTGTGGCTTCCGCGCCGAAGCTAAAGGCAGAAAGTTTTGAGATCAAGGACTGCTGTGGCTCAAACAACCCCCCGCCAGACCCCCACTATCACCGCCTTCTCATCTCAAAGTGTCATCATTTCTTCCTAAAGCAGATAAGTATCATAAAGATCCGGTGGTAAAAGAACAGCTGCACACCTCAAATTGTCGAGACTACTCAGATTACTTCCACAGGCGAACTATCCAGAAAATTACGATTTGGTATCCTCATTCGATTGTGTCTAGAGGGCTAAAAGGCTCTTCATTTGGACTGCTGCACTTCCTGCTATCGCTGCTATCGATGTCTGTGTAGATACGAAATTGGGAAACATATGGTATGTGTGCCGTGGACATGCCCCTGGTGAAAAGTGGCCAAAGAATCATCATGCTGATCTATCAAATATTAGTTTTGGGCATTGATATCGCCACTTCGACACACGGCGGAACCGCCTCGGCTTGCACAAGACTCTCCTTTCCGGATAGGCTTCTATAATGCCGGAAATGTGATAGCACGTCAACCTGTGCGCTACATCGTTGGCTCGGTTACCTGCGCGGTCATACTTTCTTATCCATTTTTCCTTCTCTATACAACTACATCACCTGGGCTACCTTCAGTACCTCACCACGTCTGGAGCTCGGCTCGACAGTTCTCTTCAGTTACAGCTACTCCAGATATAGCAATCAAACAAGCATGGGTCCAAGGCTCATACATGGGGGCACTGACGCCGGAGGTTGTCAAGGAGGCTTTAAAAGTTCAAGAAACATTATTAGGCTCAGGTGTATTCTATACGGAGGCACCTAATTCTGGGGAGTCGAATTCCAGTGTCAATGATTTACTTTCCCAGGGCCCCGTCCTAAATGCCTCTTCGATTCCATCACTGGGAGTATTCTTCCACTCACCTTTACTTTACTGGAACTGTTCTCTCTCAGCAATTCAACAGGACAACGATCTCCTGGAAACGGTCAACGCAAATGCCATGCGCGTATCGCCCTTAAATATGACTTTATACTGGAGCTCAGTATTTGCAGGGAAATTGTTTTCTCATCACCGGTTAGCTGCTGCAGATGCACTTGTTATCAGTCTATTCTATGACACAAATTCAAAAATGGGGAAATTATGGGATGAGCAAGCAATTGCACTGGCATCTGATTCAAATAGCCATGGGAAATATGACATATACCCACCCGATGGAAGAGTGAAAAGATATACTTTTTATGAGGTCTGTAAGAACTGTCATTTGGAAGCAAAGACATACTAAATTGTATAGTTTTTATTTCAACCCATGAGTAACATAGATTACCTAGTTCTTACTGCATGCTATGCTCTGACAACGTTCTATCTGTACATTCAACTTAATCGGGCAGGGACAGTAAGATCTCGGACTGGATTAATTATGGCAATCCTAACACAGGTAGCGCTTTCTACTATTTGACGGGCTCGGCATGCTCTTACTTACAGATATTCTAGCTTGCGGCTTCGGTTATGTCCAGCTTCACCATTTTGGCCTGCCTCAAGTACCCCGTCACACATATACCCCGTGAAGTTTTCCCTTTCGTGGTAATGGTCATTGGAGTGGAGAATATGTAAGTTGAACACTTACATTGAAGTACTGCAGTGCTAAACCCTAATTACAGGGTTCGTTTGATGAATGCAATAAAAGATACCCCACCTGAGCAATCTACTAATATTCGAATTGCAACTGCCGTAGGAGAGGTTGGCTTTCTCTCCTCAGTCGCTGTCGTTACTGATATCGTCATTTTGACTATCATCGGGCACGTGTCTGTTCCAGCAGTTACGGAGTTCTGCTGGTTTGCCGGAATTGCTCTCGCCGTGGATTTCGTTCTCCATTTCTCATACTTCCTTGCAGTTCTCAGTGTCGATGTTCAGCGACTTGAGCTTCAGGATTTCCTGGAAAAGGAAACCCTTTCCACCCCAGATTCCCGTAGGGCGGTATCCCCAAGAGGTAGTCTCAGAAGTTTTGTGAAAGAGACTCCTGTCAGTACGAGAATTGCAGGTTCGGCCATTGTAAGAACTCCTCCCTTGATCCGCTTTTGAACGAAGAATTCTCATTATCTAACTCACCTAGATGATATGTGCTCTTATTGCATTAAATATGCATTTTTTCGAGAACGAGACTCCATGGCAAACTGTTCAGGCCTTGAGGGAAAGCTTAAAAGCTTGGATACATTTTTCTGAGAGCTACGCCTTACCGACTAGCACGCCTCTCAACCAAGCACGTACACAAATATCCTGGCTAAAACTGCAAGACCAACTCACTGGTAAAGAGTTGATTCAAATTCTAAAACCAGGGGGGCATCGATTGATTGCAAAAGTTTATGACCCTCTATTCGTGGTTTTAAAGGGTTCAAACAGATTGAAAGCGAAGAAAAGCTTTTCGGATTTCATAAATTTTCTCGACCTTGACGCCTTGAGGGATCATCTAATGCCTTTTGTTCTCACAGTAGTAGTTGCAGCGGCTGGGGTCACATTGCTAATGAATTACTTACTATCAAAAGAATTACCAGATGACATGGATGGACTGGAAGCAGAGGAAGGGCCCCTGCTCACGACGCAGACACTGTATGGAGGACATTACCTGGATATTGTTATGGTAGCGGCATCCCCTAAAGGTTTCGTGGCTTCTGTGGGATTGGATCGCCGCATAGTTATTTGGAACCTGCGGGGAAAATGGGGCCCTACTAAGGATATAATAAGCCCTGCTTGCTCTGAACATTTGCTCTGGCCAGTTATGGGGCTTGCGTTGGATAACCTTGGACAATGGCTTGCTATTGTACCAAGAACAGGGAGGATATCACTTTGGCAGATAAATGAAAGCACATTCTATCGATCTTTCTCTTTGGAACTTCACGGACAAACCCCCAGTGCATTTTTCTTTGCGCCTCGACAAGAAGATCACGCTTGTGGACCGAGGCTGATTGTTGTTCGGCAAAATGGCTGGCTCTCGGAGATTTGTGTTTTAACAGGACAGATGTATCATCATAGGATCTGTGACGGCATCGTCGTATCATCCTCACATGGAGTCTCAACACACAAAATGTCTTTGAGAATCGTGACTGCCTGCCGACAGGGGAGACTCTTTGTCACCTCTAGACAAGGTGAATGGTGTACAGAGCAGCTCTGTGTCCAGACGCTGGCGGAATCGTGCACAAGGGGTGATATACTTCCAGAGCCTTGCACAATAATCCCTCTCCATGTGCTTGGGATGGTGGTGAGCTCAAGAGAATGTAACGTCGACTTGGTTGATCTCTTATCAGGTATGTAGAACAAGCTCGTGGGGTGGAATTCTCGCTTATAGTTTGGAAAAGGTAGCATAGTCAAGTCCTTCCAAATTGGCCAATTTAAAGCCAGTACGCTCCGCGCGTTCCATGCTAAGCGACGAACATGCCTTTACTGTGGATGCCCCTCTGTAGAATCATTCTCGATTGCATATACAGAGCGTGAATCCGGCATGTTCATAATGCATACATTCTTGCCTACAAAGGGGCGGTCCAAGTATATCTGCTTACGAGCGGAGAGGGATCGACGAGAGAAGAAATGTACAGGCTTTGAACAAATAGAAGAGACCATGCACTGGATGGAGAACGTGGAAGGATGGGAGCCAACATCTTTGAATCTCGTTGCTGGAATACTGAGGATTGACTCACATTACGATGCTGAAAGCTCCGATGATCATGCTTGCAGCTCAGGGACTGAAAAAAAACCAAGCCTCCGTCAGAGACGAAAAAAGAGCAAAAGTTTAGCTATGGGCGAGGAAGAAGATGAATGGGAAGCTTGGACGATGTCCTTTGACGGAGTAATTTCTCGATACTCTTTAGCCGATATACCAGGCAGAGGCAGCGACAAGGGACTCCTCGTGAGTCGTACCGGCCCTGTTACTCGGGTCGGTCAACGCTCAATCGCCGTCGGTTTTGGAAATGCCATTAAAGTTCTTCTGGTTGGGAATGAGCGCTATGATGATGAGGATGACTATGATGATATAGCAGCGGCGTCCCACAGAAGACGGTTTCACAGAAGATAACATCTTGGTGTTTAGTGAGGTTTGTAACTTATTCATCGTTTTGGGGGGCATAATTTCCTCATCTTTCTGTTCCCCTTCCATGTTATGAAGATATTTCCTCACGCATGAATAATGTGTATATCATGGTGTATATCTTTTGGTGCATTTAGCTTGATAGTATGTTTGTTCTAGGATTTCTATGGAGTTTTTCGGGAACATTTATGGGACTGTTTTCTCACATCTAATCATTTTATTTTTTGGGGGGCACCAAAAAATAGATCACGTAAATATAATTTGCATGAGCTCGATTATAGGTTTCGGAGAACTGTTTATAATTTCCACTTTTTATTTACAGCTTCCCTCACCACATCTTCATTTTGTCTCGCGAGGGCTTTTCTCCTGCCTCGATTATGCCTGGCCCTCATCCGCTTCACCCTTCTTCTCTCTTGTACTATTTTGGCACTCTCCTCCTTAGCTTTCATCTCAATATTCCAAAATTTATCAGCCAATTTCTTACTCTTTTCTTCTCTTCGCCGCATTGCATCAGTCAGGTACTTGATGGCTTTTGCTATTTCCCCCGCCCATGTGCCTGCCTGCTTCTCTTCGACAGGCACTGTGATATACTTGGCTATTTCTGCATCCCATAGATCCTCTCCACTTGCATATTCGAGATGGTCTTCTAGCAGCTCTTGCCTATCTTGCCTTTTCTGGCGAAGTTTTATTATATTTTTGATTGTCATGGCAACATGTTGCGGAGTAGATTCTCCACGTCGACGAAGGAGGGGAAGCCCGCTAGCAGACGAAAGTAGGGGAGTCAGAAAACGTTTCGGCTGCCATGTTCGAGGTCCCTTTCCAGCTTTCCGTGAAGAGGACCCTTCCAGGGCGAGGCGTTTTGCTTCCTTCTTGGCCCTCTTGAGTCTTGCTTTTTCTAATCGGGTGAGCTTGGTGGGTGGTGGTGGCCTTGGTTTAGGTGGGTTCGGCTTGTTAAACGCAGCAATTGCATCCAGATGTGCCTGAATGGCATCTACGCAAGAGCCGTCACCTGCAGCCGCCTTCCTCATGATATTTTCATGCTGTGAATTAGAGTTAGCTGATCCTAAGTGCATGGTAGGTAATCGGTAGATATACCTGATAAGCAGTAAGTAGTGTGTGTTGCACACTCTTCACAGCTTGAATCCTCTTGTTCTTCTGAAATTGTTTTGTGATATGCTTGGCTGCATCTCGCTGTAGTGTGGGGGTAGGGAGCTTTTGGCAATGCGTGAGGAATGCCTTATAGAGTGCACGACCTGATCAGATGGGCGTTATCAGTTGGGCGCCTGTCAGTTCAACAACGCATTCGACCGGAACTCACAGGCTAGCTTGTGCCGCGGATTGTTGAGAAGGGAGCTCATTCACCACAAGCTGTCGTCGTGAAATAGTGGTGAGGTTCGAACTTTGTAAAGGGGGGCCGCCTCGGGAGGTACACTGCGGCTCTGGATAGTTAAGTTAGCACATGGGCCAAGATTGCCGACCATAAGAACACACCCTTGATTCAAAGCGTGAACAGTGAACTCAACTCCCGATACCACCCCGTCTATAGCTACACAAAGCCGCTGCCTGACATTTCCGTAACCCAGGGCCCTGGATAATGACTGCTCAGGTCCTCAATGTTGAGCTCTCGAACTTGATTCAGGAATCCAAGCGGAAGAACTCCGATCTTAGACAAGTCAGTTAGCATGCCAAAAGTTCCCCCAAATGAGCTCCAATGGGGTCTGATAGTTTGCGCAAAGGCAGCAGAGAAATCTCTAAATGAACTGAAAGGTCTTGGTCCTCGGCCCGAGCACCAAATTGCCGCTGGTTAGCTCCATCGGTCCTATGTTTTATGTGTAGAAGCCAGACTGGTTAATTCGCAGTCAACCAGAACTATCTCAACGAGGCAACTTTCTCCAACCGTTTCTGATCGCTTGCGGAACAAAAAATGCGAAGTTTATATCAATCGCAGTCCTTTGCCTCCAGAGACTCGTAGTCGCAAAAGCTTTGGCGAGGGTAGCCCCTCCGACGCCCACGGAGACTGAAGCAAGATGCTGATGCTGGATTTTAGTCAAGACTGAAGGAAGTTCTAGATGCGTTGAAAGAAGCCGCGAATTTGGGTATGGCCAACGTTGATACTTTGCTGCACTCATAACATACTGATAAATATGGGTCAGGTGTCGACATTCAACTAAAGATTCTCCAAGCCTTACCACCATTACTTCAGAATTATGCGGATGATCTACAGGGAAGGCTGTTGGGGGAGGTTTTGCTCCTATGTTCAATACTCCAGAGCAGTAAAATGGGTGTCGTGAACAACACCGCTGCCGCAAGTAAGTGTGCCGTGGTCTTGTCTCAGGGTAAGAGCTGACAAAATTCGCAGCATTACAACAACTTGTAATCTCCATATTTGACAAGGTTGTTATAGAAGATGGTATAATTTCCCGTGTGAAAAATAGGGCTTCGAGTCTATGCTGATGTATGTAGATAAGGCATTGGAGATTCCGGCTACCGAGGAAGCACCATCTGGGAATGGAGCAGTACCTATCAGGGCAGCCGCTTTTGATGCTTATCGAGTATGCAACCTGAGACTCATGGGCTGATGTATTTTATCTAATTATCGACGTTCCATAGGTATTTCTGGACCTTTGCCTACTGACGGAAGGGCAAAAGTCACAGTTCCTCAAGTTCAACGCGCTCCCTCAAACTTTCGGGCTAGAGCTTATCGAGTCGGTATTAACGAATCACTCGGACATATTTCTCACACATCCTGAACAAGCGAACATTCTCCGGACACGGGTAGTCCCCTTAGTTATAAGGTCACTAGGGGAGCGTTTAAATTTCCCAACTACGGTACGCGTCACAAGGGTACTCTACATTTTACTCAGAAGGCATCTTTCTATTCTGGCACCAGATTGTGAGACAGCTTTATGTATTCTTACCCATATGCTAGACCCCGAGGCCGCTCCACAATGGAAACGCGCCCTGTGTATGGAAGTTTTCCGGGGAATATGCTCCGAGCCTGCCTTGGTACGGAAGATTTTCTCTGAATATGACGCTAAGGAAGGAGGAAAGCCTATCTTGAAAGAGTTGGTAGCCGCTATCACAAGGCTAGCGACGGAGAAACCTGCGGTAATTGGGCTGGGAGCTCAATCAACTGTGCCAGTAGGCCAAGCAGTGCCCAGGGATGCCTCGAGCGAGCAAGCAGCATTGGAAGCGGGTGGTGTAGCAGGTATCATTGGCGGGGCAGTGGGATTAGGGGAGATCACGGTTCCTGGCCTGAGCACACAATGGAGCCTTATCCGAGTCCCTTGCATTGACCAGCTTGATAAAACAGATCCGCCATCAACCCCAGAATCTTACATCTACTGTCTTACCCTTACATGTATCAACAGTTTTTCAGAAGGATTGGCGAAATTTATTTTGCCACTGACAATTCCAAGTGATGGTTCCAAAGGATCTCGGCGACGGGTGCACCGCGAGAGGTCGGGTTCACTGCCCAAGGGTAGTGGTGTAGGTGGAGGTGGTGAGGGCAGCGCTTCTGAGTCACCTGCTCGTACACCATCTCCCTCAAAAAGGGCATTACAGAGGCGAACTACACAACGGAGGACTTATATTCCCGGTAACCCATTGACACTAGAATCACATCCACTGTACGCAGATATACAAACCTCAGCCACTATCGTGGAAGCTTGCTGGCCAGCATTACTAGCTTCTTGCTCTACATTCTTATACGCAGCCTTGGACGCGGAGTTATATCATGCACTAGTCCGGTCATTCCAGAAGTTCGCTCACGTTGCGGGCCTGTTGCGGCTAGTGACTCCACGTGATGCATTTTTGACAACGTTAGGGAAGGCAGCAGTCCCCTCAAACGTGCTATCTGCAAATATTGTGGCATCGCCAAACCAAACAGAAGGCGCGAGTACCTTCAGTAACGCGAAGGGGTTGCTGAATGTAGAATCTCTGGTTGGTCCCAGCTCTAGTCCAGGGAATGACAGGCTTTCGGCGTCTTCGGATGCACAGCCCCCGACCCTCAACAGCCGAAATCTACTATGCCTTCGGGCACTAATCAACTTGGGAATTGCTTTAGGTCCTACTTTGGAGTCATCATGGGCCATTATTCTTGAGACTCTTCAGCAAGCAGATTACATCCTTAACAATTCATCTCGGAAGACAGGAAGACAAGGGTCGACGACTGCCGGTAAAGCGGATGCTCAGAAACAAAATGATAGCAATCTCATGGTAAATGTAGGGTCGGAGCTTGCGGCGGTCGAAGCATCTGTTGTAAAGATGTTCGAAAGCACGAGAGACTTCCCTAATGAAGCTCTTCTATCGGTCATAAATTCGCTGTGTAGATTAACTGAAATGGAGTCCGACCAGGCAAAAACTCCTATCAGCGGAAAATCACCCACTACTTTTCACAAGAGGACTCACAGCTCAGGCAGTGTCCGTCTAATTTCTAATATTGGCGAGAACGTATTTGCGATTGCGAAACTAGGAGAGCTTGCTCAGATAAATATGAGTCGGATCATTGGGCCCAATCCTGCTACGAATGGATGGACAATGATAGTGAATCAGCTAACGGCGGTAGTAAGTAGTCGAGAGTTGTGCAACACAATTCGCCTTAAAGCGGCGGAGATATTAAATGAAATCACTATTACTGCAGCTCGGGCAGTGTCAGAGGAGAACACAGAAAACGTTGCTGAGGTTCAAAGAAGGATTCTGACTGCATTGAAGGAAGTGTTGGAGTTCACTGACAAGAGCTACGATGGGAAGGTAGACTCGTCAACGAGGTCAGCGGAGTTAGAGATACATCGCGCTGGATTGGAGTCACTGAATGCTATATTAGAGCATTCCGGTCAGTCTCTGATAGCCGGGTGGGATATTGTCTTCGACATCATTACAAGTATATTCGACTCGAAGGGGAAATCTAATTCTGGGCTGGAGACCATATCAGAATGGGAGATTGCGGTGGTTGCCAAATCCCCCAGGCTGATTCGGTCCTCATTCAGCTCGCTGCAGCTGATCTGTTCTGATTTCCTTTCAACACTGCCAACTTCCTGCATTCTTGTTCTTATAGATGCTTTGTACGCTTTCTGTAGTCAACTGGACGACCTCAATATATCATTGACTGTAGGTCATAGCTCCCTCTTCGTATCTTTGTTGCCCGAGACTCTAAATGATATTATTTAGACCATTACTTTTTTCTGGAATGTTTCAGATTTCTTGCAAACGAGGGGTGGTTCAACAGGAGTGTTCGCATCTGAAGCGGGTAGTGAGGAAGAGTTAATGGCCCTTGTGAGGCGCACTGATATTTCTGACTTGAACGCGGCCCTCTGGATGGTCTTACTCCTTAGGCTCACATCTGTTAGCAAAGATAAGCGGTCTGAAGTACGCAATGGTAATGCCACAAAGGAAATGAATCTTCTCACAATCATTCTAGCTGACGACTTGCTTCAGGATCTATACAAACTCTTTTCCGTATATTTGATACCTACGGACACCGTCTCGACCCACGATTTTGGGGTTCATGCCTGAAAATCGTCGTGTTTAAGATGATGGATACTCGAGAAACGGATGATGCCGAACAATCTATAGCGGAGCGGAAACTTTGGGATGACACGATAAATCTAGTGTTGGGTGGAATTGGAACCTTATATTCCAATTACTTTGAGATTTTTTCGCAACAGACGAATTTTAGAAATACGTGGGCAGTCTTCATTCGCTATCTGGAAAGCCTCCTAGGACGGCATAGTTTTGAAGTCAATACTACCGTCTTCAAAGTCCTTGGGAGCGTATTGGAGAAGGTTGGTGGCCCAGAGAAACTAAATATAGAAAGCAAGGACGAGGTTTGGAGGATGTGGTCCTCACAAGGTGTCAATTTGGTAGATGGTCTGCCAGAAGGGACTCGGTCTGGTATACAAGACACCTTGACGGCTTTCGTTGAAGCGTTCAGGCCGCTCTATAAACTCTTAGAGCCTACTATTGATGCCCAAATCGTTCAGAAAACCCTTGATATCTTGCATGACTGCATATTATACCCAGACTCCCCGGCGTACTTTCAAGACACAGATATCCTTACCCCTTTACAAGCGGCTATCCTCAATTCAATACATATTATCCGGACAGACACTCCACAGGTGCCGACGCTCATGCTCAAGAAGCTATCCTATTTTAGCACGATCGCGTACTCGGCAAACAGGCTCCCTCCTCCGAAAAACCCGAAGCTAGTCAGGCCGTCGTATATTGCCCTGGCGGTCTTTTCGATGAAGCAAATGGAGCATGTCTCCCTTTCACACGTTGGGCAGCCAGGTATTTACAGCGATGGTGCTCTAACACAAGTGCTTAAATCTCTAAAGGTTCCTATATCTCTCAAATATGACTTCAGCCCTCCGAAAATAGGGAAGAGGCCTCTATATCTTTGGAGGAATGCTACGCACACTGCATTGGCTATTCTCCGTCAGGCGCTACCTGCCATGGAGCATCTCGCAATTGACAATTTCCATCAGGGAGAAATATGGGAACAGGTGGCGGATCTAGTTTCCAGTGTGGTCCACGTCAAATCTCAGAGTCTGGGTGATCCTGCTACAAGCGATGAAGACGAGAGTTTTGATATTGATGCATTTGAGAAGTTCCGTGGTCTTACCATACCTTCATTGGGGAAGTCTGTAGTTCCAGAGGAGGCCGTGGTAAACTTCGTGGTGAACGTATATTGCGCATCATTGCTGTATAAAGTGCATTCAGATCCTTGGGAGGATGCGGATAAAGTGGGATTGGAGTTGGTTAGAGCAGGGGGAACAAGTGGACTGGAGTTACAGAGGAGGAGAAGAATGAGCTATGTTTGTATTGATGAGCTCATGAGTCTGTTTGCAGTGAATGAAGGAGGTGAGTTGGGCAAGATCGTATTTCCTTGTATAGTAGAGCGTACGTGTTGCTGACGGTTTAAGACCATGCTGAGGTAGTTCGCCTAGCGAACGTCGCATCTCGATATCTAGTTCTTCGAGTGGCTCTAATCCTTAGCATATTCATATCCGTGAGTTCTCTCTCCAACTCTGTAGCCAGTCTTTATATCTTACCTCTTCTGCGCATTTCAGGACCAACCATTACGAGGCCGCATGCCCCAACCTATCGTTCAACGCAAGGAACTCTTATATATTCTTCAGCGCCTCGTCGACTTGAACTCGAGCTCTATCACCGTATCTTTGGACTGTAGGCCTTGCCTCCTCCGCCAGCCCTCCTTAATTACAGGGGAAACTAATAATTCGAAATTAGCACCCAACCCCTTGCCTATCAGGACGAATAAGCCTCATCTTTTTAGGCTTTTCCCGTTACTTTCACAAGCAATTGCGGTTGCGCAGGGGGATCAGGAGTTGTTAGAGTGGCTGTCAAAGGCGGTTGCGGAGTTAAGCAAGGCGTTAGAAGCTTGTTGAGAAGGAGTAAATGGCATGTGTGGGGAGTTGGTAGCAAGTGAGGGTAGTAGCTGATTGTTTTGATGGATGATTTCCTAAATCGCAAGATTGCTGTAAATAATACTACGTTGACAATTGAATAAGTTACCGTGAGACCGATTTTGAAATAATTACTACGAAATACCTAAATATCTAGATAAATCATGTACTATTTGGAGCTTGACTGACAATTCCCATCTTGGGAGTTTACAAAGCGATGCATAGTGCTTAATGACTGAAGTATGGAATGAGTTAGGAGTAGGTGTTCAGGGTAATGAGCTGAATTTTCCATTCTGACATAAAAGATTTCGGTTCCTCGTCCCCTAGCTTGTTTATACTTCACATCAATGCTGTGATACTTAGTATTGCCAACCTATAACCTTTGGTGAAATGAGTGTCCTTATATTTATGATTTCCAACAGCTTCTGTGAAATGGCAGTTAATGGTAATTACTAGACCCCGTCCTGAGTAATTGGAATTTCCGTAATACAGTCTTTTAAACTATGAGATCCATCCATGACAATTCCCTTGAGAATGGTAGTTTCAAAATGACAGTTTCTGATCAATTTGTTTAATTCGTATTGTGACAATTCCGGAATAATTGCAATTTCCGTTATGGCGTCCTTTCGGTTCCCAAACCGCAACTTGAAGAATTTCATAAGCCTAAGTCTAAATATTATCATAGCTTAGAGAGAGGCAACGCCCAGGACATTGATTGGTAACTCCCATGAACCAAACATTGGTTATTGTTATCCTGAAAGTCCTATAATCGTTGTATGTTGTACTACGTACCTGGACTGGTGACTCTCTGCTTCTATACATTTCCAGGGATTGAGACTGCAAGCATTCAGAAAGCATTCAGGAAACGTACCAGGTGGCACGTCGGTGGCATCAGTGGCATTCCAGCAGTAAAAAGCAGACCTGCTTTGATTTTTCAGCAACCAATTACAGGGATACAAATTTCTCCACAACAATATTAAGTCAAGCTACATTTGATCACTATCTTTATATGGGTTGCTCATCTTCTGACCCCAAATACTTTAGCGTGGGGTAAAGCTTCTCACTTACATAGCCAGTAGGATAAACAATTTATGATCTTGACACCGGCTCTAACCACGGACTATCAGACCCGTGTTTAAATCCTTCAAAGTACTACAATTGTAAATTGTTAGTGATAAGCAACCCAACTTATGGGAGAACCACAATCATACCTTTCTTCTAAAATCGTTCAGCTCATCTGCAGTCTTCATCTCTAATTCTTCCTTTTTTCGCTCCTCGCGGTACTTCTTAGCTTGTTCCTCGTCATCTGTGGTCACGGGCCGCCGCGAATATGTAAGGAGCTGTCTTGACCCTGTGTGGGCGTGTCAGTGGCTATTCCCCTCTGGGCCCTTGCTATCAAGTACCAGGGTAGCAATCAAGGGCCACATACATTTATTGAAAGCCTGGATACATACTGCTTTGAGTTCAAGTTGAGGATGTGATGGTATAGCTAGTGGTGAGAGATCATCGTTGGCGGTGGGCATCCACATGCACAACCTCCCACCAGCGACGAGATGTATAGCTGCAAAATGAAGGATATCATCCATCATGGAATTGAAACTATATGGGCGCTTAGGAGGGACGTAGTCCAGTTGTCTAACTCATGGTTAGTCGTGAGGCCAATCACATTATGTATTGGTGTTCTACGTATGCCTCAGGCCCCCATTCATGATGATAGGTCCCTTCTCTCTTTGTGGCCTTTTAGAACCTAATACTTTTAGTCCCTCCCGGACGCCGTACGGCGGATCGCACACTATTGCATCGAAAACTCGTTTATTCACCCCTGGTACCTCCCTCAGTGGAGTGTTCGTCAAGTCTGATACAAAGGTATCTCCGAATTTCGACACCAGCCCATATTGATGGAAATTCGACAGTAGCGACCTATCTTTCTTCCCTCGTAGTGCCCTTCCATCGATATCTGACCCAAATGTCGTTGCGCCAAAGTGCGAGCTAGTAATCAAGAATGACCCTGTTCCAGCGAAAGGGTCATAGATCAACTTGCCCGGTGCTGCATGAGCAAAGTTTGCCGTTATAAGAGAGAGCTCTGCGTCCATTGTCGTATTGCCGATATAATGTCTCTTCTTTACATCGTAGTGGTCTATTGTGGGCCTGCTCCCGAATGCCAGAAGTCTTCCCATGTATATTCGCTTCGGCACCGTCGCACCCTCATCCCAATCCTCCAGAATGGTGAATTGAAGGTCAGGATTCTTCATTTTAACATCACCCTGAAGACCTAGATACGAGAAGGAATTAATAATGTCGCGTTGCTCTTGATTCGTTCGTTTTCCCTGGTAGCTTTCTATATCGAATTTGAAGCTTCGATAAAGGTATTTCTCCTTCCACGCACAAGGAAGCCGGGCTTTTAGGCTGGTGTGGACTTCGTCATATGTCGTGCCGGAACCCCATAGTTCGTAGAATGCTTTTACGAGAATTGACCGGGAAAGATGAGTTGCTTGTTGCTCATTTTGTAACGTTGTGAAGGCGAATGGTGACTACTTCAGCTGTCAGAGACAAAGGCCATACTGATATGTCGTAGAATGGAAGGAATATAACTTGAATGTACGTTGAGGGAGTATTCTGTAATCTGGATTTCGAACCCACCAAGTTCAGCTACAGCTTCGATTTCTGGCTTGCGGAACGTCTCATGTGTCTGCGCGAAATGTACCAGAATTTCCATTTCGGAGCAGAATGTTTGAACTTATCCTAAGAGTTGGATCTATAGACGCAATGCGCAGATTTTGGTGGGGCAGGCGGGGCTAGAGGTTCAAGGCCTTGGCAAAATACTACAGCTGGTTCTGTTTATGAATGTTCATCTTGACTACCAACAACCTCGAATGTCAGACATTGTAATCTCTTTTCACCTTCTCTCCCAGTCGACGCCACTATTTGTTGGTCAATCTCCATAGCATCCTTATCCGCAACAACTTCGGTACCTCCAGGCTTGACAGTGCGAAGTACAGTGTAGCAATTCTCACCGCCCGTTAGCGAGCTATGCGACTTGTCACCCCAGCTAATTGGACTGTTGTCAAATCCATGAACTGTAATCGCAGCCCATTCTACTGCAGCCGGTAGCTTTTTAGATGCCAATAATCCACTGAAGCCCCGTCGTCAGCGTACTTGCGCACTTATAGGTCGTGTATGGACTTACCACAGATCGGTCCAAGTTTGGTGAATGAAACCAGCTGGTATCATGCCTCTCCACCGCAGTCTCGTGACTTTCTGGGGATTTTTACTTGGGTTGGGCACCTGGTATGTGGACAAATATGGGTCCACTGTGTCATTGGCCTTGATCCTATCTGCGTCGATTGCAACCATGCCCAGCCATTCATGAATATCAAGTGCCCACTCCTTCCAAGTTTCCCTAGTATATTCCGTTCCCCTAATTGGTCCCGCTCCTTCTGGGGCTGAAAATGAGGGAACAGTCAAAGGACCTGAAATCTCAATGTGTGGCTGTAAGATCCGAGGCGCTGACCCTAATTTCTCAAGAATTGGACATGGGACCTTTTGAGAAGATGATGACTTGTCTTCTAGAGGTCAGAAGTCAATGATGTGGGAAAAGATTATGGAAAGACCCACGCTGGTAAAGATCGCAGAACAAGAAGGTCATGGGGCCTGTTAATACTTCCGTGAAACTCCACACAATGCGTTCCAATGCCTTGCTGCCATGCATCATTTTGTCGCTCCGTAAGTCGAACTCCACCACTGCCCACTAAATTCAGCCAACAGGAACACAGAGGGCCTTTGGAAGACACACGCACACCATCTCTGGCCCTTTCTACCCCCAAATCTAGCAGGTTTACCCACTAGGCCTGCTTTCTCATAGTACTCCTTAGATAGTGAAAGTCGCAATTTACCTTTAGGAAGTAAGCTGATGTGGCAGTTGTCCCCAGAAACATAACGCTTACCATCACTCATACAATACATGTTGTCAGCCTCAATGCGACCCTCGGACAACATGACGATATTGCCTGCATAGTAATCACAGCTCAGCATAAGAACATATATCATTTCCTGGCATAATCCCATACCAGTTTTGATGTACTTGTTATAGAAATCTTTTTCTAATATGGCAGACAGAGGGATTCTGAGGCAGTGGTACTGCCATGCCGGAGATAACTGCGAGAAAACTTCATCTTTCACAACCTCATATGCCTCGTACGGCAAGATAATATCAGCCTGAACAACAAATCAGCGTTTTGCTCCCCAGTAAAAGGGAAAAAAATGAGTGCACAACTTGTTTATTGAACGGATGATGGAGAATTATGTCTTTTGGGTCTTTACTTAATGAAATATAGCATTTTGACTGTGGGTGTGCCATAGCTGGTAAATAGATGTATCAGATATTGATGTGGTTCTTACAGGTGACTTTTTAAGCCGCAAACCTTGGCCGTCGCGACCTTACGTTACCTCCAGGTCGTCCGAGCTTCCTAGCTCCACCGATGGCTCCACCAGCCCCACTCCGAAAACTGGTTCCCAGGGATCGAGCGCCGTCATATTTCGCAAGCCTTAAACCGCGGGAATACCGCGAACATCGAAATGCGTCGAGCTCGATTCGGTCTATAGCATGGAACAACTTGGGAAATCGGATCGGCTGTGGGTTGACTGATCGTCTTGTCCGCGTATGGAATCCTGAGAAGCCGGAAATCAGGTATTCCACTGAATTGAAGGGTCATACCGGCACAGTTGAGAGGATACAATGGGATCCAACCCATTCAGATAGGCTTGCGAGCGCGAGTACGGATGGGACTGTACGCTTCTGGGACTATAGAAGTAAGTGGGACGCTTCATCTAGAGAAAGCGGCGGGAGTTAGAGTTCGCCCCAAGGCAAGGCAGGAATTTTATCTGATGTTTATACAGGTGCGAAATGTTTGAACCAAGTCAGCACTGGGGGGGAGAACATTAGCCTCACCTATTCCCCAGATGGACATTATGTTGCCGTTGGAACAAAGGTTTGCTATTGAATTCTTTGACCATGAGCTTACTAACCTTTCGGTGAAGGATGACAACATATCATTCATAGATACCCGACAGAACCAGATCATCAAAACCCATAAGGAAAACGTCCAGGTCGGTTAGCGTTAATCCGTAAATCCTCCCAAGTGCGAATCACTAATGAAGTTCAAACCATTCAGACGAACCAGATTATCTGGTCTCATGGGGGCGATGTCCTTTTTCTTACGACTGGCTCTGGGCTCGTGAAGCTCAGGGACTGGCCTTCCCTCGAGTCCCTTCACACAATCGATGCGCACACCAGTGCCTGCTTCTGCCTCGAGTTGGAACCTAGGGGGAACCTTCTTGCAGTTGGCGGGAGCGATGCCATCGTTTCGCTCTGGGATACGAAGGAATGGACCTGCCCGAAAACATTGTCGAGAATGGAGAGCCCGGTTAGGTGCCTGAGCTTTTCCTTTGATGGATCTTATCTCTGCGCCGGGAGTGATGAGAAGATGAATATCGAAATTGTGTGTCTCAAAATCTTCCTTTGTGATTGATAATGAGTCTAACATATAAGGATAGGCACATGTTGACACAGGGGACTATGTGCATACCATTGTGACCGACCACCCGGTCCTGTCGATTGCATGGCATCCAAGCAGGTACCACCTTGCTTACTCCGGGGATCCAGCGGGGCTTAAGATTGTATCAAGCCCGACCACTTAAACGAACAATCTCCCTGGCTTTCAGTGATTTTTGAAGGGCTTATGTTATATGGTTCTTGTTTTTGTATCATAATGGAAAGGCAATGATTTAGCTTTGATATCACGTGATATATAAATTTCCCCCTTAGTAATCTCACTAAGAGACGATCTCCCAATGTCTTCATAGCTTGCCCTCAGCACTTCTTACCCGCGCAACAACAACTATGTTCTCCATACAGCCGCTGTCACTGCTTTTACGGCAGCGGCCCGTGGCAAGCTGCCTGCTTACTTCCGGCAAAGCAATTGCGCAATGGCCGCGGTTTGCCTCCACTACGGAAGTCCCCAACCCCACCACCGGGAGTGACAGCATCCCCATTTCGACATTTACGGCACCATTCATGCCTCCCCCGGATCGAACATCCAAAGGTCGTGGATTCCAGATGATTACCTATAAACCCCGCACTCCTGGTGTACGTCATCTGAAACGGGTGTTCACCCCATGGGTCTGGAAAGGCGGACCATTTCTTCCTCTCACATTCCCAAAGAAAGGGCAGGGTAAAGGTGGAAGGAATGCTTCTGGGAGGGTGACAGTGCGCCATAGAGGTGGTGGTCACAAGAGGAGGATAAGAACTGTCGACTTTATGAGGATGGCACCTGGGCCGCATGTAGTTGACAGGATTGAGAGGGATCCCAACCGCAGTGGGCACATTGCATTGGTCACAAACCAGAAAACCGGGATAAAGAGCTACATACTTGCTGCAGATGGAGTGCGAGCCGGAGATGTGGTTCAGTCTTACCGATCGGGAATTCCAGATGATCTACTTGCGTCCATGGGAGGAGTTATTGATCCTGGTGTGTTGGCTGCTAAGACTGCGTGGAGGGGTAACTGTCTACCATTACATATGATACCTGTTGGAACGGTTATTCACGCAGTGGGCTCCTCATCTGTGGGAGGAGCGGTTTTCTGCCGCTCTGCTGGGACGTACGCTACGGTTATCTCCAAGGGAATGAAGCATGTTATTATCCGCCTGCAGAGTGGAGAGGTTCGAAGGGTCTCAAAAGATGCACCGGCAACTGTTGGTATTGTGAGCAATTCTACATGGCATCACAGACAACATGGAAAGGCTGGAAGGAAGCGGTGGCTCAATATTCGACCTACCGTGCGTGGTTTAGCAATGAATGCTGGTGCGTCTTCACCTAGTAGTTGCAACTCCCATTGATGTTTTGTGGTAACATCCAACACTATACCGGAACTGATAGCAATTTGATGCACAGTGGACCATCCCCATGGAGGAGGTCGTGGTAAGAGTAAGGGTAATCGTCACCCAGTTAGTCCCTGGGGTATTCCTACCAAGTCAGGCTATAAGACGAGTACGAGTCCTTTTTCTTTTTCCTCCAATTTTCTTCCAGAAAAATCACGGACGATGTTTGAGTCATTCGGAGAGCCTGATTTGCGGAGAACAACCTGCTAATATGGTGATTTACACAACAGGACCAAAGAACAAGCCGAATAAATGGGTGGTCACGGAGCGCGAACGCAACCAAGGGAAGAGACGCATCAAGGGCAGTTAAGGCGGGGCTTCGCCTGCATGCAGAACCGCTCCCATACCTGCTGACGTCTGCATCCACATGCAAGTCCACCTGTATAAATTCAACCCCTCTAAATCCTCATTTATGAGAAGTCTAATTGCAATGTGCCTTGTCTGTAAGCCACAGCCCTGTCATAGTCTCTGGTTGGTGAGTAGCGAGAATTCGTTGTGTTATACAAGGGCTTCCTGGTCTCAATCGTAACCCCTGTCCTGGCCGGAGTCTATTTCGCTCCGGTAACTCCGGTTGGAGCACTATCTCAAAGGAGAAAACTCAGAACGGGATTGCTAATCCAATTGGGTGACATCATCAAGTATCGAGTCTAGTAAAGCGCTCGTAGTACAATGCATCCCATCCCTTCATGCATCACAGCCTGACCTTGAGAATCGGCTCACTTCGCTTGCTCTATCTCTTCGGGGCAGTCTTCCTGCATTCTTTGGGCTGAGACGCTGGTACATATACTTTAGAGTGGCTCGATCGTTCAGTCTAGACTTTAGGCTCCACAAACCTGCTAGCGGTTCCCCACGGCCACGGCCACGCGGATGACATGTGGAGTTCCACCCATGCCAACCTTATCTTAGACCTCCACAGTAAATTCTGGCATGCCTATAACAAGACGCAACACTTAGACCCAAATTGAATGAAACACTGGGGTCGGAGAACAATCGATTCCGTAATTAGGCACCATTGCAGTCCGAGTTAGTCCAGCTGAGGGGTTGAATTTTGCGCTCAGCCTTGTATCTCAGGGGTGATTTGCTAGGAGTTGCATACAGCATGACAGAGTTAAGCTTGTGAAAAGCTCCGAGCGATCCGATAGAATGTTTGTGCAATTTCTTGTTTGTAAGCTCAGGATAAAAAGCCAGCTGATAAAGAAATGCAAGAAGCTAGTAACAGTTCACCAGACTAAGTTCAGTACTTACTTTGTCTCCCTCCTACGAGGGGTCATGCAACCAGACTACAACCAGACTAAACCAGACTACTTTGTCTACTGTTCTAATAAAGTTAGTCTGCCAATGCCTTCACAGATGGGGGGTTGAGGGGCATTGAGCAAAGGTTAAAGAAACAAGGTATTCTTATGTCACGATGCCTGGAGGAGTTGTAGGTCAGACGCTCCGAAGTCAGCGGCCCTAACCTAATCGAAAGAGCTGGACTGCGGAGAAGAATACGTACTCTACATTTTCGTAATCACCAAGGTATGCTGAGCGTTCACCTGAGTCTCTGCAGGTTGGGGCACATTGTTGCTTGGGGCTGTACTGGTTCCCCGATACCCCGGAGTGTATGGGAACGTCCCAGAAAGACTCATAGCTTGGGGACCTTCTTAATTTAACGGCATTCTAGACAAGGCCTACCCCTGCCCCAACATTAGGCCGTTTCCTTTACTTTCGCCGGAAAAGAGACGCCCTCCCCTTCCATGCCGGGTTGCCCGAAACAGGCCGTACATATCTCAGGCTTCGGACGTTACGGACGATTGGCTCCGCAGAGATACAATAGTGTCTACAATAGTGTAGGCTTTCACACAGAAAATACAAAAGTCGACACTTTCTCCCGCTCCGTTAGTCCTACGAAAATAATACCCAAGACTTCTTATCTTACCGCTCCGCCGGCCCCCATAATACACCCGACAATGGCCACAGACCAACAGTCCACATCACCGCCTCAGTCAACTTCTCACTCTTTGATTCCAAGTACATCTGGGGACATCCCTCGACCCAAAAGAATTGCCTGTGTTGTGTGTAGGAAAAGGAAACTGCGCTGTGATGGAAACAAGCCAAGTTGTGGTACCTGCTCTAGGCTTGGGCATGACTGGTAGTACCCGTCGAGGCTGAATTCGCTGCAGTAGATATATGCTGATTGAAATAGCGCCTATGATGAGATCCGACGAAAGAGCGGTCCCAAGAGGGGTTATGTAAAGGCTCTGGAGGCACGGCTAGGTTGTTCTAACTTCCCATACGATTCAGGGATTGTAGGGTAGCTGACTATATACTCAAATTGCCAATTGCTCTACAGCCCAAGTGGAAACCCTCTTAAAGCATCAGGATGCCCCACATACATCGGAATATGTACACGAGACGCATTTCGCTATCACCGATGCAGACCCGCATCCATATATTGCGAATGGGCCATTAGCGACCCATAGCAGATTGGATTCCGCCTCACAGCATGAAAAACCTCTTAGTTTGGGAGTTCTAGGAGACTCTACAATGGTCAATACCGATCCATCTCTGGAGAATATATCACTAGGGTGGGATATGATGTCTTTAGGAGTAGAAGAGGCATTACCAACGCCTGAGGTTCAAGAAGCATTGTACGTAGCCCCTTTTTTCAGTAAACTACTGATGCTAACGTACATACTACAGACATAACATATTTTTCGACAAAGTCTATCCAACCGTACCAATGCTACACAAGAGCTGTTATCTTTCTAGTCTCAATCTAGCACCTAATATGAGGCCCCCTATAGCGTTACGATACGCACTCTGGACACTGGCAGCATCTGTCAGTGATGAGTACGTTACTCACCAGACCCACTTCTACCGGATGGCTCGCAAATACGCAGAAGAGCAAGAGCTAAAAGGTCATGGTGAATATATCATTACTGTTAGCACCCCTCAGACCTGGATAATGATAGCAACGTATGAGTTTAAGCTCATGTACTTCCCTCGGGCTTGGATGTCAACGGGGCGTGCTGTCAGGTTAGCGCAGATGATGGGTCTACATCGAATAGACGGTCATGGACTAGATGTAAAACAATGCCTACAACCTCCTAAGGACTGGACCGAGAGAGAAGAGAGAAGAAGAACATTTTGGCTGGCTTTCTGTGTAGACAGATATGCGTCTATTGGTACAGGGTGGCCTATGACGATCGAAGAGAAAGATGTAAGTTGTATTAATCACGATACATTGAAGTACCGTTGTTAACCTCGAGCAGATTATGACAAGTTTACCATCGTCCGAAGACTCCTTTGAGCGTGGGAGACCATCTCAATCACTAACATTAAAGGAAGCTATGACTGCAGATGGGGCAAAGCACCTGTCCCCATTTGGCGGCGTCGTTTTAATGGCGTGTTTGTTTGGACGAAATTTAATTCATCTGCATCGACCGGATGCTGAGGATCGGGATGACGATCTCACTGGTGAATTTTGGAGACGACATCGACATATGGACAACATCCTTCTGAACATAGCACTCTCTCTTCCCAGCCATTTCAGGCTTCCAATGGGACTCAATGATGCCAATATCGTATTCACCAACATGAACATACATACATCAACAATCTGCCTTCATCAAGCAGCTATTTTCAAGGCTGAGAAGAACCGTATGGAAGCTAGTGCATCAGCAGAGTCGAAGGTGAGGTGTATCACCGCTGCTGCAGAAATAGCAAATATAATGCGTATGATCGCTCATATGGATTTGTCTGGGGTACGTCTTACAAGTCCACGAGTTCTATTGGATATTTACTGAAAATTACTCTTAGATGAATCCTTTCCTTTCGTTCTGTTTGTACGTGGCAGCTCGAGTTTTCGTCCAATATCTCAAAAGTAGGCCAAAAGACGAGCAAGTCAGAGCATCACTGCAGTTTCTACTCACGGCTATGGGCCATATCAAGAAGAAGAATCCTCTCACAGAGTCGTTTTTGTTTCAGCTAGATGCTGATCTTGCTGGTATGCTTGCCGAAGGGTCAGCTCCTATGTTTGCGAGTCGCCCCGGGATGAGTTGTAGCGTGGGTGCGAATCAAAACTCCGACCCAGCCTCTGCAGGAAAGGTGAGCCTAACCCTTATGTGACTTTTCTCGAGAGCTAACAAGCTACCCGATATAGCAAACGACCGAGTATGCTTTTCGTACGAATGCACAGGACAAAAATTCACAATCCTCCATTGATAGTACTAGTTCTGACTACGGCAGGCCAAGTTTCTTCACCGGCGGCTGCCCCAATAATGGCGCAGGCCACCCGGGCAAGGGAATCCTTCCCGGTGATATGAATTTCGGTGCGGAATCTCCGAGTGGAAATTCATCATGCTCGAATACGGATGCTCTGGATTCCAATGGCATGACACCTGCATCATCACATACTACGAGTACTTCGCCTCACACCACTCCGCTGAACCAGACCATAGCAGATTCGTTTTCTCCTCAGTTGGATTCACCCTTACCAGGAATGTTTCAGGGGTTCGGTAATAATACAGGCTATATACCATTGCCACAGGAGAACTCGCTTTCACCAAAACAGGAGCCGTGGATGCAAAGTTTCACGGATGACCAGGATTTGGGTGGCATATACTCCGACTTATTTAATTCGGCATACAGCTGGAAATAATACGCCAACCGGTGTTTTTTTTTCCAAATTTGTGCTCGACCATTTGGTCTTTCTTGGATTTCAGGGGTGATTTTGAGCATTTGGGTATAACCTGTTATTTTAAGGGGTATTGATTGCGAGCATGGGTTTCGTTTAAATGGAGTTCACTGGGAGTGGGTCATGATTTTTTTTTTTTTTCCTCTGCTTAGCTACAGAACATCACTACTCAGGCTTCTATTTCATTCCCCATCTCCTCAAAAGCTGCAGACATGATTATATTCTTTGGAAAATTCGTCCATGTTTAAGTGTTATCACTATTATCTTTATAGTTATAGTATATATTGGGGTGTCGGGGTTGGGCAAAGGGACCGACGTTCTTCGCAGCGCAAGCCAAAAAGATTAAAAGAAGTCACATCTTACCCTGAACTCCTCGAGTGCCGAGAAGAAAAAAACAGCATGTCCCACTATCCGATAGTCTTCCGGCATTCCAGCCTGAATTTACCGCCTGCTGACACGAGTATTCACCAGAGATTCTTCACCTAGACAAGACAAACAAGGAACACAGTGATTGTAATGATTCATACGCCAATACGGCCATGGTGCCGGATGCTGAACTGGACTACAGCTTGCCGTTGCATGCCTGTCATTCCTTCTGGTCATCCATCCGGTGTGCATTCTGGATGCGGTGGGCCCCGCCCTGTAAGAACCTTAGGGAAAAAGTTTATATAAAAAGAAGAAGTGAAACATTAAATAATGTTGCAAGTTACAATTATATTGAAAATCCCCATCGCATTTTGGGGAAGCGCTATGCACCAAGATGCACCTGGGGATAGTGCCAGTATGCCGGACAGCCACCTCTTACCAGATTAATGAAATACAATATTCCCATTATTACGGAGGTGCACACAAAAGTCCCTATTTGGGAATATTGGGCTTGGCAGCATATGCGCATACTTTGGTGAATTTATGCATATGCACAACGTTCCTGCATCGGAGGCAAGCGGGCTACCCTCCCGTTTATTCTCCAGCTATCATTCCCTTGCTCAATCCTCCTAGTCTGGTTCAGTCGCCAACCAGACCTCTCACTCTATGTAACTCGTGCTCATGCATATGCCAAGTAGTTGTGTTCGCATATAAATGCATATAAATGCATATGCAGGAATATGCGGCATGTCTGACTGAAGTAGCGCATACTCTGATGGCGCAATTACCATGAGGAACTTCCACTACGGGCTGGGTCCTAAAAGTCCCGGCAATGGATGCGCTCGACAGCGTGCTTCCGTATCACCTGGGACGTTGTGCAGCGCAGATCTTTGAACTTTACTTTTATAATAGCTTCAGGTACTCGGTACAACGATAAATTATTGTCCCAACAATCATCAACCGACTGGCCAATGAATTCTGGTCTGCAAAGCTGTATGCACAACAATAATCTATCGTCATACCGAGTACATGTACCTTACCAGACTAACATAGGCCTGAGCCTCAGTGCCAATTGCCAGCCTACCGGTCATTGCAGCAAGAACCCTAGTTGTTATGGGTGGGCTTTGGGAGCTATAAGCAGGAGTAACAGTGAGCCCGGAGTACTCGATGATAGGCAAAAAGGTTCAGCCTTGATTACTCACTTGATTGGGAACCAGTGACACATTCGACACTGAGCAGCTCCCAGTATAGATAGCCAATTACAACAAAAGGCTGTGAAATCGATATCCATATACAAAGCCGTATACGTATACTGATTATTTCTACTGTTACCAAAAGGTCGACGACCAACCTATCGGGATACTTCTTTTGCAGCATCAGTTCGGCACACTTCGGCACCTCGGAATCCGTGCGCCTCGAGCTCCACCATAACAGCTAATTCCAAGTTTCCAAACGATCAACACAGAGTCCTGATCTTATATCCTCAGTATCAGCCTCAATGTCCGAAGGAACTCACGCCGAACCCTCCTACAGCAAAGACGACCCCTGCTCCTTCTGCCTCATTGCCTCCAAACACCCACCCCAAAATTTCCCAACACACCCCTCGGACGACATCATTGATCTTGAGAAACCCTTTGTGAGCTACAATGGCGATGCCCACATACTCCTCTCGACCGCCACCATCATTGCGTTCCTAGACATCATGCCCCTCACCCAGGGCCATACACTCGTAATCCCACGGCATCACTGCGCGAATACCGCAGAAACCAGTGCAACGGATATGATGAGTCTGGGGGCATATTTACCTCTACTGTCAAGGTGTGTGATGAAGGCGGTGGGGCGGAAGGATTTTAATATCATTCAGAATAACGGTTGATATAACCCCCCCCCAACCCCATGATGGTGATGGAGCACTGTAATAGACTAATTGACTATGTTTCCCCCCTTATTCTTAGGCGCCGCGGCCTCCCAAGTAGTCTATCACACCCACTTCCACATCGTCCCCCGGAAGCCACTGGATGAGTCCACCTATGATACTCCATATACATCCGCAATCGCTTACGGCTACAGACGTACTGATCTAGATGATCGCGGTGGTGCGACACTGGCAAAGAAAATTAGGGGGGAGATATGGAAGGAGTTTGTTGAGTTGAAAAAGAAACGGGCAGCGAAGGATCCGACTTTTCAAAATGGAGAACTACATGTACTATCTCTGCTCTGAGTTTGATAACATTAGAGTTATCCGCAAACTCTGTATAAAGCTACTTGGGTGCATCCGACAGAGGTTTTGGAGTTTTATATTGCAGAAATGCCAATAATGCTAATAATGCCAGGTTGAATGGAATTGGCATCAAGAGAGAACAAGCTAAGAGAGAACAGTTTTTTAAAGAGGTATAGTGGGAGCCGGAACTTTTTTTGACCGAAGGGTGAGATTACGCTCATAATCTGTAAACGTACATAGGCCTAGGAGGCAAAACACAATAAAGACCAATATGCGGACCAAAGCAATAAGTAGCAAAACCCAGGAACAAACAGATACACAACAAGAGCATCTGTGAGAGATAAGAACATGAGATCGAGACAGGAGATATTCGCAATGAGCAAATAAAAACCAAATGTAAAAACAGAAATACCCATAACTAGAAACAGCCAGCACCACGTTTGGAACACCGACACATGCCAATCCCTCCAGTCCTTGCCCTATCACGCACTCCCATTCCTTTCATGCCCATACCCATTCCTGGACTCCCAAGTCCACGAAATGCCACGAATCCTCTACCATAATGTCCTCCAAGAAACCGAAACCCAAACTTCCGCAGTAACCTCGCCAGCTTTTGCCTCCTCATGTTAGAATATTCACTTCATTAGTTGCATAACCTCTATTCTATCACAGCCCCACCCATGTTGTTGCCAAACCTAACTTGGGAAATATCTGCAAAGTTGAAATGTGCTAGTAGGGGCCCGCCTTCACCCAGAAGATGAATGGGAAACAAATTCATAGTGCCTCCACAACAGGCTAGATAAAACCACACAGAAATAACAAGGACAAACAAGTACTGTTAGAGTTAGAGGAGGGTATCTGGGTGAGAGACAGGTAGTCTGGTCCAGGAGCATAGGCAAGAGTTCATAACAATGCCACTTTTTCCCTGAGGTGCGATTGAGTGTAGGAGTCTGGGAAAAAAACGGCGGAAGTATCACAAGCGGAAAAGTATGAAAAATGGAAGCCACCACCCACCACTTACACATGCCCAGCAGAAGAAATTAGAGGAATAACACAACATAACCAGAACGATCCAGAACAGCCCATTGTATCAGTGAGTGTACAGCAGGGAAATATGAAATCAAAACACCGTGAGAGAAACATGAAGGAAATACACAAACCATGCAAATACCAAGTCAAGCTCTCTTCAGATCAGAAGTGAATGAACTCCGGCGTGTGGAACGACACACCACCGATAATGGCCCCAATAATCCGGCAATTGAACACTCTGACTTTGTGTAGCTTGGTTGGTAGGAAACAGAATTATACAGGTTATTGCTTCCGCGTTAATCGGATATTCCAGACAGCTCATTCTCATCGCTTCATAACTACACTATCCTCAATTAAACAAAGGCATGATGTGGAGCTCGTCATGCCACGAGTATTATCGATCAGTGGAGAGGTAAAGAGGCGCCTTTGCTTTTGCCCACTCCCGAGCCAGTAATGATACTAACAATGTCAGCTCTGAGTTACTTCGATTAGACAGCGAGATATTACCCTTTGAGAACTTCTTACTAGCATACTTGTTGAAGAATGCTTTGTGCTTAGGGCGTAAAATGTATTCAACAAGTATAAAAAACACCGGTTGGATCTGTGCTTCGGTGTAACCAGAATAGTAAACAAGCGAGGGATCCTATAAGTTCGTCAGTCGAAGTGCAGGTAGAAGGATAACTAAAAGTTACCGTACCCAAGAACCACGCTTCAAAATCATTCTAGACAGATACATAGCAGCAGCAGCCACGCGACTTGGCAAATACTCCATAAGTCTATAGTCGACCAAACTGATTTCCATTAAGTACTTTGCAACAGTGCGGGTATCCTGATCATAGTCGGTTGCCTTAGAGATTCTCCTAAGAAAGTTCATGGGATTAGGGTAGCTTAAGTTGTAGTCGAGAGTCTGAAGCATAAATCGTTCGGCACGAAGGATTTCCAACTCGGTAAAGGTGTCGTCTGCAAGGTACTTGAAATGCCCAAGGTGAGGAGAAAAAACCTCCTCGTACTTGGCAGCAATGAACATAGCTGTGATGCCCACCAGCTGAAGCCTATCAATCATGACAACCTTGACGCTGAGGAAGCGATCAATGATGTTGATAGCAAGGTACAAGGTTTCTGGAAGAAGGTGAAACTTTTGGTGGACCTCAATCAGCCAGTCAACCAAAATACCGCGTTGTTCCCAGTGAAGTCCTTCTTGAGCATCCATGTAGTCTGGATTTGGAGCAGTGGTGTTTTCCAAGGAGCGAAGATACTCGAAAATCTCGTTGGCATACTCAGCTACCATAAGAGGGTCGTCGTCATCATCATCTGCAAGAGGTTGAGGTGCCGGTTTCTCAACGACTTTCTTTGGCACAGGTGCTGCTTTGGCTTTTTCTTTGGCCTCGGGGACTGAAATAATTTCAACAGCGGTCATCGTTGATCTCACTGCTGCGGCAGCTACAGCCTTCTCCTGCTTCGGCTTCGGCTGTTTAGGATCTGCCTTTACAGCTGGCTTCGTTGCCTTCACGGCTGGCTCTGCTACTTTAGACGCTTCTGTTGACGCTTCGCTGGCTACGATCCTCCTTTTGCGTGGACCCATCACACCGGAACCTCCATTACTACGTTTAGCTTCCTTCTCCGTGATTTCCTCTGGAATAGTAGCCTTGAGTGGCGCTCTGGAGGTAGTGCGTGTTGTAGTTTTATGGACTCCATTTGTAGCAGATGCCTTGGTTGACAGCACTCCTTTCGCTCCTAATGCCTTCTTGATGAGCTTTTCGTCGATGCCTTCCTTTTTAGTATCGGCCTTTGTGGTGGTGGTGTCGTTACTGCTCTTCGCTCCTAATACAGCCCGTTTCTTTCCTGCGACAGCGGGTGCTGGTACTGTGTTCGCTTGCTTCGCTGCCAATGGGGCGACAGCATTCTCGTTTTGTAAAGCATTGACTTTAGCTCTGGTCAAGCGTGACGTTACGCCCACTGTATTCTCATCGTTGATTAGGACGCCAGCTCGCTGGCGGGTGATCCGTCTCTAAATTGCCCAGTCGGTAAGTACGCGTATAAATATCATGATAGTAGACACGATATTGCCTATTGATTTAAATAGAATTATACTTACTGATGCCATTTCCTTCGTCGTTGGTGTTGAAGAGCAGCTGTGGTGTGGTTAAAGGGTTGAATATGGTAGACCGATTTACTTGACGCTGGCCACAATCTTACCTCCCTGAACTTTAAGGACCCATCAGTCAGTTTGATTTCACATTACAGAAATTCACGGTTAAGCCAACAATTCGAACACGCACCTACTCAATGTGTACTTGGCTACGAATAGCGGAGACGGTAGAACTGCTGTCAGGAGAATGGTGAGACTCTCGAACAACAACTGCTATTACTTGGTGTACAAACTCGACTGTGCCTCGCCCCGGGGTTCTTCAACTCGGGAAGAAGTTGTATGCGTGTCGTCGGTAAGGGGACGCGGTGAGACGCGTTTGGGAGAAGTGAAAGGATTGTAAAAATGGAGAACTGAGTAAGAAAACTCCAAGGGTAGGGCGGGAATGGAGATGGGATAAGAGGGGAGGGGACTGTTTGTTTATGTTGTGGGTATGTGTGTGGTGTGGTAGAGAGAACGGAAGGGAAAAGGCTAGTGGTTTTGGGACGGTGGGTGACTAAGGACTTCACAGAAGTGCGTTACGGGTGCGGCTTAGTCCCCACTTTTTTTTCCATTGTTCATTTTCTTTGCCAGTTTGCCAGTGTCTCTAACACAGATGCGGGGTGCGAGGGCAGTATAGCAGGCAGTGTCTGTCACTCTATTTATCGCCCCTAATTATAGTTATAAGATGAGGTTGACAATCTAGTGCTTGACCCATTTCCCCACCAGACTGAGTGTGTATGAGATTTATAGAGAAGCTAACCGAACTTCATTCAAGAACACAGAACCAATCCCAGGGTGATATTCCAATTCTACTCTGTAGAAGAAGGAGGCAAACTTGGAACACGGTCCGGGTATGCAGCTGCTAGCACCATGCGGCGGACAGGCAAAAAAGAGGGGAAATGAAACACTGATCGGTATACTAAGCACATATTTTTGATGTCTATAATCATGATAAAATAATGGTTGCGTAAGTACTCTACTATTCTCATTGCTTAATGGCACGACTAATAGGAGAGGCAGAGCCGACGTAAGCAACACCGATCATATTGTATCATGGAATATCAATAAACAACACTAACGCCGTGTTTCTGTTGCCACAGCAATATGACAGCGGCAAAGCTAGTCTTATTGTGGTCAAGCCCCTCAGCTCTTTTGTCGCGCAATGCTTTGCAGATCTACCGGCCGCTAAGCTCTCTTGCAGCTCCTGAATACTGCTTGGAACAAGACGTGAGAATCCGGCTCAAGCACATATGGTCAAAGGCAGTATCATGAATTGGATCCCTGAAAACAGGTCTCTGGAGCAATCCCTAGCACTAGTATTATCAAGTCAGTCAGCAACAGCCCGACAATTGAGCTTGAGACAAGATTCTAGCAAAAATTTTCCTGCTTGCGGCCACATTCAATAGCAAAAGGTAGAGCTTTTTCTTCTCAACATGGCCTCCGGCGAGCCCGAAACTCCTCCCGCACAGCCTGGCAGCTCACAACCAGAGGGGCCACGGATATCAATCGAGCCTCGTCGACGCTTTCCAAAGCATGTTCAACTAGATTTGAGTTCTCGGCCCGACAGGACGTGGGGCTCTGGCTCCAGCAGCCAGCTTCGTTCGTATTCTCAAAGCCCATTTCGTTCGCATCGTTCATCTGAGGCAGTTACGCCGACATATCGGCCGTCTGGAGCAGTGACCCCGAACTTCCATTGGTCCCCAAGGGCAAGTGTTTCCACTATCAATCTGCAACATCTTCTTGAAAAGCTAGAACTGGATCAGTATGATACATATGGAGTCGAAGAGCATCGTGATGGATTCTTTGATGCATCATTCTTTCGCCCCTTGCAAACCGCCCCTAACCCAAATGTTACGATAACACCCCAAAGCTATAATCAACGTCCATATTTCTCCCAAGTCATCCATACTCTTGTTTCCGATTTTAAGGATTTCTTGCTGACTGCCTTCTGGACTCACCAAGGGGTGAACGTTGCAAAATCATTACTTGCATATCTTATTTGTTATTATTTATGTTTGATACCCACTGTTCAGAAATGGCTTGGAAATTACAGTTACTTTGCTACAATATCCGTTTTACTTAATCATTCCGGGCGAACTTTTGGAGCTCAGCTCGACGGTCTAGTGCTGTGCATTCTTGGTGCATCAGTAGGTATGGGATGGGGCTGTATGGCCCTAGAACTCTCTGATCGCATAGGCCCGTTCAAGGACAGGCGAGAGGGATTATTGGAAGCCATTCTTATCATATTTGCAGCTGTGATGGCGTTGCTGAGATCCACGTTGGTCCGGCTATACCAAGCACTCATGAGTGCAGGCTTAGCTGTATTTTTTATGTGCCTAGTCGACTCGAATCAAGAACATTGGGATAAGAAGAAAGTCCGGGAGTTTGCTGTTCCTTTCCTGGTAGGGCAGGCAGTATGCTTAGCAGTTAATGTTATTGTCTTTCCTGGAGCTGGAGGAAGAGAGGTTACGTATGTTTACTCAATCCAAGTGAAGGTACCCGACAACTGCTTACTATAATAGTGTCGCACTTCACAATGCATTAATATCAGCTCTCGAGGGCTTGCGTCTGCCTAGAGAGCCCTCGCCCGAGATGCGCCGTGATCTGAACATGCAACTTGTTAACCTCTCTGAAGCATTTAGAGACATGCGGATGGAACTTACAATATCGAAATGGGTCCCTTTCGATATAGCGCAGCTACGGAACATCCTCCAAGCTATTATAAGAGACTTGATGGCGATAGACCCTGCTTCGACTCTTTTCGAGGTTGTATCACCTTTGGTTCCTAGAAGTCCATCAGGGTCTTCTAGAGGTGATGATAGCGAGCACATCGCCATTGACATTGATACTCCCGCCAATGAACGTATTGATCCGTTGTCAGAAGCACAGCTATCCGCATTGGAACTTGTGAAAAAAACCCTAGGTGGTCCAGCTAGAAAACTCATTGATGCAATGAGCCAGAGCCTCGCAGCATGCGATGTCGAGCTGATGGGTATCAGTGGATACCGAAAGCTGTCTACTAGCTCTCATATAACCTGCAATGCTAACATACAGGCAATCTACCAGCGTCTGAATGCATCTATGATAGCTTTCGATGAGGCAGATATCTCTCTCATTGATCACCCTCTACTACCACATACGTACAGCAAGCATCCAGAACTTGTCCAGATATTCCTCTTCGTCCATCCATTACGCCAAGCTGCAGATTCTGTCCAGGCCCTAGTGAAGAAAGTCATAGATATGACGTCGTCACCAAAAGCCACAAGTGTGAAAATCTACCTACCAAGTTATCCTTGGAGAAAATCGTTGCATCGGACAAACCCTCAGGTTCGACATGATCGAGGAGGTGTTACTGCCAACTACTATTACCGAAGTAAGGGGGAGATTGACCGACTACTGGATAGCGGGACTACACAGAGTCCTTTGGCTTCTGCTATGAAGACAACGGGATTCTCTGCCATTGGACTTGAGCACACAACAACTCGCTATCGAGTCTGGAGGGTGATTCATCGTCTTCAAGGGTTCGAGGCCCGCTTTGCTATCAAGCTCGTTACAGTCACAGCTCTCCTATCACTACCCGTGTGGCTTGACGGTAGCCAGAAATGGTACAACCATAATGCAGGTTGGTGGGCAGTGATAACTGCATGGTTCATGATGCATCCTAGAGTTTGTTTCCCTATATCTTCATATACTCCAGCGACAAAACTCTTACGATTGGTACAGGTAGGCGGAAACGCGCAAGATATAATTGTCAGGACCGTTGCGGCCACGATTGGCGCCGCCTGGGGCGGATTAGCATATGCTGTTGGCCATGGAAATCCTTACATCATGGCAGCTTTTGCAACTATTTACATGTTCCCTGCGGGTGAGCGCCCTTCCCTCTTTTGCCTTACATTCTGGGGTACTGAAAACTGTTAAGTTTACCGCTTTACGACAAGCTCGCACCCTCGGTCGGGGTTGATGGCATGTTTAAGTTTCTCGGTTGTTTCCCTTGCTACATATAACCGCCACGGGTTTCCTTCCGCCGTTCAGATAGCGTGGACCCGTGGCCTTGCTATAGTCATTGGCATATGCGCTGCGGTAGTGGTGAATTGGTGCATTTGGCCCTTTGTAGCCCGTCATGAATTGAGAAAGGCAATCTCGGCAATGATGCTCAATCTTGCGATTATCTATAGTGGCATAGTGGCGAGATATATCTATCATGAAGAAGGCATGAATCCAACGGAGGAGGATGTAGAGAAATCAGCTATGCTTGATGCAAAAATAAGGGAGATGTTTTTGAGGATACGGGAACTGTTTGAGATGACGACCCATGAAATTGTATGTGATATGACCCTAATATTTGTGTATGCGCAATGGAGAAAACTAATATTCAATAAAATAGAGACTTCGAGGGCCATTCAACCCCACCCTGTACGGTGCCCTTATCGACTGTCTTGAGCGTTTTTTCGAACACCTCGTTCAAGTCCGTCAATCTAGTCTCTACTTCCAACCTTACAACATGGTCGGCCCAGAGGAGCAAAATCGTTCACTACTCTCATTCCGCCGTGATGCAGTGGCAAGTATACTGATGAGCCTGTACGTCATGGCGGGGGCACTGCGCATAAAGAAGCCAATCCCAAGATATCTTCCCTCAGCAGCAGTTGCAAGGAAACACTTGCTAGATCAGATGGAAGAGGCGGAGTTGGAGACCGAAGAAGAGGGAAATCGGCAGATACTGTGGCAGACAAGGGAGAAGCAAAGGCGGTGGGCGGATGTTTATCGTGAGTGTCAACCTTTAGTCTCCATTCGAATAATATTTTTTTCTAATTACTCAGCTGACCATTATGGCAGAATTTGCATATTCATCAGCATTGACAGATATTGTTGGGCAATTAGAAGAGCTGGAAACTCTGACGAAAGGGATTTGTGGAGAGATGGCTTTAGATATTGCGGATTTATGAGTATCAACCATGACGAGATTCGAAGAGTTTTTATATGGTGGGCGAAAACATTTCAAAGCGTCAAGCAAAGCGTTTTATTCATTGGCCATGTCCTTCTGTTCTTGAAGTTTAGGGTATTACAATGGTATAGGTTCATCGATTACAAACTAGCGGAATATGCTTCTTTAACCAGCATCTTCACTTCTTTATGTTCTTCCGCATAGACCTCAAGCCTCTTCAGTTCATCCTCGAGCCTGTAGGCAAAGTTAGATTAATCATGCAGGGAATTATTTTAGATTCTTACAATCTTCCATTAGCATCGTCGAGTAGAATCTCGAGTGTTACCTTGAGCGGCCTCATAGCGAACAATATTCCCACAATCCCCTTTAGCGCAGATACCGTCAAGTTCTTCGGTATTTTCCTGACAACTGATTGATCGTTATGGACAAATTCGATGTCTGTAAGAAACTTTAAGTTCAGGGTAACAGCCCTGTGATAGACAAACTTGAACTCACTAATAAGGCTCTTGCCCAATGACTGCCTGTCTGCCTCCGGGTTTCTATTCACAATAGGTTTCCCGTGCGCTTTACATAGTTCGTTCCACCTTGGGTGTTGCCTTGCGATAATTTCCTCCTCTTCGCCCTCCGCCACTTCGGCCATCTCCTTGGCAATTCTCCCAAGGTAATAGAGCTCTGCATTGGTCCTCTCTTGGATAGTAATTGTGGTGAAGTTCAGTAGCCTCACTTTCCAGCTCAGTCTACCTACTGTCAACATATGCGCCTCATCTGAGCCCATTCCGGGTACTTCATATAATGGGTTATGTGTAATCCGGAGACCTTCAACATTGGGGAAGTGGGAATTAATTGCATCAATGAATTTGAATGTGGAGATAGAATTGAAAGACAAATCGAGGTATCTTATATTCTCAAAGACGGTGGGCATTTCTGGGTCGTCATCTGGGCCATGAATGCTTGAAATTTGGTTACGTGCTAGAAGGAGCTTTCGGAGATTTGGGAGGAGGGAGACGGGGAGGATGGAGGAGATATTGCTCAATGTGTTGCGCTCAAGCTTTAGTTCGGTGAGCTTTGGGGCGAGAATTTTGGTTATTGGCGTATCACCGAATTCTCGGGGAATGGATGATAGCCGGTTAAGGGATAGGTCAAGGACCTGGAGAGAAGGGAAGAGGGGAAGAATTTTGGCGAGCTCCTCCCATGAGAGTAACGTCTCCTCTAGTTCGAGGGAGGTGATATTATCGAATCCCGTGCCCAGGGAGCCATCTTTTCTTTCGACCTCAGCCTTGACATCCAACGAGGAGAATCTGTTACCACTTATACGGAGGGAACGCAATTTAGGTAGACCCCGGCATATAGCTTCAACACTCTGAAGTGATTGAAACAGGTTCCGGGAAAGGTTAAGGTCCTCGATTTCTAGGCCGGAATCTTAGTCAAGCCCTCACCAGTAACGGGAGGGTAAATACCAGGGCACGTTTCAGTGATCAATTCTACTGGATCCGCGTTCGCGATCTGGAAACCATCAACAAGCACAATTTTGAGCTCCTTAAGCTTCCTAAGCTTTTGGCGAATTTTATCAAATCCAATCTCTTGCACTACTTTCCCACCCCACTCTATGGGCCTTTGGGCAGAGACATCCACCACTCCATCGTCAATATACTTCTTCCGTAAAGCCTGTACAAATGTCAAAGGTGGATCAGGAGCTCGGTTAGGGCGGATGAAGCTTCCTGCATTGGTGACAGCGCCTATAGCTACTTATTCAGTCGCTGCAGCTTGTAGAAAGGCAGGAACGAAAAATTATAAAACACACCCACAGTCAAAGTACTTCTTCCCAGCATGCTCCCCAGAGTGCTTTCCTCTCAATGGTTCGTCCCATTCAACACCTAGCCATTCCCCAGCAGTGCCTTCTACGGGGCCGATATATCGAATTGTGCATAGGGAAGTAGAATATGAAACCCGCTGGTTGACGTGAAATCTCCCGGCCATGTTGAAAAAGGACGTAATACGATAGAACCTGAGCTAGCTGCGGTTGGCTCATATCGATAGGAGCAGGAACTGTCACGTGGTAAGCCAAGCCAGAGTCACATCCCCAAAACTTTTTGTTCTGCAACCGAACTGAAAAATAATTCGAGAACCCCGCCAATCGAGCGGCTTTTTTCGCCATTAGCATAAAGGATATTTAATTCCAAATTATACCTCGTCTCTATTACTGCAGGGTCATTCTCCATACTTTCCTACTCAGTCCAGTTTACAACCTTTACAATCTTTACAATCTTTTTGTGATGAATTCTCTTGGACGGCAAACACTGGGTCTAACGGTTGTCCACAATGTGCTTTCCCGTAATACATCGTCGCTCTCAAGAATATTCTCTGCGAAGACACTCCCTAGATTATATTCGACACGAGGTTCAGGTGGAATTTGGCAATGGCACTCTGGGTTTGAGATTGAGGCTAGCGCACCTCGGATAGGCTACCTGAGGGGCAATGTAATGGCAATACAGCAATTGAGATTCAACCAAACCAAGGCGGGTGAGCAGGAGACAAAGGAACAGTCGAAGAGGGAAGAGGAGTCTAAGGAAGCGAATGAAGAGGGCGAGGGGAAAGAGAAAGAAGCATCCCCACCACCACCACCTCCTCATGGTGATAAATCTCCATTTGCGGTCTTCTATGAGACTATCCAGAAGGAACTCAAAAAGTCACAGGAATGGCAGGAATCTACGAAAGCCATCGCAGATTCTGCCCAGCAGTTCACTGAGTCTCCGGCCGTGAGGAAGGCGAGGGAGGCATACGAAGCTTCGGCAAAAGCTAGTGCACAAGCTGCCTCCAAGGGTACTGAGAAGTTGATAAAGACCGCAAAGGTTGTGGGTGAGGGAGCTGCATGGACATGGAATACACCAGTAGTTAAGGCTGGTCGGACGGTGGTGAGGAAGACTGGAGAGGGTGTCGCTGCTGTCACCAAGCCAGTTCGAGAGACGAAAGCATACCAGGATGCAACCAAGACTGTCAAGGAAGTGATTGATGATGGTAGCAGTAGTCGGTATGGGGGCTTTTTGGAAAAGGAGGAGAGAAGGAAAGCCAAGGAGTTGAGGGAGAAGGAAATGCTCAAGAGGGCGCCACCACCACCAAAATTTGAAGAAGATCCAAAGTAAGCTTTCGTTTGCTACTAGAAGGCATGGGCCATAGGCTAATATAACTTATCAGTGCTGGGACAAATGTCACTCTTCACAAAGATGCGAAATGGAAAGAACAATGGCGAGACTTCCGCGACTCCAATAAATTCATCCAATCCTTCTTCTCGATAAAAAAGAACATGGAAGAGTCCGAGAATCCCATTATTGAGGTTGGACGCACTATCAAAGACCGATTTTCTGGCTTCTTCGCGGAGAACGAAACTGCACAGGTTATCAAGAAGTTTAAAGAAATGGATCCCACATTCTCCACGGAGCCTTTCCTACGTGAGCTCCGCGAATACATACTACCGGAAGTTTTGGACGCCTATGTCAAGGGAGATGTTGCGACTCTTAAACAATGGTTATCGGCAGCACAGTACTCAGTGTACGAGGCATTGACGAAGCAATACTCCACGGCGGGGTTGAGATCTGCTGGTCAGGTCCTTGACATCCGAAATGTTGACATTGTCACCGCCAAGCTTCTGGAACCTGGTGATATTCCAGTGTTCATCATTCGATGCTACTCACAGGAGGTTCATGTCTTCAGGGACATCAAGACAGGGAATTTGGCGGCTGGAATGGAAGATAAGGTTCAGCAAGTCACCTACGCCATTGGTATCACCCGCATACCGGAGGAGATTGCGAATGCAGAAACCGGGGGCTGGAGGCTGATAGAGCTTCAGAAGTCTGGAAGGGATTACATATAAGATCCTTTAATGCAAGTTTTTCTTAATACGCCACTCCCCTCTCTCAAACCCACTTATGTTTGCATCTGGTGTCTTATTTGCATATAATGGCTTTCTCTCTAGCCCGAGAGCAACATCTCGGCGGTAATGACTTGTCACGGGTGTAGAAAATTTTTTTTATATTGTACATATCTTCCCGCCACTCATGTTTCTGGTAGCTTTATTTCTGATCTCTGTTTCATATCATGTTATATCATCTTTGGCTGGTTTCAGTTCCTGTGTATACATTTGGGAAGGAGTATTGGGGATGTTCAGAATGTCAACTTCGGAATCATAAATCTATTTGATACTTCTTGAGCTCATGTGTATCTTCCTTGACCGAAAAGATACCAAACCTAAGTCAAATGGATTGGTCTATAAGTGGTTTGGTGGATCACCAATTGAAATTTTGTCACGTGACAACGTGAGTCAATTAATCTGTGCCCCACTCACCCAGTCGCGTCTCCCGTGTCGGTCTTACAATTGGGGCTTGAGTTACTGCAGAGCTCGACTCGTCTGCAACGTCCTTTCTTCAAGCCCCACCGCGAACCCTACGAGACGAAAAGAATATTGAGAAATGAGCGAAGAACAAGGATCCCAGGATCTTGATAATCAGTCGCTATACGGCGGGCCCGGCGCACCGACGCCAGTTTCTCAACTCGAGGTGAGCCCGATTGCACGTAATAAGCGGAACCACGGCTAATAGCTTGAGAAGGGGAATGGAATACAAGCCAGAGATATCAAGGCGCTGATAGAGGCAGGGTACAACACAGTCGAGTCAATTGCATATACGTCAGTACTGCATCTGAAGAAATAGAGTTCTGAAATTGACGTCTTACAATTGATAGCCCAAAGCGAGCATTGCTCACTGTTAAAGGTATCTCAGAAGCAAAGGCAGACAAAATATTAGCTGAAGGTATGCTTGGACTATCCAATGGCATCCTTGAGCACTACAATTGACAACTTTCTTGCCAGCTTCCAAACTTGTCCCCATGGGATTTACAACTGCTACCGAAATGCACCAGCGCCGGAGCGAGCTAATATCTATAACTACTGGTTCAAAGCAACTTGACACACTTCTGGCTGGGGGGATTGAAACCGGGTCAATTACTGAAATTTTCGGCGAGTTCCGAACCGGAAAGTCCCAACTATGTCACACCCTTGCTGTTACCTGTCAACTGCCATTTGACATGGGTGGTGGAGAAGGCAAGTGCCTTTACATCGACACCGAAGGGACATTTCGACCAGTCCGATGCCTTGCGGTGGCAGCACGGTATGGGCTTAATGGAGAAGAGGTCTTGGATAACGTGGCATATGCGAGGGCGTACAACTCCGACCATCAACTAGATTTACTAAATAAGGCTGCGGCAATGATGACTGAAACAAGGTTCAGTCTCCTGATCATTGACAGTGCTACCAGTCTCTATCGAACAGATTTCTCCGGGCGCGGGGAGCTTTCTGCGAGGCAGATGCACCTGGCTAAGTTCATGAGGATGCTGCAGAGATTGGCGGATGAGGTACTTTAAAACATTCCGATCTTGAATGATAGATGATGCTAATAATATCTGGCGGAACAGTTTGGCATAGCTGTAGTTATAACGAACCAAGTTGTAGCTCAAGTAGACGGTGGGCCTGGAGCAATGTTCAACCCAGACCCAAAGAAACCAATAGGAGGGAATATTATTGCACATGCTTCAACCACCAGGTAAGGATTTCAACCAGGGTGACACTGGATTTCCATAAAGCTAAACATGAAATTTTTATAGGCTGTTCTTGAAAAAGGGCCGTGGTGAGACACGTATCTGCAAGATTTATGATTCACCCTGTCTACCAGAATCGGAGTGCCTGTTTGCAATCAATGGTAGGTTCATAATCTGCCTATCAAATTACTGCTTGAGGAACAAAGGCTGATCTGCTACAGAGGATGGTATTGGTGACCCAGCCAAGGACTTCGAAAAGTAATGTTTCATTTTTCCTGCATTATATACTATACCACAATGCGAGCAGAGCTTGTGTGGAGGTAGCCGAGTGTCAACATGTTTGGTTTTCAACATAAGCGGGACTCAAGGGGTTTTTTTTTTTCCGGCGTGTTACAGGCGTTAGATATCAAGAAAGAATATGAATAATTAACTAAGGATACATATCATCGTAATTATAATTTGTGGATATTTCATATTATATATGTCAACGCTGTTAATTGCTGCTTTTAACCTTCCAGGGTTACTTACTATCCCTAACTAGGTAAAGAACCAGATATGGCGTACAGTAGTAATGAGGCTTTTGAATACTAATGAAGTCCTTGAGCATTGTGTAGCTGCCTTAATTTGTTCACTTAAGCTCAGTTAATACGAGAATAAAGGGATCTTATATGGGTTTTTGACAGAAGGGAGAGAGGGTCGAAGTAAGAATATCTTCTGAATACTAGCAAACCTCGCTTGTGGAACCTTTTAAAGGGGCATTGAGCTCTTCAATGGGAAATTAGAGTGCTTGAATTGTATATGGTGAGGCTGCGGGGGTTACTAAAGAGGTTGGCCAAAGAGCTGAGGCTGCTGGGGCTGCTGAGGCCTCAGAAAACATGCGAAGTTGTACCCAAGATATCTAGAGGCTGGGTTGGGGATCTTACAGTACAGTAAATACTACACCGAGGGAGAGGTTTGAGCATGCGAAGTTTTTTTGACCTTTTGCAATGCATGCATCAGATCCATAAAGTTGTCCTATACTATATGGCTCATGATAGTTGTATAAGTACGGAACCCTATTCATGATGTGAACACGTATGGGGGAGGGGCTCTCGGAGGCTAGGCGAGGGAGGGGTGGAAGTCGCTGGTTTGGCTGTAAGCACTCTAACAAGTTCAGAGCAACTCTGAGAGGGCTGTCGATGTGATAATGGAATTCAGCGACTGTAAGTAGCCTATAGGTAATATAGTAGCATACCATATCTGGTTGCTGTCATTCTCTAGGGTGTAATCGATCCTTACCTAGTTAGGGATAGTAGCCAAGATTTTCAACTTTTCCTTGGCAAGTTGAGGCATTCTTTAAAACCAAAATTTCTGCTACCAGCTTTAGGGGGACATTACAACACGAGACGATCATCGTTCGTACATCAGCAACCGCCACAAAAATATATCAACATGGCCGCTCTCAAGAGAAAGAAGGAAGAAACAGTGACTGCCTTGACCACTCTGAAGAAGGCAAAAACCTCCAAGGCCGCAGCTGCAGAGCCGAAAAGGGAAAAGAAGGTGAAGGAGAAGGCGACAGTTAAAGCATCAAAGTCAACCATAAAGCCCGAGAAGGAAAAGAAGGAGAAGAAGGATAAGAAGAATAAGAATGACAAGAAAGAGAAGGATTCTGTGAAGGAATTAGTTGAGATTAAGGAGGTTGAGGTTGTGATCGAGAAGCCAAAAGACAAGAAGGAGAAAATGACTGCGTTACCAAAGCCATTGCCGAAGGCGAAGGTTGCACAGAAGATTGTAGATGAGGAGGTCTCAGAGAGTGATGATTGGAGTAGTGACAATGAGGAAGAGGGGGAGGAGTTGATTGGCGGTGATGAAGCGGATGCGGAAGGTGACGTATCTATGGAGGGAGGCACCAACAACGGTGTGTTCAGAACAATCCCACCTACCCACAATCATTTATTTGCACTAAAGCTGGATAACTAACATCTTAGCTTCTTAGCCGGTTCCTCGAAATCCCGCGAAACACATGCTGCACAGAAGAAGCTCGCCGCTGAGCGCAAAGCCGCTCGGCCAAATTCCGAAATTGTCACTCGAGGGAAGCGGATATGGGAGCAAATACGGCGCCATGAACTGCCTAGCTCTGAACGCAGAAAACTAGTGGATGAGCTGTGTCAGATGATCAAGGGCAATGTGAAAGCATTGGTTTTCAAGCATGACGCTTCTAGGATAGTTCAGACAGCCGTCAAGAGGGGAACACCACAACAGAAAAAGGAGATCGCCAAGGAGCTCAAGGGAGAATATGTCAATATGGCTCAGAGTACATATGGACGATATCTCCTTGTCAAGCTTATGTACTACGGAGACCAAAATACTAAGAGCCAGATTATTAGCGAGTTCTATGGGCATGTCCGCAAGCTCGTAAAGCACCGAGAGGCCGCAATCGTCGTAGAAGACGTCTGGCAGTACGCTACCCCAAAAGAGCAGGAACGCATTATGCGGGAATTCTACGGCGTTGAATTCGCAATCTTCAAAGACGATAGTGAGGCCGTAACCGGAAGCCTGCGCAAAATTCTCGAGAGGGCACCCGAAAAACGTGCCGTAATCATGAAATCCCTCTTCGACCTAATCCAACAACTAGTCAGCAAGGACGCAATCATATTCTCCATTGTTCACCGCGCACTGTTAGAGTACATCTCCAACGCTACCCCGGGTACAAGCGAAGTCACCGAGTTTCTTGAACTCGTCACTGAACACCTTCACGAGCTACCCTTCACCAAACCCGGCGCTGCCGTCGTACAACTTTGCATCACTCATGGGACAGCCAAGGACAGGAAAGCAATGCTCAAAAAACTAAAACCCATAATTGGTCAACTTGCCGAACACGAGTCCGGATTTAGGGTCATCCTTTCGATGTACGAATGTGTCGACGATACCACCCTTGTCGCAAAGACTGTCTTACCTGGCTTCCAACCTAAAATCATGGATCTTACCAGATCCAACGTCGGACGTATACCCCTTCTATATCCCTTCGTCGGAAGGAACCGCAGACTCGTCCACCCCCCAGCTCTCCAGGTTCTGAAGGACTTAGACCACATTCGGCACAATACCTCAAAGAAAGACCTAGCCCAGAAACAAGCCGAGCTGGTGAAGCAATTTGCTCCCACTTTTATCGATGCCATCAAAGACAACGCTATGGAGTTAGTACAAGATGCATTTGGATCCAAATTCATTTACGAGGTAATTTTCGGCGCGAATGATTCCTCCGTGGGCGTCCCACGTGAGAAGATGGATGCGGCATTAGAAGCTGTTGCAGAGACAGCCAAGGGAGATCCCCAGGATGACGGGCACGTGATGCAGAGTCTTGGTGCGGGAAGGCTGTTTAAGCTCTTGGTACAGGGGGGCCCGTATGATGATGCGTCAAAGTCCGTTAAAGGTAGTAATTCCTTCTTTGATATACCCTATATCCACCATTGTGACCGGAATCATATTGCTAACTCTGCATCCTTGTCTTATAGTCCTCAATCCACCATTAAATTTCCACTCTGTGCTCTATCCACGAATCCAACCGGAGCTGGGTATATGGGCTACGGGTAATGGTTCCTGGGTAATTGAAAATCTGGTAGACGCCCATGGCTTTGGGCAGAAGGAGGAGGTGAAGGCGGTCTTAAAATCGCACATGAAGAAGCTAGAAGAAGTCGCTAGAGGGGGAAATAAGGGTTCCGAAAAGTTGATTGAGAAGTTGAAATAAGAGAATGATGGGATGAGTCGGTTGAGCGACCCCAGTGATATATTTCCGTTGTTTAGTCCAGTCATCTGGATTCTGAAGCAACGCACTGTATAAAATGTTTCCGAAAGACCAATTTTTATGTTAGTAAATGAGTTTCTAACAACAAAGAAGCTTGCATAATTCTCCATAAGTGGTATTATATCTATCCTACCTCTCCCTTTTTGCCAAGTGAAAAGGAGAAATTCTCTGAAATTATAACCGAATTATCTGATTTTCCAACCTAACCTGGCTTGATTTCCTCCGAGAGCGCATCAATGAATCCCCTCCAAATGATCCGTTTCAGCAACAGCGAAGATTCTTCTAAGTATGATATGAACCTTCTGCCTTAACCTATGATAACAATCTACTCCATTTTCATCACCAGAGGGTTTTCTTCCTTAAGAGAACTGGGTAATAACAAAACGCCACCACAGTGCAAAGAGCAAAACGCCCGTATCAAAGGAGACAGAACAAAGAAAAAAAGAAAAATAATAAACACAATTCGGATAAAAACACTACAATGCAACCGCTCAAACCTATTATCAGACGCTCTCTTCACCAGCCTGACTCTGTCGATTTTTCTTAACAAGCTTTCTCAACGACTTTTCCGAGCGGATACTAGCCGGTCGACTACCAGGGGGGTCATATCGTCTGCCCTCCTAACATTCTCGTCACGTGGATGTGCTGCCAGTTGCGGCTGAAAATGCTCTCTTGCAAGCTCGACGTGCTGGTTGTATTGGAAAGTCGAGAGGGTCCTTCTTTGAGACTGTTGGAATTCAATGTTGTCGAGTGAAGCTGATGATGGCATTGCGATATCCATGGGGTACACGGAGGAAGATGCTGTATTATATACTGTGCCATTTGGCGGCGTGTTTGCGGCTGCAATGCTGTGCATAGAAGATGTGGACTGTATTCTAGCCTGACCGGGTGGTCTTCGAGTCAATTGCCCGACTTCTGCAGCATGAGATAGACGATGAGTTTGCAATAGGGTAAGGTCCCCGGTTCCTTCATCTGACGAAGGGCTGCTGCTGGAGCGCATATCCGTAGAGGCTGTTTGTTTATCATCCTCGCTATTGGAGCCAGATGAATCAAAATCCCGTGGATCAGATTCTTGATGCTCCGACAAAGAAGTAAGAGGACTTGGTTCTGGTGGGGTTGGTGAACGGGAGGGCCCATAAACATTAGGTTGTCCAGGGCGAGGCCCCTCGTAGGTTCCTGATCTGCGTTGACTATTTATTATTGCAGAAAGCCTGTTATTGTACGCAAGTGGTGGGGAGGAGGGTCCACGGGTTGAGGGTCCAGGGCGAGACAGATACGGTTCTGCCACGTTTTCTGCCAATGCCGTCCGGGTAGATGCTGCGCTGCTATGGTGTAAGGATAGATTCTGGACTGTTGAGCCTGAAAACCCATATGCATTAGGTTGGTAAACTGACCGTAGAGGTGAGGCCATCGGCTGTTGAACATTATTAACATTGTTGAAAGTAGCGGCTGAGCCGGGACTTGGTGGCCCTAGGCTATTACGCGATGAATTTGGCTGAGCGCAACCCAATAAGGAGCCCATGCTGCTGCTTCCATCTACCATCAAGGTCAAATTGCTTGGATTGCGGTTGTGGACAGTTCGTGCACTCGTCGGTCTCGATATCACCACGCCCTCAACTTCGACACCAGCTTCAAGGGCTCTAATTCCAAAAGGTACCTCGTCAGACTTTGAGGTCCTGTCCGTGCTAGCCTCTCCCACCACTTGAGACTTCTCCAGATCAGCAAACTTGTATTTCCTTTGCTGCATGCGCCGCCAAATGAGCTGCCAGCAGCCCCAGATCAATACGGCAACCATGGCACAGGCCAGTATCTATCATATATCAGCTGTTGACTCGCAGTTCAAAGACGATGCCACCTACCAGCAACATTTTTTGCCATAGTTGTATGTCATCCCAAAAAGACATTCTTCAAACCCCGTTGATTGCAATTAGAGCTAGGTGGGAAGCGCTGTGGAATGTTATCAATCGGGAGCTGCTATGGAACTGATAAAGATGGACAGTGCTATTTAAAAAGAGGTCAGTTGGGGGAGGAGGATACTATGGAAGACAGCAAATGTACCAAAGAGTTTTGCAGATCCAAGCTCAACTTCAAACGAGGGTTATGCACAACAAACAAGTACAAAGGAATATATCAGGCGAGATGGAGGTGTCAAATTATATGGGCCTCAGTATTGAGAAAAGCGAGCGTGGGGTGGTGATGACGAGATGGAGGTTCACGAGCAACTCTCTCGGTAAAATGGATGCCTTTTAAGGTCCACTCGAATATTATAAGGATGTATATGTAAGGGTGGATGTGCACTGAAAGGATCGTAGGTGAATGCTGAGTAGGACTACCACCCTGCTGGGCGAGCCTTTGGCGGGTGCAGTTGGCCGCGGGAGCTCTTCGCTCAGCTGGACTTGCATAAGCTTTTGTCGAGCCTCCAAAGACACTATGCAAATATTTCCTTGTCACTGAGAAAATTGCAACTGGGCAAGTGTCGGTATAAAGTTATTTGCAAATGTCGCTTTTCTGTTTTGCAAGTTCACGGCAGGCAGGAGGTACCTGCGGCGCGCTCGCTGTACCAACTAGTACACACACACAGATGCACACTCGAAACTATCGTTAGATATTGCAAAGCATAAAGCAAAAGAGTGGAGGAGTCAGCGAGTGTGTGTGGAATTGTGAGCGAGGAAAATTCTTAAAGTTCCTTGGGAGGGGACAGTAGTGTTTAAAGTCTACAGATGTAGATGTACCTGCTCCTAGTCGTGATTCACCTATGCGAGGGGGATAAGTATTTGATCTTGACGGGGCAAAAAAAGAAAAGAAATCTGGTACTGTACATACTACAATAGAACAATTGATATTGTTGGTCCAGTTGCATTAATAAAAGCAGCTATTATCAGATAACTTACTCCTGATCTCCGTCTCCGTCTCTGATTCTGGCTATCAATCAGTCAATCGCGCCCTAGTAGGCCTCCCGTGAGTAAGGCTTCATCCGCCAGCGCAGCACTGGCTATGCGCGGTTCGCCAACATGAACATTCAAGTAGTAAGCTAGCCCCCCTTCCAATCAGGCTAACTGAAGCTATTCTTTCGATCCCAAAAAATAGCAAAGAATAATACCTATGATGTTACAGCTATCAGCCCGCCTATTTGGTCCATTGGAGATGAGGAAACAACTTGAAGCCCGTACGGCATGGTTGTACGTCGCACCATAGTTTCCCCCTCGGAGCTGGAGGGGAAAAGAAAACTCAAAGAAGCATAGTTTATGCGGACTGTATGAAGTTTCGGAACATCTATATAAAGAAAAACTAGGCAACAACTGAAGGTACCTACAGGAACCGGACGATGTGGTGTCTCTGAGACAATGACGAAACCTGCATTTGGATGAGATCGGCCGCTAGGAACCCTTCGCCACGAACGTTGAACCCTGTTTATCCGAGTATCCCTGTAACTCAACCGCTTTCACGACCCAAAAACGATTATGAAAAGCTCCAGAACTCTGCGCATTCTTATTTCTCGTTCGTATGTTGCTCAACAAGCGAGTGTACTCAATCCTAGTGCGAAGGCAGCCAGACTAGGGCAACAGCCGACCCCTGGAACGAGTAGCAACCAGAGTACCAGGCTGTGTTTGACTCGTACCTTTTTTACGTGCGTAGTTGGAGAACCTCACATTAGATTTTTGCTTGCGCGGGTCTATGCTAGTGAGATAGACCATCGTATTTGAGTGCTGTACCTTGTAAGCACATGTCTTGGCGGTAGGCTAGTCTGCCCGCTATTATACATACATACGTGGTAGGCTTAAATGGAGAATTTATTAAATTTTATCTAATAGCTCGTTTTTTTCCTTGTTCTCGCGATCGTATTTGTCTCTTTGGAGCCCCTGTAGCCCTGTACTCATTCGCATGTTGCATGGCAAAAGTGCAGTATATGTATTAAGGTCGCCGAATGCTACCTAGCTATGCGAATCGGTGTAGAAAAGTTGCGAATTCACATTGTAACGTTCCTGCATCACACTCTATCAAGCATAGGTCAAGGAGTTTTACCCTCAACTCTCATACGTAATTTAACGGCTCAATCTGCCGAACAAGGTATATGAGATGACACTTGCGTCGACCTACTCTGCCCGCCAGACCCTTGATATCAATATATAATAATATTAAGTGGTGCGAGAGACCTATTGCTATATGGAAAACATCTCAACCCTTTTTTGTCCATGCATGGTTTAAGATTGAACGGCTGTGCACTCTACACCCTTTTTATTTTATATATTTTCCGACATTGGTGTCATCGTATCTAGAGTGGCTGCAGGCCAATATACATATATCATTCATCTAATATTAATGGGCTTACAGAGCGTCCGTATGCATGTACTTGAACCGAGGACGAAAACCAAATTACCGAGGTACAGGGTCACACGGATTCCGACAGTACTACTAAAGGCATGCTACTTTCCTGAGATTCCCTCTCTAAGAGGCAGCTTACGGTCATTGGAGCAGATTGGTAAGGGTAGTCTGACGCGGTAAGGGCCAGTAGAGATGGGGACGGCTTTGGCGTTTTTGTCCCTGCGCCAGGCAGTGATTCCTACGTATATAACAGTCAGTTCCTGTATAACTATCAATAAAACTAAAGTACATCCAAGATACCAGTAAGGCACAGAATCCCGAGAAAACCGACCAGAAATTAATTCCCTTCAATGTGATATACGCACATTTACCTACTTAGAAGCGATATTTGAGTTCTTACCTAATATTTGACACTGACAGCTAGTACACACGTGCGACGTGCCAACGCAGCCTTTCCGAAACTACAGTATTGCTCGAGCTGCCACAACATTTACCTTGCAACACAATCGAAAATTGAGACAACTAGGTCATGGATGGCAGTGTTAACCATGGTAAGTGTGTCTCCACTGGGCGTAAGACAATCTTACATATAATAAATGAAACCAAGTGTTGAATGCAGTTACTATTCTATGTGGAACATGCCACAAAAGTTTATTGTACACTATATTGTATGGAAATTTTACATTTCAACTTGGATACACCCTGTTCATAGCAAATGCATTAGCCTACTTACCCCTTTTCAATCTGTATTACCTACCAAGACGGCGACCACTCACGGAACTTTCAAGCGGCCTGCTTGGCTTGGGTGGCTAATTGTTGTGGTATCAAAAGGCAAGATATATATATATGTATATAAGAACACTTAACGAAATGCCAGCTAAATGGGCCTTGATTGGATGTTCAAATGCAGGACCGTGGATGACTGGAATCCTGCAGCTATAATGGGGTCCATGCAGCTTCCTTTGCTCTACATCAAATGAAAGAAATGAGCATGGTCACTGCTTTCCTGCTGAAGCCAGACTACTAGTTCCCCGTTTTTTCTTGTCGATGCATTATTCTAGATGCCAATGGCCACTTACAGCTGGCATTCCGGGGGCTCATCATGACTGGGCTGTGATAGAGAAATATTAGTCTTGAGATAATATATTACTCAAATATATAACAAGCTGCAGTAAATTGACCGGCTAAAGAGTTCTATCAGTGGGGTTTGCATACATGAGAGACTGGGGCTCCACATGCCCGAGCATGGTATACCCAGTCTCGCCCCTTCGAGAAACCATATATTGCTTATGCATAGTGCCGTCCCCATACGACGCCTGGTGTTTCTTTTCCTGGGCTGACATCCGTCTGGGACGGTACTTACAAACGGGACGTGTTCGAGCTCGGTCGAGTTGCTTGTTCAAGAATTGTATCGCAGTGATGTCCACACTCTCGTAGGTCATAGTTCTATTGAAAGTTTTCTAAATAAGCAGGTTGAGATAGCCGTTTCAAAATTTCTTTAGTCAAGCCTTGAGCATGAGCGGAAGTAATTCCTCATTTGTCCTAAAGATGGAGCGCCACATGTCGGCAAGTGACCTGTGTCATCTACCGGTATTATAATCGCGACTGAGTAACCAGACTAGAGACTTAGTCTGGACTGCGAGGGGTAGTGCAACCAGACTAACTAGAGACTAAGTCTTCGGATAGTCTTTGGAGGGTGTTGTGCCAACCAGACTAAGACTACTAGCGAAGCAGGAATCCCAATGGGGAAAGTCATGACAACATAATGGTTATTTATACAGCGATAAATCACCGAACTAGAGGATATCGCGAGACTCGAACATGCCTGAAGATTAACTAGAAATACATTTCCTATGACTACAAAACCAACGATAGTAAGAGAATATCAATTCTCCTTGAACTCGGACCCGAGCTATGTAGGTTTGATTTTCTCAACATCAAGCTCAAATTATAACTAGCTATAAAATGCAATAGGGACATGAGGTTGCAAAGTACATAGACCTTTAAGGATTAATAACCGAAAATCATCTGTCTACAAAAGAGTGTACACAAAAGATTGATGGGAGTTGAAGAACTGGATGCTTGATTCTCAACACCGATGCGAGATTGCTATTATTTCCAACAGTGTATATGCTTACATTGCCAGCCTAGGGGAGAATGAGAGTGGTCTACATAGGGCAGGTGTCAGGTCGGAGGTAGGTGCTGCAGAGCCAGATGGAGTTCGATGATGATATATTGATACAAGCATACAATAGCACAAAGGTAGGTGGAACAGGCTCATTATTCGGGAGGTATTTTCTGTGCCCCTGGAAGCGTTTTGAAGCGGCAAAGCAAACAGCGTCTGCCCGAACGAGTATATGGCAAGTACTATTTCAGTAGGGGAACGTTTCAGGAAGAAAGGACCTTACCGTATCAGATTTATAAATGAAAAGTTTAACCGAAATACCCGTGAATTCGCAATATCCACTACAGCCGTGCATCTCTACAAAGTCATTACCAAGCACAGCATGGATAGCTCTTGCACAAATGTCTTCAGAGGAATACATAAGAGAAAGAATTCCAGTTCAGGTAGGTATACCACAAGACGTAGCCGCTCCATGGATGGATATGGGCGGGTGGTTTGTCAGTTAATTGCGGGAGCCGTCTCTTGCTTGTTCGGAGCACGGGTTGTAGTCACTTCACTTGTAAAAAGAGACGATAGAACATGCAACAACCAATTCAAAGTGACCAAGAAGAACACCCTTTTCCTGCACGACTGGTAATTGTAGCCGAATTGTCAGGTTAGAGGAACTGAAGAAAGTGCGAAAATAGCCGTGATGCAATATGAAACGTACTCCGTCGCCCGCATGCCCCGGTGGCGAGCACAATCCAACAACAAACACAGTGCAGAAAAACATGAAAACAAAACCCAGCTACGAAATCCCGTAGCAATCCCTAATTGACTGTCCACCCTTTCTGCACGATCTGCCTATTTCATCTTCTCGCGCTGTCTGATATTTCGTAGCCAAATTTAGGATCAATCCAGTCGTTAATCAAGGATGGCCGTAAGTTGAAAGAGGAATCCAAAAGGTAATGTGCTGCTCAAGAGTGAACGCCATTTATTCACCAGGAAATCGTAAGAAAAACAAAACAATTTTATAAGATACACCCCACACCCAGAAGTTGACCTTTAAATTGAGAAGATGAAGAAGAAAGAGACTGGAACCATTTTAATTTGCCCCCGCCGGATTACATCTATGCCTATTCATGAAGTGTCAGTACCTCCCCTTCATTCATATCTCCATTGATACACAGAAATGCCCACCTTCACTGCGAATTTCCTCTGAGGGAAATGTGTCTGCTTCTTCTTCTCCTTGGCAGTCTTCAAGCTCGATTCATGAGGGGTCAATCGCCTCCTAATGGCACGGGTTTTCTTTGGGCGGAGATCAAGAGGAAGGTACTTCTTGCCCTTGTAGAAAAGGCGGAGCTGGTGGCGCTGCTGGGCGTTGATGACAGTGAGAACCTTAGCGATGGCCTTGCGTACGTCGTGGCTATAAGATTGTCGAATGTCAGTATCGGGTATTTGTGATTAGACTGAGTCGTATTTCTATTATGATAAGCTCACATCTTAGTGAGTTTAGAAGCAGCACCGCCAGTCATCTTCTGCACTCGCAATTGTTGGAGCTCGGACTTGAGCTCCTCAAGCTGCTTGGTGAGCTCGGTCTTGTTCTTCGACCATAGTTGAGCGGCTTTGACCCCTGGCTAAGATTCCCAAATTCCTTCGTCAGTACTGCCATCCTTGCGTCGAACATTGAGCATAGAGCCGTACCATTGTGAATGTTGGTCCTGGTGAATTGGGAGGGCGTTAGGGTGATGTCGTTGGGCGTAAGTGGAGTTGGTGCGTCGTTTGTTGTGGGGGCCTAGCGCTCGTGATACTGCGGAATTGTTAGTATGGAGTTTTCTGACTGTCGCTTGGTGCGCGGCAAAGTTCAGGGGGAGGGTAAGCCCTTATCTGATAAGATCCTTCTTCAAGCTGCATTTATGAGTCAGCATTTCTGAGGAAAGAGCATGTGACCTGCTGGTCAGGTCTAGCAGCTCATAGCCAGGATGTCGGACTTTAATCAGCGACGACGTACACAACCGAGGAGGAAGACCTTATATTACAATCGGAACTATCCCACTTCGACTGTACGAGATTCTTGCCCTGAAATCTGTCCCTCGCCGTACTCGATCATGTCTTTAGGATGGGCTCAGCTTCGTCAACAGGCTCGGTCATTGGAATCTCAGGTACATTACAACGAACCCCCATTCCCAGACCCAGTATCACTGACAGTTCCCAGACTGAGAGCCTCTTCCACAGCTACTCCTCATTAGTCTCCTCCTCACTCCCACTCAAGCCATCGGATGATGAAGTACGGCTAGAGCAACAAATTCAGGAGATCCTCCGTAAGGTATATTGTCCCACCAGCTCTCTTCCGGCAGTCGCTTTCCTTTTGCAACACTAATTACATCTTATGCGCCTTTGCTAAAGATGATCACAGCGAGAGACAACGATCGCCTCCCTATCACGAACCTTGGAAGCCGAATCCGCCGTAAACTCCTCCGCCGCAAAGCTTCAGAATCTCGTTCGGCACAAAGAAGTCCTTACTGATCACAATAAAGAATTCCAACGTATCAAAAACAATATTCACTCCGCAAGGGAACGGGCTAGCCTTCTCTCAAACGTCAGAAACGATATTGATCAATTCCACTCTGCTTCCAGAGAGGATGCGGAATATTTACTGGACGAGCGGAATCGGCTGGACAATTCTCATAACATGGCAGACAGTGTCCTAAGCCAGGCATATGCGATCAATCAGAGTTTTGCGGACCAAAGAGCCATGCTGGGAAACATCAATAGAAGGGTGATGTATGCTGCGAGTCAAATTCCGGGGATCAATACGATTATATCCAAGATCAACACTAGGAAGAAAAGGGACAGCATCATTCTTGCAGTCTTGATTTCCATCTGCTTCTTGTTAGTGATTTATTTCAGATAAGTTGGGGAATTCCGTTGCGAAACAGACCGAATGCGAATGCGGAAATCCTAACCGGATTATCAAGCTCAGAGTAGTTATCTGGCCTATGTCATGGAAACGGCATGGGGACATGGCGAACGAGCCTCTACATCTGAAAACATGATATTTGATTCTGTTGGATCGGATCCCAGAGGTTCAAGAATAGAATGGCTTGATACCAATTTACTGAGCTCTCGGTCTAGCTAGTAGCATAAAACAACGCTATTGCAAACTTTATGACTAGGGGCTGTCCAAAGAGATATTGCCGTTGTGTATTTTTATTATTGTATTGTTATCCATTGTTCTATATGCTTTGTTTCCGTTTCGTATCTTATTTATTGGCGCTTGGGGCGGGTCTTTTATTACATAATTGTATGATATATGGGTAAGTAGGGATACCTTCTAAGAAGTAGTAGTACTTAAGTAATTCACAAGCAAAGGCATTTTCTTTATTATACAGTCTATATGATATTCTCTCCGATTCTCTGCTCTACGGAAGCTATGCAATAGCGCTGACAATTGGGCTAAAAGCAGCTGCTTCCTTCGTCCCAATCTCTTCCTCAGATCCAAGGGTATCCACTAACCTCCTCATCCCCTTCACAAGTGCCTCCTTCTCCTCATCAGTGGCAACTCCACTTGCAGCCCATCTTATCCGACCCTGCGAGTCCACCAAATACACATAACCCACTCTCCCGTTCACCAACCCCACCTGACTCCTAATCTCATCCGTCACACCCTGTCTAACAATAAAATACTTGTCATGCCTATCCTTCGGGATCTGCTTCCTTAGGCTCGGCACGAAGAGGGTGATAAGCATAGCTTTCAATGTATTTTCCTCAATATTGACATCTACCCTCTGGACTTTCCCCTTGTTTTCCTCAATCACACGGGCAACAGCTAGGTCATCCATGAGCGTTGCGACCTGGTTCTGCCCCCACATACTGGAGAATACGGCAACTACGCTGATGACGCCGGGAGAGGGCGTGATGAGGATGTCGGTCGTATCCCGAACTTCTCTGCGTGGGGGCACGAGTGTCCGTCCTTGGAGGTTGGGGAAGTAGAGTGATTTATCATCCTTGAAGAGCTTCGGGGGGGCGATCCAGGTTTTGCCTTTATGTTCCTTTGTCATAGTATTGAAGTCTTTGAAGTAGGAGGTTCCGAATTGAGATGTCCTATTACGTAAAGTTAGAATTCCTTCTGACTCCAATCCAAAGACCATACATAGGAAATGAATTTGAAGAACATACAGTCGTTTCCGCTTGTCCAAATGCTTATCCCAATTGACAAAGTCATCCCTCTTCTGTTGTAGTGTCCTAGTGTCTACTCCTGAATTCTCGCCCTTCTGCGGAGGATTATTCATGCCTAACGGCCATAACAGCCTTATGGGCGTAAAGTCCTTGTCTTTCGTATTCACATCATTGGGCTCTCTGGAAGGCTTCTCATTTTTTGGCGCCGGTGCTGGTGGGGGGGAAGACGTCTTCAAGCTCAATTGACGAAACGCAGTCCTCGAGGCTACCGGTGGTATCTGGCAGAAGACGAGCGATGCATTGCGCAGGAGTGGACGGGTCACAGGAAGGATGCTCATTTTAGCAAGCAAGTCAGTTCGCAAGAGGTCTGCGGTACCCTAGCATTTGGAATATTTAAATTTCGCTTCCACGTGATTGTAGGTTAAGCTGGTCTCCACCCCACATTAACCCGAATCATCACTGAATGTTCAGGAAAATAAATGCTAGTATATATATCTAAAACTACACAACAAAATATCTAATGCTACATCTCCCCTCCCTTCACTGAAATGGCTCAAGCTATCAATGTCAAAGCGCCTAGTAGAAATCCCGATTCAGTTGCTGTGCAAACTCCAGGCCCCGTTCCCTTCTGATGTGTGTCCGGAATATGCTCGTACTTATGCTTCAATGTATTTATTCACTGTATCCAATGCAGTCGTTACCCTCAACCCTACTCGGGTGTCGAGCTCATACGCTTCCCATCTCGCCGCCTTTTGAAGCCAGAATTTACAATTTGCTGCTTCTTTTGGCCCCGCCTCCCGCCAGATGACGGCAGCCCATTCATAGTGAGCGGTTGGCGCTATTACGAAGTTAGTAGAGATTTCCTATGGTTGGCTCCTCTGCTACTCACCTGTCCAGTCATCCTTGAGACCGCCCTTGAGAAGGAGCTTATCTATGGATAGCACTTCCTGCAGATGTTCCCTTGCACCCACCAACTCTCCCATATTCCTCAAGACTACACTGGTAAGGAGCGAGTGGATAGCTTTTTCATCAATAGCATCGTCTCGTAGCTGCTCCTTCCTCCAGTTTAGTGCGATAAGTGATTTTGCGAAGTCGTCGTTGTCCATCCTCTTGTACCCGTTCCAAAAATACATCATCTCCTCAATGGGACTGACCCCAACACCATCTACAAGTGGTACACCCATTTGTTTTGCCCGTGCCTGCCATTTCTTAATCTTCCGGTCCGCAAAGACCTCAAATGGAAGAGATTGGGCCATGAAGCGCTTCTTTCCCATGAAGGTAGGAGTTGCCTCAAGCAAGCTTTCGGCTTTCTTTGCATATATTCGCTGGCAACAGTCTTAATACACGGGAAGACGATATCCGCACTAAAAAAAACTTACAGCTATCTCTGGATTTTTGTCAATGTATTCTCGGTATAGCTCCACATAGCTTATAGCGGCGAAGTAATGATATAACGCATGTGACCAAGAGTTGAGCTCCGCCAACTGCTATTTGTGAGCTATCGTCACTTATGTGGATGATAGATCCCCATACCTTAAGGATCGAATCAGCTACATCCTGGTATTTATGCAGGATCATATAATTTCTGATATCAGGTTAGCTTATATCATGGCAGAGCAAGGTACTAATTAACATACATAGCCTTTTCAAAAACCATCAAGGCCTCAACTTGCCTACCAACTTTAGTCAGTATTGAATACTCCCAAGCGTTCCCTCTACTCACCTCATTTGGGGACTGATTGGGACATTCAGTAGATTGATAGCTGCATTCAGATGACCGTTCACAGCTTCCATCCTTGCTTCCTCCAGCAACCAAAGTGCACTCGCAGGGTATCTCTGCCTCATGGTCGCCAGGGCGTTATGACATCTCTGCCTTGGGTAACCAACCCCACTGGTTGCGTCTTCCTCTGGTAATATATCACAGAACTGTATAGCGTGACCATAAAAGTTGAGGAGAGCAAGTATCGCTATGGCACCGTGCACATTATCCGCCTTGGATGCAACCCATAGCATTGACAGTCCCTTCTCTCTATCTTCATAAAAATCAGTCTGAAGTCTTCGACAATGTTTGAGAGCTGCCACGCGTAGAACTCACCTCCTCGGAAGCCAATGATTGATAATAGCCTCCCCAAGCTGGGTGGAATAAGGCTCAGAATCACCAGTAACAGCCCAAGGCACATATTTGATCCAGAATGAATAAATACATCCATCGGCTGCATAATATCCCTGTTGATGGAATCTACCATGCTCGCCCTCCTTAGTTTCTGCTGGTCATCGTCCAGGTCAGACGAGGCAAACCTTTGACTTGCTGCACCGGCTGACATATCATCACTAGCCTTCTCTTTGTTCCCTTCCATCCTGGATTGATGGGGAGACGTTGTCTGGATCTCTTCCAACATCTGGTATGCCCTCCTCAGCTTGTAGAATGCTTTCATGGAGTCCACTACAGATTCCGAGAGTACACCCAATACCGCGGACATCAATTGCGCTTCAGCATGGCATAGTGCGAACTCCGTCCCCGGGGGATAGCTACTGTGACGGTGGTTTTCTTTCTGTGCCCTTCTTCTATCCCTGTCCGCAGAAGCTTCGGCATCCGCAAGCCTTTCGGAAGCTGTATGTTTGTCAGAGCAGGTGTGGGAATGGAAAAACCCAGAATACACGTGCCTTCCCTCATGATCTCGGGTTCGAATCCTAAACTAGCGCGAAGGAAGGTTATCACACCTTGGGCAAGCTATAAATCACGGACTATATGTTAGCATTGATCTCATGGTAAACCAAAGGTATGACCTTATGAAAACTTGAGTGCCCGCCCTCCAGTGCAACCTCTGCTCCGGCAACGTCGTCATTCATGAGGAGAGCCATTGCTGATATTCCATTATGTCAGTGTTCTGTGTTGCAATCTCGCTCCAGAAGGTTTGAAATACCTCTCAACGCTTGGTCCACTAGACTCGATAACCGGATTAGCAAATTAGGTCCACTCCTAGGAAGCATTATCAAGACATACGAGCAGCTGGCTCCTCCAAAACTGTCAACGACTGAGTTGATGGATTCTTCTCCCCACCCACGAGCGTGCCACCGAGCCATGCTGCTGCTCCTTTGAACATCGTAGTTGCGATCCGACCTGTAAATGGACAGCTACTTTAGGGTCGCGTGTTTATATAGTATTGCTTAGTGCTCTATTCAGGGTATTCATTGAAGCTCGGATTCAAGGCTGAAACAAATGTCGGTAGCAGGCTCAGTTGAGTACCTGACGGCAACTAGAATTGGGTTAGGACCGTTGCAAGCAGTAAGCTACATACCCTACGAAACCCTACGATAATGAGGCTGTGTTTCACTGATCCTCGATCGTCGTTTAGATTTGCATGCATGGTACTCACGAGTTTCCTGGTACAAGAAAGTATTACAACGGTTGTACGCCTCGCATCTCAATCTAGGCAACACATTCAAGTGGACAGTACGTATGTATTGTTATCGCCAGCATACAAGGCATCATCCGAAGCGGTGTAAGTATGTGCCGTCTTTATAATCCCATAGGGCAGGGAGAAAATTTAAGAAGCAAAGCTTAAGACGCGAGGGTATAGATGTATGGGGAGTACAAGGACGAAGTAACGTTACCGCATAACACTGAACACCCTGTCCACTGCACTAGGGGTTATGGTGCAAGTAATGCGTGTGTAACAGCAATAATGAAGACGGAAGGCTCATTTTGGGAAGAATTGTAAAAACCGAGTAACAGCCCGAGATGAAAGGCTATGAGTGATATTCTTGCGGGAGGATCTAGGGGTTAAATTAGGGGAAAGTATGGACGGATTTCAGATATTAACCTATTAGAGGTCAAGGTAAAGCAGGAGTCGGGTAAGATTATGCCAGACCGTCTACTCTCCTTAGTGAAAGCCATGAAGAAGCGTTATGAGGCAGTAATTGCTGTGGGAGGCGCGCAACTCCATATTGATGGTTTCATGTTTTTAGAAAGTTCGATAGACTATTGTCCGCGCATTTTTAGTAAGTTCGACAGACTTTTGTCCAACACCTAGTACTGTCATCCCATCGGAGCGGCCCAAGATTGGCTCTGCATTAACCCTCCGGCGTGCATAAAGTTACTTAAAAGGTGGTACCCATATCCAGGTTGTCACGGGTTCTCTAGTTTGAGTATTGAACGTCTGAAGTAGAGTATATAATAATTTATCCTGGTTGTAGTATATACAGTATCTACCCGCATGAGGCCAACAAAGGAGCCCACACTCAGTTCCAATTAAAACATGTAAGAGTGACTGTCCATTCAAAATCTAACAGATACGATGTTCTGGTGGTCTATAAGGAACTCCCAGAATCTCAAAAATTTTCTGGCAGAGATATGTTAGCCTGACAACTGATAGCAGGCCAGGAGCCTTACCTCTTCACTTTCCCCCTCTACTAGAGTACCTTCGGTTACCTTTACTCGGTTGGGGCCGCGCATGACATCTTTGTACAGACCTCGCTGATTGAGGCGGTACCCCTGCCCTCTGTCAGAATGTGGAACTATATCACATGCTTAGCACCCGTACCTTCTTAGAAGCCAGAAGTCTCATGGACCTATTGAAGATATCATTGCCAGTCTACAGGATATTAGCTTATAGGAATTAGTTTTTTTGCGAAGGGAGAGGAACATACAAAATAAATTAAAGCGGCTCCTCGTTCTTTCCAAGGCACAAGTAAGAAGTCTATTTCATTGATCATTAGAATCATGATCATTAAAGGAGCTATGTGACATACCTAGTCTTCTCCAGCGTGCTCCAGGCTCGATCCTCGAGGCTCCGTGCCATTTTGATCCAGAACCATCCCTGTGGCTTGTTGCCAACGTATATTGGAGAAAGTCAATAGCGAACAACCTTTTAAGTAGTTCGTCCAATACTCCTGTTAACTGGTTAGTTGTGAAAAGCCTCATCCACAATATATCAAGGACAAATACCTTTTAGCTCGACATTTGTCGCTCCACGCTTGGTGATGATTATATCAATCTATCAGTAATTAGCATCTAGAACAAACGGATGGAATTCTAAGCTTACATCTCCACAGTCCTTTGCCCCTCGGCGGAAGGAACCCATGATGTCCAATTGAAGCTCCGAATCAATTTCCAGTGCAGTCTTTATAACTACATCTCCATGCCGTTGGACTTCCTCACGGGGGATGCGGATATTGAAATCCTACATATGAACGTCAATAAGTTGTAGCAACAGGGCAATCAGGCGGTGTCTGTAGCTTACATCGTAATGCTCTACTCCTATTCTCTGATTTTCAGTGAGCTTGGCCTTCTTCAGGAGGTCTTCTAGGTTTTTATAGCCAGCTGCAATCCAGCGTTGGGCTTGTGTGGTACTAAATGTTATATTTAGTTTTGTTTTTGGAGACTAGGAAGGAAGGCCAACCCTGCCCCGTACACTCCTAGGAATAACTTCAATAAGGCATCGCCAGGCTCCAATTTTGCATAATCAAGCCTTTTAAGGTGATTTGTAAAGACTATGGCTTCATGTTAGCGAGCCTGCAGTAAATAGTGCAAAAATCATACAGAAAAACAAACCTATCTCTTCAATCTTTTGTGCAATTCGCTCTCCAATGCATGGTAATCTGTCCGAACAAGTCAATATCAATGATTACTAAGGGCCATTTATTCTTTACCCCACAGCTTCGTCTGCAAAAACAATCTTCGTCGTTTGCTTTTTCAGAGTGGTAATTGCCTTCCTGTAACTGAGAGAACGCCAGTGATCGCCGATCATCTCATAGTACTTCTGCATCTCTGACAGCTACATTCAAACGTCAGTCTGAGAGTATTCATCACTCATAAGCTCGTACCTACCACTTGAATTGTTCGCTCGTTGGGATTCTGGTGCTCCCCTTCCCCGTCATGTTTGTACATGCATTGAAAGGTCGCTTGAAAACCAGCTGAACGGTCGGGTTTTCTCGTAACTTTCCTCCGTTTGCTTGCGTTATCAGGGTTATGACGTTCGCTATCCGAATCTTCAGCTAGTGTGGACACCAAAACATCCTCATCATCGTCCAAAGGCTACATTGTTGCACTTCGTTAATTGAGAATGAGATTTCAGGAAGGGCGGCACGTACGAGATCAGCAACTTTCTTCGTTTCTTCTATTATCTGGTTCAAAATATCATTCATATCATAGTCTTTTTGTTTCTCTTCAGATTCATGGGGCCTCGTTGCTGACTTGGTAGCTGTGACAGCTGGTGAAGGTGCCTTCTTTGGAGGTTTATTAGTTGATGTAGATGGCACCTCAGACACCACACTGCATTTCACTAGTGAGCTCCAACCAGACTATTGACTACATCTAGGCAGGGTATCTCTTTTGAGAACTCATACCTCCGTTGTGTTTCCTTAATTTTTCTAACCTTTTCTTTTAATGGTTTGACCTCAAGCGAGTGGAAAGAGCCCGTGTCATTCTGGTCCTCGCCATATTCACTTTTCTCCGCGGGTGGTGGTCCTTTAACAGCAGATGGCTTTCCAGGCACCTCGTATATTGGCTGTGTGGTATCTAAAATTCGCCAATAATGTAGACAATCTCCAGGGTAGCGTTCATTCACCACCTTTATGTTATCCTGTAGGGATTTACATAAGTATTCCAAAATTTTGATATGAATAAGTATATCATTACTCACTGGGATTTTATCAGCTTTAAGGTGGTTGAGGACATTCTTGTATTGCAAATGATGATCAGCAATGATGTGTGTAATCCCTACCACCGCCAACATATTAGCATCCCGTATAGGCACATGCAAAGTTATTTGCCGAGACCGTTGCGGTCGCTGACCCTGACTTAAGGATTCTGAGCTGTAGAACATACCGTCATTAGCCCAATCGTTGCTGCACACTGCACCATACTCGATAGCTTTGTTGACTCGCATTCTTCGTGCACCACTGGTTAATGTATTTGGTACAAAATCTAAAGATGGAGACTTTTGAATCAGTTACTATTTATGTTATGAATTGTGATTGATGCCTTACAAAACGTCATTCCCTTGAATAGCTGTTGCGACTCCGGTGCGAGAACTACTTTAGGTTCCTTCTTGCCCTTTTTTGGCTTGGATGCTGAAGCTCTGGCATTGGGCCTGGAAGCGATACTGGTACTTATGGGCGACGTGTGGCGTTGGGTTTTCAAAGGGGGAGAGGATGGTACCGCAGGAATACTTCGTTTTGGTGCCATTATAGCGGGCGGCGACGGAGATGGGCGTGTTTCTCTTCGAGATAGAGTACTCCCTCTACTTTCACCCGGTTTTCCAGACTCTATGGAGGAACGAGAATGGCCAATGGGGGGTTGAGGAGTTAATTGTGGTTCCGATGTTTGTTGGCGTTTCCCTCTCCCCTGGCAACTTCTCAGAAACTCAGCTATCGGATTATCACAATTCCCACCTCCAGTTTCCTTCTCTACAGTTGCCTCAATTGAATATAGATGCTTGAAGAAAGCCTTCTTGTCGTTTGAAGTAACGGATGGGCTTGTACTGCAGTGGAATTTGATCTCTTTGGATGAACCTGGTCCACCCATGCCCGAGAAGGATTTAAGGAAAGATGGAAACTCGGGAAACGCTTGGGAAGCATATTTCTTTATTATGCGACTCGGTTAGCCTTTTACTGTGTAATAAGCTCTAGAGTTTTTTCATTGATGTGACATCAAGATCAAACACCATATCACCATAGTGTAGTCTGGTTGCACTACCCCTCCAGAGCATAGTTAGTCTGGTGAATAAGACTCCTTGTCTGTATCTTTGCTCTTTCCTTTTTGTGGTAGGGCCGTTACTAGTTGTGGGCAGATTAGCGTCCTTGACTCGGATTTTGGGAGTTTGATTCAGATACAGACAAGGAGTCTTATTCACCAGTGTTCCCGGGTACACCATAGTGTATAACTTTCCAAATCGCAAGCAACGCGTGAGTCAAGCAGTGATCGACATGGAGCGACGCGTGCGGCGCGTTCTTTGATGCAAGCAATTAATGCGTAATATGAAACGGAGAAGGACCCTGGTCAGACTAAACGGATCGAGATTAGGATATAGTAGTCTAAAGATAGTCGCAGGCACCCCTCAGTGAATGAGATTCCAGCCTCATGAATAATCCTAACGCCCATTTTATAGTACTATGTGCACTGCCCATACCACGCACTTCGCAACAATGATTTTAGCATCGAATATCAGCCCATGGAACTAGTCTACTTGCAAAGCAAAACTTGGAATATTAAAGGAAAGTCAGATGTGCTCAAAGCGAGTCCATCCATATTGCCACATTCTCTCTCTTACAAATGAATAACCTACAATACAGTATCTTGCCCCGTGTGCTCTGCCGCATGACCGCAGTTGTGCCATCCTTGGTTGAATGGCCCATACTAGCAGTCTCGCCCTCGTCCTCATCCGAGTTGTAAACTCAAGGTACATGGGGTTTATCATTTCATCTGTTCCACTGGATTGGGCGAAGCATTGTGGCTTTTCGTTGGAGAGAATGTGTCGTCATTAATGCAACGGGTCTAAGAATGACCCACATCATGTATGCCACAATGTTCATGCACGCCCAACTCTCCGGTCTGCTTGAGCTTTCCTCTTCCTGGCACATCTACTCGATCTATGTCATCAATCATCAGGAACTGCTGAATATAACTAAGAGCTTGCCACTTCGAAAACTGTCGGCTCTCTTTTCTTCCTTGACGCGCGTGCGGTAAACGCTCTCTACGAGAGGCGGTGCCCGCCAGATTAGGTAAATGCAGGTCATATACGCAACAATCTGGGAAGCTTGTTTCTTTTGCTTCAATAACTGCGAATACACTGAAGTATAACTCGTTATTCACTTGAAACTCAACAGAAAAATCAACAACGTCACTGTATGTCGGGACCCTAGCGAAACTCATGGGTTCTGATAGTACGAGATTAGGCTCTAATGACATTTCCAACTTGTAAACTGGAACTTCATAAGTGATGCGGAGCCTGTTGAATAGCAATGAAAATGATGAATACCGATAGCCATTATTCAATAAAAACCCGGTGGCCTCGCTAGCAAGAAGTGATATGACTGGGTAAAGGAGGAATCGACTTTCTGACTTTCTTTGAAGAAGACGATACATTGTTTGCAATAACATCACTGGATCCAACAGGCCAGTTGAAAGAATCAAATGCCAGAATTGAGTTATCAACATGCAAGATTGCAAACTGAAAGCAAGAGCTCGTTGTAGTCTCATCTTTGAGATTACTTATTTGAGTAACTTGGTATGGAAGTTGCTTCAATTGATAGTCATCATCATGGGCATTTGCTGTCACAGCAAGTAACCTAGATGTAAACGTGTTCGCATGAGGATTCGTGCAGCCAACGTAGCCGTTTCTGCGAAGTACTTCGGAATAGTAGCTTTCCTGATTTTTGTTTTCAGTCTTTGCACCTTGGCCGTCCCTTTGGCACATTACTGTAGGCAATTTATTAGCAGTATGAAAACTATACCGAGCTGTAGGTTCATGATACCGGAAGAACGATGGTGTGGTGAGATCCTAGACGTCTGATTGGTACATGCAATACCGAGAAATACACACGAACAAGACCAGGTCTTATGCACGAGTGCTGTGTATATGAGAAAGGTTCGTTTTCTGAATGACTTGGCTCGAAGCAACGCAAACTTAAAGCGGCGTGCGATTGTTTCTTCATGCAAGGAACTTACCAGCAAGCCCATGAGCCAGCGGGAAACGCCTTAGATCCTTGAACCCTGGAGCGGGTGTCGATATACAACTAACCCTCGATCTCGAGCTTAAAGGGCGACCTAGTGCTTCATGCTCTGCGTGTATAAAAGTACATTGCGGATATGAAACCGTTGAGTCCCGTGTGCATGTGAGGAAGCTGGCAGTCCTCGCAGAACACAGCTCATCAGACTTGCTACAGCTCATTGCTGCAGAAGGACGGCCCCAAGTCATCATGTATGTCGTATGTGTGCAAGTGCGCGGCATCTAGAGCAGTCCTTCCAGCCGGACTCTCCTCTCCTTGAGGATCAGGGACCCCTCCCTTACATACATACAGGAAGTGCCAATCCGCCTGCCTGCCCGGCTGCATATCAAAACAGCTCCATAGCCCGTAGCCCTGACCAAATTCACCCCCAAAAAGAAGAAAATATAAGCTTCTCCCTCTGAATATAGTGCGCAACAGAACACATTAAAAGGAAAGTGTCTGCCAGTGCACATCCAGGGACCGACGGAAAGCCACCGACAATAGGAAGCCACTGACAATACGAAGCCACTGACAATAGGAAGCCACTGAGGAAGCACATACAATAGGAAGCAGATTGCGATAATACTTTATCCAGGTGTCTAGGTAACGTGAAAACTTAAATAAGGTCACTCGCCTATTATTCTCTTTCATTTTCAAACATAAGTTCAGTCTTGTTATCCCAGTTTCTCCTTAACATAAGAGGCTTCCTAACCCCCTCACACCACACAACCCCGATCGTATTGAGCCTTTCTCATACTTCGATTGCTCGTGGTATGGAGACCGGGAGCCAAAACGATAAAATGGAGGTCCAAACTTTGCGGGAGCCTCCACTCAAAAAGCTGAAGACTGAACACGTCGCTGGGGTTCTTCCTACTCTCCCACGGGTGCCTGCACCGCGAAAAGCTCCCGAAACAATCGATCTCTGGACACTTCTCTCAGGGCCAGTCACCTCCAAAGAGCAACAGCGGAGCCTGGATGCTCTCGCCAAAGTTTTTCGGAAAAAGAAGAAAATTGTAGTTGTTGCGGGCGCTGGAATTTCTGTTGGGGCAGGGAGTATGTACACACAATATGAAGCACCTCCCCTCATCCCGTCCAATCATAGCAAAAAACCTGCATGCACGTCGATGATGATGCGTCTGGTCTGGCTAACGCCTTGGTTCTTTACTTAAAATTCAGTCCCGGATTTTCGAAGTGCAGGCGGACTATTTTCTTCACTACGGACTGATCACAAATTGAAGACCTCTGGAAAGGAATTATTTGACGCAGCAGTTTATAGAGACAATGAGTTGACTTCGTCCTTTCACGATATGGTTCGCAACCTAGATTCTATGGTGAAAAAGGCTACTCCGACTGCATTCCACCATCTCCTTGCATCGCTGGCAAAGGAAGAGAGGCTATTGCGTCTATACAGTCAGAATGTAGACTGCATTGAGAATCAGCTTCCACCGCTCCAAACCAAGGTCCCATTGGGCAGCAAGGGGCCATGGCCGAAAACAATTCAACTCCATGGTGGGCTAGAAAAAATGGTCTGCTCCAAATGTGGATGGCTCGGGGGTTTTGATGCAGAATTGTTTGTGGGTTCGGAGCCTCCGGATTGCAGCGAATGCGTGGAAATGGAATCTGTAAGGGGCATTGCAGGAAAGAGATCGCTCGGCGTGGGGAAATTACGACCGCGGATTGTTTTGTACAATGAGTATCATCCGGACTCCGAAGCAATTGGGTCAGTATCAAAGGCGGATCTGAAGACCAGGCCAGATGCCGTTGTCGTCGTGGGGACGAGTTTAAAGGTTCCCGGGATTAAGAGGATCGTGAAGGAAATGTGCAAGAGTGTCCAGGACATGAGAGGGGGAGTCACAATGTGGATCAACCACGAGGATCCACCCCTCACAAAGGATTTAGAGGGCTTGTTTGACTACATAGTGAAGGGAGACTGTGAAATGGTTGCGTCATTGGCGTCTCTTCCACGATGGGATGGAACTACACCAGACTCTAGCACGGGGAACTCTACTCCAGAGTTCATGGAGATTTCCCAGTTTCCTAGCCCTTCTAGCCAACCGGAGATTCAAATCCCATCAGCTACAGTGTCTGAGCCTATTCCGTCAACAAAACCAACAAAGAGGAAGGCTCTTGGAGAAGGAAAGCCAAAGGCTGCAAAGAAGGAGGCAGAACCCAAGAAGCCCCGGGCTCCCAGAAAGCTAAAGGCGGTTGGGGGCCCCAAGGCTACACTTGTCAAGGCGTTCAGGGTGGCCAAAACGCCTGTTACTGGTGTTGCTGGAAAGGCGAAGAGGACCAAAGTCATGAAGGATATTCCCACTCCACCACCAACAGATATTGCTTCCTCGCCTCCTCCACCAACAGATATAGCTTCCTCGCCTCCACCACCTGTCTAGCGAAGTAGTATCATCTCGATCTCCCCAGCCTACAATCTACGTCCGTCCAGAGGTTATGGGATAGAAATACAGGGTGCATACAGCACTGTTTCTGGCGTTTTGGCATGTTGTGTTATTTTGTGTTAGTCCTGGCTTGGAGTACGTTGTGGCCTACTTTGGCATAAAGTGTAGGATTTCTTTTGGCCTTTCTCTGGACACAAAAGCTTCCTATGTTCCTCTATCGGCGTACAATTAGGAAAGGTGGGTTGCTAAGAATATTTGCTGAGGATATTTACTGGATGAATACGGCGTTCCTATCAAGCCATGAGGCGTTACGGGGGATTTTTGTATATATGTGCACTGGCTTATTTTGATTATTTCCCCCGCACCTTCATTTATATTTTCTTTGAATTGGTCCTAAACGCAGCATATATAGACTAACAGCGTCAAAAAACCATTTCATGTCATGAAACGCCCTATAATTTTCAATTCTTATGCATAGCTTTCTAGTCCCCTAGAGCAGTTGGATCATAATCAATATTATCATCAGGTATCTTTGGTTCTTGTACCTCACTCCAACCAATACAGTTATCGATATAACTCAGCACCGCCTGAATAGTATCCTCATTCTGAGCCTCCACCTGCAAAAACTGCACCATACTAAAATCATCAATCAACCCCACTATAGCCTCATTCAACGCATGAAATTTTGGATTCGTCTGTGCATGGATATCTGTAGTAATTATACTTGGATCTGGATCTAAAAACCTCTTTAGCTCTCGCTTTGGGACTTGATTCCGGATAAGATCCATCTTCGAGAGGATATTCAGGTGGGGCATTTCTAGCATGATCATGGCGGACATTGCCGAGAGGGTCCCGGCGAAGAATTTGGCTTTATCGACGACAAAGGTCGATTCGAGAAGGTAGGTGGCACAGAGTGAATAGTCATGTCGGATGCGGAGGTGTTTGGATAGGGTGGGGAGGATGGGAACATGTGTGTACAGCTCGATTTGGCCCGGACAGTCGAAAATGGTAAGGGACTCTTCATCGCCGGGGCTGAGGGCTTCGTCAAGCCAGTCGAGGTTTTCGAGGAGAAACCTGTTGTTGGGGAGAGAGGGTCAGAATACGAGGTTACTGCGGCCGGGCATGGGGGCTGATGGTGAACATACTCGAAGCAGGCCATCAATCCACCATTGGGGCCGAGTCCCATTTCTTCCATGACGTCTTCAAGAGAAATGAGGTCCTTGATATCAACATCGGGCTCGAACTCAAACTCCTCTGCAGCTGGGTCTAGGTTTACGTAGACACCTTGATTTTGTAGAGAACCGCATCAGCGAGCCGCTCCTCTCGTACCTCGGTACTTTGAAGAGTTACGTACAGGAGCGCTTGGAGTTACGGAGATGCTGGATTAGGGCTGCGCAGAATGTGGTCTATGGGAATCACATCAATTAGCTCAGCGAGCTGGAACAAGAGGAGATATCTATGAAACAAGCAATGTCCTCCTAGGAACCGGGGACCTCAAGGTGAGGCATGTATCCCGTACCTTGCCGGAGCCTGCGGGGCCCATCACAAGGACCCCAAACCTGCTCATACTTGCGCTGCTGGTGCACTGTGAGTAGAGTGTTGGGCTGGATTTAAAAAGTATGGAGCCGGTAGTTGTAGTGTACAGGGCAGGGATGGAGGTGCTTCAACTGCAAGCTTGCTAATTGTTTATTGAGCTCGCAGTATGTTGTCTCCGAAGTTTTGCCACTGCAAATAGTTTTTCTCTCATACAGCATCGCTAAGCCCAAAGTAGAACCTGCCAACCAGACTAGGAGATCACGGGAGAGCCTCAATCTTGAATTATGAACCAGACCAGTGCGAGATCTAGAGCTGGGGTTCTAAACCGCTGCTTTATGGTGTATCGTATCTATAGAGCAGCTGAGAGTTTGTAAAACCTGGCCGGTTTCAACAAATGAATCATACATAATGCCCGAAGCAAAAGAAGAGGGCCCTCCCCGGCCTCTGTGTGTGACACTATAATACCGACCAGGTAAGCCTGGCGGAGGCCTGGGTGCCTGCCTGTCAGTGGGATCCGAGCTCGCCGACGGCCGCTGGAATTGCGCAATGGCTTGAGTCTGTGAGCACTGGGTGCCAACAAGGTTACAGCACTGCACATTACTCTACGCCTGCCGCTGGGTATATACGTGTGGACGCGAGAAAGTTGGATCACGGTGAAGCATTAGTCTGCTAATAATGGTGCACGTAAAAGCAAAAGTGTTTACAAATCGAATAATCTCAATGTGAATACCCCTGGTCTTGCCGCTCTCGCTCCAGATAATCGGATATAAGATATGCCAGGATGGGCCGGGGCTTGAGCGAATAGTGATACCTTATATTGATCTCATCGTAGAGATAAAGTTGGTTTTTCACTTTGGAGGGTGTGGTGACCGAGCTCTAGATCTAGTAAGTACCCGGAAACATAAAGTAGGGCTTTACTTCTGATTACTCAGATGTACCGGTTTCGCCCAATCAGCAAGCACGAGCTCCAATCACCCGCCGGGTAAGGCCGTATGCACTTGTACCTAGATGTTCTCAGCAACTCCCCAACCGCATAACCTCGGGTCAGGCATGCGTGATGCAGCAGGTCCGCTCTATACTCCAAGTAGCCCATTTCAAGGGTCCATCCCACTACCGGACTATCCCACCCCTCCTCCTAGTCTGGTTGCCATAATAATCAGCATCACCCAGCCCCTATCTCTTGCGTGCTAAGTAGGCCTTGAAGGAAAAAAAAAAAAAAAAAAAAAGTATAATCGGTAGGCATAAAATCCCCTTGTCCGCCCCGCCTCTCAATACTCTTCATTCACCACTCTCCGCAACCCGCCAATTTCTAAAACTTTTACTCCCTCACCAATTTTCACCCCGTATCTTCCTCAACGGTACAAGGAACAGTCATGGGAAGCGTGGACAACAGAGGCACTTTCCTGTTCACCTCCGAGTCCGTCGGAGAGGGTCACGCTGACAAGATTTGGTACATTGATGATGCCTATTGCAACACCCTGAACTAGGAACACCTAGCTGACTTTGGTTCAAATATAGTGATCAAGTCTCCGATGCGGTCCTCGATGCCTGCTTGGCGCAAGACCCGCTTTCCAAAGTATTAGAATCGGTGTACTAAGTTGTAATGGTTCGTTTAAGCTAATTTAATTGTTGTTCTTCCTAGGTTGCCTGTGAGACTGCCACCAAGACTGGAATGGTTATGGTCTTCGGTGAAATCACTACCAAGGCTCAGCTTGACTATCAGAAGATTATTCGTGGTGCCATCAAGGACATCGGATACGATGACTCCGCCAAGGGTTTCGACTATAAGACTTGCAATGTCCTTGTTGCCATCGAGCAACAATCCCCAGACATTGCACAGGGTCTTCACTACGAGAAGGCCCTTGAGGAGTTGGGCGCTGGTGACCAGGGTATCATGTTTGGTTATGCTACCGATGAGACCCCAGAGCTCCTTCCTCTCACCATTCTCCTCTCCCATAAGCTCAATTCAGCCATGGCTGCCGCCCGTCGTGACGGTTCTCTTCCATGGTTGAGGCCAGATACCAAGACCCAGGTCACCATCGAGTACGCTCACGACGGCGGTGCTGTAGTTCCAAAGCGTATTGACACAGTTGTTGTGTCTGCACAGCATGCCGAGACAATCCTCACTCCGGACTTGAGGGAGGAGATCTTGGAGAAGATTGTCAAGAAGGTCATCCCAGCTGAGTTACTCATTGATACCAAGTACTTTGTGAGTCCTTGTTTCATTGTGACTTGATATATGCGGCTTCGTCACTAATTCGCATTAGATCCAACCCTCTGGTTTGTTTATTATCGGTGGTCCTCAAAGTGATGCTGGTCTCACTGGCCGTAAGATCATTGTTGACACCTATGGAGGGTGGGGTGCTCACGGTGGTGGTGCTTTCTCTGGAAAGGATTACTCCAAGGTCGACAGATCCGCTGCTTACCTTGCCCGGTGGATTGCCAAATCATTGGTCGCCGCCGGGCTCTGCCGCAGGTGTCTCGTCCAATTGTCTTACGCCATTGGTGTTGCTGAGCCCCTGTCCATCTTCGTTGAGCACTATGGTACCAGCGAGAAGACCAGCGAGGAGCTCGTTGCCATCATCAAAAAGAACTTCGATATGAGGCCCGGTGTCATTGTCAAGGAATTGGACTTGGCTAAGCCCATATACTTCCAAACAGCGAAGAACGGTCACTTCACCAACCAGAACTTCACCTGGGAGAAGCCAAAGAAGCTTGTTCTCTAATTTAGCAACATATCCAAAATCTTTATTTTCGATATCTTGTTCATTTGTTTTCTCTATTATCAAGCATAATTGTCTTCCTTTTTATCTCTTGTACCCAGGTCTCATACACAATGGCACTTCAATTGCCTCGCGTGGTCGACTTCAACTTTGTCCACTCGATATTTGAGAACTGGGGTAGCTGTATGGGTAGCTGTATGGGTAGCTGTATGGGTCAAATTCACGGCAATGGCGCGTTAGGGTGTCATTTCAACAAAATGGGTTTTCAACACAAATTCGGCAGATTGGGTCTAGTTACGGCGCAGCACAGGTTATTCAACTTTCCTCGTGTCTGTTTTTTTGCGCTTTATTCGTTTATATAGACGTCAAGAATTCAGAACACAGATTACACAGTCATACTATTCGGGAGCTTTCCTTTAATTGTGATGTGTCATATGTAACTTGTGAGATGCCTGATGCTCCAAATTTTAACGCTAGTCTTGTTGGCTAGCCAAGCTCACGCGGTCCCACGTTGACTGAGCCAGGTCTAAAGAAAGGCACTTTATGTTTTAGAAACATTCTGATGCTCGACTTCTGAGAGTCCATACATTGCCATATGCCCCTGCGGTTAACCCCCAATTTACGTATAAACACCTGCATTTGATATCCATATCCCATTTTCAAGTCTGAGCGAGTTTGCATTGGCAAGCATTACATCGATTTCATATTAAGCAACAGCGAGCTGTAGCTGGCTTCAGCGACCAAAAATGGGTGATGTCCACCTTGATGAGTTTGGGTCTCAACCCATACCACGCGTAGTGCAGGAGAAATTGGATCAGCTACGCCTATATGGATGCAACCAGTGAGTTCCACTCCAGCTTTTCATGATTCACTGGCAAACACTAATTTCGCCATTTCGACATGTTATAGATTAATATCATGGTCCAAGCTAGGTTGTATAGCGTATGTCACGCCCGATGGTACAGGAGTGGAAACCCGACACATAATGTGCAATCCAAAGGATGGGAAATGGATACTCACTGAAGGATACCCTGTTCACCATGTAGCACGTGCTCATGATGGTCAACAAATAGCACATATATCGTGGAACGCAATGGGGACGGAGCTTGCTATTATTGATATTTTGGGGAGGGTTTCCTTTTCTGCAGTTTATATGTCCGTCAATGTGCTACAGTGCTATCATGCACAGTTCACAGGTCAGGAAGATGACTTGGGTGGATTGGCGGGGTTTTGGTGGATGAATACGGAGAAACAGGTCGGTTATGTATCGACTGCGTGACTTGGTGGCGAATAAGTGCTCATGCTTGGGGTTGTAGTACGCAGTATTTCGCCCGGCGGTAAATGATGAAAAAGGCTGGCGATATCCTGCAGTGCAGCAGAAAAATCTACCTCCTTACCATCCGCAAAGTAAGGCGGCTTGTCTAGCACTTACACGGCGAGGAATGGTACGCAGACAGAATCGACAGAAATTAGTTTACATGCTAATATCGAAGTTGCTATTAGTTGAAATTATACTATCAAGGGGACCAGAATCGCTTTTTTGAAACAACACAGGAGCTTGAGGGGTGTGTATCAGTAGACGACCTATATTCTCATGCATCATTCTCTTCAGATAAAGGTGCTATCTCACGCTTCTTGAGACATGGGTCACGACAGAATCGTTGATGATTATATTGAAAGCGCAGACAACACTGTAGTACTCGCCGCATATACCTTGAGCAAGAAGCTCAGGATATATCGAATATCCATCGACTGGAACCTGCCATCCCAGGCAAATCCTCAGCAACCGTCGGTACCTCTCAATAATATCAGGCTCATTGTCAAGCGCCTGAAAGTGGAGAATTTGGCCAGTCCAGCAGAGATACCCAATATGGATATGTCGAAAACCTTCCTTACACACTTGGAGGTAATGCCTCCAACATTTAGTGGCCCCAATATTCATCAGTACTTTCCTACCACTATACTGGCAGTATATTCAGTAATGAACATGTTGACCCCCTCCAGTGTGATTGTCCGCTGGATATTAGGGGAAACTCAAGGCAGTCTACACCCTAGTTTCAACCAGTTAGGGGTTCGGAGGGGTAGTGTTAGTACATCGAATACCAAAGAGGTATACTTATTGTTACATGAGATCAAATGTTTTGAGCAATAGCTTACACATTCATAGTTTGAGTTTTACCGCGTACCTGAGGATGTGCTGATTGATAATGCTATCATTGGCGTCACGCATTTACCATATTGCGCTGATATTAAGTTCGCTTGCATTGATGGTTCTGTACAAACCAGAGACCGGTAACTTGATCTCAGTAAAGTATAGGAGCAACACAAACTGAAAATCGCTACAGGAGCTCTCTTAAGCTGTTCACACCACAGCCTAACAACTATCATGAGTCTATTGCTAATGTGGTGTACAATATGGTTCATGCCGGATTCGATTTCCCAGCACCCATCCCAGGTGACATATGTAGGCTGCTCCTTGGTAGTCTACTTTTACTAGTTCTAACCTGGACATAAGGCACAGGATTATCTTTATCACCTAATGGAACGGTCATGATAGCCTCTTTACCGGACGGTAGCATTAAACTGACACCAATGGAGTATCAAAGGGGTCCCTTGGATCCGAAGGTGAACTCAGGTAATGCTTCTCCACCCACATACTGGAGTCACCCAACTAATTTTCTCGATTTAGCCAATTTTGCTGCAGCAACTGTTGCATTTGCTCACGTACATGCTTCTGGATGCAACAATATGGTAAACAATGATGATGTATTGATGGTAATACGGCCATTGCGGTCTGATAGTTCGTTCTCGATTAGTCACACCTTTTGCCATCGTGCTTGCTGACTCCCAAGTAGGTTTTAATAAAGCCTTGATCACGGAAGTGCACAAAGCCCTCAGTCTCAAGATGGACTTCACCTCAGAAATACCGAATGAGCGTCTTTTCAGGAATCCGGTTCTTCAGAGATCTTTGAGTCTTCAAACATCCATTTATAATGAAGGAGAGAATGCTCCAATGAGATTGGAAGCCAAATTGGCGTGGATATTTTTACATTTGAGGATAGCTTCCCTTGGATTTGGTACTACTATTAACACTTTCCAGCGAGGCGAAGAACTCAAAATAGGTATCTCTCAAATGTGGTAGTAGTGATATGGCAGTTTTCTGATTTGTGATACAGAAAGCCTACACCCTCTCCTTGGAATATCGCGGTGGTCCATGGACTTAATAGCATTTATAGTTGATGACATATTCCAACTTGTCCGGTCAGTAGGAGACAGGGTTAGTGACCGAGAATACGTAAGGAGTATAGGTATGATCCCATTACCCTGAACATTACCTTCACATATATTCCCTCCAACTCATCCTCCAACTCATCCTCCAACTCGCAGCCGTCAAAACCAACTCCCCCGCCATCTTCGTCCTCCTCTGCAGCGGCACCCGCGTACTTACACGCTACAACTCCCGCGGCCTCCGTCAAACCGAGAACACCGCCGCTGCACACATCACGGCCCAACAATCCCTCCTTTACATGGGCAACCAAGCCGAGCAAAATCAGTTCCAAATCCTCCGCAGCCTCAAAACAATCTTCGACTCCTCACCCGTCAGACTACTCCTATTTGAAAAAATGATTGGCGAGGTGTCAACAGCATGCAGTGCCGCTTACCATACTCTCACGGAAATTGAGCGACTCACATGCGAACGGGATATCTTTATTAATAATGATATCCCGGTTGTTCTTGGGCCCGCGGTGGAGAAGTTATTGCGTGATGCCCGAACACTAATGAGGAATGAGATGGATCTGGCGAATTTGTACTTTCATGATCTGAGCTGGTTGGGGCTGGATGATGATGTAAAGAGTATTGCTTCAAGGAGGAGTAGAAAGATTGATGCGATTAGGAAAACGGAGATTGGCGAGGGAAGGCCGCTGAGGCAGTGCACGAGGTGTTGTAGTGTCACGGAAGATTTTACGGCGAGCAGGCAAATGAGCAATTGGTTAGTTAGTATGCAGAGGATGTGTTTTTGTGGAAGTCTGTGGATGGTGAAGAATTAGTGTGGGAAGAGATTTAATTTTCTTTGGGATGCAATGTTTTTGGTTTATATACATCTCCAAAAGTAGACGTCGTGCACGTTGGCGAATTTGGGTCTATTGGGAATTGTAAGTGGTAGTCGTTTAAAAAAACAAGTATCACTTTCGTTGAGTTTGTGTGAAATCACCAGTCACAGTATACAAGTCTGATACAAATTGCGCTATAGAGTAGAGATCAATACGTAAAGACAAGTGATCTTGAAAATTGATTGAAGCAGAACTACTTTGGGCAATGCGTATGAACGAAATGCATTGCCCTTTGGAAAATCCTTATCAAAAAACAAATTTCCGTCGCAACAGCTACCCTCGTTTCATCCTGTTCCCCAACTTTTTTCATGCCACACTCCTCACCTTACGCTCTATCACATGAGAGAGATTCTTCAAGCACTAGCAGAGGCTGGCTCAATCCCGATATTCCTCAACTCATTGTGGTACCTAATAACGTCTTGGGCAGAAAGTTCCCTCCATTTCTACAACAAAAAGTAATCTGTCAGTATGATCCCAGCAATCCTTTATGCTAAAGAAATATAATAATAACATACCTGCTTTTCTGCCTCAGGCAAAGCCGTAAATTCCTTCATGAGGGTAGGCAAAGCATCAACCCTCTTTTCCTTGGGTAGAGTAGCAAATTTATCCTTTACGTAGAGGATGTTGGCAGTCCTTGCTCGAAGAGGATATCTACTATCCGGGATAGGTGAGAACCTGCTGCCCTTCAGCCCACGTGGTACTGGGTCGGCCCTAGCCTTGATTAGGCGGAGCGCAGCACGAGCAAGATTTGCCTGATGGATTTCGGCGGGACTGTGTTGTTTGACCCAGTCCTGAAGAGCTTGTTGCTTGCTATCCTGCACGGATGCAGCTTTGTTTTGGAGGGCCTTAATAAAAGGAAGGCAAAGAGAATTAGCGAACATGGTTAATATAGTTTGGAACAGTATACGTACCTCCAACTGAGCCGGAGTCAGGTTCTTGTACTCATTCGACCAACTGGCATGTTCTCTCTGTAGAATTTTTGCAACACCCTCTCCGGTGCCCTTGTTGCCCTCAAACTTCTCCTTGAGGAAGTATACCCAGGCAGACTTAGTGGGAATCTCGGGTGGATCGAGTGCTCTTTCGAGGAGGGCCCTGACATGTTCCTTTTGCTTTTCTTCATCGGTCTTCTTTGGCTTCCTGCCTGGCTTTTCAGCGGTTTCTGCGTCTTTGGCAGCTGTCTTTTCTTTTGCTGCAGCTGTCTTTTGATTTGCTACAGCAGTCTTTGGGGCTGCCTTCTTGGTGGTGGTAGAAGTGGTGGCGGTCTCCCCGACGGGAGCCTTCGCTGCCTTGGTGGCTGTGGCAGTTGTTTTCTTGGAGGCAGTGGCAGTTGCAAGACCTCTGGGAATGAATTGCCCAACGGGGATCACGGTCCTGTAGGCGGGAAGGAATGGAAGTGCTCCAGCTGTGCGGGTAAGAACACGGCCCCAAGGAGTAAGCATTTTGGTATGATAGAGATGTGAGTAAGTATTGGATGTCTATGAGAGCGAGGATGGGGGGTTTGGGGGGGGGCGTGATTGGAGGGTGAGACGGGGATCTGGAGGTGGTGGTGTGTAGGGCAGTTGGTAGTGAAAATCAGGGCGGAGGGTGGACACCGCCCAAGAATTTTGCAATTGCGTATATGGGGGCACTAAGGCTAACGAAAAAGCCCGCTCCACGATAATGCTGCGGGGCCGGATGCAAGTCTACTGCAGCATATGTATGTTGATGCTGCAATTGTGTGCACGAGGCAGGGCTCGAATCCGCTTGTGTTATTCCGCGGCCCTTCGTATACAGTACGACACGACGTTCTGCATCATCTACACAGTCACATAGATCTGGGTGCGGGGCAGCGTGCCAATCTGTGCGTGTGGCTTGGCCCTAGTCTGCTGTGGCTATTGCCGTGGCCGGAGCCACTGCTGACTGATGTGCTCGGCGAATTTGTCGCCGCCCATTCACTCTAGCTTACTGGCACTGTAGCTCATGGAGGCCGAATGGAGTCCCGAGAAGTAGGGCCAATGAACACTATATATACCGTCCTTGCAGGATTCATCGGAAATCGACTCTGAAGAGTGCATACCACGATACCCCTTTATATTCACGGTACGACTGTTGTTGCAGCTGGGCAGAAAGCGTGCAGCGTAGACAACGAGCCACAGTCTGACGAGCCGACATTCACAACTCCAAGTTTGGACTGTCTGTATTTGTCCACGACAAGAGCATCACAGGCCCTTGCTCCTGGCGGGACTCTGTTTAGCAGACCACAAGCCCCCCGACGTCGCCCGTGTCGAGCATTTATGAATCGCTATCGCGGCACTTGGTCTTCTGCCGCCTCCTCCAAGGCATCACCATCAACAACATGCCAGAAATGTCTAAAGAAAGGCATGTGGATTTCACATTTAGGCTAGCAGGTTTCTGCAAAAGGGCTGGAAAATCTTTAGTCTGGGCTCCGTGCTGACATTATTGGCCTTCTTAGGACATTACTCTTATGAATGCAAAGTATCAAATGTCGAGAGGCCATATATATCACGTCCTTCGCGAACGCAGCAACTCTTTGATCCAAATGTGCGCCAAAAACTCACAATGGCAGCCCCGCCAGAGGTGCCCAAAAACGATCTGACAAGAAAGTGAGTTTTACCACGCGCACGGGAAGCATTATCTCATAATGATTCTAACATTTGGGTTCAGGGAAGGAATTGCAGACGAAATACTCGCTAAAAAAGAAAGTGATCGAAGGGCAGGAAAAAAAAGGCGACGAGAAAGGTATAATTCGTAGGTGGTGGAGGATGTGAACTAGTTACTGAATGTTGCCAATCCAGTCCCTCCGTGTCCCCAGCCCGACACTCCCGCAGGTCGCCCTCGATTTCCTCAGTCTCATCGTACTCAAGCATGTCATCAGGCAGGTCACCGTCTCCTCCACGATGCTCCACTTCTCGTAAAGCGAGGTCGCCCAGTCCAAGGTCTGCAAGTCCAGATAGACGAGTGAGAAGAAGATATCGAGACTCGCCTAGTCCTGAACATGGTAGAGGGAGGAGGTTGAGTCCCACGGACCAGAGGAGGAGGTCCCGTAGTCGTTCGTCAGCTCTAGGCCGGAGGACACCGCTCCCCCTAAGTCACCAACAACAATCTGCACCGCGACGGAGAGAGAGATCTCTAAGCCCTTTCAGTCGGCGTGTTGCTATGACGAAAGCTATGGGGCGTGCGAATGGATCCTGAATAGAATAGCTGTCCCCTGTCTCATGTTGCCTAGATGGTTATGCTGACCGGACTAATGCCTTTCTCAAACTTAATGTATATGATAGCCCCTTGCATCATGATGATGTATTATTAGTTTTGTTTGTTGCAGAGAATTTTGTACAGCAGATGGGATGGTATTATTCATGCACGGAAAGAAAATGAACCCAACGAGCGTAAAACACCCATGCCGCTTTAAGAGGTGCCAGCCAATGTGCTATGCCATTTCCTCGTCATCGTCGTCTCTTTCCTTCTCCCTCTCCTTGACCATTTCAGCCAATTTTCCTTCCATGGCAGAGTTGACAGCCTGGTCTTCACCTTCCTGCTTTCCGGCCTTTGCACTGTTGATTCGCTCCCGTACCAGTTTTGCGATTGCGGTTTTCGTACGTGGTTTTAACCTCTCGAGCTTCTTTTCAACATCCCTCTTGAGATCCCAATTTGGCTTTTTAGGCTGTAAATTGAAGAGATCTATCGGTTTCTCGGCTGCCTCCTCCTCTGCTTGCTGAGCCTTCGCAGTCTCCACAATCTCGTCCGCCCTGGTTTCGATCGTTTCCTGACCCTCGTTTGGCGCATGGGTGAAGCCCATTTTTGGGACGCGTTCCTCGACATCGAAGTTTCTCCCACTTAGCTTGATCCCTCGTTCTGCAGTTTCATCGACGGTTGTTGTATCGGGCTTGTGGACAGAATCTTCGGCTTCTGCATCTTGCTTGCGTTTGAGACTTTTGAGCTGAGCCAGGCGTTTCTTGCGCTCCTCAGCTTGGGCATCGAGGGAGGACATGGCGAGCGTCTGTCTCAGTGCGTCGTCTGTTATTTGTTTCGTGGGGGGTAGAATGGAGCTCGCAATTGAAAGACAAGAAATGGGAGGATCGTGGCACTGGCAACGTATGTGCTTAGAACTTCCGTACCTGAATATCACGTGAGGAAATATAAATTTCGAAGATTCGCATGTAGTGCCACAAAGTTTAAGATTGAGCCGCACCCGATCCCACAATCTCTTTTCCCATATTACTTCATGAATGGACGTCTCGGTCTCACTGGCCAGAGACAGCTACCATGCTTTATACACTTCCATGCGGGCTCTTTACCTCTACCCCGCGCTCAAAATGGCGGGGGGTATACCCTCATCCTCTCCAGTCCTTTCCTTTCTCGCTCCAGCTACTCTTGTGAAGAGTTCTCGGCGGCAATTCCTCACAAAAACGAAAAAGCATTTTGCGAAACTTCAATTGCGGTCTTACTCTACGATTCCAAAACCGTCCCAAGCACCAGGGGCCAGGAAGACAGCCTCTTCCTGCCCCGAGGCATTGAGCCCCGAAAAACCAGGTACAGACCTCACAAAGCCACTAGGGCACATTTCTTGACTTACAAAGTGGACCAATCTAGATGAAGATACACACCATCTGGGCAGGAGAGGGAGGGTGCGGGTGATTCCTTTTATAAGTAAAACAGCTGCAGGTTGGGCCAATCACACGGGATATTTCTCAGCTGAAAGAGGGCCAACATTGATCCACCGAACAGATACTACCGTGGCAGAATCAAAGCTGCAACCACGATATATCACAGAAACCGTACCACAGGTACAGCCACCGACGGATGAGTATCAACCACGAAATGATAAAATCGGAACTGTGGGTGGGGTGTTTGGGGTGGGGAAGGCTGTATCGGCTTTTGAGATGACACTGCATTTGTTGGGCGGAGGGAGAAGAGTTCAAGATATAAAGGTGGCTTGGAGCAAATTGGGCTTTTGGGAGAAGGACTTCCAGGTGGAGGATCTTGTGGAGTGGCTCGTTGATATGAGGCGTTACAATGTTGCGGCGAGGATCTTGGAGGCTATCCATGGGAGCTTTCGGCCAGAGGCAGTGGGAAATTGCTATGCAGAAATCGTCCATGGCAACCTAGCGACTTTATCGATGCCAAAAGGAGACGCATACTGGATCTCATTTCGGGAAAGGCAAGCGAACAGACTCTTACGATTACTGAAAGTGTTTATCAAGCCGTTGGGGGAGACTGAGACTGCACAAAAGCTCCTTTTCAATACGCTTAAAAAGACACAATTTGTGGCATATCATCTTTGCAGAAACCTCGCCCCGGAGGATCTTCCTGCATTCTACAAATACCTGGTAGACTGTGGCATCTTCTTCCATACTCTGACGATTTTACATTTCATTGATCGCTTATGTAAAGAAGGGGATTACTACAAGGGATTCATTTTAATGAAATGCATGGTAGAGGAGGGACGCACGCTTAACTTCCTCCTGGTCCGGAAAGCGTTTACTCTATTGCTAAGCAAAGCCACAAGGGCGGGGAATGTGGAAGTATCGGCTGATATCCTCAAGTCCATGTATGCGTGTGGGCTTGCAGCAGATACGCCAATCTACAACGTCCTCATGTACAACGCCATTTCGAGTAGCAAGGTTGAGACTGCTCTGACCATCTATTCGAAAATGCTCGAGGAAGGACTCGAGCCAAACCAGGTTACCTACGCACTGCTTTTCCACTTGTACAAGCGCAGCCGGAATATCCCGGAGCAGCATAAAGTCGTCCAAATGACTATACAGTCACATGGGCGCCTTTCGACCTGGATGGGTACGGATGTTGTTCATGCGGCTGTACTGAACGCTCCGAGAGGCAGGAAGTTCAAAAGCGCGCTTGAGGTTTTCCACAAGCTCTATAAGCCTGGGGTGCTTGCTCTTATGGGTTTGGTCCCCAAGATCGATGAGAGCTTGGACCGTACAAACAGGGTGGATCCCGATGCTGTGGTTGTGACAATCGTCATCATGGCATTTTTACGAGATGAGAGTGACACGGACCGAATTTGGCAACTTTACCAACGGTACAAGGAACTCCGGGATAGCAAGGAACACGGCGCCTTCTTTGAGCTTCAACCCGTCCTTGCCAATGGCTTCATGTATGCCTTTGGAAGGGAATTACGCACCATGGATAAGGCTTTGGAGGTTATGCAGGACTTGACCACGCCATCTCAAGTCCAGTGGAGACTCAAGACACGGCCAAACCAGTACTCTTGGTCGATTTTGGCAAAGGCGTTTACCATATTTCGCCGCTTGGATGAGGCGCGATGGGTCATAAAAGCCATGCAGAGAGATGGGTTCCGGCCAACAGAAGTCACATGGGAAAAGCTGCTGGAGGCATATATTGAGGAAGGGAAGCCAGAGGAGGCGGGGGAGACACTGGGGCATATGTTGGCAGCCGGAGTCAGGATCAAGGGGAAAACGCTGGACATGTTGCTGACAGTAGAGAAGAACGAGGAGTTTGCCAGGGGTGTGGAGCGGGTGGGGCAGTTCGAGCTCGACAGGAACAAGGAGAAGGAGGCTGTCGCGTTGCCGGAGGACGCCATGTCGCCAGAGAGTCTTGAGGGAGAGAAGGGGGAGTGGAGGGAGTACGAGGAGGATAGGAGGAAGAAGCGGGCAAAGTTTGCGCAGGAGTTGAGCAAGAGAGAGATAGAGGAGGGGCCTGCTGCGCGGCCGCTCCCGGATCTGAGCGTGGAAGATATATGAAACGCGGGGGTGGGCATTTTTGTACAGGCTCTCTTTTTGCTTTTTGTTTGTTTGATATACCTCCTGTGTAGACCGTTGCATAACTGTATGAACTTAGTAATCAGAAGGATCAAGCACTGACTGCCGGCCAGCGGCGTGCCACAGCAACATCCAGCGCGTACCGCCATCGCCATCTCGATCACACAACAATTCTGACCTACCCTCCATGATCGACTTCGGGCTCACACGCATCAGCCAGCTCGTGCGCCTGCTGCAGTATCCCTTCCCCTGGCGGGCCATCCATGTCGCCGGCACCAACGGCAAGGTACGTGCCCCCGGCCGCACCCCTCGCAGCCCACACTGACCGGCCGTAGGGGTCCGTCTGCGCATACATCTCCGCCGCGCTCAGCAGGTCGCGGCTGCGTGCCGGCCGCTTCACGTCGCCGCAGCTTGTGGACCGCTGGGACTGCATCAGCATCGACGAGGCGCCAGTTGCGCGCGTGGACTTCCTCAGCGCGGAGGCGCACGTGCGCGCGCTGGACGCGGCGCACGCCGTCGGCGCAACGGAGTTCGAGCTGCTGACGGCGACGGCGTTCGAGGTCTTCACGCGCGCGCGCGTGCGCGTGGCGGTCGTGGAGGTGGGCATGGGCGGCCGCGCCGACGCGACGAACGTGCTCGCGGACCCGCTCGTGTCGGTGCTGACGCGCGTCGCCATAGACCACGAGGCGTACCTGGGCGCCACGCTCGCCGAAATCGCATGGCACAAGGCCGGCATCGTCAAGCGCGGCGTGCCGGTCGTGGTGGACGCCACGAACGACCAGGTGGTGCTGGACACGGTGGACGCTGCCGCGCGCGAGGCCGCGGCAGGGGAGGTGGTCCGCGCCCAGGAGGGCGCGGCAGCAATCACATGCGAGCTCGGGCGCATCGCCTGCGCACCCGCGCTGCGCGGCGGCTACCAGCGTGCAAACGCCGCCGTCGCGGCCCACGCGCTCGCGGTCGCGGCAAGAACCTTCCCGCAGATCACCGCCGCGGCCGTCGCCGCGGGCATCGCTGGCGCGGCGTGGCCCGGACGGCTGGACGTAGTCGACGTATCGCCGCTCCTCGCTCCGCGCGCCGCGTCCCGCCCCACCGAAGCGCTGCTCGACGGCGCGCACAACCCGCAGGCGGCCGCCGCGCTGGCCGAGTATGTCGACGCGCGGCGCGGCGGCGGCAGTGTGAACTGGGTGCTTGCTGCAACGCAGGGCAAGCAGCTGCCAGCCATTCTCGCACAGCTGCTGCGCAGCGGCGACGGCGTCTTCGCCGTGCCGTTCGGCCCTGTCGACGGCATGCCCTGGGTGCAGTGCGTGCCCCCGCGGGACATCGCGCGGCTCGCGCACAACGTGCTGGCGGCCCTGGGCGGCGCGGGCGAGGTGCACCCGTGCGCGAGCGAGGTGGAGGGGCTGCAGCTGGCGACGAGCATGCCGCCTGGGAGGACAGTAGTCGTGGCGGGCAGCCTGTAAGTGTTCCTCCACCCCGCGCCGGGCGCGGCTAATTGACGCGACGCACGCGCTGTAGGTATCTCGTGGGAAGCGTCCTGAGGAAACTCCGCGACAAGACACAGCAATCCACTACGCCACCTTCTGAGGAGGGGGAGCAAAACATGTGAAATGTGATAAAAAATTGTGGCTTCACAGATGGAAAAGTTGGACTATTTTGATTTTAGAATAAGAATAAACTTTTTTCTTTACTTTATACGTAGGATGCCTCGCCCGGCTGGTTCTTTGTACTCGAGATCATCATCAGCTGCAGCATGTCTAAGTCTACCCCAAAAGAATCCATCCATCCATCCCCACAAGAATCGCAGATCGCAGATCGCAAATCGCAAATTCCACGAAGCAAAAAGAAGCGTAGACGGCAAATGGTCATAAAAGAATAGCAATATTCCCCCACCCCGCGTAGATAAAGAAAAAAGCCCCTCAAGAAAAAAAAAAAAAAAAAAAAAAAAAAGTTTTCATGGCATAAAAAACTAGGCAGGGAGAAATTTGTGGAGGGGAGAAAAAAAAAAGAAAAAATTGATGGGGGGTTCAGGGTAACTTCAAAACCTCCTTTGCTAATTGTTTTGCATCATCATATCCTCCTTTTTTACTTGTCGCCATCGAACCCCCATTACTCTCCCCAGGCCCAGGCCCACCTCGACTAGCAGCCTCCATCTCCCCCTCAACCTCGCCAGTACTGGGTCCCCAAAATTAAAGTCTCCTCAACTTGGCCTTGGCGCCGCTGTCGCCGGCTCTCCCTCCCCTTCTCCCTCCCGCCTAGAGCTATTGCTGCCCATCTCCGGCCCATCAATTTCCGACTCCGCATCGCTCCCAAAATCGCAATGCGTGAGCAAGTCTCCTCCTTGGGGCGGGATATCCATGGATTGAAAGTCGCTGGCGGCAGGGGCGGGGAAGGGGCTCCACGGGGAGTGGTCTGGGCTGTTGCGCACCCATTTTCGTCAGGTGGTGGGGGATGCCAAACACCAAAAAGAAGCTCACCTCAGACTCCTCTCTCTATCCCCCAACCCATCCACTACCCCCCTCCCGGCTCTACTCACATCCGGCGCTGGCTGTGACGCCGGCTCACCCCCAAACTCCCTGGCGTGAACCCGGATGCTCTCCATAAACCTCGCCGCCCGCTCCGCCCTTCGCGCGCTCTCCCTAACATAGCTCGACTGCTCCTCCCCCTCGGGATTGGGATTCCGCGTACTGTAGACCCTTCCCCAGCGGCCAGGACCGCCATTACCACTCGACTGCTCGTCCACTCCTTCCCCCTCGCGGGGCCAGGTGAATGATGCCCCACCCCAGCCACTCCAACGACCACCGCTACCGCTACCACCTGGCCCAAATGCACTCCGTAACGATCCACTCCTCTCCCTCCGCCTTTCAAAATCCGGGTTAATAAAAAGATAGTCATGGTCATGCGCCTCCCTATCCATACTCCTCTCGATCTCCCTTTCCAGGTCCCGCTGCATCGCACTCTCCCTCGCGCGGGCCGGGGAGCGAGAGCGATGGCGAGCTTCATCGGAGGGCGAGTGCCTGAGTACAGGGGAGGAAAGAGGCGGGAACAACATGTTATACGGCGGGCCAGGGCCGAATATGGATGGAGGCTCGTAGTGGTCGTCGCCGGGCTCGCGGTGACGGAGCATGTCGCGTGCAGTGTCCCGGTCAATGGGGGCCGAGCCAGAGCCCGGAGCTGCTGCAGGCGACGTCTCGCCTGCCGTTGACGACGATACGCTCACGTCACTCGAGGCGGTCGTCGCCGCGGTGGAGAGCCGGCCGCCGACGCCGACGTTCCCACCCCCGCGGCCCTCCCCCTGCGTAAACTGCAGCAAATCAAGCAGCACCTGCTGCGAGCTCCTGCGGTCCGTGTCAAGCCTTGCGGCACGGCGGCGGTGGAGGCGGCGGCGGATGTGTGAGCGCGCGGCGGCGGTGGGGTCGCGGGCGGTCTTGGGGGGCGAGGCGGGAGGGTCGCGGCAGAGGGGAAGGCCCATGGCGGCTGTCGCGTCGGGGGGGGAAGGGGGAGAGGAGCGTTTAGATGGGGGACTACATGCTGAAAGAGGATGCGAAGGAGATGCACGACGGCGAGGACTTACCGGGCGGGAGGATATGTATGGGGAGCTTTGTGATGCCTTTGCCTAGAGTAGATGTGTGTGCAGTAGATGTATGCAGTAGATGTGTGCAGTAGATGTGTGCAGTAGATGTGTGCAGTAGACGTGTGCAGTAGATGGTGCGCAGTAGATGGTGCGCAGTAAATGTGTGCAGCGCGGAGAGTAGACGGCTGTATTCTCTGTATACTGTACCGTGCGGCCAGCTGTAGGTATGTGGTGTGCGCGGAATCGAAGAGGGAAGAGTGGCGGGCGGCTTCACAGCAGCGGATTCACAACCCGGGGGGTATATCTGCACTTTTTTGATTTCGCTGTCTGGCGGCGGCTTCTACACTGTGTACAGTTATATCCGGGCTTGCTTCCTGCGCACCCGAAGATGAAGACTGACGGAGGGGTGAGTCTTGCCAGGGGCTGCGATATTGGACAGCGGAGGCGCTTTCTATGGAGCGATGAATGTAGTATAGAAAAACCAGTTACGCTCCGAAAAGTAGGAATATCGTTAATAGTACGTTCGTTTGATTAAACATATGGGTCAAGCCTTACCAAGATGCTCATGAATTTCTGGCTCTGGCTGGTCCATCAATTTGTATTTAATTTACATTAAATTTACATTTCCTTTTGCCGCAATAACTTGTGCTATATATACTTATAGCTTCGTTTTTTGATTCTGTTGAGATATTCCACTTCTAATAACTAAATAGCTGGGGACGTTGAAGTTCAGTGCAAGACTTTTGTCTAGGGTCTGTATGTATGTACAGTATATCAGTATGTACAGGTACTGTACAGGTACTGTACATACCAAACGCTCTCGCAACCGAGCCTCCAGGGACGGAGGCTCTGCTCAACGGCCAGACATAGGTTATCCGTATAGTTTCCAGATCAAACTGCTTCAACTGTTGAAGATTATCTATGATGTGAATGCATATCGAACTCCTGAAGTAACGGTTTTCCTACAGAGTATAACTTTCAGCAGCTTATACATGGCTGAATATACTACTGACAGCGAGTCTAGTTAACTAATATTATTATTTATTTTTTTGTGAATATGTAGTGCTGAATATATACTACTGACAGCGAGTTCTAATTAACTAATATTATTAATATTTATTTTTTGTGAATATGTAGTTATGGATAGTGCTGAATATATACGGTACTACTGACAGCGAGTCTTTTGTAATGCGTCAAATGGGTCAAATGAGCCACCCTATTAATGCTGTGGAAGTGCGATCTATGTAATGTATGCACATACATAGTCGCTTATATGCATATTTCTGCATCAAGCATGGACGCCGTCCCCCCCGCCGACGACCCCCTCTCCACCCCCTCCCGCCGCCAGCAGAAGCTCGCGCAGACCGAGCGCCAGTTCCTGCACCAACTGGCCGCCTGGCACCCGCGCGACGACATCGCTCTCGCGCGCGCCCGGCTCACGCTCCCCCGCACATGCCCGCCCCCCGCCAGCACCCCCCAGACCCTCAAAGCCAGGGCCGAGCAGGAGTACTATCTGCGCAGGTATGCCGACGCGCTGTGCTCGGCAAGGGAGGCGCTGAGCAGGATGGAGGCGCGGCCGGAGGCCGAGACGAGGGAGCTGCGGGAGCTGAGGGAGCTGGCCCGGAGGTGCGAGAGGCGGATGCGGATGGGGACGGCGACGGGGGCGGAGGAGGAGGAAGAGGGGGGGGCTGGCACTGCATACTCTACGTAGCGTATAATGCGATGGATTACTCGAGGTCCTGCCCGGATACCAACAAACATAAAAATTCCTGCAGATATTCTACAGTGATTTGACGATTCAGCGCCTGTGGCTCGCAAAGAATGAGCAGTCCCTGCCGCGAGGCACCACGCCAGTCCTTGAGCACGTCGTTATGCAGACGTAGTTCTATCTTCTCTTGCACCTCCAACAATAATATCAAAATACCGACATGGGTACGGTGATGATGCTGCTCAAGTGGCACCGCACATTATTGCTTGCCTTCAGCAGCTGGGTCTTGCTGGGGATAGTGTTGTGAATACCTACGGTTTACGAGGTCTGATAGCGCAGCTGCTGTTTGACCTTGATGGATTCGAATTCATGGCCTTGCGCTTGTTAGAGCTGGAGGAGGCAGTGTTTGCGGGAGCAGTGTTTGGGGGAGCAGTGCTTGTGGGAGTGCTGGATATAGCATGCAATATATCTCTCATCAATACCAACATTTCCTTACGATCTAAACGATCCCAATTCTACCCTTTCCACTTGCCCCTGCCTACCCAGTCTTGTCAGATTCTGGCGTTCTATTGCTGCCTTCTCTTTTCCTGCTTAATCTGTCTAGATTGTGTATTCTTCGCCTGTTTCTCTTGTCCACACCAAATCTATCCATTCACCCAGGTATCAATTGTCTGTAGGTGGAGAACTGCCACACCGTCGTATAGCAACTCCGCTTTTTGCTCACTCACTACATCAGCAATCCTGCGGCGTATAGTGCTCCCATCTGCAGTATTGCATCCAGTTATATAGGACCAGAAGTCATCCTCCGGCACAGTTTCGACATAGCGGTCACCGCTTTGTACTCATGCTTCAATGTAAGCCCGGGCGTATAGCGTATTCTTTGGGATCATCTTGCTGCTGTTCTTCCGGCTTGAAGTGGTGTTGGACATGCTTCTATTATTATTGTTGTTTGTTTACATCCTGACAGTGGGTTGCCAAGCCCCAACAGACATGACTGAGCGGGTGGGAAGTAATGCACAACCCACAATCGCTTGCGCTGTGCCCCACATATACACCCGCCCTCCTCACAGCACCCCACAATGGAGGCCCAGATATCAGAGCTGGTCAAGGCCGCTCAGGGTAAGCCCCCCTCGCAGCGGCATGGGTACCGCTAAATCTAGGCCTCCCGCAGACCTCCTCTCCGGCTCTGCAAACGACCGAGTCCTGATCGCCATAGCCGGCATCCCCGGGTCGGGGAAGACTACTCTCGCACAAAAGGTCGTCGAAGGGTGAGTCACGCGCCGATGGCTTGGCGTTTGCTAGAGCTACTAACCGCTGCCACCCAGCATCAACACCGCCCAGGGGGCCGAAATCGCCGCCATGGTCCCCATGGTACGTATACCCCCGCCGTCCCACTCCATCTTCCTCCCGCTAACTCCTCCGCCAGGACGGCTACCACCTCACCCGCGCGCAGCTCGACCTTCTCCCCGACCCCCTCACCGCGCACTTCCGCCGCGGCGCCCCCTTCACCTTCGACCCCTCCTCCCTCCATGCCCTCGTCCTCGCCCTGCTCCGCCCCTCCTCCCCCGGCACCATCTCCGCCCCCTCCTTCTCCCACTCCCTCAAAGACCCCGTCCCGCACGCCATCCCCATCCACTCGTACCACCGCATCGTCGTGTTCGAGGGGCTCTATCTGACGCTAGACCTCCCCGTGTGGAGGGACATTGCGGCGCTGTTTACGCAGGTCTGGTTTATAGAGGTGCCGGGGGAGGTTGCGAAAGCGAGGCTCGTGAAGAGGCATCTGGAGGCGGGGATTGTGCAGACGAGGGAGGAGGGGGAGAGGAGGGCGGCGGAGAATGACCTGGTGAATGCGGAGCTGATCACGGAGAGGGTGGTGAGGGTGGATAGGCGGGTGCCGTACACGGAGGACCCGGACTGGGCGGAGGCATCGAAGTAGGAGTAGCAGCGTCGGCGTTTGTTACATGGAAACGACTGAACTGGATACCACGCACTTGTATCACGAGACGCCTCAGTAGAAATCTAGATAGTTTGCATGTCCGCAAGAGTATGTATACGCTCCAGCGTCTATGCGCCGGTCCAGACTGGAAGCCCTCCCATATGCAAGAACAAGTGTACATGTGCAGATCTCTCTGCCGCGCAAGCAGCGTATGCATGTCCGTACTGCATATGCAACAGCACACAACCACAGGGTAACCCCGCTGCAGGCCCGAAATCTTTGCAGGCGCAGAACAAAACGGCGATCTCCCCAACCCGCATCCCGCCCGCCGTAGCGAAGTTTGCTTGTGTTGTTTGAATTTTTTGAACTCGAGGCTCGAGGGCCCACCTTCCTGAGTCACCTCATGGGCTGTTGACTGGAATTCCGTTCGCATCACTATAAGAGGTCAATTGCTCCTTCCCAGCCCTCCCCTCCCCTCCTCTCACGCCTCTCTCCTGTCCTGCCCATCGAGGGAAACAAGCTGACCGACCGTTAAGCTCACGGGACGATAGACTTATCCCTTGCGTCAACTTGGCCTATCAAACATCGCCCATACCCACTGCACTCGAGTCATTAACCCGTCATCAAGCAGACGTCGTCATACGGAACACTTGCCCCACCATGGCCTCCGTCCTCACACTCTCCCTCCGCCTCCGAACCACCGCCGCTGCCCACACCCCCAGCACCATCCTCAAAATGGCCCGCTCCCTCAGCTCCACCTCGCCTCCCCCTGCCACCAAGCCTCGGCACTTTCTCTCCATCAGCGACCTCTCCCAGGCCGAGCTCGCCGCCCTCGTCAAGCGCGCCGGCGACGCCAAAGCCATGATCAAGAGTCGGAAGCAGCTTGCATTTCCTTTGAGAAATGGGCTCGCGAGGCAGACGGTGGCAATGACGTTCAGCAAGAGAAGCACACGCACACGGGTTTCTACGGAGGGGGCTGTCGTGCATCTAGGTGGGCATCCCATGTTTTTGGGGAAGGAGGATATTCAGTTGGGTGTACTTATCCCCCCCCCTCCCTACTAGAACCGCGGATTCAATTTACTAACGCCCCACTCACGCGCAGGTCAATGAGTCCACCCATGACACAGCCGTGGTCCTTTCCTCCATGACCTCGTGCCTCGTGGCCCGCGTCGGCCCACACAGCGACATTCTCTCCCTCTCCGCTTCCTCCACCGTCCCCGTGATCAATGCCCTCTCCGACCTCTACCACCCCCTGCAAGCCGTAACCGACATCCTCACCATCAAAGAAGTCTTCCCCTCTCACTTTGCCCAACCCCACGGCCCCCAGGGGCCTCTCAAACTCGCCTGGATCGGCGACGCAAACAACGTGCTCTACGACCTAATGACCGCCTGCGCCAAAAGCGGAATAACAGTGAGTATCGCTACACCAAACGCATACCCCGTAGATCTGGATATGCTTGAGGTTGCGCGGCGGGCGGCCGAGGAGTATGGGAACGGAGCTGTGGTGGAGGTGTGCAAGGGGGGCCCGGAGGAAGCTGTGAGGGGGGCAGATGTGCTTGTTACTGATACTTGGTACGCCTTTAACTCCCTCCCCAAAAAAACATGCCTCTGATGCACCCGTTCTATAGGATCTCCATGGGCCAAGAATCCGAGAAAGCGCTCAAACTCAAGCAATTCTCCGGGTACCAAGTAACCCACTCGCTCGCTGCCAGAGGCGGCGCCAAGCCCCACTGGAAATTCATGCACTGCCTCCCCCGCAAGCCCGAGGAGGTAAGTGACGAGGTGTTTTATGACCAGGAGCGGAGTCTCGTGTGGGCGGAGGCGGAGAATCGACTGTATGCGGCGATTGCGGCATTGGAGGCGTTTGTTGTTATGGGGGGGAGGATCTGCCCCGAGGGAGTGACGGGGAAGGTGTTGGAGAAGTAGATGTGGTAGTGGTAGTGTGGAAAAGGGTATGGAAGGGTATGGAGCGGGGGTGGGGGCCATGGAGTTTGGGGTTCTGTTCTGTTGTTTGACATTGATATGTTGCAAATGTTTACAGCGGAAACAGAGCTGGTTTAGAGTTTACAGAAAAAATATACCGTTTTCTTCTTCTATTTGTCCTTGTGGTGTACAGCTACACTTTCAGCCCTACAACTTGTATTCTTTGTCCCTCTCCCTCTCCCCCAAAAAGTAAAAATAAAAATAAAAATAAAAAAGGCACAAGATTAATCACCCTCCACCACCCCGAAAAGAAAAACTATCCTAACATAACCACGCAAAAAAAAGAAAAAAACCCACCACCATCCACAACCAACAAAAGGGGCGGGGGCGGTGTTTGGCTTTCGTCACTCGGAAGAAACAGCACAGTACCTTTTTTTTTTTTTTTTTTTGCACAATCCTTAGAGGGGAGGAGGGGAACCCATGTATTTTAGCTTTGCTGAAATGATTACCCTCTGCTCAGAAGGTAATTGACCACTAGGTATAAACCTCCTACTTGAAGTTTATAAATTAACTCTCCTTACAAAAAGACAAAAAAAACATCCCTCATACTCCAACCCCGGCCCACCAAAAGTAATCTGTCTTACCAATTCCAGGTCCTCAACACAATACAACAACCTACCACCACCATCCTCAAAAAAAATAAAAAAAACTACTCAACTTCGTACCCAACCGTATACGCCCCCACCTCTCTCTGCGTACTAACCCACTCCTCCTCCGCCAACCCCAGCATTTTTGCCCGCTTCAACGCGTCCTTGTCTTTACAGTAGTCACAGGCCCATTCGCAGACCGGCTTTTCTGGGTCGTTGAAGTAATCACAGATAGCTTGGTGCCGGCAAATGTCGGTGCTTTCGCAGTATGAAACGAGCTGTGGAGTGGCATGGAATTAGTATGTAGGGAGGAAGGTAGGGTATGATTATGCGCATGGGAAGTCTTGCGCCGGTTAACATGAACGAGTATTGAAAAGATGTTTGGATCAGTAAGTATGTAAGCTAGCTATAGTAAAGTGAGGGTAATGAATTGTGGAGTTTGTGCACTAGGGGTATATAAGTAGAATCTTCGGAAAAAAAAAAAAAATCTGGGTTTCCGTCAGACTAGCAGGAGGGAACTGGGAACTGGGGTAGGGGGGTAAAAAAAGCGAAGGTAGGGCAAAAAGTGACTGGTAGTAAGCGCCACGTCAAAATGTCAACTTGTGAGAAACGCAAAATTGAGACAAAACAGATATGGCTGTAGCTCATAATATTAGCGCAATAGTTGGTAGGGCAGAAGGGAGGTATGTCTGGTGATAGGGCTGAAGTCCTATCAGGTCATGGTGGGGACTCGGCACGTGCGTAAGCACATGGGGGGGGGCGCTATGTCAGCAGACTAGCTGGGGCCAGCAGAGCTGAGCTGGCTGCGCTGAGACGTATCGCCCTTCTGTAGCATAGTCTGGTTGGCTTAACGTAGACGGTAGGCAGCCTCAAACAGCGAAAGTTGACAACTAACAATGCAGAATACGGGCTGATGTAAGAAGTTCGGGGAAAAGTGCAACATTTGGAGAAGCGGGTCGGCACCTTCATGCGCGGGGGCCAGCATGGGGTATGGGCCATGGGTATAGGCGAGGTAAGGCAAGATCAGAACCGAAGGGTAAAGAAATCAAAGATTGACGGGAGGGAGAATGTGGGCAATATCTTACCGAAGCAAAACTCTTAACCTTCCCTAGGCTCTCCCCTTGTGCCACCCCAGGCTTCTTCTTACTGGCTTCCAGATTCACAAGAAACTGTGTCCTATCACGGTCCTCACGAGAGTAATACAAGATACAGCGAGCGGCTTTTCCGTCTCGGCCAGCGCGACCTGCTTCTTGATAATATCTGTACATATATTAATGTAGAGATGAGTCACCCGATCATGCATATCTATAGGGGGACGGAAGAAGCCTAAGGTATAATATCACACACCCTTCAAAGGACTTTGAGATCTGCCAGTGGATCACGAAACGGACCTAGATCAAGCCCGTCAGCATTTTTCTATACACTTCGCTACCCCCGTCCATAACCTCGTTAGAGCTGAGGTCATTGTCGCATGAAGTGAGGCGTCTCAACTGCGTTGGGCATGGCTATTGGACGGGTGTGCAGACGTACATTAGGCTTGTCAATACCCATTCCGAACGCTGTAGTTGCGACAATGACATCGTACCCGGGTTTATCCACTAGCCATGATCGGGCAACCTCTTCCTTCTCGTCATCTGCACACCGGTATCTCGACAAAATGTCCACCTTTAGTTAGAACTCTTATAGAATCGGCTCTTTTCTTAATTTAATTGTATGTTGCATGAAGGAGCTCGAGTAAGGTGGAAGAGCGTGAAAGGGTTGTCTCGACCAGTACGCAAGACACCCACATACTCACTTGTCAGCCCCGCATGATAACACTTTGCCCCAATTCCATTATCCCTCAATGCAACAGCCAACTCCTCACAGTTTTGCCTTCTCTGACAATATATAATCCCGGAAACGGCATCTGATCTCTCACCTTCCGGCAAGCCCCGCTCCTGCCGCCGTTGATGTACGCTCCTCAGCCATGACAAGAAGTCCTCCAATATATTGGCTTCGTCGTTCTTAAATCTAACCTCGTAATGTAGGTTTCTGCGTGCTGTAGATAGCAAATACATCTTGAGTGTTGGTGGCGGTGGAAGGCGGAGAATAGTAACTATATCTTCACGAACCCTGTCCGTGGCTGTAGCCGTCACTGCTGTGATTGGAACAAGAGGGTACTCTGTTTTGAACATGGACAGCTGCTTGAAAGCAGGTCGAAAGTCGTGACCCCATTCTGTTTTGTCCATCAGTAGAGATAATCTTGGGAATACTGCAGCTGCGTTCTCACCTGATATACAATGTGCTTCATCAATGACAATGCGATTTAGTTCTCGTTGCCTGTACACAATCTCCAACTTTTTCCGGAAGTTTTGAGTTGCGCATAACTCGGGAGTGACATATAATAGCCGAATCTTGGGGTGACCGCACTCCAGATCCCTGAAGATCTTTGTGTACGTCAGTTACATCACTCTTGTGCTCATTCGAGCCTTATTACCTTCAATTTGTCCTCATAACCAACCGTGCTATTCAAGGTTGCTGCATTGACACCGGCTTCTAGAAGAGCGTCAACCTGGTTGGACTGTGGTGCATTCCATCTCTAGTCAGCGGTGGGAGTATTCATCCAGCCCCAAGACCTACACCCAGCCAATGCTGATCTTGAGACATCCATGCATACCATAATGGAGAGCAATGGTGAAACCACGATCGTGATCCCATGTTCAATCTAAACACGTGTCAGCTAGGTAGTCCTCTGCATTCCATGAAGAATTGCTTCACTTGAACAGCCGGCAGTTGAAAACACAAGCTCTTCCCTAGCCCAGTCGCAGCTTGAAGGTATCTGATTCAGGAAAAGCATGGAGCTATCTTAGCCACTACTTACATAAATATAGCTGTACAGGTGGAGAGTCAGGATTCACCTACACGTCATGCCCCTCGAGGGCAGCTTCTATGACTTGCCGCTGAACTGATCTAAATGTGGTTTTCTTGAAGACCTGCAGGGATATTTAGTCGTCAAAATCAGCAAAGCAAAGAAACATGTAACGAAAATGCTGTGGGTATATATACACGTCTGAGTGTGAAGTCAATGTCAGGCTTTCGCTTCTTGAAGATTTTCGGTGGCATCATCCCCAGAGAGAACGAATCCTTGTCTATAGGTTGACGGCTTGTGGCTTTGTTCCCAATGCCCGATATTTTGATCCAAGCCTCGTGAAAAATTGTCAGTGTTGACTGGGGAGGTTTATGCCCGGGAGAAGCTGGTCCTTTCTTCTATTGCTTTGGTAAAAGTAAGTATCGACCATAAGTGGAGGTAGAATGCTTTCAGAGTAGATGCTTCTTAGGCATGTGCACCCTCATGTAGTCTCTTAAATAGATCACATGTTTCATTACAATTCGAACTTGGCTAGACAAGTACAGTGTCATGAAAAGATAATCTCGATGTCTTCACTCAAGTTGTAAATTCGCAACCAAGCAAGATTACAAAGATTATTCTCATTCTTTTTGTTCATTTTACATGCTTATGTGCGGGCGTGGAGATACAGATTCTGGAGCCACTAGATGCCCTACTAGTTACAATTTTGGTGAATCCTATTTTATGCACTGTCACTTCTGATTAGTCTGGACTTTGGATAACAGTGGAGGCAGCCTAGACTCTAGATCATTCACCAGTTGAAGTTGAGTTAATATAACTGTCACGTACTTCATTAACATTGAAATTGTAGTCTCGAATCGAGCAGATGGAACATCACGTGCGATATAACAGTTATGATTCCCTTTCTTGGCACCATTGAACTACCTCTTATAAACAAATTTACCTGGCATGCCAAACATTTATACCAGAGCTACTTGCATCATGGCTTCTCCGTTTCAGAATATCTACAATATTAGAACAGTTGCTGGAACTGATAGCAAACCATGTTCGGTATGTCCCATGCCGTCTTCATCTTCCTTTCCCCAATGAGCAATAATCCATATGCTGAACTCAAACTGTGAATTTTTGAGGATGAAGATCTGTTATAAGCCTACAACAGTATACCTGGTAACAGCCTGCCAGAAGGTGTATCAGCCATGGCTCGAAAGAGAGGACACTAGCTAACGTCTTCTGACCAGGACTTCTTTCCCGTTTGTCCAGGGCATCTCACGGACAGAGGGTTCGCAACTGCTATTGTCAAAACTCCAACGCCAGCCCCCTCTGCAGAAGAGTTGAAAAATAAGCAGAAAGAAGCTCTAGAAAAGGAGATTGAGCTAGTAAAGAAAGAATATGAAGAAAAACAGAAACGGAAGAAGGAGAAAGAAAAGTCAAAGGAAGATAAGGACAAGAAGGATGAGGTAAATCAGGGTAAGGATGCCAAGGAGGAGGCAAAGCAGGTGGTGGACAAAGTTGATGCCCCGTCGGAGGTAAAGAAGGAGGAAGGCCCAAAGGTCTTTGCACTCCACAGGTAACCAACCAAGCACCTAACTACTTCCCAGGTTTTCCGTGATTCTTTGTTTATTAATTGCGGGCGTTATCTAGAGACTTTTATAATATGCGCCTGCAGCGACTACGCCAACAGCAAGCTGCAAAGAGAACTCGAGATTTGCTCAAAACTCCTAGGGCTTTTCCTGCAGTGCCAAAAGGGCCGATTGGCTAGTGCTACAAGCTAATTTCGAGAATGGAGAGGGACACAACTACCGGTTTGTACAGAACGAATTTAACGGGTATATAAAGCAAGATTGCTCATGAACTTGTGCAGCAAGCCCTCTTCCGATATCTTTTTGCAAAGGGTTTTCAGACTTCTGTGGAGGAAATATCCAATCTATCTAGCAATTACACTATTCTACGTATGATGTATTGCTATAATTGGAAGATCTATGTTCTCATATGCACACGATAACAAAGGCGAAATTCAAACCTTGTTGATGGAGAAAGGTCACTATGCTATGAAGTGGCCGTAACTATGATGGGGACAGGTGAACGGTCTATCTAGGACAGCGCCTCAATTAACAGTATTCTAGACTAATGCTAATATGGTATGGCAACTCTGCAAAACTGGTTTTCGCTGGTATAGCCCTTAGGTCTGCACACAGCTATTATCTAAAGACGAGACACTTTCACTTCGTCAACCTTTCCCTTTGCAACACTTATTCCAGGAACGACCCAACTACCGCAGGAACATTGGATGCCTTGCCAAGCATAACTTCCGACCTTTGAGTCGCACTTTGGGCACTTCAGCTTTCCGGATACCGCACCTTTGGACATTTCTGGCTTCATCCATAGAAGAGGCTCTAAGAAATGATGCGCACAAACTTGAGGATTACTATCCCTCGCCAGCGACAGTACGGCTGTGTGTGGGGCCAGTGCGTGAGAGGTTGCCAGAGTTTGCCTGAAGACAGCGGTTACACGATATTTAACTGTATAGGATAAGGGTTTCTTACCGGCAACGCTTGCACCTCAACTCAAGTTCCACATTCTCGCTAGACCCTTCTTCCAAACCCTGTACCCGGGCAACCTCTTTTTCCTGGTCACAGAACCTGATCTGATCCGGAGCCCTACCAATCATGTTGGACATTTCTACCTGATTCTTAAATAACCACCGCTGATACTTCGGATGTTCTTGCACAGCATCGGGGCAGCCCATTTCCTCATAGAGTTTCAGCTGTTTTCTGAAGGAGAGATTGGGGCAAACAAGAGGGCGAGCTGCCCGGACTGTCTCTAATGCATCTTCTGCCGACAGCTTACGAGTCTTCATAAGATATGCAGTCAGAACCGTTGCGGAGCGGGAGATGCCCATAGCACTGGTGCAGACATATTAGCTCTTGGTTTTGGATAAATGAGAAAAAGTGCTTTGAATTACCAATGCACATAAACAGCACCGCCGAGGCTAAGGCCGCGTAATATGAATGCATTTGTAGCAGGGAAATGCTGCAAGAGGTCTTCGTCGTCGGTATCATCCACTGCTACCACGTGGTGTTCATGAAAGTCCTTGAATAGCGATTCTTTCAACTCGATCCGTAGTACGGATAAAACATGTGTGATATTTGCCTTCGCTATAGCTTCTTTTCGTTGCAGCGCAAACATGCTTTCAAGTTGATTGAGGTCAGCTCGGGCTAACCGTACACTTCAAGCGACAGGGTTGTATACCCCCCAATCCAGATATTCTCGCCCGCTAACTTGCTCATGGCATCAAAAGTACTCATCGCTGTGCTGGTGCTGTCAGATGAGATACAACTGTGGGTTGATGTTCGGCGAGAAGCAGCTTCGGACCGCCTACCTACTTTAGGTTTCTGGAGTTGGCTGCCGAGCTGACTCGGTCTATGAGGCTTCGGAGAGCCATGAGCTTGTGTGTTCAAGGGAGCTAGTCTCGGCTAGAGCGCACCGTTCTGACCAAGTAATAAGTCCATAAGGCTTTTAACCAGACTAACAAGGCTAGGTACTACATCTCGTTCTGACAAAGGCTCGACGCACGCCTTTTCTTTTTGCCGGAGCCCCTTAATAATCTGGCCGAGGGTCCGAGATCGGTGACCTTGTCAGTCTCTCCAGCCCCTCAAGAAGTGGCGAGACAAGGCTTCTTGAGGGTGGGCATCTTATTGCCAATAGTTACACTAGCATTGTCACATCACTAGAAGCGGACCCTGGCAAACAGCCCATTCTCGAGACTACCCCTTCTCATGCTCAGCTTATCGGGCTTTCCATCTCAGCGTGGCAAAGGCTTTGGCCCGCAGATCAGAAACCTGGGCAGAGTTCGCATGTATCGACTGAAGGCTTAGCGCTATGCTATAATCATTCATTCTGCATATGGTAGCATGTTTACTCAATCTGTTGCGGCTCGCTTGCTCACTTTCGGAAACAGCTGCCTGTCCACTCTCACCAGAAAAAGGCGCGGGGGTGGAAAGTCATGTTTTGGGTAGATCATGAATATCAAGGCGACCAGGAATCCTTGCACGACTTTAACCGTGTTGTCAGCCCTGTGTCGCGGACGCTCCTTGCTTCACAGTCGTCATCAGCCCTACGCCACCAACCGTGAGCACAAAGTCTCAGAGTCACTGACGAACTCCATCCATTCATGACTGCGGAAGTCTGCAGACAAGCGCGACATTGGAGTGGGGATATGATGCCGAGGATTACCTATTTGACCATCCGAAATTCTCAAGCTTGGCTAACTTGTGGTAAGTATTTAAAGTAGGCAAGTTTCCTGTGGAATGCTAATGTCTGCTTGCCAGTGTCTCCGCCCTACTCTACTTTACCCTAGTTCAATTCGATTTTAGGGTCAAGTATCTGGAACATTTAAGTGGGAGGATCGAAACGGTCCTGGCTTTTGCCGTTCGCCCAATGATTGCGCGTGACCACAAATGGCCAACATTAGTTTGAGGTTGCACGACCTTCGTAGGTTTGATTCACATTCAGCCCAGGTAAAGTAGGGTCGATCTAGCCAGTATCCTACGATAATTGAAAGGTAACTCAAGCCATTCCCCATGGGCAGAATATCACATTGGGAAATACCATAGGGCGCTTTATAGGAAGTCAACGAAGCTGACTGGTGAAGGGCAAGCTTCGGGAAAACAATCAATTGGCCAAGCATAGGCACATCAATCGATGCAGAATCAATATACATATACCCATGAAACAGGGTGGACTGGAGTACAGGACTAGGTCAAGCGGTAAATTCCTCCAATTCTCTCTGATTCCAGAGCAAGATCAGTCCCAAGATTGCAGACCGCCACTAGGTATCCTGCATCAGCACAGCTTTCAGCTGTTATTTATATCGAACAATTGAAAGATTGACGGCACGCACGGTTAGCCCTAGACGTGGAAATTGCATCCAACTTCTTAAGTTTTAGTTGTGACCTAGAATTGGCATTTCTGATTGAGATCAAGAATTGCTGATATTCTTGTCCGCGGGACGCAGCCCTGGACGCACGCTGTTCGTTACACATCTTGAGGCGAACCAGCACTGCATCCGATGCTTAAATGCTAGTCTAACAATTTTTATGAGAATTCTTTAGCATCACGAGTCATTGGAATCAAGGCCCCACAACCCGACATAATAAAAAATCTTTTCTAGGGTTGAGGGGGATGTCACACTCGCTGTGCATGGAGTAACAGCAGAACTACACCTACTTTACTCGCTAATATATTACTTGTTAATCTAAGAGTTGTGCATGTGCAGGATACTTAGGTCAGGATTACTGCCCTGCTACTTAACTGCTGGGGTGTCTCTGCATGTACCTACATGCCACTGGCAGGACGGTGCGCCATGGACGATGGGCCAGAGAGCAATTGAGGTAACCCTGCTGCCGGGCGGCCATAAGGCGCCCAGGGATTTTGTTTTCCTTAGCCCTTCCTTCGGGCTTTCATCGCATATTGCCTTTCCTTATTTTTTCCACCTGCATTTCCTCCAGGGTTGAGCGTATTCAATCTTACCGCATTGAAAGTAGTTTTGCACGAAGTAGCGGTGCCAGTACACAAGTAGGGCTCAATATGTATCTTAAAGTATGTTGGCAGAGGTCGTGTCTAATACCTCGCAAAGACAGCGCCAGATCGGTGGAATATGTAGAGTTGGGAGACAGCGGAGCATATACAGCGGAGCAAGTCAAGATGTGACTGGATTTGCTGCCATACGTTCTCTCCGAAACCTATGGGCACCCTGCCACAACGACAACCAACCCCCGTGTAAGTCGTCGCATGCCAGGCCCCCTCCTCGCGATCACGACTGCAACCATCGCCGGTAGACACTGGTTCTCCTCCTTCTCCGATATGGCACCCCTTCCCTCCACTCACCGCATCCCCTGGTCTCTGCCCGTTGTCCGCGTCTATGGCATGGCCCACAATGCAAGTCTAGTCTGCCATTCGAATTCCAGGAGACCCTGCAGGCTTCCGACAGCCTTGTTTATTCCACCCTTCATCTGTCGTCCATCTGTTTGGCCCGCTCCTTTACCAGATTGAGTTCTCGTTCTATCAAGTCATGGCTATGTATCTAGTCTCTTCGCTGCTGTCCAGCAAACACTGGGGGGTACTCTCTAGCCCTACCCTTCGTTGATCTAAACCCCCCCTCCACCCCCCTTTCCCCCCGTCAATTCCTTCCCATGCCTGCTCGCTGACCCTTCCTATTCATCTTGTCTCAGGGATCCTTAGGGCGTGTGCAAGAATGCTACCTCCATGACCTTCCTCCCTTCACCCCCATCGAATGAACTATTTTCCCCTCCCCCACCCCACTTCAAGCCTTTTCCCTGTGGGGACTGAATTACACTCAAACCCTACTGGAGCTAAATTGACGGGTTTTAGTGCACTTAACGAGGCCTCCTTGCTGATTAAGGCGTTATTGTGTGCCTGCCACCTCTCAAAGCTTGCGTTAAGGCTGCCGACTCTATTTAGCCCTCTCAGGCACGCTTATTCCCACACTGTCATAGCACAAAAACAAAGCCATCTGCTCCTCGAGACCCGTCCGTCCACTTGACTTTACTGCATGTACCAGAATTGCTCGAACGCTCTCGAGGAGACCTACACATCGGATTTCAACAGTGAAATAGTCATCTTCAGTAAGGCGGAAGTGGTTATCTGCAGAGAGGTCTAGTTTACTCTGGCAATTTTTGTCACCAAACCAGCCTGTTAATGCAAGACTTCGGAGCGGAGTTGAGGATATATGTTATGAAAAAGCTGGATCTGTAGAGACCTGCACGTTGACAAAGTTTTGTGCCACTCGAAGACAGCTGAGGCCGGAGACACCAGAGCTGACCTAGGAGATTGCATGCATCAAGCTTACAGCAATAGTCCACCAATTGCTCAAGCTGTATTGAACTTGTCGCCACAGAGACCTTACGAAAACTATAATTGAACTACGGCGTCAGGAATAATAGTGACCCATCTTCACCTGAGGTTGCTGTCGCTGCGTCAACGCTGCCAGGTCGTTATCTCATGATGAATATCCACCGGCTCACCACCACGAATCTCCCGAGCATCCGAATACATGACCATCCTAGCTCATTCGACCCGGGCTTCGACTCGGTTTCATCAGCGCGCACAATGCGATCACAGCCCCGTGATATACCCTTTAGACACAGCTCTCCTATCTCGATAGCAGGCTCTTTCAACTCCAATAATGTACCCCCGCCCCTACTTCCCATTCATCCAATACATCCTTCTGAATGGGACAACCCCTCGGAACATGTAGGAGAGAGGCACGGGATACCGAAGTCTCCATTAGAGATGTGGGACTCAGGAAGCATGGGGCGAGGTTATCTAGGCAGCCGTGAAAGTAGCAGAGGCGACTGGGATAGTAGACGACAAGATGAGGGTCTGAGAGAAACACGCAGCGAATTTGAGAAGATGCAACTCAGAGAAAGGTACTGTTACAAATATATATATTTCAATGGGCCCGAAAATTACGCTTTTTTATTACGTGAACGGACATTCTTCTCTCTGATGCGCTCTGAACAAACCATTAGGTTTTGCAGTCTAAGTCGTATCTTTGCAACTGCGTATTAAGGTTCTGGTGAGCTAACACGATAAAACTGGAAACGCAGACCCTCGAACAGCCTGCAGAGTGAAGAATCGTTGCGTAGAGAGGCTATGAGTGCTTCAATGACTGCGTACGATCGAGACGTTCTCCGAAAATTATCACCCATTCCACCCCGAAGTAACCAGCGAATGCCATACAGCCCTATTGATGATGGCCCGGCATCTGCGGAAAGCGAACCTGGCAGACGATCGGGGTGGAACTTTACACCCACTTCGAGCCCTATCGCTATAGGGTCAAGATCATCTGAGTCTCCGATGGAGCGTTGGCCCATTGGAAATTCACGCAGGGAACTTCGATTGGCAAGGATGGCATTGTCACCAGAACAACACCCACCCGTTTTCCAATCCTCCATGGACTATCGAAATTCAGGTTCAGACTCATTGAGTGTTTCATCTCTGGGCCCAAATGATGATTCATACGGGGACTCTGTTAGAAGTCCAATCACAGGATTTCTAGTTGGGAGCAGCTCATTTGATAGCTCTCGTGGCCGTCTTCCCTTACGGCCAAGGAAAAGTTATGATCGAATGGGACGGATGGATGATGATCTGATGATGGAAGATATTTCTTTTTCACATATTTCTAAGTTGCGGCATCTCAACCTGGGTTCAGAGACCCCGCCACGGCCAAACTCTTATCCTGTGCTGAATGGTAATAGCAACAATCACCAAAGAGCAGGTTCTAAGCGACGGGCATCGTCTCCACCTCATGAAGACAGGATTATGGCACAAACTGAGCTCACGAGGAAAAGCACATATGATGGTACCGAGGCTCCTCAACGCCGATCACCAATCGGACCTCAACTCTCGGCAGCACGATATTCGCCCTGCATGGGCTCCAAATTCCACCCATCTCTGGGGATGCATCCTCCATCGACTGGTTCCTCTTTTGCTTCTTCAGCCGGGACCGGGTGGTCTAACTCACTTGGTGCCTCAAGTATCGTTTCTGCCGCCACCAGCTATAGTCCACAAGATCGTAGCTCACCAGGGGCGTCGTTTTCCCCACAATCCGATCCCGAAACTTCAAGCGACTCGCCTTACATGAGCAATACGAACTCACGAAGAGGTAACCGGCAAAGGACATCTCAAGATCTACAGGCCACGCCACTATCCGATCGAGAGGCTATGCCTCCAAAACTCAGCCCTGTGCCTAAATTGCACGGAGTACACATATGTGAATGTTGTCCCAAGAAGCCGAAGAAATTTGAGACGAAGGAGGAGCTACAGTAGGTCACTAAAGCATGAGTTGTACAAATTCTTGCTGATTCTTTGAGATACAGCATACATGAAATGGAGAAGCAATACACCTGTAATTTTTGCAGAAACCGCTTCAAAAATAAAAATGAGGCAGAGCGCCATCAAAACTCTCTGCATCTAAGGAAACACTCATGGTCCTGTGCAGCCTTGTCAGGCGCCGAGGCTGCATTTCATCCCTCGTCACAACGGCCAGGCGCATTCGATGTATGCGGATACTGTGGGAAAGAATTCCCTGCTCCTGCAAACTGGGAGCTAAGGCGTGAGCACTTGACAGCAGAACACAAATTTGGAGAGTGCAATCAAGCCAAGAAATTTTTCCGGGCCGATCACTTTAGACAACACTTGAAGCACAGCCATAGTGGGACAACAGGAAAATGGACAAACGTTCTGGAGAATGCATGCATGCGGGATGAATCTGGCGCTGATGGGAGCGTTGGTATCATTGGTCACGGGAACTCGGTGATATCAGAGGAGTAACCAGTTGACAGTTGTTGTCAAAACTCCATAAGGCTCATCAATAGTTTGTTTTTATGCATGTCAGCCAAAAGGTCAACTAGTCTGGCAATGTGATCTGCAGCTGACCATCCAGTTATTTTTGTCTGTCGTCTTCTCTCTTGGATGCAGCAGTTTAATTGACGAGCCATTGCGGGGTCGTATCATCCAGAGACGGGGCTGGCCCTGTTGGTTACTTCTGGACTGGATAGCCAGATGACGACTTTTATGAAACAAAAGAATCAGCGACCATCACGTGAATATTGTTCAATTTGGAAGGTTGGCTAACTCATCTTGTGGCGTTCTTGTTTCTATTTGTTTTTGTTTTTCGTGGTTTCCCGCCATTGGAGTATTTTGATATCATATATATTCGTCAATCCAGGTTTGGGCCATTGGAGCCATCGATGCATATGTACAAATCGTGGGCTGCAGTTCAATCTTCATTTTATCTGTTTCTATTTGTTATATTGCTTTAGCATCCTGCATGTGATGCTTTCTGTTTTGGTTCTCTGGGATCTTCACATTTCTGGCTTCATGCATTTCCTTATACTGTAAGCGGGGAATATCAGTTCAGCCTTAATAAAGCTGTCCTATCATCCTCCCTCTCTTCCTCTCCTGTTTTCTCCTGTTTTCCTGTCCGCTAAAATTTCCCGGGAGTTTTTTTTTGGTTTGTCTTCTCTTTTTTTTTGTTCACGCGATTTTGTACTAAAAAGGTTGGAGTTAAATATACTGTACTTGATTGCGTCAGGTTGGGACCAGCTAGGTCTCGGAAAGCACAGCTACAGAGAACACAAGAACACACATGAGCAGCGACAACAGCTATAGGTGATACTGCACTAGTATTAATACAGCTACTTGGATGTATCGACAACTACATAAGTATCAATTTCCTTATGTGAGCTTTTTATAGGTAACGGGCTGGCTTCCATTGGGTGACTTGTATCTAAGTAGCGCTCAAGGTTTCTGATCTAGCATTGAAATTGGTTGCTGCTCACGTGCCCTAGCTTGATGTATAGTAAGCAGGAACACAGAAGCACAAGCGAATTTCTCTTTAGTCACCCATATTCGGACTAGATATTTCTTTCGTTCATTCTACATATTAATAAGGTATATATTAGGTGTATGCAGCGAGAACAAGGCATTCGTGAGATCCCCCCACTTTCAGGATCAGGAACTCCTGGTATCTAATCATAATAGCTAGGAAGTCAACGCGGCACACTATCGTATGGGTATTCACCTCCTAGATCCTCCTACCACGCAGCCTTCGCCATCCACTTACAGGTGAAGCGATGCCTTCTTCAAGCACTGCGGCCTTGGCTCCCTCGTCCTCAATCCAGAAGCATACCCCCTGTCCCAGGCAACGTGCTTAACACGCTCAGGGTAGTCGGAGATGATTGCGTCGACGCCGTCAATGATGAGCTTGTCAATGTTGACTTCGTCGTCTACCTGTTGTTGAAAAATTACGTCAGAGGTTGGATGTTCAAAGTTGCCGATTAGGCTTCTGGCATAGGGAAAACGCAGGATGAAGCATACAGAATTTACATGACCTCGCTTATGTGCGGGGTAGGCAGATAGGGCGAGGGTAGTGGGTTATGACGTCTTGTTTGGCTGGCCCAGGAGATTGGAGAGGACAAATAATAGAAATAAGAGCGATTTATATTCACCATGCAGTGCATATATGAGGCGGGGGACACCCTAGTGAGAAATCCCAAGATGGAAAAAACCAATGCGGCGTAGGTAATTGGCGGGGTTCTGGAACAAGACGAAGAGTGGGCGGCAAATGAATGGAAGAAGAAACTTACTGTCCATGGAATCACCTGCAATCCAAGCTTATGTGCCCTCTCAACAACATCCTTTGTCACAAACGGCTTGTACTCTGGGCTATTGACCGTGCCGCTACCAGTTCCGTGGATTGGGCTCAATACAGTCGCCTTGATGCTTTTCGCGGCCTTGACCCAGTCGCCGCCAAAGTCCTTCTGGAGATCAATTCCTCCCAACCATGGGTACCCACTTACGCCACGATCATCCGGGGCAATGGTGGTGTCGTCGAGGAGGGCGACGGTGCGGGTGGATGGGAATTTCTTCTTGATTCCGATGAGTGTTCGCCAGTCGAAGGATTGAATGTAGGTACGTTGATCGAATCCACGGCGCTTGAGAATGGGGATGATGTTATCGATGTAGGCCTGGAGAGGGAAGGTCTGGTTGGGGGCGACGGGGTCGAGTTTGGTCTATGGGGATGCCATGAGCCATTGAATTATTGAGAAGTGTTTGTCACTTTGAATTTACGAACCTCCAAGTTAATCTCGACTTGCTTATCGCCATAGCACTCCACCAAATTAAGAATCTCTTCCAAGGTCTGGATCTGAGCGCCGGGAGCAAGCTTTGCTTGCTTGTGGTTGCTGAGCTGCTTGGAACCGCAGTCGAGGGTCTTCAGTTCTGCAAGGGTGATATTTGCAATGAATTTTCCGACGAAGTTGCCAGTTGTGTCCTTGCACTTGGTATCGGAGATTTGATGGTCGTGCCAGATTACGGGCTATACTCAGCATCTACGGGTCAGCTCAATGCTTCTTTCCAATATGAAGGCATGGGGCAAATTACAATTCCATCTTTGGTGAAGACCATATCCATTTCCAAAACATTCGCACCAATCTCTATCGCATAGGCGAAAGCATAAGCGGTACTTTCTGGTCGTAGGCCTACATAATCCTTTCAAGTCAATATGGACTGCCGGAGTTGACTATTTCCTCCTGACTTCCTTCCGGAGCGGCCTGGAGAGAACTGGGAAGGGTGCACATACCCAAACCACCTCTGTGCGCCTGAACGCCAACCTTCCTCCAGGATCTCTCCTTTGCAGACGGAGCTGCCTGAGTGAACGCAGTGAAACCAATCATTGCGACTGAGAGGAGGGAGGCCGAGATTTTGGCCATCTTTACGATTATTACCGTGTAGGGATTCGAGAGGCGAGACTTGAAGATTGAGGTACGTAGCCGTGAGGGTCGGTTCAATACATTTTATATACCCATCATTATCATTAACACCCACCCGCTCCATGCCTCTCATCGTACTCCATGAAGACAACGGACTCGGCCGAGACACACAGGCACGTGGGGGAAGAGTTGAACCGTGATACACCCCATAAACAGCCATCGGATGAAATGAGACCGGTAAACAAACCAAAATCAAAATATCAACAATTATGCGATTCTGCGATCCCGCAGGCGGGCATCGTGCAGAAGCCACCTGCCCCTTTAGTACCAAGGAAAGCATGGGTTCATGGAAGTACAGGTTTAAGCTTACGCTCCATTCACCAGTCAAATCTGCAGAATTGTGCACGGTGGGGGGCAACGAAGCACGTTTCATCCCCGAGGTTATTTAACGGCCAATGAATAGGGCAAGCAACACGCCCATGTGAGGTTCCACCAATGTCGACCAGCAAAGGGATGCTCTATGTATGCCCATTCTTAATTAGGTACTATTCAAAATCTGCGAATTCTGAGTATGACTATCGTTTTGAGCGAGGCCCGTTGGCCATGTTAAATTTAAGCTCCCGCAAGTAATGCATTGGCCAATCAACTCCTACATCAGACAGGAAATTTCAGGGTAGCAGCGTGGTGATACTGAAAATACGGTGACACTTTTCCTGAATCATCACAGTGGAGTCTTTTTAGGATAGATATTTCCCGGTCTTTATTATTGAGTTTCTCCCACATCGCCTATCCGCAATCTCCCCTCCTGTTGTCACCCGCCTTTGGTTGAAGAAAAGGACTTAGGACTCCGCCAGGTAATGGAAATACCAATAAGCTATAGCAAGTAAGGAGTATTGAACGGATATATCTCGACCACCGGTTTGTTGAACAAACACACGCCCTCCCAGTGACCCATTTTCCCAGCCAGTCCATACCAGTAACAATGCAAGAAAAGAAATCAGGAATTATACGTCTTTTTCCAAGAAAAACAAAGACTATCCCCTTAAATAGCACAAACGCCGATGTTGAATCTCCGCATCCCCCTGATACTGAACCCTACAATAACTAAGGAAATAAGAAGGAAATAAAATTAAGCCTTATTGGCATATTTCTCACGGTAGTACTTAGCAGCGTTGACCATATTGATCAAAGCAGCTTTGGTCTCTGGCCATTGACGGGTCTTCAAGCCACAGTCAGGGTCAATCCAGAGTTGCTCAGGCTTGAGGTACTGAAGCATCTCGGCGATCCTGTCCCTGATCTCCTGCTCGCTAGGAACGCGGGGAGAGTGAATGTCGTAGACGCCGGGGCCAATATGCCTAGGGTAAGCCTCATCCTCAAAGACCTTGAGGAGCTTAGCATCGGACTTGGAGCATTCGATGGACATGACATCGGCATCCAAAGCAGTGATGGCATGGAAGAAGTCCTGGAACTCGGAGTAGCAGAAGTGAGAGTGGATTTGAGTAGAGTCTTCAACACCCGTGGTGGAGAGTCTGAAGGACTTGACGGCCCAGTCAAGGTAGGCCTCACGCTCAGTACCGGCACGGAGAGGAAGACCCTCCCGAATAGCTGGCTCATCGACCTGGATGACGTTCACACCAGCTGCCTCAAGGTCCTGGACCTCATCACGGAGGGCAAGTGCCAACTGCTCAGCCTGAACAGATTGATGAACATCGTCACGGGGGAAGGACCATCGAAGACAGGTGATTGGTCCAGTAAGCATACCCTTCATTGGCTTCTGGGTGAGAGTCTGAGCGTACTTAGACTCCTTAACAGTCATAGGAGCAGGGCGGGAAACATCACCCACAATGATGGGTGGGCGGACGCAGCGGGAGCCGTAACTCTGAACCCAGGCGTGAGTGGTGAAGACGTAACCGGTGAGACGCTCTCCGAAATACTGAACCATGTCGTTACGCTCAGGTTCACCGTGGACCAAGACATCGAGCCCAATCGCCTCCTGCTCTTTTACGACGAGCTCAATCTCCTTGTTAATGAACTCCTCGTACTCGGCGGTGTTAATCTCGCCCTTGGTGAGCTTCTGCCTGGCAACACGAATCTCCTTGGTTTGAGGAAAGGATCCGATGGTAGTGGTGGGGAAGAGTGGGAGACCGAGATGCTTCTGCTGCTTGGCGATACGCTCAGCGAATGGAGACTTTCGGTTGTACATGTCAGGAGTGATCTTAGACTGCCTCTCTTTGACAGCTGGATCGTTGGTGCGGGTGGAGTTCTTGCGAGCATCCATAGACCTTGCGTTGGCCTCAAGCTCAGCCTGGACAGAGGCATTGCCGGAAGTCACAGCCTTAGCGAGGATAGCAACCTCCTTGGCCTTCTCGGCAGCAAAAGAGAACCAGTCGACAACTTCAGCTGGAAGCTTTTTTTCAGAAGCTAAGGTATGGGGGGTGTGGAGGAGAGAGGAAGAAGTAGAGATGACGATCCTGTCGGCACCAATAGCGTCAATGGCCTTATGTGCAGTCTCAATTGCCCTCTGGAAGTTGGTCTTCCAGATGTTTCGTCCATCTACGAGACCGAGAGAGATAGTCTGGGAAGGAGCGATGGCCTTGAGGACCTCATCGAGCTGCTGAGGAGCCCTAACCAAGTCAATATGGATAGCAGAGGCCTTTACAAGGCTTGGCAAAACATCGAGGTTGTGAACGATATCTCCGAAATAGGTAGCAATGACAAGCTTAGGGCCATTAGCCAAAGCAGTGAGCCTTTCATAGGCAGTCTTGAAAGCAGACTTAGTCCTTGGATCAGGAAGGTCAAGAACAAGGATCGGCTCGTCGATCTGGACAGTCTCCGCACCAGCTTCGGCAAGCTTGAGGAGAAGCTCCTCGTAAACTGGGAGAAGGTTCTCAAGGAGAGTGATAGGCTCGACATTGTGGCCAGCAGCACGGTCTGCCTTTCCAAGGTGGAGGAAGGAAACAGGTCCAACAAGGACGGGGCGGGTGGTAATGCCCTGCGCCTTGGCCTCCAGGAACTCTGCGACTGGCTTGGGATTGGCAGAGAGCTTGAAGCTCTGATTGTTTGCGAGGGTGGGCTTGACATAGTGGTAGTTGGAGTCAAACCATTTCACCATTTCCTGTAATTATATTAAATTATTGATACCGCAGGATATATTGCATCAACGACTTACCAAACTTGGAACATCTACAGCAGGGGAAGCCTGAGTAGCGGGCCTCTGGAGGCCACGCCCCATAGCGAAGAACTCGTCGATTGGAGCAAGGCCATACTTGGTATAACGCTCAGGAACAGCCTAAGGTATAATTAGCAGCCTCATCTGGGGTAGACATGCAGTTCAGAAGAACTCACGTTGAAAAGCTGGATGTGGTCCAAGATTTGGTCGTAGAACGAGAAATCGTTGCTGGCGATGATATCGGCACCAGCTTCCTTCTGGAGCCTCCAGTGCGCAGCACGGAGAGTCTTTCCAGTCTCAATAAGAGACTCAACGGAAATTTTTCCAGCCCAGTAAGCCTCCGTAGCCTTCTTGAGCTCACGGTTTGCTCCCATACGGGGAAAGCCGAGAATGGAGCTGTTGCCAGTCATATATTAGTCTAAGCAGTTCACAACTGGGCGGCATAAGATGGATGACTTACGAGGACACCATGATAGTCTCTTCCGGAGTGAAGCAGTAAAGAAAATAGCAATTGAGTCCCTCAAGAATTAATTTGCGTGAGGAGAGGGGTATATTTGCGTGAGACAGGAAGTGGAGAAGAGCTAGAGGAGAAGGAAAGCGGGGACAACCTTTTAAAGCAGATATAGGGGGAGGGGCAGAAAAAAGAACTCTGCATAAAAAAATAGCGGCGTAACCCCCGTCTGTGCCAAGCTGACCCTTTTCTGGTTCACGCGAAACTAAACCCACCATACATAGCAGCGTGGACCTGGGCTGCCCTATCCGAATATGTCACAGACCCCGGTCAGTTCCTGGTGATAGCATTAAGCCGTGGTGTTGGGATCCCCCCTTCTATATACACACGCAAGACTGCAATCATCAGTGGACCTACCGTTGAAGGGTAGAAGTATTTCGGTAAGCCGTTTCTCCCAAGTACCCTGCCGCCTCACTAACACATGGTTCACAGACTGGGAATTGGCTATCCATTGCTTGACGGTCGACATGTCTGCAATCTTTTGCTGCACTCATCCGCGATCATATTCCCCACCTTCCGAGCTTGGAACTACTGCGCTTCCGCTACGGTCGCTGAGCCCATCCTATGGACGGCAAAAGACCACGCGGCCCGGCCCAGGCCGTCGGCACTCGAGACAAGATATTGAGGCTTTCTACCGAGAGGGAAAAAGGTTACAAGAGGTAGAAGAGTCACGTGATAACACGAGTGAAACATCATGCCCCGTTCCTATGGGAAGTATGCACGATGGCATGAGTGAAGGTCGAACAGAATTGTTGAACAGGGGTGTAATATCATCTAGTGTTTCTGGAAAGTGAGTTCCGCGAACTTTGCCCTACCGGGAAATAGGTGCTTATAGGTATGGTTGAATAGGGTCCAAGAACTGGAGGAACGGAACTCATCCACACCTATAAACCGCTCCGAAAAAATGACTGCGCCCCCCATAAGGGCATCCTCAATTCACAAAAACCCTACATCCAATGTCAATACAGATTTGATGAAGCTAGCTTCACAGATGCCTCCTTCATCTCCACAAACTCCAACAGTGAAACTATTTTATCCCCTAAGAACTTGCAATGGTGAAGCCTCAGCTTCTATGAAAGAGGCTACCCTACAGTTCTCGCACCCAGCAGCCACCATCACTAACCAAATAGAGCAGCTAATGGTGCAGAGGCCATCCTATGGATATGAAGCTAAGGGTAATGGTAGTATCAAGTTGAGGAGCATGGCAAATGGTGATGAAGATGTTGAGAATTTGGAAATTGAGGAGGTTAGTATTCTATACAGTAATAGCAAGGCCTTGAACCTTAATAAGGACACTTCTTTGGATATCAACCCACCTATCTCTGAGAATTGTTGTGCACAGTCCTCTACCTTATCAAAGATGCGTATCAATGAGCTCGTTGGGCGTTCCGATAGCTCATTGAGCATTGATCGGGATCAGACCCCCATTGCTACGGTTTGGAATACGGAAGAGAGCTCTGAAGTAAGCACGGTACCACTTTCTAGCCTTGCGGGTAGGGATAAGACTCGAGAATACCTTGACAGTTCCTCCTCTTACTACACCTCCAATACATCATCTTTCAGATCATCGATAGACCTCGCTATCAGTCCAATGCCACCGATATCGGATGGCATAATTGCTAGGATGACTGGCAGCAGAGTTTTATCCCCAGTCTCTACGAGCGTTATTCTATCCCAAAAGGAGGTTCCTATAGTATCTATAGATAACTTTCCCCATAGGGAGATTGAGGGGAGTCTAAATTCCACCTATGAATTGAAAACAGATGACGACCGGAAAACAGATCAAAGATACCTAGAAGTGGGTCTCGCTTTCAATCATGAGAAAGGCGTCATGTCAGAAGGTGACTCATCTTCAAGCACCGTCCCGCAAACGGGGGAAATTTCGAAGATCAAGAATCATGGTTTAAGTGTCTGGGGTGCTAGATCTACAAGAAGGCCTCTATTAACAGAAGCCAGCAAAAATTTTATATTGGTTGGAGACAAAAAATGGGACAATGGCAATGACGAATTTGACAAGCGTAGCAAAGTCAGTATGCATAAAAAAAGCCACAGCAATGGGGTAATCACGAAGGACATCACAAATTGGTTGGACGAGCAACACATCATCCGACTTTCGCCTATGAGCGAAAAAAAGTCTAGGAGTATGATTTTCAAGAAGACCTTTACAAAAGGCGTGTCAAAGCTTCGCAATCGCCTCAGCTCCAACCTGAGACCAACAGGGACCTTGCCATTGACTGGGGACATCAGACATACTGCCACGGATGGACGTGGGGAGTTTTCAAGGTTACACACACCGACAGAATCTGTAACTACAGACCAAACTACCATAATTGGAGAGTACATTAATGTTGCTATCGAAGATGTTAGCTTGAATTCTGAGCAAGTCATGGCGAATATTACATTCACACCAAGTCTCCCAACCGAACTTCGATTAGATGGCAGTTTGGAGGACTATGACGACTTCCAGACTGCAGAACTGATTGTACAGGAAAAGACTACTTCATCCTCCCCCTCAAACCTAGCGCCCACCGTAGGGAGTTTCACGGGAGTTCAGAACGCAGCAACCGCGGCAGTCAACCAAAACCGGTACAGTGCAATCTACGATGATTGTGTAATATTTCCATATTCGGGGGATGGTGATGAATCTGGCAATGAGGAGGAATCAAAATCAGTTTCTTCTTTGGCCATGACATGTACCTTCCCAGATTGCTAGGTGACGGATGTCGTACATGACATTGAGCGGAAGACTGATTGAAAAACCACATGCAACGCTTGAGCTTTGTGCTATAATTAGAAAAAATGTCTATACCCTTTGTTTCTTGCTTTTGTTCCTCAGGTATTATTGCGTAGTTTGGAAGTTGTATTTCAGATCAACTCTGACTGTCGTGCACTCTACAGGGTTTTGTATACACATGTCTTAGGCAGGGATACATATGTATACCCATGTATGCAAAGAATTTTGTATTCAGTACAATAGAGAATAGCTTAATGTAGAGTATCTTCTGCGGTAAGTTGGTAATCCTTCCGCTGGCTCGGTTGTTCTCGAAAGAGTTTCCTTGCCGAAAGGCAATGGAAAGAAATGGAATAATATAAGTGTGGATTGCTTCACTTCAATTGGTTTATGCATTTCGTGTCAATATAATCCACGGGCAGAAGTGCCGTGACTTCGGTACGTTTATTGACACCTATTCAATATTCACTTACCAGGGTACGTAATCTCACACGAAACTGGCACTTGTACATTGGATGTGTTTTCGAGGGCCGGCTTCCCCGAGCCATACAGAGGTATCCTATCACAGTATCTTATCCCAGACTGCAGGTAGATGCATGTATCTCTACAGAAAGCGCAAATAATCATCATCATGCCTCCGGAATCCCTGTTGCCTTGCAACTAGATGTTTGCTTGTTCAAGATCAACAGGACCCGTATGTTGATCATGATCATGACCTGCGTCCAGTTAGCCTATTAGGCTTTCATGGTCGATAGGTAAACTATGATCAATATTATTATTTTTGGCTGCGGTTACCGCGGATTTTACCATGAGTGGATCTGCTTACGAGGGGTAATCAGACTAGGACTGCCAATCTCACCTCCCGTCCTGTATGTTGAATTAATATTCTAGGCAGCTGGCCCTTGAGAGGCTGTTCTAGTACTGATTTGTGACCTTGTCAGACTACTTGTGATCTCGTGATCTCGTTCGAATTGTTGCTGTGCCCGTTCTTGTGTCGCTGTCAGATTATTTTATGTCTGGCACTATCGACTTTACTTAGGTAACCACAGCCAAGACCACGACATCAAAACCATAAAGGGTAAAAAGGCACTTCGGGCCCCCAAGTTGTTGTGCGCGTCGCCAATCTGTATACTTCCCTACGGACGTCACCTTGCGGATAGGTACTTGGTATCTCGCAGTTCGATCACACGGCCCCACGGAGGTCGGCCAATCCAAATCAATATACTTCATATACCCTCGTCTGCAGCAGAAAATCCTTACGCCAAAAAACGGGTGATCGTCCACTCAGAGCCGTGCACTACCCTGACCTGACGCAGCTGCAACCAAAACGCGAATTCGATCTTCCATTAGGTATCCTCCGGGACGACCCTGCATTGATCTACCCCACACCGCGGGGGCACTTAGCTATTTCTCTCAAATTCACCAAACCACGAGCTCGACGTGACAGCCCACCAAACCGGATAACAAACTAAGGGCCCTACATAAAGGTGCTATTGTGCACAATGTCGCCTGAGGAAGGCAATACAGAGCAGTTAGAACACACAGATCAAGACAACACGAAAACTCGAGATACAGAAGACGCAATGGCAACAGTTATTCAAGTTGGAGAGACTGGCTCATTCCCCCATCAATTAGACAGGGGATACACAACGTCTGCAATACCTATAACACATGCTATGGCAAAAGCTATATCCTCAGCAACGTCAGGAACAACATCCAACACGACAACCATGACGGTCACCATGCCGACGAATACAAGGCCAACTTCGAAAGTAGTTTTGAATGACACTATTGCAGCGATCAAAAGGAAGCAAAAGGTGTTGGACATGAAGAAGTTTGCTGGAGGTGGGCCACACCTATTAACCTCCATCCTCCCCCGTTTCTGTCTTGGATAGAGGGCGAGTTCTTATCTGAAGTCTGGTTTCGCCTTTATAGCTCCCACTGCTGGACTTGACCCCGAAGCAGGATTCGTCATACCGGAGAATTTTGCATCGGTATGGAATGGAGTATATCGAAGCTCGTTCCCGAAGGAAGAGACCTTCGAATTTGTCCGCCACTTAAAGCTCAAGAGTATCCTGTAAGTACCTTAACCTGTATCTACCAAGGCACATCTGGTGACTTGAAGAACTCTGCAGCACTCTATTCCCGGAGGAGTATCCAGAGAAGAATCTCAAATTCATGAAAGAAGTTGGGATTCAGCACTTCCAAATTGGCATGCCTGGTAATAAAGAGCCTTTTGTGAATAGTGAGTTTGGCCTCTTTCATGTATGTGTGCTGCAAGATTCTAATGCCATTGGCTCTGTAGTTCCTAAGGAAGGCGTAGCGAGGGCACTCAAGGTGGTACTGGATCGGCGGAATCACCCAGTCCTCATTCACTGCAATAAGGGAAAGGTACGTTGGCCTAGTTTCGATCTCATTACCAACAAAAGGACCATGTAGCTAACTATATGTACAGCATCGAACCGGTTGTGTTGTTGGCTGTTTGCGGAAGATCCAACAGTGGGGTCTTACCCTCATATTCGATGAATATCGGCGGCACTCTCATCCCAAGTCCCGGGCTCTGGACCAGCAGTTCATTGAACTATTCGACCAGACAGCTGTCATGGACATCGCCATTGAAAATGATTGGATACCGAAACGGGGCAGCACTCCTACCTGCATTTCGTCTTTGTGAAAATTCCATCTCCAACTGTTTACCCCGGTGAGGATGTGCTTGTACAACAGAATTTATAGGGCGCATCGGCATTATTAAATATCTTCAATTCTAATATCACCACTACCGGAAACCGGAAACCGTTCCTTGATGGAGTGAACGTCCATTATCAATATTTGTTCATCCATGGGAACCCACATTTACTCGGGTTAGGCGAAGGGGAGTATCATGATAGATGGCGTACCATCTCCTTTACACACACGATTGCTTGTCACAGAACATGTCTTTGGCTTTTTTTTTTTTTTTTTTTTTTTTTTCATTTTTTCATTTTTATTCATTTCACATATTTGGGTGTTCATATGCGGGAGGTGAGGCGTAGGATGGGCGCCGGGTGTCAAGTGGGGTCTTAACAGCATTACTGTCGTTGGTGGGCGTTTGATTTTGCATACGGTGAAGCAATCATTGGAGTTTGAGCATTTGTTGCCTGTCTTTTTCTTCTTCCTTTCACCAATTTGGTCGGAATAACTTGATTTTGAGGGTTCTCGTTTGATATCGACCATGATACATACTGTATTATCAATTCTCCTTTTGATATTCTACTGACCAGGAGTCGATAGTTGAGAGCCTGCTGCTAAGCGGACAAAAATCTGTAGCCAGGCCAGTATCTGGTATGCACAAAAAGATATCTTTTTTTCCCCTCAGAGTTGTTCTGAATTTCTTCTCCACATCGCTGATGGCAGCAGATTTGCCTTTAATTCATTCTTGGTCTGTTCTCAGGGTGTTACCCTCAGTCCTCACTAAAGCATTTGCATAATCCATGGTAGTATGCAGATATCACTTCAGTTTCCAATAATGTTCATTTGCTGAAGTCAGGCGCCTATTCAGGCCATTATATTAACCCAATGACCGCATGTGCTGAAATTCACCTTACCGCCTAAACCCAACCTTTCCTACATTATATATCTCCCACCCACCCCCTACCTCCTTTATAATCAGTCTCCCTCTTACCCCCCTTCAACCACACCCACCCATGCGTTGCAGCATTCAACCCCACTAACCCCACCAACCCCAACGGCCCAACCCTCCCCCACAAACTTGTCCCTCCATTCCCGAAAACTCGCGAAGGTGCTAGACTCCTCCTTGTGTCCTTGGACAGTAAGTATAGAATGGACCAAGCAGCAGTAACGCCTGCACCATCGGTGGTTGCGCCGTCGTAGCTGATAAATCCCCCGATCAGGAAGGCGCTGGAGAAGAGTGCAATGGAAAGGGGGGTAGGAGGACCACGTTGGATCTTGAGTTTGGGGGTGGGAGTGTAGGTGGGAGTGGAAGCTGTGGTTGCAGGAATGGTAGAAGTGCGGGTTGTGGGGTATAGAGAGAGGACTGATATGTTTAGCTGGGTGAATAGGTTGGAGTATATTGGACTAGGGCTTACAGGTTGCGGCAGTCACCCAGGCTGGGTAGGGACTTTCTGGAGAGGCATGGTAGGTTGTTAGTTCGATCTGAATCACTGAGCTATGTATAGGTCATTGTAGTAAGGTCTGGTAAAAAGTCAATGTGGTGGTTGAGTTAAATGAGAGATAGGGTGAGTTACCGGCGTATTTGCGGCCGGTGGTGTCGAAGAAGCGAGTAAATGCACCCATGATAAGTGATAAGATATGCGTAGTCTGCGGGCACGGGTATGCGTCTGTATCTTTATTCTGATACTGTAACACGGTGTTCTGTTCTCTTCGTGAATTGGGTGTTAGGAACTGGGGATGGATCCGGATTTGGGAGGTTTGGAAGACGACATGCTGCCAAGTGGTTTAACATGTGACTTATTTTATATTGACTTACCTAGTTAGGCAGTTGTCTTTAATGTATGTGTTCTGTTTCCTAAATCGTTCTGACAAGGCAAATGCATCGGCCTTTTTCCCCACCAGATCTTAGTCTGGTGGCCCCCGGACTAACCAAATCTACCTCCGCAATTTCTAGAATATGTGTCAATATATCGGTACAGTATAATCACACGAGTCATACGCCTGCTGTGCGAAGACTTTGGGATCTTTTGAGAGTTCTAATTTTTAGATGGAGATACCTTTTAGCAGGCGTTTCGAGATAGTTTCACCAGAGCTTGACAGGTCACCTTGATAACAGTCTTGAATCCTTGAACCTTCAAATATGAGCTAACATTACCGTAGCCTATTAGCCTGGCGGGGGAAAATTGACCCTTAATTAGAAGACTCTTTGTGATATCATGCACAGTAGCTGGCAGATAGTGGCATCGGAGGTAAAAGGATTGTTAGTTTGGTTGGCACAAGGACTTCTTGATACATTTTCACTGAATACAAAGGCTGATGAGAGACAGATTCAAAAGGCAGGATAATTAGATGAAGCTCCTGCTTGGGGTATTTGCAATAGTCTAATGTATCTGCCAAATTGCAATGAGTTTGCTGTCAAAAGCATACCGAGAACGAAGGTAAGGAGTAATGATCGATTTTTCTTATGGCAGTAATATTGCTTTTAAAACCGACACTTAATAAGAGACTAGCCACAGCTCATATCGATTTATCAACGTTGCGGGCAACCTCAAGTAAAGTTCCTGCTGCATAAGCTCCTTGGAGCTGTAAAATCAAAGCCCTTTTTTCTCAAGATAATGAAATCCAGCTGACGGTCAGTCAGATTGAAGCCATAGGACACAAGAAGCCGAATATCTTGCCACAAGACTAGTCAGTGCTGACGACGCTTTTAGTTATAAGTTCTCTCCTACATCACGTGCATCCATAAACAACTGGCGCATATACAGTGCCACACAAAGCAGGCTTTATGATATGCAGACTGGAGAAAATAGAATCTAGATCTAATTACACATTTTTAATTTGTTTCAGCAGCTTCTCATTTCTAGTTGTCGGGTTTTCTAGTCTGGTTCCTGACCAGTTTAATTTCAAAGATACACCTTAATCCGATCAGGGCTGCATTCGATCGATACCTTGCTGCATGATGCATCAACGTTTGCAAAACATCCCATGCGGAAATGTGTTCACAGTATAATTGCCACGCTGCAATTACTTTGAGAATTCGTGGCCAATTCTCTTTTGGAAACCAGACTATCTTTCTTTGCAGCTGCAGTCGCAATTGCGAATCTGGACAGATACGCTTTGCCCCTATATTTATTCCTTGTGCTTGAAGTTTCTAGATAGTCTGGTTGGCACAAGCCTGCTCGTAGTCTAGATATGTAATATCCTGATCCCAACCACCAGCATTCTATCAGGACCCCTGTTCCGTATTGTTTCTTTGCTCTTGGCCTCATGCTGCTGTCAGGCAGCATTAGCCTCATATGTATGCCACCAATATACCTGGATGTCACATTTTTTTTGCTGATTTGCATGGGGCAGGGACCGTGCATTTTAATTTTGAACATTGGAAAATAACAGCTTTTCTTGATTCAGATCATTTGTTGACGGCTTCATACGTGTATTTATTTCAATTCCATGATTGGTAGCTTTAGTTGCATACTATTGTTGCTCTCTACCTAAACTCTGACGTCGGAAACTCTCTTTCTCCTCTTACAACGTACGCTCTGTTCACACAGTTCTGCTTTTGAGCCACCAGAGCTATACCATACCTGGTTCCTTTTAATAATTCATTTCTGCTGTTTTGTCTGACTCCCTAAGTCTCACGAACTTGTCCCTCTAACCACTACCACCACCCCTTAGGGCCAATCAACCGAGCAGAGTAGCTTACGAGATAGTTTCCGTTCTAAATATGCCATCTCCCTCGTTACCCGGCTCTAATAGCACGGCCAAACGAAAAAGGGATATGCCACTTTCGTCTACCGCAAACCAAGTCTTAGACATGGAGACAATGCCCACTGTGAGCGTTAAAGAGCCAACAGAATCCTCCAAAAGAGCAAGGAGGCACTCTACCCGCGTCAATGGCTCTGCAGATAATGCAGGCTCAGATGCAAACAGTGAATCATCACGACCAGGGTCGACAAGGACAAACTCGTCGGAGTCGAACGTGGACGAGCAAGGGCAGCAGGCAGCCGATAAGCCTAATATGCCACCTCCAGAGAAGGCAGGCAGGGCACCGAAGGGATACCATATCAACCCACCACCAACGGATAGGCCTGTTAGGGTCTATGCAGACGGAGTTTTCGATTTGTTCCACTTGGGGTACGTATCTTTTACCTCTTCATAGGCCTTTCCAAGTTTGTGGGATCCTTAATTGCAGTAGGAGAATGGGAAGGATGATCATGCGGATTTTTGGGAATGGAGTTAACTAGCGGGGTGAATTCACAGACATATGCGACAACTCGAACAAGCTAAGAAGGCGTTTCCGAATACAACCCTGATTGTCGGCATACCGAATGATACAGACACCCATAAACGCAAAGGTCTCACGGTCTTGACTGATAAGGAGCGTGCTGAGACCCTCCGTCACTGCAAATGGGTCGACGAGGTTATCGAGGATGCGCCTTGGATTGTCACTCCTGATTTCTTAGAGAAACACAGTATAGACTATGTTGCTCACGATGACGAGCCATATGCCTCTGCAGAGACCGATGATATCTATAGACCGTGCAAGGAAGCAGGGAAGTTCCTAGTGACGCAAAGGACTGAGGGTATCTCGACAACCTATATAATCACCAAGTATGACCCCCCCTTCGCCCCCTAAACCGACACATCAGAAGGGGAACCTCAAGCTCACACTTTTATAGGATCGTTCGTGATTACGAGAAATACATTGCCCGCCAACTCAAGCGTGGTACCACCCGACAAGAACTTAACGTCTCCTGGCTCAAGAAGAATGAGCTCGACCTCAAGCGTCACGTTAGTGATCTCCGCGAAACAATCAAGAACAACTGGTCTACCACCGGTCGCGAGCTTCGCGATGAATTCAAGAATTACTGGGCACCAAGCCCTAGGCCGTCGTCGCCATATCCTGGAAATAATGGATTAAATTCGCCAACACAGGAGAGGCATGGTGATTTGAGCAGGCCACAAAGCCCCCACAATGAATTTGCGGCTGGATATAGTTTGGGGTTGGTGGGTGGCATCAGGAGTTGGGTATGTTACCTTGCGGTTGAATTTGTGTCTGGGCGTTGCTCTAAATTTTTGTTTTGTTTGATTGGATCAATGACGTAACTGACAGCGCAATGATCCACATGTGATAGATGCGAGGTCGAGCTGTTGGGACTCCAGGACCGAACTCGACTTCTGAGGCTTCCTCGGATGAGGAGGATCCAAGCCACAGTCCATCAATATACCTCGATAAGAGGGCATCGTCGTCGGGTTCATCTGCGAAAAATGGGGCGAAATCTCCGGGGCAGTTGTTAAGTCGAGAGGTGCCGACGGTGTTGTAATTCTGAACGGTGTTAAGTGGGGCCGTAAAAGTTTGTGGTGTGCTGACGCTTGTAATGGAATGTTTTTTGTTCTACAATGACTAAATTTGATTGCGGCATACGATATACTTTTTTCTTTTTTTCTTTTCTTTCATAGCTTCTGCCTGTCTCTGTATACGATTCACGGTGGGGGATGCTAAAATAGTTCAGAGATTCTGGATGTAAAGGTATGATACTTTTGGTTGGAAAAAGTAGGGCTGGATATAATACTTGATTCTCAGGTTTGTGGTATGTTATATATGTAAACGACGTCTCATTTTAAATGGGCACCTACACTACTTTTCTAATCCCAGCCATCAGAGGGGTTATATTCAGGCCTGGTGCAAAAGGTTACTTCACGATGAAATTGAAAATAAATAATGATAAAGATGGCTGGTGAAAATGAGTTTTTCGTTATATACCTGGGTTCAGTGGGGATTTGGGTCGTCAGTAGGTAGTGATGCAATCACAGCAGGGGCAGATGTGTACGGTTACCGGCAACAGCTGAATACTTCCCAAATCGAGTTACACTCGTCTCCCTAACCATCTTTCTCTTTCTAGATCTTCACCTCCATTTACCTCACAAAGCATAGACAAAAATGCATGTGCACCCCGCACCACGTTTACCTAACACTGCCAAAATGCCAAAGATAAGACATGTCACATACGTACATCCCCAGATTCGAATTCGAAGTCAAGATCGAAGCCTCAGCTTCCAAGCGTGAAAGCGAGATGATTATGAGAGTGCGGTATCAAGAATAGTGAGAATAGTGATGCACACAGCTCCTGGTCGATTATGCCTGAGCTGGATCGATGCCGACCCTACATGTAGGCTCGGTAGATGTCCTTGGTACCCAATCTGGTTGACGTACACTACCAGCGCTACCTAATCGGGCAATTTAGGACATGTCCTCGGCAAGGCCTAGTTGGGACCGATCGAGGGAACTTATTATAACACTTACGTAGTCTGGTTGGTCAGCACTCTGTAGACTGTGATATGGTGTGGGGAGCAGGGGCTTCAATGGCATTGGTCTGGTTCAAAATGCTGACATATTAAGTCTCACACACTGGGCAGAACCCCGCATCAGATCTCTCAGAAAAAAAAAAAACTGAATTACCATTCCTGCACCCCGTATCCCCCAATCCTTTCCGTCCTGTTACCATTCTGTGCCTAAGAAATGACTATCAGGGCACAGCCCATGCCCATATTTCACAACCCCCAATGCCTCCCCAATTATGTTACAGATAAGATCGAATCGATGATATCAATGCATAAAGGAAAAAAAAAAAACACCCACTATGAAGCAAGCATGCATCTCTGCTCTTGGACTGGAAATCGAAACCTGTAAATGAAGAAGGAAGTATAACACACCATACATGAACAACCCACGGGTAGTATAAGTGAAAAAAAAAAGTTCATAGGAAAAGAACTGTGAAATCGAGAAAAATGTTGTGGCAATGGCAGATGTGATTGGTTTAATCACGCCTCCATCTCTGTTTCCATCCATCATACCTCTGATTTGCCCTTTCTCCTCCTCTTGCCCAAAATTGCATCGCCGCTATGGGAGATGGTCATCATCCCCCCAGATATAGAAACCAGGAAAAAAAGAAACATAGATCGCCATGGATAAGGAAAAGGTAGGAAACATTAAAGAAACTTAATGTGATGAAGGAGGAAAAAAAATCCTTTAAAATTAAAGGAAAAAAAAACGATTTCACTCCATAGCCCCCAACGTTGATGCGCCAATTCCTCAAAGGCCCCGAGTTGAGGGTAAGGCCTATTGCAACAGAAAACCAAAACGTCAAGGCAACATCGTTTTCCCAGAGCACAATTCCCCATACACGCATGGGTCTAGGGTCCGAGCCAATTGTTGTAAACAATTGACAAGATCAAAGACCCCACCAAACATATCAAACAGAATAATCCCAGCACAATCGACTTGTGTAACATGCTAACCTGCGTTCTCCTCGCGATAAATAAACTGACCGCGTATCCAGCAAGCACTGCGGCGCCAAATACAGCAAATGTCTCTGTGACACTGGTGCTCATATTTTGTCCTTCCCGTTTCTTAGGTGAATGAGTGAAAGCCCAAGCCCCTGCTATAGAAAGGATCAAGACAGAGGCCGCCAAGAAGAGACAGTATTCCCTGAATAGCAGCTTCTCACTGGCCTGCCCCTGCTGAGAAGCGAAGGTGGCATAGCGCCACGCTTCACCGTGGGCAGCTTCAACATCCTCATCTGAGAAGTCAGGAGCTAGCAATGATGTCCTTTCATTTGGGCCTGTTTCCTCATGAAAATCAAAGAATCTCTTCAAATCTTCTGAGAATTTCCCCCAGAAACCTGTTGGCTCACTATCCACAGGCTGTGGATGGATAAGTATTGTGTACGGCTCGTCATCGTTGTCGTCATTAAACTCTGACCAATAGCGTTCACCCCCAAGCCAGGAATTCTCAATACTGTGCGGCGGTTTGCTCTGTCTTCCCCAACTCAATGACTTCTTCTTCCCGATACTCTGACTATCAGTATATTCATTGGGAGGAGTGACAAGCGTTCCGGAAGAATCTAGCTCAGCGTCCGTATAGTCGAACGCCGCTGTGGAGGTCACTGAGGGACCAGAGGATGCATGCGGTATCGTAGTAGATGAAGGCTGTCTACTATGCCGTAAAGGACTTGGGGGAGTCTTTCTGATATCCCTCGAGAGTGCGGGTAGCTAACTCAACTTATAAGCCACCATATAGATTACTAGGTCAGCCATTTACTCACCCAAAATGGCGTTGCCATCTCCTTCGGTTCATGCAAAACTGCAACGGCATGGACATCAAGTGAGAACCCGGGTACGGCTTCGACCTTGAAATAAAGTAACTATTAGCATCGAGACAGTTCAACAAAAGTATGAGAAAGTACTTACAAGATGTGACTTATTTAATTCTTGCACGACAGCGGGAACCTCATAGCCCTCCCATCGTATCTCGAGTACTGCGTGCGGGAATACAGTAGGCATTCCTGTCTCCTCTCGGCTGGGATCAGAAATGCATCCTTCCCAATCCTCTCTGAGACGAAACATTCTAATATCGCGATCCAACATTGCCCAAATTCTATAACCAGAGACGAATCGTGTCCTTCTAGCCAAAATCTTTGCCAACGGAGCTATAGTAGGATGATCCTCAAACCATTGGCGGATCCTCTTGACACTCGAAGCGTATTCTTTGTAGCTGAAGGGTACATTAATGTTTATGAGGTTCTCAACGTGTTTGCGTTTCAATCGCAAGGTATAGTATCCATTTTCTTCGTCAACTGAATCCCTTTCGTATGCCCTTGAGGACGCTATAATGGACGCCTCGGCATCTTTATCATTTCCACACCACCTGATTTTGGCTGCAGGGCCCGTTTCAGCAGCCTGCTCAATCGTTTTTGAGCTTTGAGCCTGGGCAAACTTAGGGAGATTGTCAAGAATCACAGTCCCAACACTCTCCATCTTCTCCGACGCCCAAGCCAACGGGCTGATTCCAGCCGTAGATGGTCTCCTCGATAGGGCTGGTGTAGGCGGCAAAGTAGGGATAGGCGTGGAAGACTGAAGGTTGAGATACTTCAGCAACTGTACTTGTATCTCGATAAGATGATCACTGTGAACCCAGTAAACCGCTTTCCCACCTTTCCCACTCGTGAAAGATGGGTTTTCGGGTGAATTAGTGCCAAGAGCCATATCGATATCTGCATGTGTTTGAAGACAGTGTTCTTCCGGTAAAAGATTAGACAGCGCTGCACCTGTCATTTGGGTACTCGGTGAAATTTGGGCATTTTTACGATTCTGGGACGCGTCAATTAATTCGTTATATTTTGCCCTCACAGCTGTCAGCAGCTCCGATAACAAGAGCACATTTCCCTCGAAGTCCCGGTTGTGAAAAGCAGTTTCCGGCTCTAAAATTATAGTGAATCGGTCAACTACGCAAGTCGAACCAGTCCATTTTTTGTATTTCTTCAGAAGTTTCTTGAACCCCGTGTGCTGGGCCTTGGTGAAACGGGAGAGATTTTGTGTTTCGTACAGAGCGCTACGAAATACGAATCAACTGCAAAGCCCCAATAATGCCATTTTGGTCCACATACCGTTCTACTTCAGCTTCAGCTTTGACGTATCGTGCCAAACGCTTTGCAGATAAGGTGTTGCTCTTGTCTTTTTGGTAGAGCGTCGAGATAGCTTTCTGGGATTGTACTACAGTAAGGTTAGCAGCTGTTTAACATCTAATACTCTTTTGTGAAGTTACCTATGCGTCTATCTATCTCACCCGCCTTGCTTTTAACGAATAGCTCAATCTGTAAGGTAATTAATTAGCCAAATGTGCCGGCGGGATTTAGTAAACACTTACCCTCTCTAGCTGTTCCAGTAGAACCTCGAAAAGCTCATCGTCAAATTCGGTTTCTGAGTTTGGATTTGATACAGGAATCCTTCCAATCGTATTCTTTTTTATCAGACGACAAATTTCGTTGTAGTCAAGATTGACTGGTGCCATGTTGTGTCAATATCAGTTTGGATCCCTGAAATGTTTCAACAAGGTGAAGACTCACATGCTCGCCATTCGAGGACAGATCGTTGGGGCAGTGCTTCGCCGTACTTCATGTCCCAATAAGACTAAGATGAGTGCAATGAACGATAGGTCCAAATATTACTTTTGCTGCTGTGGGCAGTCACCTGTTGCTGATATAACAATTTGTACAGGCTGCAGTTGTATTGATAGAGCCGTAAGTGTGGGATGAGGAAGATTGGAGAGAATTTCGGTACAGAGCAATGGCGGTAAAGGCTTTGCTCTTGGATTGTGACCAGCTACGGTATTCAGACAGAAATATATCGTGGAATACGAAAGTTTTGTCGTATGGGTGTCTATGAAGCAGTTCGGATATAGTGGATGGGACCGTTAAAGACTCAAGTACTTCGCATATCATACAGTATGCAGAGTAATAAGTGCGATAAGCTTGGGACGTGCTGATCACAGCGTATTGCTTCGGCAAGGAATACGATTTTCCAAGCACACCACACACCTTTTCAATAGGAACCTGATTCTGCTGGTGGTATCCCGACTGATGGGATGGTAGCGGGGTGGCACGGAAACACCGACGGGGATGAACACTTCGAGTTGGAGAGCAAAATTGAAAATATTATTGCAGGGAGTAGTGATTTGATATACCTAACCCAGTGCTGTGAGAATTGGAGGACTGAAGAAGAGATGGACCCAGTTGGGAAGCGTTGGTATGGTATCAGTATGGAGTAGGCGACAACTACTAAGTACTTCGGAGCCACTATCAGCTCCTTCGGCACTGAGTAACTGAAGCAGACTTGGGCCTGTGATATGTGCAACCAGACTACGCGAATTGGAACGATAGACTGGAGAAGCGCTGGTAAGGCAGTCTCAAGGGTATATCCCGGAGTAACACCGCTTTGTTGCTTGTCAAAGTGTCGGTTATGAGGGCCGCAATCGAAGCAGACCAGATTGTTTGGATGGGGTTTGCAATTTACTGAAAAGGGTGCTTTAAAGGATAAATGAGCTGCGGTAGCGTGAGTGGCTGCCCTGGATATAGCCGTGTAATTACGTTCGTAAAGCTGAGTTTAAATTGCGGGAGGTTGCGTGAGAAAGTTTCCGCGATGACCGCCGCACCGGTTCAGTGATATCTGGAGTGACTGCGGGCTCCCGCCACGTGAGAGGTTGTATGTCTGGAATTGACCTATAGAGCACAGTCCGAGATCGAGAGAGATAAGGGCATCTTTGATTGCAATTTAATCCAGGTAGATTTCGTTTTTCTTCTCCAGTCTGCCAGACTAGGTGCAGTCCGCCAGGCTAGGTGCAGTCAATGTGCATCAAATGTGCATGTATCTGATGCTAATGCCCTGCGATAGGAAGGGAACCAGATCGTTCAGGCGATGGCGCTCAGCGCCTAGTGGTTCAGCCACTAGTATGCGGAGCCCAGGCCAAGGGTCATGAATCTGGCAGAGGAAGCACGTGCGTATCATATCTCTGCTTGACCTTGGGGTACCGTTCTATTCAATACCCTTCATTCTGGGGCATTTTCGAGCTTCCGTTGCTGTCCAAGGTAAATCTCCAGCAGCCTTCTGCTGCGATGTGATGACGGAGCGGCCAATTGAGCCGGAACAAACCGCTAGCGCAGTATAAAGTAATGTGCAAGTGGCCATGGTTGTGCGAGACTTTCAGCCCAATCCTTGTCGCTTTCTACGGTCCAGGGTGTCTACAAGTTATTGCATGTTGCTTGTGAATGTAGAATGTGGCATGGAGATTCTAACGTCTGCTCCACAAGAACGGTGTTTTATTTGCTGCTCGTTACTTCAATGTAGCTGTATATGTATTTCTTTAGCTAGTCTGGCGGGCACTTCTTTAGCTTGGAACATGGATAGAACAAGTACTTAAGTAGTTGTTTCACGTTGCTGCAGCCAACCGAGCAATATTTGCAGCCAGCCGGTGCCTAGGAAAAAATTGGCTTGTGGCTTGTGTAAACAAAACGAAATCCTGGAGGATGGCAATCTGCATGATTCCCCTGAACAAATTTGCACTACTGTGAAATTGAGTAGTCTTGCGAGTATGTTAAAGTATGGGTATATCTCTCTTCTCAATTCAACTTGCTCTCTGCCTCATGTGACTGTGTAGTCTGCAATAGTATGATCAAAATAAGTATTTGCAATAAAATATCGGTGGATGATTTCATGGATATCATAATATCAAGGCAATGCACAGCGCCTGCGCAATTGGTTTTACTTAACATAAACGCACCACTGGACGCTTCACGTTGAAATTGACTCTAGGATAAGAGGAGGAGCGTCCTATTAATGGTTGGCACTAGTCTGGTTGGCACTTAACTTGTTCACTCGTCGGATTTCCTTTCTCGAAAGCCCGCTAGTTTAGTTTGGCATAGTCTAGTCTAGTTAGCCCCCGACTAGTCTGGTTGGCACAAGCCTCTCGTAGCCCCCGACGTTGAATGAGCTGAGTGCAACTAGACTAGACTGTAACATGCCTGCCAGTGCCTGCCACGAGCACGGGATTTACAAATCTTTTCTCAGAGCAACCCTGTGAGATAGTTGTATGGGGGTATCTTATTGTCATCCATTTTCATAAATTTAATTGGAAAATTCAGGTATGGGACTAGAAATCCAAATTCGATGTTACATTCCAGCCTGGGGTTTAATGCCTCTGCCTCGGGCTCTGCAAGGTGTTATACCCCATACTCTTGAACCACTTGGGACCTAGCCTTGATGGGAAGCTGACAAACTGCATTCTTAAAATACCACAGGTTGATCTGTTGTTGTGTTGTATATACATATTGCGTGCTTAATTAATGTAGGCCCCTCAACTCCTAGGAATAGTGTCTGCAGCCGATCGTAATCGGTGTACGAATGCCCAACGGCGCGAGACATAATCGTATGACAAGGTGGGGTACTGAGCTGAGCAGCCCAATCTTCGGTAGATGATGTCAATCGAATGCCAGTGGAATGCATATGTATATGTACAAGTATGTAGGTGTACCCGGTGGATGTATGTATATTTGACGTGCATAGCAGTGAGCCTCGAGAACCTATCATCCTAATCATAGTGCCTGAGTACAGAACAATGAATAAGAAATAACATCAGTCTAAGACGCTCATTATCAGGTGGAGAATTCAATCCATGCGCGGTTGCGTTTAGCGGGGGCTTGTGCCAACCAGACTACAGTTGCGTGTCGACGTTGATGTCTTAGAATGAGTTACAAGCTTTACCTAGATAGGTACGTACGTAAATGACGGCCCAACAGACCTCCAAGATGCCAAGATTTAAGCTCTTGGCAGGTTAGTCCAAATTCAACAAATTTTCACGATGATGATAAGTCAACCACTGCGGACATGGTCGAATCGCTGGCCTCGTACTCATCAACCACACTTTCGGGCGATTCTATTACAGTGCCAGAAATGGCTTCTCTCACTGCATTGACAGCCGCATTGTCAAATTCTCCACATAATTTCCTTCAGTCTACCTCAACTCTCCATGCTGCGTCACTACTTGTTGCAAAGCAATTCTTGGATCCTCTTGCGGCCTCTGTAGCAACTTCTAGGAATAGTCGAGGACATGGCAGATACGCAGATATTACAATCGTTGATCAGATTTACCTTGAAGGATTCGATGTTGAGCAGGTTTGGGAGCAGGTGCGATTGTTGGTTAGCGAGGTGGAAAAGTCACTAGGAACGTCAAAAGTTCTGAAGAACGCCACCCCTGCAGTGGTTGTCTCTGCATCAATCACAAATGGCAAGAAGAGAAAGGCGGTGCAGTTTGAATCGGATGAAGAAGCACTTCCTGGGGAGGAGGTGTATTCTGACTTAGCGGATGGGGAAGACGGGGAAGGGGAATCAGAAGATGAGCATAAATTGGAGGGTGAGGAAGGGGAAGGTGGTGAAGATGGTGAAGATGGTAATTTAGACGAGGAGATGGGCGATGGAGATGTTGAGGATATCAAGTTCCAAGAAGATGATCTGGAGGGCTTAGAAGAGCTTGAAAAGGATGCTGATGGCGGAGAGGACGAAGAACCTACGCAGACTTTCGTAGAAGACGTTCATGGGCTTAACGATGGATTTTTCTCAATCGACGACTTTAACCGGCAGAGTGAAATGTTCGAGCAGATGGATATAGATGGCATTGTCAATGAATCCGACGAGGAAATCGACTACAACGTAGACCCTGACCAGATGCTGATTACCCTTGGCAAGGGTGATGACGATGATGATGATGACGAGGAGGACGACCTTGACGAGGACTTTGGTGAGGACGACAATGCGAATGAGATCATGTATACGGATTTCTTTGCCCCTCCACCTAAGAAGGGACTATCGAAAACCCAATTGAAGAAAAATGCTTGGAAAAATGAAGTTTCCAAGAGGTCTGCAGAAGATGAGGAGCAGGAGCTAGCTCAAGTCGAGTCCGACATGGCTAGGGCTAATCGAGACCTCTTTGATGACGCGATTTCGGAGGAGGAAGAGTCTGAAGGCGATCAGGGAGATCCAGCCAACCGCAAATCTGCATACGAACGGCGTCAGTTGGCTTTAAGCGAGCAAATACGAAAGCTGGAACTTGAGAATGTCTCGAAAAAGAAGTGGACCTTGACAGGTGAGGCAAGGGCCACCCAGCGCCCTCTCAACTCACTTTTGGAAGAAGACTTAGACTTTGAGAGGATCGGTAAACCAGTCCCTGTCATCACTCAGGAGGTAACGGAAACAATTGAGGATATGATCAAGCGGCGTATTTTGGCTGGGGAGTTTGATGAGCTTCAGAAGCGAAGGCCTACGGATGTTTCGTCCGACGTCAGGAGAGGAAGAATTGAATTGAATGACTCTAAACCCCAGACGAGCTTGGCGGAAGCATACGAGAAGGATCTTTTACAGTCTGTGGATCTTGCTGGGCATCCTAATCCAAAGGATGAGAAACTACAGAAAGAGTATGAAGAGATCTCACTTATGTTTGCCGATGTGACGAAGAAACTCGATGCTTTGAGCTCATGGCACTACACACCGAAGCCACCAAAGCTGTCCATCTCCATTGTTTCAGATGCTCCTGTGATTTCTATGGAAGAAGCTCAGCCTACGGTTGGTGGTGGTGGAGCAGCAGCTGCAGATGCCTCTATGCTTGCGCCTCAGGAAGTGTACAACCCTACCAAGGATAGGAAGGAGGCTCCAAAGGTTTCAGATGTAAAGGAAATTGTTGGCAAGAGCGGGGCACCTGTGTCTGTTGCAGAGATGACTTCCGAAGAGAAGCAGAAGAGGCGGAAGCAGAATAAGGAGAAGCAAAGGAAGAAGAGTGCTGCGGAGGGCCAGACACATGGTGGAAAGGCAAAGGAGGGGTCAAAGAAGGATATCATGGACACATTAAAGAAGGGAAGTGTGAAGGTGATTGGCAGGCGTGGGGAGAAGACAGATGTGCATGGAAAGGAAGTGAAGGAGAAGAAGGGGTTCTCTACAAGCAATGCATTCAAGTTGTAGACGAATCGCTGCAATACCCTGCAACAACATTGGAATGGAGGTTTAAAGCAAAAGATCAGGTGAGGGGGTCGTTTGAACACTGATTTACAATGTTATGTATACTGTAGGATATGTAAGGAAGATAGACTAGCTATAGCTTTGAGGTCGGCTCGTGAATAACATTCCAGCGGGCCAGCTTTGGCATGCTGTCCTAAGTCTGATCGCCCCCAAGTATTCTTGGCATTACTGACCATAGTATCCAGGGCTTAACCCTAACACTGACGCCAGGCCGAGGACTGCTAATTTGTCAACACACCACACCATGTTTGGAACAATACACACCAGGAATTATCGTGCACAACCGGCCGACGAGAATTTACGCCCAAATACACCAACAACCACAATTCCACCGACCGCTGACAAATAATTCAAAATGGGAAAGTGCGTATCCGCCTCTATACCACACGAACAAAGCGGAGGCGGAGAGTTGGAAATGGTTTAAAGAGGGAGTGAATATACTGATTTGGGACGCTGGGAAATTGCAGAGGAAAGCCGAGGGGACTTAACGCTGCTCGCAAGCTCAGGAATCACAGGCGTGATAACCGATGGGCCGATGATGGGTTCAAGAAGAGGCTTCTCGGAACTGCCTTCAAGTCTTCTCCCTTTGGAGGTTCCTCACACGCCAAGGGAATTGTGCTCGAGAAGGTCGGCGTCGAAGCCAAACAGCCAAACTCCGCCATCAGAAAGTGTGTCAGAGTCCAGTTGATCAAGAATGGAAAGAAGGTTACTGCTTTCGGTGGGTTACCCAACATCCCTTATGGCGGGTTGCCAGTTTTCTCTGAAGATGCGGGAGTGGCGAAGGTCGCGATAGATTGAGGTTTAAGAAAGAGTTGGACTTGCTGGGGGGAGGACTAGGAATGAAGAGGAGTTGCTCTCTCTGTTTAGACTAGATATACTGACTTGCGTTATACTACAGTTCCCAACGACGGTTGCTTGAACTTCGTGGATGAGAACGACGAAGTCCTCCTCGCCGGTTTCGGTCGCAAGGGCAAGGCCAAGGGAGATATTCCCGGTGTCCGTTTCAAGGTCGTGAAGGTTTCTGGTGTCGGTCTTTCTGCGTATGTTCCCCACACTGTCACGTCACCCTCAACATACACTTCAGCTTCAACTAATATCTACGGTGTACAGTCTCTGGAAGGAGAAGAAGGAGAAGCCAAGGTCATAAACGACCTAGTTCTTTCCTGTCTCTTTTCCTTCACCCTCATTTCTCTTTTCCATTTATCGGCTACTTGAATTTGGGTTGGTTACGGCTGGTTCACGAAAATAAAATTAAAATGCTCCGGTCCGGCTGTCGGGTGTTATCTTGCTTCTTTTTCTAGTGATTTTTTTTCTTTCATATATGTTGAGTTGGATGTACGGAATATAATGCAGGGCACCTTAACCACCGCATTTACGTGTTGGACTAGAGCATTTATCGATTGTGATTAGTATTGGGGATTTCTATTTTGCGAAAACAAATCAAAATGTCATGAAGGGATGAAACCTGAACGCCGGTATAGTGGAAGGCACAGCGTCAACCAAAATGCTTAGGATTACTACTTCATGGAGCTCGCATCCGACAATTCACTACCACCCCAGATATCCCTGCTCTTCGACTCTACCACTCCCATCTCTCCAGCTACGTGCTCTAACTTCTGTATCACATCCATAACGCTCAAACTGACCCTATTGAAATGTGCATCATTCAACTCCCTCCTCTTCCTCGCAAGCAACATATCGCTCTCCATCTCTCCGTCCCCTGGTAAAGATCCACTCCCTACACTCGTCCCCCCAAACCCACCCAGCCCATGCATCGCTGCATTCGCCGCATTCACCAGGTTAGGCAGCTCTCCTCCACGTTCACTCCCAGCCACATCCTTCCCCGCAACATCCTCAACTCCTCTAATACCCTCACCCCCATCTAAATCCCCATCTCGACCAAAAGACCGTTTTGCGAGCTCGGCGTGCTCCCCATCAAGGAGATCCCGGTCCTCGCATTCACTCCTCATCCACGCCTGTGCAAGCTGGAGCTGTGCGGCGCGGAGGTCCTCGAGGGCTTTTGCATGGGCGGGACCGAAGACGGAAGGTTCGTCAGCGGTGAGGGTGTGCGCGGATTCGAGTTGGGTGAGTTTGTGCGAGGAGGAGAGCCAGAGTTGGGTGTGGGAGGGGGAGGGGTTGTTGGTGAGATGGTGAGCGGAGGTGGATGGGGGCCCGTGGGAGGTGCTAGGGGGGTTGGTGGTTGAGGACCCATCAGGGAGAGAGAGTGGGGAGTGGAATAGGGGAGCGGGGGCGCAGAATTGACGATTTGCCATGGTATTTAGCGGGGTGGCGGTGGTGAAGCGAGTGGTGAGCAAGGGGTATTGTATGTACAGCTGTGTGGACATAAGTCTTGGTAAAACATGTGATTGGCAGCAACGCAGAGCCTCGCACAGGACCCCAGAAAAATGGAATATCTCAACAACCAACCGACAGAACTACATGAAAATTTAAATTGTGGTAGAAGAGATACAGGAGAAGCTACTGATAGAAGGATTTGAGAAGTAAATACAGGATAGTGGAGCAGTAACAGTTAGTAGTGGGTATACCAGCCCTTAGAACGAATTACAGTAGCCGGTCAGGCATACTTTGCCAGAGGGGTTTAAAGACTTCAGGACCCAATGAGTCCCAAACAACTGGTAGGACCTCCACCATACGTGCTCGAACAGCTTCTGGCCCCCAGGAGTTGTGGCAAGGTCAGGGTAGAGTTGTGCAAGTCGCCTTTTGAAGATCACCCAAACATGCTTAATAGGATTGAGGCCTGGTGAATAAGCAGGGTGCTTTGCAAGCTGAATTTTATGCGGCTTGAAAAAAGCCTTTAGTATATGAGCTTTATAGACTGGGGAATTGTGTTGCTGATAGTAGGGCTTAGTTCCAAGGACTTTTTCCATGTGTACAAGGACTGGAACTTGCAGAGACGTCAGTATATAAAGGACTCCACTGAATGTACTACGAAAGGTACAAATGAGCCTCGCTGATTCCCCCAAAAACAACCCTAGACTATTAAAAATGTACTATTGCCTTTTTTCTTGGGTGCAATACAGTTTTTATCCCACTTTTCCGATGGTAATCTCTATACCCATATTTGGGCCCCAGTAGCTAATTTTTCTATACTGCATTCATTACTCCATAACACCTTCTGAAAGTCCTCTGCAGTCCAATGCTGATGTTCCTTAGCCCATTCTAGGCATTTCTTTGCTCGCTCGATAGTTAACTTAGGTCGTCCTTGCTAACCACTTTCTCATATTAAAGGTACTAGGGTAACGGTCGATAGTCTTGAGGCTGACATGAGGAGCACAATGCTGACGAACTTCTTCTCGGCTGGCTGTCCAATTACACTTAATATATCGAGAAATAGCCCGCCTGTCACGTTTTGAAAGTTTTGGCGGTCTACCACCCCTTAACTTGTTGTTCATGGACTGTCTTTCTAGGGACTGTGTGATGAAATTTTTGACCGTCATATATTGTCTACCAACAATGAAGGATATTGTGGTAAAAGTATAGAATAATAAATAAAGGACCAGTATAGCGCCTTTCTCTGCATTGGTCATCTCTCTTCTAGACGTTTTGGGAGGCATTGCTGTATTCTCGCTCCCGTTAGCCAGATCACCGCTCACGTGCGATGGTTTACCAAGACTTATGTCCACAGACTGTAGCTATATAGCCAAGGGTTGCATCACGCAATGCAATATGAAAAGACCCCATGCTGTGAGCAATATATATATAGTCTGGTTAACACAACGGCCTCTGAAGGCAATATACTAATCTTGAGATTGTAGATGAGGATACATCTGCCCCTAGAGTGTTTATACTCCTATTTATCAAAACAAAAGGTTGCAGGATATAAGTCTCGTACCTGGTGGGCCATTTGGCCTCAATAACCAATAACCGTGTCCACGCTCTGAGGCGCGCTACTGGTCAATTTCCAAGGTTCAAAAGTTTCTCTACCAATGAATGGGCTCTCACTCTATTGAAAGAACTTCTGCGAGTGCTGCAATTAGGTGGAGAGGTTTGGGTAAGGAGGATAATCTCTCAACCCACTTCCGTAGCAGTGTTGCTCTGGGGTGAGCTATGATAGATTCCCAATAATTCCTATTGGCTCAATTCTTTCCTGGGGGTGTTGATGGGGTTTTCGGTGTCGGACATTTTTCTCACCCCTAATTTTGCCCTGCATAATCAACCTGTAACTCCTTCTTTCTTCTGCGCAGTCAATTGATATCCAATCCTAGTCTGGTTGGCACAAGCCTCTCGTAGATGTGCCAACCAGACTAATCCAATCCGTACTTGTATTTGCGCTTGATACCCATTCCCGTACTCGCCAACCATGATGCTGCGCACTCCCATCTGGCGGGCACTCACCCGCACCGGTATTATACTCTCTAAACGACAAACCTCATTACTACTCCAGTACACAATTATTCCTACCCGCCAATTTAGCATGTTACACCCCCTGCACTACGAGGGCGCGACAACCAGCTGTGGTGGAAATAATACCCAAGAAGATGAAAGAGTCGTACTTCGAGATTGTTAGTTTTCCCTTGGGGAAGGCTGGGGGGCTGATTGTCACGGCGAGAAGGTTCTATGCTGCGAGTAACTGATTCTAGGTTCTACCCTTTTCAAAAGACTCGCCTCCACCGCCCTCAACAAAGCCATTCCCAACGACGCCGAGTCCTACCTCCCATACTCCCTCTGGCTGCGTAACTCCTACAACCAACACACCAACCTCCCCCCTTCCTCTCTCATCTACATGCCCCCCACCACCATTCACTCTACTGCAATCATGAAGCCGCAATACCGCAACCGCCACTCGTTCATGGTTTTCGGAGGCTACCTCATGAAAAACACCTTCGAGCTCGCATTTTGCTGCGCCTCTGCCTCCACTCGGTCACGACCCACATTCGTCTCCTTAGACCCAAGTACCTTCCTTGCTCCGGTCCCCGTAGGAGGCGTGTTGTACCTCAGCGCGACAGTTGCGTATGCAGAGTCAGCATGGGGGAACGTGGAGGAGCGAGGATCTAGGTTAGAGTTGAGAGTCGAGTGAGGGATGTAGATGGGGGAGCGGAGACTGAGGTATTATACGTTTTGGATTGAGAGAGAGAGGGTGGAGGTTATGCCGGTGACATGAAGAGTTTATAAATTATATTGATGTGAGAAGGAGGGCGTAGTAGCAAAGGTTGATGGGGGGAATGGATGATGGGACGATGGAGAGGTTACGGAGTGATCAGGGTAGGTCTGTTGATTAGGGTTGGTTGTGTATATTAATAAGAGAGGGGTGTTTCACAGTATTGTATGAGTATGAACCCTTTGTTTTATTCAATTCCATTTCCCCTCCCCCCTCCCCCTTCTACGCCAAAGCGGAATATAAGGTAGTAGTAATTTACGTTCTACCCTTAATGCAAAGGATATTAAAAATAAGAAAAAAGAAAAAGAAAAAAAAAGAAACGTATGCGCCACACATCGCCACATATCTAAAACCCACTCAAACATTATATAACCTTCATCGATAATAAAGTAGTTTCGAAACGTATAATCAGATAGGTGAAAAAAACACTACTTAGGGAGGTCCAACAAGAGAACAGCCCCTAGATTTCACTTCTTATGTGTTTCCCTTGATTTGCCCTTTTCTGTATATTTCGCAGTACTCCCTCCCTCCTCATCACTTGAACCCCCACCCACACTATACCGATCCTCCTCCATCTCCGCATCCCTCAGCCTATCAAACATCGGCGTTTCTACTGTCAAATCCTCCAATTCATTATCATCAAACTCTGCCTCTTCCATCCTTCTTTCCTTCCCCTTCCTCTTTCCCGCACCATTAAGCCTCCCATATTTCATCGCCCTCGCCCTCCTTTTTCTCGCGCAGCAAATCACCGTCCCCCAAATCACCGCCGCCGTAGCCACAAATATCAACGCAATCCACCCAGAGTGGTAATATGCCTCCCATCTTGCCTTGTCGAGTTTCTCTTTCTCAGTCTGCTCGTGGAGGGTGGAATTTGGTGTTCCGCCAACAGATGTCTCGGGGACTTTTTCGCCTCCAATACGTGAGTCCGTTGGGGAACCTCCAATCTCGCCAATATCGACTCCGAGGAAACGGTCGAGCATGTCTCGTGTACGCCGGGGGAAGTCAAATGGTACCATGTGGGAAGCATTGTAGAAGAGAACGTAGGTAAGGTTTCGAGCGCTTTGGTAAATTCCTGCGGCTTCGCCTTCAAAGACCCAGTCATGCCGGGGGGCCCAGACACCAGGGCTCGTTTCGAAGCCTTTCCCACCAGACCATTCCATTCTGTGGATCAGTTCTTCGGTACCAATGTGGTTACAGATTAGGTCCTGGTCTCCGGAGAAGAGGATGATGGGCATGTTTCCGAGGAGCTTTGGGAGGAGGGCTACTGAGGGTATGGAGTTCTTTGCACGGAATGAGGAACTGACGGAACCAGCACATTCAGTCCAGCCGGACTTCTTGTCTGGACTGACGTTCAATGCGGTGGTGACGTCCTTCCGGCGGAGGTAGGGTGTCATTTGCTTGAGATCTGGTGGCCAATTCATTCCGCAGGAGGGGAAGGTATCCTTGAGACGGACATCGTACATGTTCCAGCAGACATCTTTTCCATCCTTAGTGCTCTTGGTATCCTCAAGGATAATCTGGAGGATACTCTCGCACTGAGGTACGTCGACGTGAACTCCTTCGTTTTCGATAAGCGTCTTGCACTGGGTCACAAGGGAATCTAACTTGTTACCGAGGGCGGACCCTTTCTTGACGATGTCGTGCTTGTAGGCATATGTAACGTAAGACTCGTACTGCGGAAGAGGATCTACCCACCCGTTTCCAATGAGAAGGCCTTTGACGTTCCATTTGATGTTTGACGAGGGAAGGGCATTACGGTCAATGATAGCCTGCGCAATATATGGGATGTGCTGCCCTGCATAGGACTCTCCAGATAAGTAAATCTAGGAATAGAGAGTCAGCTTAGTTGAACAATTTGGAAGTTGAAGTATACTGGTCTAAGTTTACATCGTCTGTTTCATACTCTGGAAAGATTCTGAAAAATTGCGTCAAGAATCGAATGAACTGATCGGCCATCTACACTTTGTTAGCATGTCACACAGCCTTAATAAACTACCCCTCCAAAGCTCACCTCAGGCAGCTCATGCAAGTAAGCATTGCTATCTACGAAACTGAAGCCCGTCCCAACCGGTTGATCCACAAATAGCAAATTCGCAAATTCATGCCAGCTCCCCTTATTCTCAACCAATTTCTGATCTTCCGTTATCCTATACGGCCCAACCTCCATCAACGTCCCATCCATAGACGAACAACCCGGGCCTCCATTTAGCCAAATCACAGTTCGCTCCTTCTCCGCAATATGCTTGTTTTTGACATGCCAAAAAAATAAATTCCCATTGTGCTCAGAGTCGACCTCGATGTGCCTGAATTTAAGCGGTGGATGTTGTCAGTAACTGTAAACCCAAAATGAAGCAACCACAATCGCAACGTACCCAGCATGCATCTTAGGAAACGGGCCATCAGGCTGGCCTGGGAGTGATCTCACAAAGAAATCGCCTGCTGTCTGTCCACCCTGTCTAGGTAGAGCACCCGCGGCCGCTGGCGTCCCAGTAAATGCTGATCCAACGAAGTTTGCCGCGGTGAGCAAAGCCGCGAGACGCATATTGAGAAGTGAATGGAACAATGCAGACAGGAAAGAAAACAGGAAAATCGAAGGAATGGACTGAAGAGGTCAGTAACTCTGACCGCCCTCAAGATGCTTATCAGGTTGTATTGAGGATATTTATGGTGAATGTAAGACTGGAGTAAGTGCGTCGTCAGAGTAACTTCCTAACCCTGGGCGCTTAGCGGCAACGCTTATGTACGACCGTGTAAAGTTCCAAGAAACGTTGTATATTCCCACAAAATTAGAAGAAAACTATGCTGGACAGTAGTATATTCTGCTATCATACAGTATAAAGGATGTTTCATCAATTGGCACAGGAGAATAAGTCCCGGTGAGCACAGTGAATGTATTACTGCGAAGCTTGCTTGATGTGAGAAGGGCAATATTTCTTAATGTTCGAGCCAGTCATACACTGATCCCGTCAACTATTTGTGTGGCAAGGAATACATATCAAGCTAAATGCTCGCCTTTGTCGACCTCCGGCTCGAACTCCCGCACTACACAAGTTACTCTATTCAGTTCTATTCACAGCGCCTCGTTTTGCCTTGGGCCGGGAGCCCTAGTAGACCGCTTACACTCTTCTTCAAAGCTGCCCAATACTGTAGGTTGCTTTGAATGATTGTATTGCCCATTTTACAAGCAATGAGTATATTTTTCTAACTCCCTACAGCAGCATCTCTTCCTCCTTGTACTCCACTGTCCTAGCCTCAGAAAGCGATAATAGAGATTGTTCTAGTATTTCTTTGTCACATTCTAGCAGTGTTGGCTGGTGATAAATGCCCATATCCCGAGCATGCACTGCTGGGCAAACTTCAGGGGTTTCTCCCCAGTCCTGCAACCACAAAAGGTCGTGTTGCGAAAAATCGAGCACATCATCGGTCGGTGTACCGGGTCCTTCCTGCTCTAGAATCATCTTGTGGGAGTCGACGTTTCCATAGCGAGATGGCTGCTCTTGGGTCTGATGTAGGAGACCGTTTTCCTCTGTGACTTTCGAATTCTCTTGCCCTGGATATCTGGATAAATCAAAAGATTGCGTAATGGCGTGCAGAATCTCCTCCACTCCCTCACCCCAGCTCAAGAGGCTGTTAAATTGATTTCTCCGTCCAGGGTTATCATCCACTCTGCTCTTGACCAGTCTCCATAAGACTGATTCCACTCCCTGGGTATCATTGGAAGTCTCAAGATCGTTAGTATGGCAATCATTGAATAGAAGGTGTACTGGAGTACCAAGCTTAATATCCTTCTCTTCAAATTTATGCTCGTGGTGATCTTCTGGACGTGGTTAAAGGTTTCAGAAATAGAAGAAATTTGTTTTGCAGAATGCCAAAGGGACTTTGGTTTGAGGTTGTCAGTAATGGGCATTCATACAACCAGCTATATTTTAACACATTCTGCATCAAGATACTTATCACAATGCTTTGACGTACCTCGAGATATCCAGGGGAAAAAATGCAAGGGGCGGCAAGTACCAAACTTTGTATAAGCAGAGACGAAAATGCAGAGTCCATCAGGGATAGGAAATCAAGCAGGGTATGGTCGTTTCTTCCTGATTGAATACCATCAACCCCCTCAGGAGTTTCCCGATTCAAATCCCCTGAAAGTCCGGGTAGATGTGTCCCGAGAACTCCTAGCTTCGAAGCTGTCTCCAAGCGAGTCTCAACTACAGGTCGAGATATAGAACTAAAGAAAGCAGTTAAGTTAAGCTTAGACAGGCAAGCATTGGGGAGATGCGCTGCAATCTGGCTCTCGACGGCTGATGGTGACCAAGCAGCATCATTTATATCCGCTCGAGTGAGCTTCACTGACAACGAGTCCAATCAGCTCATTTCACACCTTATGGAAACATTTTACTCGGAGGAATACGAATAATATCATCCTGGGTATCAGGTGCGCCCGGGAGCTCAAGAGATACAGAAAATAGTAATTGAGCCCATAGCTAAGTATGAGATTTATAATCAGTATGACATATGTGGGGCTTGGTAATTTTGTTCGAAAGTTGAAGTGAAGTACTTTAGATTTTGATACAGCCCGGCCGAATAGTTCCATGAACCTGTCATTCCAGATAATATCATCATTCCAGCGGAGCTTCATCCTGACCTAAGATGGATAGCATATCAATAGCTGGAGAAACATTGCAGAAGGGTATGGAAGAGCACACTTAGCCCACGCCCCCTAATAATTGTCAACTTCTTCCATGTCTCTACAGGAACATTGTCTGGCAATTCGAGATTGATTGAGGAAGCAAGCTCCAAAGTGATACCAGGCTTGCTACAAAGAATTGTTGGAAAATAAATGTGTAAAGGATAAGTCATGGTGAATACATGGGGGATTAACAAGCAATGCTGTGACTTTATGTGTCAGGGTCTGCTTAACGTGATTACAAAGTACCAGTAGTCTGGTTCCACCGCCGCGACACGCTAAGGAAAAACTGTTACTTGACAAAACAATCGCGTCTCCCAAAAAGTCGTATACGATGCCGAAACAGAGCTCTACGAACGATGGGTCGCTGCCCGATACACAACTTATTCCGCACTCATCCACTATACAGAAGCTGCTCTTGAAGTTGTCCAAAAATACACTCTGCGAAATAGCTATCGACTGGCTCGACAATCTCCAGCTTGGCGCTCCCCATCCGCCACCAGTGGGCCTTGATGACGACGATGAAGACCGCACCGGGGACTTGAGTGTAGAGGATTTAAAAGGCATCTATGAAAAGATGAAGGCTGCAGTTTCGGTGACAAGGAAGGCTGTCGTGGAGCGGATTGTGGAATGGGACTGGGTAGACTTTATTCTGCAGCCTACCCTGCGATTGGATGCTGATGGTACTCTGTATCGTAGAATAAAGGATTGAACCTATGGCAGATTGCTCAACTGGAGTGCCGATGTGGGTGACTGCGAGCTCGATTATGTCAGAGGGATTATGCTCATGCTTGGATGTGCGAAGGTATCGCCGACAACGTTATAGTACACAAGTGGACAGCAGGGCGACTATTACTACAAGGCTCAGCTGATTCAGAAGCTGGTAAGATGCAATGTTTTATTGGAATCCAAGCTTGCATCTGCTTATCACTCGAATATGTGCAGCTCTTCCAAGGTTTCAGGCGTCTTCCTTCGTCTACAATCTCCAGACGATAATAAAACCGATGATCAGAAGTGTTGGTGTCTCTACTATCTAGCCCCTCTTTTTCTACGCGGGAAGCCAGCTCATACAAAATTTAGCATTGCCACATATTTAAATACACTAAGCTATCACTTGTCATAATACGCATCCAATTACACGAATCGGCCGGTAATGCCAAAGTCTATGCTGAATTGCCCCCTTCTAAAAGAGTAATTTTCTGTGCATTCCCTGAGAATGCGCCCTTCATCTTCTGGAACACGGGGGTTAAGGACCCCTTGAGGGCGATACTGCTTGACGTAAGAGAACACACACCTCACGAAATCTTCGAAGAATGTTGACATTGGATCCATAGTCTCTAGCACCTGCCATGTCTCGGCCCGGCCAGCGTTTCGAGCTCAAATCCACATCACTTACGACAAAATCCCTCTCAACAATGGTTCACATGAGGAGCTCCACAAGAAGCTCGCATGCCCTCGGAGCGTGGAGTTTGTACGCGGATGACAAGATCGATAAATCACCTTTAGACAGTGGCTTTGATGCTATGAATGGGGAGATTGAGGGAAAAGATAACGAGTCAGAAGACACGATGGCTGAGCGGACTAGGTCCAAGCGGCGTAAGATAGCCGAGGGACGGTTTGGAACTAGTGGTGTAGATGGGGATGGGAAGGGCATAGAGAAGCTAGAGGTCACCATCAAGGATAAAATGCCGGTATTGAGCGGTGAAGGGGGAGCAGAAGATGTAAACCAGTCGTTCAGGCCAACTGTGACAGTTACGTTTGAGGGTGCCCATATATTCGCAGGAATAAGGAAGATGGTGGAGGTGGGGCTCATTGATGGACTAGCCATGCCAAGTTGGATGACGGGAGAAGACGGAGTCAATGTGGCGGTGGTAAAGGACCGCAGGGTCCTGAAGAGGGCTGATAGATGGTATTGATCGTTTTGTACAAGGTTTTCCTTCTCGGCGTTAGAGGTGGGGTTGACTTTTTGCCATGTGCTGGCTTGAATCGTGTACGGTATATAACGGACTGTAGATTTTACTTGAAATCCCCAGTATCCTATGGCAATTTTTTAACTGGCTCATGAGATGAAGGGCTATGAGCTCCTTTGAGGCAGTGAGGAGAGCTTTTAACGTTCTGCGCTAATAGGAGCCTGCTCTATTGTATAGGGCCAATACTTCTATTCGTCTCGCGCCAGACCGCAAGACTACCTTCTGAAGGTAACACACTTGTGGGGATGGGCGTTTGATACTGTGTTGTAACAAAACAGCTACCGATCAGCGCAATAAATGAGCTTCTATTAGTCTTGTTAGTATGTCGTACCTTAGGTATGTATCATATTACAACGCCATACTCACAGTCATAAGACTATACTGATTGACAAAGGCCATACGGATACTTGGCGATCTACCGGGTGATGCACTTCCCATCTCCAATAAGCCTTTAACTGCTTTCATCTCCGCACGTTTTTGTTAAAATTCCCTTCCTCAATGCTCGGCTCTCCACTTCCATAATCCGTAGCAGCATTTCCCTTGCCACTTGGTTCCTTCTCCCCAATCATGTTGGAAACAATCTTCATCTTTGCTTTTCCACGCCTCAGACTGCCCTCTACTTCTTCCACACTTTCCTCATCATTCGCAGTCGGAAGCGAAGATATGATATTCTCGAACAGATGGATTTGCTTTATTAACCTTGGGTTGGTGATGGGCGCACAGGCTGCATCCGCGCCAGACGATGGTATTCGCGCTTTCCAGACAGAGACTCGTCCTTGAAGTCGCCCTAACTCGAAGAATTTGTCGAACCCTTTCTCTAGACCGAATAAACGTCCTTCAATCAGACCGGCTTTTTCGCCATCGCGGAGACCTTCATTGTAACCCTTGTCATAGTAACTAATGATATTCTGTGGTTAGCGATAAGGCAATAAGAAATGACGTGTGATGAAAGTGGGGTGGGGACGCACTGTTCTTCAAGAGATAGCAAAGGGTCGAAAATATCGTTAACTGTTTCCATTACTGTTACCGTGGTGCAAATTGGTAAAATTCATTAAGAACATAAAATGCTAATTGTGGCGGGAGGCGGGTTAGTTTTGTTGACTCAGTCCCTGTAAAGTGAAACGAAACCTCCCCCACATTCCTTAGTGCACCCCAGCTCCAAACCTGGTCCGCATTATACCAAAACGACAAGGCCCAAAACAAGAAGCACATCTCATCCCCATCGTCATTAGCTTCTACTGCCCAATAGCCTATCCCTCCCAGAGATATGGCTACTACTTTAAAACTTAACATTCCCTCTATTGCGTCCAGAAATTCAGAGGCTTTTGCGAAGGCATTGAAAGTCTGCATTGCGGCAACCCTCTACAATGTGCCAGTACAGTACTCGAAAGGTTAGCTATGCCCCTGGAAGATTTGGTGTAACGGGTTCACCACTAACTCAAGAATGTGAATCTTTCAGTTGCAGGAGAGAGGGAGAGTGTCACATTAGAATTACCAAAAGAACACAAGTCGTTGATAGACGCAAATGCCATTGTTAGGTAAATCTAGTTTCTTCTGTTCTTACCATCGCCACCTGAATGTAATGACTGAGTTGAAACTGGTAGATATTTTTCTGTACTTGGAGGAACAGTTACGGACCTGAAAGAGCTCGCATTGATTGAGTGGGAAGAATCTGTCCTTGCTCCATCGATACAAGTTGGCAAACCAGCAGACTATATTTTCGGTCTTGTTGAGAATCTTATTTCCAAGGCTGGTTTCCATGAAACTTCTACCAGTCCCGCGGAAGTCGTCTTGTTCTCCACACTCTATGATACAACTGAAAGGGCCTCTCCGGATTTGCTTGCGCTTTACCCGAGCCTTAAGAACTGGTTTCTTAGGATCTTAAGCACAAAATGGGGGAAACAGGGAGTTGAGCAGGCTGCGGCACAAACAAGTGAGCTGCCACTTGAGCCAACTCCCTCCCAGGGAAAGCCAGAGCACGCGTTTGTGCAGTTGGTGAGGGATGGGGCTAAGATGCTTTCCCCAGAGCCAGGTCAGGATATGTAAGTCTCAGGTGCAGAGGAAACTCTCTGATAGGAGTTTAGCTGATAGTAACCGTAGCTTGCCCAAGTCCGGACAGAAGAATGTTCTCATCACATCAGCATTGCCATATGTCAACAATGTGCCACACTTGGGGAATATCATTGGTAGTGTTTTGAGTGCAGATGTCTTCTCCCGATACAATAAAGCCCGAAATAACAACACCCTCTATATTTGCGGTACTGATGAATATGGAACTGCCACGGAGACCAAGGCTCTCGAGGAGAAATGTACCCCACAAGAGCTTTGTGACAAATACCACGTTCTTCACCGAGATATATATAAGTGGTTTGACATTGGTTTCGATCACTTCGGCCGTACAACGACACCAGCACAGACTGAAATTGCCCAGTCTATCTTTACAAAGTTGTACCAAAACGGCTATCTGGCTGAGGATTCCATGACCCAGTTATATTGCGAGAAGCATGATGGTTTCTTAGCAGACAGGTTTGTTGAGGGTACTTGCCCCAGATGTCAGTATGAGGATGCTCGTGGAGACCAGTGTGACAAGTGTGGTGGCCTCCTCGACCCCTTCGACTTGATTAACCCAAAATGTAAGATCGACGGACATACTCCTGTTCCAAGAGACTCCAGGCACATCTTCCTCCAGCTTGACAAGTTGCAGCCCAGGATTGAGGAATGGTCCAAGAAAACCTCTGAAGAGGGGGGCTGGTCACGTAACGGTAGGATTATCACTGAATCGTGGCTCAAGGATGGTCTTAAGCCACGCTGTATCACTCGTGACCTCAAGTGGGGCGTTTCTGTGCCACTTCCAGGCTACGAAAAAAAGGTTTTATATGTCTGGTTCGACGCCTGTATTGGTTACGTTTCGATCACAGCGAACTATACCAAAGAATGGCGGCAATGGTGGAACGATCCTGACAATGTCAAGTTGTACCAATTCATGGGCAAGGACAACGTTCCTTTCCACACTGTTATCTTTCCAGGCTCTCAGCTAGGGACAAATGACCTTTGGACGAAGCTATACCATATTAGCACTACGGAGTACCTTCAGTACGAGTACGGGAAATTCAGCAAGTCCCGTGGAGTTGGTGTCTTTGGTGACAATGCTAGGGATACTGGTATTCCTCCATCCGTTTGGCGTTATTACCTCCTCTCTTCCCGGCCTGAGAGTGGTGATACCCAGTTTGTGTGGAAAGACTTTGTGACCAAGAACAACAGCGAGTTGCTATCTAATCTTGGTAACTTTGTCAATCGTGTCATTAAATTCGTGAATGCAAAGTACTCTGGCGTCATCCCAGACTATACCAAGGCTTCTCCCGAGGCCCAGATCACACACCAAGCATTCAAGGAGGACCTCAACAGGCTCTTGGGCGAGTACATTGGTGAATTGGAAAATGTTCGTCTACGTGCTGGTTTGGAGAAGCTCATGCTTATATCCTCCCGCGGCAACCAGTTCTTGCAAGAGAACAAGCTCGACAATACCCTCTTCGCCAACAGTCCTGAAACCTGTGCTGCTGTCGTTGGCACTGCCCTCAACTTAATCTACCTCATCTCCGCCCTCACATACCCATACATGCCGGCAACTACCCACTCGATAGTCGAACAGCTAAATGCTCCGTTGAGGAGGATTCCAGATGCTGGAGAAGGATGGGATGCGGATTTGTTGCCTGGACATGTTATTGGAAAGCCTGCTTATCTCTTTAGCAGGATTGATGAGAAGAAGGCGGAGGAGTGGAAGGCAAAGTATAGTGGCAAGCAGGAGATAGAGGCTGTACCGAAGAAGAAGGGCAAAGATAAGAAGAAGCAGGCTGCTCCAGTGACTCCAGCGGATGTCCCTGCTACTCGTGCTCCAAAACCTAACTAGATAATAGAGGCTGAGAAGGGTAGAGGATCTGGATTTGTTTGCGTCTGAGAGAATAGACATTGAGAGGGTATATCATCGTGATTGGCGGGTAAATTGGGCATTGTGGTCGGTTGGGGTTTGGATCAAATGGTATACGTGGCTTTCTACTCGTTCTATACGATGGTTTCTAGCTCAAAGCGGAATAGAATGGAATCGAGATATCTTGTCGCTCAGCGGTTAATCAGTGCTTTGCTGCTCTTCTTACTATCACAGTTTCCCGTTTCCCTGACCCGAAGTTACCAAACCTCTCTCAGCTAGCTTGTCAGCCGGGCTTGGCATTTTCTGAGTTTCAACCTTGTCGGCCTTGGCCACATCCTTGGCAGGACCCTGCCAAAGCTATATAAACGCTTCTTCCCCCGCACCTCTCTTCTTTCTTCACTCTCTTTGCCTTTTGGCTTAGATCAAGTGTAGTATCTGTTCTTTTCAGTTTAATCTCTGAAATGTCTCCATGTGAGACGTTTGTTGATTAATCTTATTTTTGTCAATTGGATTGGGCTCCCTGGGTTTTACCTACAGTCCGATCCATAGTGGCCTTGGTATTACACTGCTTCCAAGAGCCGCGAATTTTCATTTTCATTGAGAGCTGGCCGCTGTGCTGGAACTTGAGGAAAAGTTAATTGTGATGCGAGATGGGAAAACTCCAGCGTTATATTGGTGCACTCTTAAGAAAATATGTAAGCACGCTGCTGTCGCAATTTCAATTCATAATTCTTCCAGAATTCCTCATGCCTTCCTCGAGTGGCACACCAACCCGACAATGAGCGAACTCACCACTGAGCGAAGCCTACATTGACTTGGCTTAAGGAAGAGTTGTATAGGGTAAATTCAAAAACTACCTCTTCAGCGACTTCCAGCCTCAACTGTTGAAGTTGGATTGATTGAACAGGATTTGTAAGCACAAGTACAATAGACGCTCTAGCGGAAGTCCCGTCAAGCGGATCACGCTAAAAGTCGCATTCCCATTAAGCATAAGCAGCAGCTTGGATGTACGAGTTCACCGCAGATACCCTATCAAAATGTCTGAAGTCATGATGCCAATTTATGCTGATGCTCTGCACTACCGCACTATGTTGTTCAACCTCAGTAAACCGGTTACCATGTCCCTTGAAATGTTTGACAAAGCCTGGCCATATTTTGATTCGGTTTACACAAAGCTCAGTCGGGAGCCGCTGCAAGCTTATGGTACAGTGTCGGGAGCTGCTGCAAGCTTATGGTACAGTGCGTGCTCAAAAATATGAGTGCAGGCTTATATAATATTGTAAATAGACATAGGCTACGGAGGAATTATAACTCGTCATGGCGAGCTCCCTTCCTGCATCCAAAAGCAGCAAGACGTCCAAGCTGATGCTTATGCTTAATGGAATGGTGCGACTTTTAGCGTGATCCGCTTGACAGGCTTCAATTTGCATATATTGATGCAGCCAAGGCTACTATTTTCACAGATTTTAACTGGCAACCCCAATCCGTGTTGATTGAGTTGCAATTTGCAACCTAGTCATGCACTACAGTGCCAAGCAGAGGTGATTATTGCAGGAAGTAGTGTACGATAGAGTAGAAGTTGTAATGTGGGGGTTACAGTGGATGTGAGTTATCTTGCATTCTCTCAATTTGCAGTGAGTACTAGCCACCATATAAGTAGGCTCCGAAAATGCGCTCTTAGTGCACCTTTACCTTGTACCGTAGTGACTGTAGTCTGTAGGCTTTTAGAGAGAGTTTAGTCTATCATTTACCTGTAGATGGTGCCCGCATGTAGGGGATTTACAAACGCTTAACATGATAACATCTATATGATACTCAACCCAATGCCAAGGATTGAGGGTAAACAAATCCTAGAATACTTGTGAACAGTACCTAGTCTGGTTGGCACAACAGCCCCGCCTACATAGGCTCCAGACTATGTGAACAGTGGGCATCGAATACACAGAACAGGTCTAACTCATGCGGCTAAAGTAATCTCAGCTTCCCACCCTGAAAAGTGATGACCTTGCCGCGATGCATATGCATAGCTTGCAACGGGCAAGATCTCTCGATTGCAGAACAATGTCGAGAAACGTCAAAAACCCTACTTCCATCTTGGTATCGAAATTCCTAGCTCACGTTAGCAATCCACTTTCGTGGTCCAAGTTAACTTCTTTGCATAATTAGGCGCATAGGCAACCAATTTACTTGCGCGATAGTTTACATAAAAATACCAATATATATGTTGTGGCGTGTGGGCCCACAGGTCCTGCCGAAGTTGATTGACATTTAGGCGTGCTAACACAGGCTGCAATATGTTTAGTGCGGTAGCAGAAAGGTTCTAATAACTTGAGCTGCACGTTGGAATTTTGGGGGGTAGCATGTGTTTGGTAGCGAGAGCTTGTTATTGTGATGCTGAGGAGTTGGAGGTAACGAAATATCTTGCTGACATGATAACACACAGTCATCGTGCTATATAGAGTAATGGTACATCATATATTACTCGGAGTGCCTTGGGCTCTGGGCATAAGCTTTTAAATTTTATTCTGATTTCGAAGGGGCTGGAATTTAAAGCCTTCAGTGTTGATAGTCGGAAAGACCTTTGGAGTTTTGAGCACGTAGCGGTCCTCGCGGGCCGGGGTGCTAGTGTATGACGCAAATGGGTTTCTATTGGAGGAAAATGGAAATTTGTTTCAGCATTAGTGATTATTTCTTGAGAACAGAGATAGATCAGAGATAGATCAGAAATATTGCTTCGATGTAAAAAAGGCTAAGATTTGAGTGAATTGCACCGAAAACAGCACCTCCACACAGACAAACACAATTACGACCAACCCAACTCTACCGCTTCGCCTGCGGCGCCCTTCTACTCGACTCCGGTGACTCCCCAGCAAACCGTAGGGGCGTCACCCCATTCCCCATCCACAACCCCGGTATCGGGCTTGGAATCTGCGGCGGTGGGACTACCCTCGTCGGCGTCGGCGCAGGTAGCGGTGTACTCGGTGGCCCATTCAAAGCAATCGGCCTCACCTTCGGCGGTGGTATCGGAGACGCCTGAGCTGCTACCTGCTGTGGCACCACAGCTGGAGGAGAAATCGAGTGTTGTGTCGTGCTCCGCCTATCACTAAATCTCAGCTGTCTCGACGGCGGGGGGGATGTCTGGACCTGCGCAGGCTGTAATGTCTTCAACGCAGCCTCTACATCCATCGACGTTCTCTTTGGGACTTTCTCATTCTCCCCCCCAACATTACCACCACCACTAATTCTCATATTTCCCACCCCGGCAACTAAATCCCCTTCCAATGCCCTCGCCTCACTCATTCTCTCCAAACACCGCCCTTTCACCCTTTCCCTCCATTGCCCAAGTAGCTTCGCGAGGTCATTATAGAATTTCCTCCCCGTATTTAAATTCTGTACAATCTCCCGATACTTGAAATACCCGTTTTCAAGCGCTTGTAATGCTGCCTCACGTTCTTCTGTTACCGTATCAGTTTTTCGGCAAGCGAGAAACGCAGTATTTGATTCCCTCAAACGAGACTCGAGTTGTGATTGTTCCAAAGACTCATTTTGTATGAGGGTTCGTTCGGGGGTGTATCGTGTCGTCAGGCGGGTTTCAAAGAGATTTTCAAATTGGAATGGCTCGATCTTGGTGTGGGGCGAGGTTCGTTCAAGATGTGCTGTTTCTTGAAGGATATCGGTTGTGATATCGTCCGTCCTCGCTTTCTCCCTCATGGTCTCAATCTTTCTCCTCCGTCCACTCTCCAATCTACTAACCTCGTTCAAGCAATTCCTCAACCTTGCCACTTCCCTCTCCATCTTCGGCGTCATCTTCACTCGCTGTGTATTGGGAACGAATGCCTCTACCTTGCTTAAATCTGACTCTAATACCCGCAATATGGCCTCATGTTCTTTTACTTTATCCTTAACGAGATTATCAGATTGCTCTGCACTCTTCATGTACCCAGCGTATTCTTCTAGCTCTTTATATAGCTGGGAAGCCGCTGCTCGGGATGCAGGTCGTGTCCATCTAACAGTGCCATGTTTCTCCCGTAGCAATCGGTCAGCGGATTCTTCCGAGGAAAGCATCTCTGCTGCCTCCTGGTACATAGTCACATTATTCGCTTTCAGCTTTGCAATATCGTCAATCGACCGGCGGATGCGAGCAAGACCGTCCTGTGACCTGACCTCCTCTGCATGGGCGACCAAGCCCGAGGGGAGGCCTAAAGGCTTTTCTAATGCTTGTAAAGAGCCGGGTAAGTTAAGGGATTGAAGTAAGTCGTGGAGTTTTGTTGTGAGTGCTTCAAGTTCACCGATGAGTTCGTTGTCGACAAGCTTGTCCCGTTTCTCTGCATATATAGAGGCTGCGAGATGGACTGCAAAAGGGACAAGTTTGGCAAAGAGAGGGGCTCCGTAGGGGCCGGTTTCTGTGAGGTTTGTTTGCGCATCTGTGATTTCTTTGGGGACGGTAGATTTGGCCATTTTGGCTTTTTGTATAGGCGGCAATGCAGATGCAGGTGGTACCGGAGCTGGAAGATATACCATCAATATGTAAGCGATGCCTTTGTGGAAATCGTAACTTACATAGATATATCATATCATTATCTTTATTCGCCCTCTTCAAGTTCTCCACCAACTTGGACTGAAATCCCGTAAGATCTGCAAGGTAGGCCTTCGTTAAGTACTTCTTCTCCACCACCGCATTCTTCACATGCGCCAGAGAAGCTTCCAACCTGGCAATCTCCTCCCCATATTTCGATCTCTCGAGGCAATCGCAGGCTGCTCTATACTGCGCAGCAGCAGCCATATGATACCGTTTCGCCGAGATCCTATGTATCCACTCCGCTGAAATCGCATTACTCTTCACCCCAGCTTCCTCCGCTGCCTTATAAAATTCACCCACCTGCTCTGCAAGCCGAGCGATGATTGCATCTCGATTCCTATCCAATACCGCCTTTTGCCAGAAACACTCTTGTGCTTGGGCGAGCATTAACTGCTCAAGGGCCTCGAGGGTCATGGTGTCCAGGTCCTCGGGTGGGGAGGATCGCAACTCGGGTATTACCTCTTCTGTTAGGTATTTTATTACGCCGGCTGCGCAGGCGAAGTAGTTGTAGGCAGCTTTGAGGCCCTCGGTGGTGGTTCGAGTACAAGAGCAGGCGAGTTTGGAGTAGAGGGAGGCGAGATTGTATAGGACGTTTGCCCATTCGTATTGTAGGTTATTTTGTATTACTGGTCAAATCAGTATCTCGTCGGATCCACTTCATAATCTATTACATAGGATGGGTAGGCAACAAACCTGGTCTCTGCGTATTATACCCCAACGCCATATACCACGTAAAATCCGCCCCAATCTATCTCATTCCACAGTTAACACTAATATCCCATCCCACCCTAGCCCCCACATGTACCTACATACATCAATCGGAAACTTTCCAATAATCCACCTCAACTGCGCCGCATATTTCCCCAACTTGAGTAGCCCACTAACATGCGGCTCAACCACATTGATCGCATCCGTCCTCAGTCTTTCAATCGTCTCCAGATCGTTCTTGAACATATCCGGGTGCTGGTCATATTTTGAGCTAATATAGGTTTTTATAGCGTTGGAGAGGGAGAGGGGGGTAGATCTTCGGAAGGGGATATCGAAGGTGTTCCTGTGGGGATAGTAAGCTCAGCTGGGTATGGAAGCTGGTGGGGAACTTACGCAGCCATGATCTTCCTTCAGATGAATGAGATTGATGGTGTGTCGTATAGTTAGGGGTTCTGTTGCTTGCCGTCTTCAGGCATCGAGATTGGTTCCTTTCCTCCTCTTCCATGAGGGGACGTCATTGCCAAGCATAGTCCCACGTGGTGCAGCTCAGGGTAATGGCCTGACATCCGCCTCCTATCAAAGTTCAGGGTAAGGGTGCATGTACTTCTTAAGTTAACTTGTATAACCAGGCAATGGTATTTCCGTAACCTAGAACAGCTGACGCGGAGAACAGATAGCATGAGCTTAAAAGAGCAACTGCCAAAGGAAAACAGTGGCTATTGCGCAATAGACCCTTTGCAACAACTCTGTTTCGAGAACCAAAAAACAAAACAACAAAAGAGATCAAGGCGAGTTCACATCAAGTCCGCCTGGAGATAGACAAAGAAGTGGGTGCAACCAGACTAAACTAGGAAGTAATTCTCTATGTTTCCAGTACCAGTTCTCTAATTAAGATCCAGGGACAGTCCTACACCAAGATGCTTTGCCACGATGAGGTACTCTTACAAGCATTCAATCAGACTACACACATTCTTACTGAAGTATATACTTTCCTATTCTGCTCAAGTTGTATCCCCAATTCAGCAAGGTATCCTATAATGCTTTCTTATCCCTATACAACCCCTTCTCCAGAATCCAGCCTTTCACTCTCTTAGTCAGCATATTTCTCAACACCTCCTCGTCCTCATTGATAACTGCCTCCCTCACCAGCGTCGAGCTAACCGGTGCTACCAGTTCATGGTCCTAACCAACCCAGCAGTTAGCACCTAGCGGCCCCATCAGCATTAGTATAAAGACTCACGATCATTTGCACCCTCGTCCCCCACTCTCTCGGACACCCCTCCCCCTCCCTCTTCCCCTCCCTAATCTCCTCCAAATACATCTCCTGCTCCCTCTTCCACTCTCCACTCCCTCCTTCCATTGGCCTAAAACAACATAGTATACTATTGCCCTTCTCAAAAAACGGAGCAAGGGGCGCCAATGCCCCACCGTAGTACTTCGGGCTGAAAAACCTTATCAAGGTGTCGAAGCCTATGAGGAAGATCATTTCGCCCTCTGGGTACACTTTGCGCAAAGCAGTAGTTTTGTCTAGGAAGCGGGCGTGCTTGATGACACCAACCTCGACTGGGAGGATGCTGAGACCGGCGTCGCGAGCTGCACTATGGATGTCTCTAGCAAATTGGAGCATCATCGCGAGGCGGTCGCCGAAGGAGGCTGGTAGGGGAGCTAGAAGGCATACGCATTAGCCTAGATAATGGGGCGCGATAAATAATGGGTACACACGCACCTTTGTCTGCGTTCTGGATAGCCAGGAGCAGGAGGATACGGCTGTACCGTGTGCATTGGGAGTTGGGTGTATCCCTATCTATGGTAGGCGTCCGTAGAGCCGAGACAATTAGACTCAAATGTCCCCTCGTCGGGGGATTGAAGCTAATAGGAATTCCTTGTAAGTTTATGTTCTGAATATCCATAATACCTTGGTATATACATTCAAGAGTTCCCCTGTGGACCCGTATCGAGCTTCCACTCACCTCGAATCCAGTACCAGTATACTCCCTCCGATCTGCCCTGGCCCCTCGATCTTTCCTACAACCTCATAGTCTACGTCTTCTGTGGTTTGGAACTTATTCACCGTAGCGTGTAAATATTCCGCAGCTTCAGCCCAATTTGATCCATTGGAAGCCATTTTATTCCAACTCCAAGAACTTCTCTAGGGCAGGCCGCTGAGACATTCACAGATCGCATGTGCATAGTCGAACTTTTGGCTACAGGGGTAACTCGGAGGGTTTGCGTCAACCAGACTGACTACTCGGCTACCCTGAGACCGAACTCTAAATGAGCGGAAATAGATATGAATTTAGAGGTAATCATAACAGAGACAGATACTTAAGTATATAGGTTATACCCAAGGTAAATATCAAATATTCCACCCTTCTCAATAATGAACTCGCTCCTCAACCAAATCCCCCAAATCCCTGGTTTCCTCCCCATCACAAGGGAGAACTACGACCTCCTGCTCACCTACTGGAAATGGTTCCCAATCGTACGTATCTGCCCCCCTTCTTCCAATTCTCTTCTACCCTTACTAACCAACCTCCCTAGGTCGGGATAATCCAACTCCTCACCTCCTTCTACCCCACCGGCAAAACCTCCCTCCCCACCTCCCTCTTCAACCTCTCCGGCCGCCTCGCCTGGATCACCATGGAACTCCCCTCCCCCCTCCTCCTCCTTACCACCTCCCTCCTCGTTTCCACCAAAGTCTTCCACACAACCCTTCCCCTCAAAAATATCCTCTTGGTAGCAATGTACTTAATCCACTACTCCAATCGCGCGCTGATTGGACCACTATTAAACAATACAATGTCGCCTGTGCACCTCCTAGTCTGGCTTCTAGCGGTTGGTTTTAATTTTGTCAATCCAGTATTGATTGGGGGTTGGTTGGGGGGATATGGAAGAGTAACTTCTTCAACAAGTACATTTATCCTAGGAACAGGAATCTGGGCAGTGGGCTTTTACGGTAACCTATATAATGAGAAAATCCTCCGGAATATTCGAGCAAAAAGCGATAGAATCCCAGATAAGGACAAGAAGGATAAAGAATCAATCAATAAGGCCTCGGATGATGTTAGGATTGTAGATGGGAGAGTGTATATGATTCCTAGGGGGGGATTGTTTGAGTATATCCTATTCCCACATGTACATCACCCTCCCTAAAACCGTTTACCCAGCTGACTTGATGTTGGATATAGTATTTCTGCGAATGGGTAGAATGGGCTGGTTTCACAATTGCTGCAGGAGGGATAGATTGCCTCCCAGCGCTACTATTTGTCACGAATGAAATCTCGACTATGATTCCAAGAGCGCTACAGGGAAAGAGGTGGTATCAGGAGAAATTCGGGAAGAAGTTGACGAAGGATAGGAAAGCTGCGATACCTTTTTTGCTTTAGAATTGTTTCATACCATTGTACTTGAGGCATATATATTGTGTGTGGCATTGGGAGAGAGTAAATTATGATGCAAGTTCTAGAGAATATTATTAGTATAATTCGCCCCAACTATGGTTAATTGACGTTCTGGTGGACTTGTATTTGTATATACTAGACTATGCCATTTAAACTTCAAGCAAGTAGTATGTGTGCCCTAATGGAAAACTCACCGACCTTATAAGAAGACTCATGACCCCTCCTGTTCTCTAGACTAGTGACCTGTGATCTAGTATGGCTTCACACAGCGGACAAGAAACATCACGAATTAGAATTCAGGGTAACTGTTTTTATGACACAAAACTAAAACATTACTTAATGCGATTGCTCTCGCTGTCAGTTGTGCCCGTCAGATTAGTATGCAATTCATGTACTATAAAACATATTTAGATAGAACACCGAGTATTTGCGCTGTCAGTTTGTCCTTACAGCTAATGGTAAGTAAAGAGCTACCATTGAAAAGGACTAGAAGAGAAAAAAAAGAAAAAGCATAGATTTGAAGTGCTATAGATTTAGCACCAAGTTAAAATGCGGCGTGCCTTTTCAGAGGTGCCAACCAGACTACTTTCCGTGGTCTGGCTGCATTTCCGAGTACATGCATAATTTCTAATCACCTCGATTCCCATATTCATGTTGCTTTACCTAGCAAGAACGCTAACCGTGAGAGGCTCGTGAAGTCATGTTGTGGGATATAGGCAATTGGGGCTGCCTGAGAACCCGCCGGCCACGTGAGATGAATAAAGCCTGGAATGCCCGTGTCGCATCGTCGATCTCGCGTTCCTGAGGAGCAATAGATTTCATGGGAGAATCTTTGCTCGCAACAATCATTGTCCCGTATCTTCTGGCCAGTCCGCTGACCTGTTTTGGGCTTGCAAATTTGTATCTAGCGGCTATGCTGTTTAGAAGTCGCTGGGATGCCAGCATAGGCACTTGTACAGCAACATCATTCACTAGGGTCGTGACTCCCTCTTCAGTCTTGATCGCTGACGTATCTTGCTTCATCTCCTTGGTGTCAACAACCTCTTTGATTACCTCCTTCATCTCCGTAACTTCGTTCTCTTCTTTCTCCTCATTCACAGGCACTGCTAGGGTTTCGACGTGAGTAGCTGGGTTTTGTGGTTTCATCATTTCCTCACTTGCGTCTGCTTGAAGCTGAGAAGGAGCATATTTACTACTCGCTAGGCTGGATGAAGCACCGGAGCTAGCAATCCTGGGTGGTGCTAAATCGGAATTTTTGACCCCTAAAGATGCCGGTGCCCGGTGTGCAGTTCTAGGTATGCTATCAACTCTATTAGTAGCGTACCTACTTGTAGATAGTCCGGACGCAGCTGGTGTAGCGTAATTGCTTACAGACAAGCCAAGTGCTTGTGGTGTAGCGTTCTTGCTTGCAGATAATCCAGTGGGTACCGGTTTGGCATATTTGCTTGCAGACAAACCAGGTGCTTGTGGTGTGGCGTACTTGCTTGCAGATAATCCAGAGGGTGCCAGGCTGGCATATTTGCTTGCGGAGGGCCCAGGCGGAGTTGGGTCAGCATTTTTGTTGCTGGACAAACCAGAAATCGCGTTTTGCTTGGTGACAAATTGAGTACCTGAGATTCCATCGAGCTTCTGGCCAGAAGGAATATTAATCAATCCCGTCGAGGCGTTCGGTTTTTTCGATGCTGTCCAATTTGCTACTGTGGCAGAATCGGCTGCTCGTCCGGCAGGCTCTAGCTCAGGCTTCTGCTCATCAACTGAGGAAACTTGCAGTGAAGTAGACCCAAGCTGAGGTTTTTCCTCATCAGTGGTGACGAAAGTGGTCAAAGAGCTTGACTTAGCCTCATGTTTTGTAACTCCGTTGGGTGTCTCAGCTGTTAAAAGTACCAGGGGAGCTAGATTCCAGTGATTTTTGGAAGCTTCTAGGGCCGGTCTTATGGTGTCTCTGGATCGAGGGGGTTTTATAGGCAGAGCTGCACTTTTTACCCACCTTGGTTTTGCCTGAGTGCTTGCTGGCGGACCGAAAATGGAGCTTGCTCTTGATGTTGATCTAGATAAATTCGGAGAGGCAGTAGAGCTTTGCAGTTGAGAGGAAGGTGGCATGGCACTCGCACTGGCATCAACTAATTTGCTTGCGGCCTGAGCAACACTTGAGACGTCCGAAATAAGTTGAGATATTCTCGAGTCTAGATCGATTGGGGCAGTTGCAGAAGTGGTTTCTTTTAAGTTCACTACCAGACTAGTAAGTAAAGATGATTCAAGGATGCCCGGTACGATTGCAAGACCTACACAAGGAGGATGAAGAAACCAACACTCCATTATTCCACTTACTAGTGGCGATACCAGTGGTTACAGTGGGCTCCGGTCGGATGGAGTGACGGTGAGGTGTAGCTGAAGCTGCAGAACCGCTTGCTTCTTCAAAACCAGCAAGGGTCCTAGATCGAAGTTGTGAGCACATAATACATCAGGGTAACAGTGAGGATACTTACTTTGTATTTACATGCCGAGTGACCAGCTGACCACGAAAAGGCCGTGCCTCAAAAGTGGGATTTCTAGGTTTTGGACCTAACAAGCCGTCTCGCATTGATGATGGCGATGGGGATCGTCTTCGGGCGCCTGACGTTGGTCCCCTGGCCCCAGCTCTAAACCGAGCCGGTCCGGGTAGCTTTGGGCCCATTCTTGAGCCTATGTAGATCGGCATAGGGCGATAATTTGGTCCCTTCCGGTATGAACCACCTAATCCAAGTCCATCCTCTCCAACATCGTCTACTCCCCTCTTTCCCAAATCTTCTGCTTCCTTTTCGATGTATTCTGCCCATAATTAGTCTTCATTGATTGGGGGTATCTTTCAAAGTGTCTTACGGTTCCACTTAGCAATGACCTCGTTCTGGAGACCAGGCCCTTTTGGCATGGATGGTGTCTCAGTCTGATGAACCACTCGCCCTCTCAAAGGCAAATCTTTGAGACGTTGAGGGCCAAGATCAGCCTGTAAATTGTTATTGTTAGCTTGTGATTAGGCACGGCGGAAGTCTGTCTTCTATGCAAGGTACAAAGCTCGTTTGTCAATAAAGCGATGGAGGATATACCAGCATAGCAGCTGCATCATAGTTTTCAAGATCTAGACGCTGAGGTGCAACGCTCCTAGCATTCTGTTTGGTGTATTGGACCATCTTGGGAGGTGATAGTAAAAAGGTTTGCGATGGCTTGAAGGGATGTGTATCGTCAGTATGAACATAGAATGATCGTGATCAGTTGGAGGTACCGCTGTAGGAACTTTAATTGGTAGATGTATGGCGAATGTCAAACGAATGTACGCTGTTGTTATCAAAAGGAGTGTATGGTAGGTGAGCTAGTTAAGGGATACGGGGACTAGATTGAAGGTTTGATATCTCGGGGGAAGCAAGAGCTTCTATGCGTGGTCTCGTAGGGGTGGTGTAGATGGGTTACGCTCCACACAGGAAAGGCTGTGTTCGAAGGGGGAGAAAGGAACAGAGGGACAGTGGTTGGGAGATGGAGACATTGCCTTCAGCTCTGCACGAAGCATTAGGGTATCACATTAGGGTAATATTGGGGCTGCTGCAAGAACGAGAGTAGTCTGGCGGAACGAGAGGGCTCAAGTATGAGCGGACTAGTCCCTTAACCTTGAGCGGATCGAGCAGAAAGCATCTATGTAGGGCCGCTCTGCAGGTCCCACGGTTGAAGTCAGACAAACTGACCCATGCCCTGCCAGGCAACGCTACGCCCCCTCTCCAGCTCAGCACCCATTCCCTCATGCACCCCATGCATCAGCCCGTTTGACTGTAAATGCAGACACTGCGGATAGCAAGACCGAAAACCGTTCTCGGTCTTATCTCACCAAAACGCAGTATTTGCTCGCTAAAAAATGAAAAATGTGGGTATATTGATGCCTAGATCCTGAGGACAGCTTAACTGCCCCGCCGCCTCGGGCCAGAAGCTCCTAGATAATTGCAAGTGACTGGAGGTTGAGGGTAATAGAACTACCGTAGCAGAGGTCAAAAATGTTTGGGGGCCAGCTGATACCGCAGTTCAGCTATCGCTTAACAAGTTGTCGTCTAGCACCACGTGATGATAACCATTGGTGTTGCCCTACCTGACTGTACTTACTTGTTTAACGCTACGATACTAATCCTGCATTATCGATTGGCTTGCCCGTTAGGACCCTGTACATCCCTACCTACGGTACTTAAAGTGCATCCTAGTCTGGTTGGCACAACACCCTCCAAAGACTAGTGCATCAAGAAAGAACTTGCAACCTATCAGGCCGGTTGCAGGACAGAAAGCTTCGGCTGGTGGTAGGGCAGATACAAAACCTTCAACACTTGGAGTCCTCCTCACTACCTAAACACGGCAATTGAGGGCAAGACTGAAAGATGATTTCCTCCAAAGCTTCGCGATTGGGCGCATCCGCCCGAAAATTCACTGTGCGCTTATATCCTTGGTTTTATGTGGACATGTGACTTAACAGTGGACAGGCATTGAGAACCTCTCTGTCAGTGCGCGGACTTGCAACAGCAACGCAGATTCCGTCACCGCACCCAGATGTTGCCAACCGAACCCCGCCCTACCAGAAGCTCGTCAAGAACCTCTCTGAAGTGCGTCGGGTATTGGGTGATGCCACGGGACTTACTCTCACTGAAAAAATTTTGTACTCCCATTTAGACAACCCTGAGGAAAGTCTTGGTGGGCGAAACGGAAAGGTTAGGGGAGATGCATACCTCAAACTCAAGGTGGACCGAGTTGCAATGCAGGATGCTAGTGCGCAAATGGCTTTGTTGCAATTCATGACCTGTAACCTACCCAATACGAGTGTACCTGCATCGATTCACTGTGATCACATGATTGTGGGTGAAAAGGGTGCCGACGAAGATTTGATTGGCAGTATCAAGGGAAACAAAGAGGTTTTTGATTTCTTGGAGTCTGCTGCAAGGAAGTATGGCATTCAATTCTGGGCACCGGGGTCTGGAATTATCCACCAGGTCGTGCTCGAGAACTATGCGGCTCCGGGCCTTATGATGCTTGGAACTGACTCCCGTACGTTCTGGAATTGGCGAAGATGAATGTATTATTCACTAACCGCTATGCTGCAGATACACCCAACGGAGGTGGGCTAGGCGCTATTGCAATTGGTGTTGGAGGTGCCGACGCTGTGGACGCTCTTGTGGATGCACCCTGGGAGTTGAGGGTAACACCACACTAATCCCTCGATCTGCAACACAATACTAATATGTTAGGCCCCCAAAATTTTGGGTGTTAAGCTAGAGGGAGCGCTTAGCGGATGGGCGTCTCCAAAGGATGTTATCCTAGCACTCGCAGGAAAATTGACCGTCAGAGTAAGTTGGTTACATGCAATTCTATGGATGTATCGTTCTAAAGGGGTGATTAGGGAGGTACTGGTTACATTATCGAGTACTTTGGACCTGGTGTCAAGTCCTTGAGCGCTACTGGGATGGCCACAATCTGTAACATGGGCGCGTAAGTTTTTAGGAACTTCATACTCAGAGCCATCCAGAGACTAATGCTATAACAGTGAGGTTGGCGCAACTACTTCTCTTTTCCCCTTCACCGACTCCATGGTGTTATACTTGAACTCTACCCGCCGATCACCAATCGTTGAGGCAGCATTGAAAGTGAACGCAGAACACGGTTTCCTCCGACCCGACAAGTCTGCAAAATACGACGAAATCATTACCATTGACTTATCTGCTCTCGAGCCACACATCAATGGACCATTCACCCCCGACCTCTCTACCCCTCTTTCCAAGTTCAAGGAGGCAGTCACCGAAAACAACTGGCCTACTGAGCTCAAAGCTGGCCTCATCGGTTCCTGCACAAACTCTAGTTACCAGGATATGTCTCGTGTCGAAAGCCTCGTGAAACAGGCAGAGGCTGCGGGATTGAAGCCCAAGGTGGACTTCTTTATTACTCCCGGTTCCGAGCAGATTAGGGCAACTTTGGAGCGAGACAAGACCTTGAGGGCGTTCGAGGAGGCCGGTGGAACTGTTTTGGCCAACGCCTGTGGTCCATGTATCGGTCAATGGAAACGAACTGACAATGTCCCCAAGGGTGAAAGCAATGCTATCTTCACGAGTTACAACCGTAACTTTAAGGGTAGGAATGACGGCAACCCAGGCACTATGAACTTCCTCACCAGCCCAGAGATTGTTACTGCTTTCATCTACTCTGGGGACATGACCTTCAATCCTATGCGCGACACTATCACTACCCCATCCGGAGAGGCCTTTAAATTCAGCCCTCCAGCTGGACCAGAGCTTCCATCCCGGGGTTTCACTGAGGGTAACCCTGACTTCTACCCAGTAGACGCTACGCCTTCTCCTGAGGCTGAGGTCGTCGTTTCGCCCACTTCTGAGCGCTTGGCTCTCCTTGAGCCATTCACTCCTTTTGGAAACAGTGAGCTCAAGGGCCTCAAGGTGTTGTACAAGGTCAAGGGCAAGTGCACAACAGATACTATCTCTGCTGCTGGAGCTTGGCTTAAATACAAAGGCCACCTCAACAACATCTCCAATAATACCCTCATCACCGCTGTGAACGCCGAAACTGGCGAGGTCAACAAGGCCTATGATACCGACGGTAGCGTTTCTGGAATCCCAGAACTAGCCCGCAAGTGGCAGAGCGCAAGGCAAGAGTGGCTCGTTATCGCAGAGCATAACTACGGTGAGGGGTCTGCCCGTGAGCATGCCGCTCTTCAGCCAAGATACCTGGGAGGCAGGATCATTCTTGCGAAATCTTTTGCGCGAATTCACGAGACGAATTTGAAGAAGCAGGGGATGGTTCCGTTGACTTTTGCTAATGAGAATGATTATGAGCTGATTGGGTCGTGTGATAGCGTCGATACTATTGGATTGTTGGATATGCTCAAGGCAAGAGGTGAGGGGGAGGTTAAGGTCAGGGTTACCAAGAGGGATGGAACACAGCATGAAATTCCGGTGAAGCATACTATAAGCAAAGACCAGGCGGGGTTTATTTTGGCGGGATCGGCGTTGAATCTTTTGTCGAAGATGGCGGCGCAGAGGGCGTAGGTTTGAGTGGTAGGAAAAGTGGTTTTTGCATTGTTTCTCATGAGCGACGTTTTGCCAATATAGTAGGCTGTAGTGCATCAATATACCAAGGGGGTTGTTTCAAATTAAGTATCCTGTTACCCCCATGAAGTCTGCAAAGCAGATTAGTTCAGGTACCAGTACTTTCAAAATTGGGAATGATCTGTACATATAATGGACAACATCGCGCATATGCATGGTCATATATGTACATACATACATACATACATACATACATACATACATACATACATACATACATACATACATACATACATACATACATACATACATACATACATACATACATACATACATACATACATACATACATACATACATACATACATACATACATACATACATACATACATACATACATACATACATACATACAGCCCGTGGGCATAAGTCTTGGTTAAAACAGCAAACCGCTTGGGGGATTGGTAGATAATCACATGGAAAGAGATTGAATACGGAGGCGAGGCGAGATCGTCCAGTGGCGAGAACTTATGTTTATGGACTAGTCTAACCACACCAAGACTTTCTTATCTGATTCTTCAGTTTGTACAGGCAAAAAAAAGAGCGTGAGAAAAGAAAAAAAAAAGAAGGTGCAGAACAAATCGCAACCAGGACTGCACAAATATCACGCCACAAAAAGAAAAATTTGTTCTGGCAGTTCTATCAGACTATCACACACACACACACACAGACTACAGATAGGATCAGATAAGCGCGGCTTTGGATGTAACTAAGCTTTATGTGTCCGCCAGCTAATGTGCAGTACAGCATTACATGTAGTTGTACATATCTTGTGAACTTTTGTGAGTCTGTAGCATGACTCTCCCTCGACTGGCCGTATTGATACCGAGGCCCATTTGTTCAGTACATAAATCCGCATCAGCATCAGCGTCACCTAGGAAGCTCCAGATCCACAATTTTAGATATCCCTCAAATTTCCGAGTTTCAAGCAGAATTGTGGCCGTCACAATTGCAAGAACATTCAGTATGGCTTCAGGTACTCCGTCGCAAACGCCCTCCAGCGCAACAACCACTGCAGCTTCTTCCGTAGTTCCATCTCCTTCACCGATTGCGCACGAAGAGGCGGTTGGATCAGCATCAGCGTCAGGATATGTGCCGAGATATGTGGATATTGGGATTAATTTGACGGATAAGATGTACCGGGGGATATATCATGGGAAGAAGGTACCTACCCACTTGACCTAATACCTACAGTTTTGCCTCTGCAGTTTTCATGAAGTGGAAAGCTAACAACTTCCCTTCCTCAACCCCTCCCCGAGGGATGGAGGTTGGAATACAAGCTTAGCACCATGAAGCCGATCTTCCAGACGTAGTCCAGCGAGCTCTTGAAGCAGGCTGTACAAAGCTCATGGTGACAGGGAGTGACCTCCACGAGAGCCGTGAGGCGGTTAAGCTAGCAGAGAAATACCGTTTGTTTCATATTCCCCCCCATGGCCCGCTCCTTACCCTGAACATCCACCACTAACCCCCTCTCACCTCTCCAGCGGGCATCATCTACGCCACCGTCGGCGTGCACCCCTGTTCAGCGCACCAATTCGACACGCATCCGGGCGGTCAAGACGCCTACATGTCCGAACTGGAACAACTTGCCCTCTCCGCCAAAGAAAAGGGCCTCGTCACCGCCTTCGGCGAAATCGGCCTCGACTACGACCGTTTCATGCTCTGCCCTAAAGAACCGCAGCTCAAGTATTTTCGTTTACAACTCAACATCTCCCGCCGCCTGAACCTCCCCCTCTTCCTGCACTCCCGGGCCGCCTCAAAAGACTTCTTCGACCTCCTCGCCCCGCACCTCCCACATCTCCCTGGCGGGCTAGTCCACTCCTTTACCGGCACACTAGATGAAATGAAAGAGCTACTTGCTGCGGGGCTGTACATCGGTATCAACGGCTGCTCGTTAAAAACCGACGAGAACCTTGACGTCGTAAAAGAAGTCCCCCTAGATAAACTCATGCTTGAAACCGACGGGCCATGGTGCGAAATTCGCCCCTCACACGCCTCAGCAAAGCTTCTCACAAAATTAATGAAAGATGCTGCCGCAGCAACTACACTCGGGGCCCCGGTACCGGAGCTTCCTAAAGCCAAGAAAAAAGAAAAGTGGGAGAAAGGCGCGAGGGTTAGCGGGAGGAATGAGCCCGTGGCGATATCGCATGTAGCGTGGGTTGTAGCCGCGGTCAAAGGTGTGACGGTGGAGGAGGTCTGTGAGGCGTAAGTTTCTTTCATTCCATATATGGACGCTAGTTTTACGATTACCCTGAAGTGAGACATTCTTGGCTGACTGACGATTATGTGGTACAGGGCGTGGAGGAATAGTATAAAACTGTTTGGGCTGGGGGAGGATTGAAGATAGTTACGTTGGCTTCGATGTCTACATCTCTAGATCCCCATGCATGCATATAGATCTCCATCATTCTGAGGACTTAGAACTGGCAGCCAATTTTCAGCACCGAATAAATAATTTAAAAAAATTCGAGACTCGCATATGTTACCACACTGCCCGTAGTCTTAGTCTTGGTACACATTTCCGCAACCACAGATTGACACGCGGGAAGCCTAAGTAGCCTCGAACCAACTTTAAGCCAACATCAAGCGCTGCCTAGACTGGCTATATGTCTCTCTCACGTGATATGCTAGTTATTTGATTTTCAAGTTCAATACTTATACTTCAGACCTGTAGTTAGTTGTAGTCCCCAGACCTTCACTCAAAGGAATGCTCAAACTTAACTTTTTCCATCAATGCAAGACATTTTATTTCTTGTGCATTCATGTTAATTTCAGTACTCAATCTTGAGGGAAAGCGAAACTAGAACCAAAGAATAAACTGAATTGACCCGAAAGACACATTCATCGATAAATACTAACAAAAGAAATCAACGAAATCATTCGGTAAGAACGTTCGGGTGCTCTTTCAATCAGTGTAGTACAATCATTTCTTCGTCTCAGACACAGAAGAACTAAAAGCGCCTTCAATAGTCCCATAGCAGTACTAAATCGGCATTATAGGAAATCTTCAGCACGGCCAATATCCCCTTCCTGCCTCTTATGAATGGTAATTTGTCACAGCGATACATGAAGATATGAATCTCCCCTCTAACTGGCGATTGCAGCTAACCAACGGAAGTATACCCGCAACTAACGGGAGCTTTGATCCGGAACAACCACCTCAGGATCCCCATTACTCGCCGCTTCCGCATTCTTCGACGAGTCATCCTTCTTGTCGTCATCCTTTCCCTTAGATCCCGGTGTTTTCTTCTTCTCTAGCTCTTCCTCATCTTTATCCTCATCATCAAGCATTTCAGCATCCTCAGTGTCCGACAAAACCTCCGTACCATCCCCCAAAACAATTATCCTTCCACTACCTCGTGTGGTTCGCATGGAATCCCCCTTCCTGGTATTGCCGTTGTCGAATTCATCAGGACTCTCTTCAAAGTGACCCGGCCACCCAAGGTGCCTCATTTCGGCTGGAAATGAAAGAAAGTAAGCTTACAGCCCTGTGATACTCATACAATCACTCATAGATGAACTTGCCGTACTCCGGTGGAGCGCATGGTCCATCGCCGTCTGCAACTCGTTTGGCAATCATATTATACCACTCCTCCTGAGTCTTTCCATGGAGTAGACCAACAACGATCATAGTCATGTTGTCGCAGCCGACACCTCCGGTATCGCCACCATTTGAGATACATTTGTTCATCATATTCTCGCAGATCTTGTCGAGTGGTTGGTGCGCTGCAATACCCCGTCGAACAAATTCGATGACACTTTGAGAAGGCTCACAATCCCAAATACCTGATGCCGCATTAGCAAAGCAGTGAAGTAGGTTGGGCACTGGATACAGCTAACCATCACAAGCAAGGACAAGAAACTCATCATCGGCGGTGATCTCATGCTGGGTCACGTCTGGAAATGCAGTAACGATTTGCTGTTCTGGTGGGAGCTCCGCCTTCTTTTTGAATTCAAAATCCCCAATGGCCCTGGACAATGCAAGGTTGCCGTTCACTCGCCCAAAATCCACGAAACCGCCCGCGGCAACGATTCTCGCCTTCTCAGCTAAAAAATATCACGTTAGGTCTCCCAACGTCCCACAACCAAAGAACCGATGCCCTACCTTCATTTTGTGGCTTGTGGTCCTGAGACAGTGGTTTAGCACGACCTTTGATACCAAGGACGGTTCTTGAATCTCCTGCATTGGCCTAATGAAGTAGTAAGTATCTCGTCCGGACATTCTAGTCTGACAAAATAGAGGCCCGGGAGCTGATGTTTACCACATAGATCTTTGAGTTCGTTACCAGTGACACCGTCGCTGTACAGCCTGAGAGCTCATCTTTATAGCTCTTGTCTGTTCAACTTTGTCAGTCCCACTTCCTGTTACGTTCAATGCTCCCGCTAAATGTTAAATACCTTGAAGAATAGCCCTGTCGGTAGCCAGGAACCCATCTTTCAATGCCTGGGCGTAATTCTTTGCCTTAAAAGAAGCTTGGCTAGCCACAATCTTGTGTACGTTTTTCCCGCTGTACGATGCTACTCGTTCTCCTCCGTGCCCATCATATACACCGAAGAAGCTGACCCTCTCCTCTAGGGGGGATGGTTTAAAGTCGTCCTCTTGCAGATCAAGTATCGCAGCATGAGCGTCCTCCATACTTATGCGCCATCCCTGCATGGAAGAAAGTCCCCAGAAAAGCCTATCATCCGCACCAGATGCGGACTCCTGTTATTGGAAAGTTCAGCTTGTCAGTAAAGGATAGGCTCAGGGTAGGGAAGAAAACAGGTCAGATTCACCCACCTTGTCAATTACCGGCTCAGAGAGTGTCTGACCCATAACTACCTGAATTAGACGTCTAAACCGTAAGATTTGACGAAGTAGCAGATGGGAGCTTTCTGTGTGGTCCAGGAGTGGCTGTCTCAATAATTTATCGGGATGTGAAGCTGTTGAGATCGTATTAATACCACGATAAATACTACCTCTAGTGTGCAGCAGGGGCAGCGGTGGGCAATATCGTGCCGATAAACTTCAGAGGTACTCGATAGATCTGTAGAATATAGAGCCTTGCGTGATTTCTATATGAGCGGTGAGAGAGGTGTGGGAGATAGTTTTGGATTTTCTAGGCGAAGGGGGGGGTTTGGGGGGGGCAGAAGGGTTCAGGCAGAGGGGCGAAGGAACTTTGCTTGTCGCGTGCTGGTGCTGAGTGGTTGCAGTGGTAACCGGAAGATAGGGCGGGGGAGTGCGGAGGGGTACAGCAGAAGCAAAGACAAGACAGGGCAAAACTTTGGAGGATGTCCCACGACTGTAGACAACTGTAGGGGCCGTACCTTGAAGATATATTCGACTTGCGGTAAGTAGGGACGTTCCGGTAGTTAAAGGAATAAGTTGAAGGCAATCGTTGCACTAGGATGAGTAAAAGTACCAGCAAAGCTGAGATGTACTGTACTGACTAACTGTACTTAAGAGGCTATGTACTTCTACTTGTCAAGAGAGGCGCTGAGTTCCGTTTAGCTTGTAGCCCCAGCAATCATGAGTGCCTGGAAGTACTATACATCTCACTTTCGTACGGATTCTACGACATATGTTTGAACGCGATTATGTGTTGCAGATAATTATAAAAATCCTCCCTGCTGCCGACATTGCTAGCTGTAAGGGCAGGCTAGGCAACTTTTCTGCCACGGCCCGCACCTGAGTTTGCGATGACTGAAGAAGCATTTACACTCCTACATAACCATTAGTCTGGTTGCACTACCCCTCGCAGAGGCATAACCATAGGAGACTAAGGATACGGAGGGGTCATGCAACCATAAGAGGGGTCTATACGCTGTATGCAGGCGCATACTCTTTAGTGCCGAGGTCACAAATTTTAAAGTTAGTGCGTGCCAACCTGACTAGGGGCCTCTGCGAGGGTAGTGCAACCAGACTAACTAAGTAGGGGCTTACCTTGAGTATTAAGAAGTAGTACTTATGTACTCCTTCTACTTACTTCAGTACATACTACTGTACTCTACGCACACGTATATTCATTCTCTACGAGAGGTGCCCGCCAGGTATGTATGGAGGCGCACACTAAAAATATTTGAAAATGTATTGAGCTTGGCGCCAACTTTCGGGTAATCAGTGGTCAGTCAGCCGCTAGCAATTGCCTCTATGCGACCATAATAGAGGTTATGCGCACATACTTCCTATTATATTGTCGAGCACAGATAAATCTTAGGATAGATCTAGATTTGTTACGGATATTATGCGCATAATTCACCCGTGTGAGTATATCCGTATATGCATAGATAAGTATATGTAACCCCCAGACAATTGCGAAGGATAAGGGCACCGCTTTCGTAACAGTAGTAGGCCTAGGTCCTTAGCTAGAACGCTTATACACAGCCACACTTGTGTCTAGATAAACCCTGCCCTGCTTTCTAAAAGTTCCGAGGTTTTGTAATAAGGAAAGCTGAAGGTAATGTGGAGCTCCAGGCAGATCATGTATGGCTTTGTCACGAACGATAGAGTGGAAGTATTTACATAAAGTTGAGCTTGGCTGTGCTACTCTACAAGGGTAGTGTGTAATTTATTACACTACGATATTGTGAAATTCAGGGATTGGGCTACCTCTCGATCTGTACCATGGAGGTGGTAACGTGGCCCTGGACCTAATCTCGTTAAATATTGGGCTGGTTCCATGGAACAAAATAGTCTGATTAGAACATGGCTAATTTGTTTGCATTTTAACTCACATGAATATATTTGGTCTTGGCAGCTCCGATAGAGCATTTGTGTGTGCTTACTAAGCGTAGCACGAGAAAAGTTTGATCAAGCTTATGTGTCACGTGCATTAATCTCGTCTAATCGATTTGCATCTTGGTCCGCATCAAAATGCTTAGTGTTACGAAAACAAGAGACCCGCAACATATTGAAATCTCCGAAAATGAAAGGTAACCGGCTGGAATTCCGCTACAGAATTCCGCTCTCTACGAGAGGCGGTGCCCGCCAGACTAGAATTCGGAACATATAAATTCCCAATATATAACGTGTAAGGAAAACCTAGTCTGGTTGGCACAGGAAAACCTTTAGAAGTGACGTTTGTGTTAGCTGCCAAGAAAACTTTGCTTGAAGAGTAACCATGTGTCCGACATCACGTTGGTTTCAAGCCAGCTGAAGGTCATGCACATTCCATCTGCTGACAGTAAACTTTTTCCCGCCTTAACAATCCTGCGTTACCCAAATCGTCGCACTTTACCCTAAACTAATGTTCACTCTGCATTGTCCATACTGAAGTCCCTGTAGGCGTACACGCAAAACTGAAAATCGTCGCCGAATGACCCACTCACTACCAATAGAATCCTGCTGCCCCTATATTAGCAGTGACCGCTGTGTGATCTGTGGGCTAATGCCGCGGAACATAGTGTTGCTCGGGTTGGGAAGCTCTGTAATTTCTCACTCATCCCCGACGTAGACTTCTCTTTCTGTTGCTCCTCATTAGGCATTGAAACTGTCTTTCTGTGAATCTTCTTTTCGTGGTTACCACTGCCCGAATGCCCTATTATAATCGCATCGTTATCCCTAGGCCCTCCTCGCTGTGCCCACAACATCGTTTTCCTCCATAACTTCTGAGCATCGTTTCCAGGGTACGCTCTCTCTAGAACTAGTGCCTACAGATGCAAAATTCCTATTATTGTTGCCATAGCTGAAGGAACTTTTGAACTCACCGCTGACAATCTTGGTTCGCATTGGAAAGCCAGTGAGTATGCTGGTATAGCGCCAAACTCCCCAAGTGTGTGGATGCCATCATCGGAGGTGATAGCAAGCCCAATGCCATTTGTACTGACTCTCATCAAGAGATCACTTCCTATTGAACTGCCTTTGAAGTGCTTCTTCGCTGTCGGTGCTACTCCCGCAAAGTCCGGGCCAGTGATCCTCGCTCCCCAACTGGGGTATATTTGTCTTCTTTCCTTGGAATCATAGCAACTATCCATGATTTAGATGTAGGATTGATATGGATATCATATCGCATGTCGCGGTTCCAGACCGCTACCAGGCCTTCGTCAATTCAGTTTGTTAATCACACTTCGCTAGCAACAAGGCACAGAAGAATTGTGATGGCGTCGGCAATTAGGAGGACAGTAGCCAGTACAATGAGTTTTGACTTTGCTGCGAGATTGAGCTGATTTGACGTTTATGTCGGATATCCGGATATTATCTCTTCGCTCTGGATTTTTCATGGTCTGAATTCGGATTTGACATCCACGGCATCCAGCAAAATAAAGTTAAAGTTTCATGGTTGAAATAATCCAGTTGATTTCCTCCTCCGGACGGATAGTGCTGTTCCACCAACCCATACAAAAAGCACCATATCCGTGACATCTCAATCAAGTGGTTACAGTTCAACAAGCAAATTCTAGCGATCACTAGTGCGGTATCTGCACCAAGCATGGAAGTCATGTCCATTACCATAAAGAAATATGAAAATAATGAGATAGAGTTGAATGTCAGAGCCATCTGGGAGGATGTCTTTAGTATGAGCTTGAACAACACTGATGTAACAAGAGACTTCTTGATCTCCAGCCTTGCCGCTGCAAGATGGTGATTCATCACCACCTCAAAAGCATCCGGTGGACCCTCAAAGTTGGGAAGTCCTCCGCTATCAATTTCAATCCAAAATATAAGGTGCGAGCCGAGAGGTAGGGCCTCGCCTGAAAATTGTAGCCTGGTAGAAGCGTATCCAGGATGGCAATCATGTTGTTATTTGAAGATACAGAATTGTAGCATCTGATCTTGCCCCTCCGTAAAATGTGTCTGAGGCGAGTTTCTGGCCTTGGGAATTAATCACCCTTAATATCTGTCATTCCTATTCCAGGAAACTGCTCCCTGATGTGTTTCCCCACTGTAGCGGTTGTGAGCGCAAAGACTACAGGCTTAACATTGTGCTTTAGATGCCCTGTTTTGTCTGTCATAAGGGGTTTTAGTAACATCTCCCCCACGTCTCCCATACTGGGGCACAATAAAATTCTTGAGTACCTCCATCAACCTAAAGCCACGGGAGGTGCCTTTTAGACGGTATTATAGGGGTGAAACATCTGACGTAAATATCAATTCCGAGAATGTGCAGCTGAGAAACTGCAACCAACAGAAATTGTGAATTGATAGGAAAGAGCTGGTGGATAGACATGACCAGGGATGCTAGCAATGTCAACGAAGGTACCAAATGAATTGTAGTTCGTGCCATTGAAAGTACCATGAGCCTAATAACGACAAGCTTCGCTCAAAAGAATTATAAAGAGGATGAAGGCTTATTTCTTTCATAGAAAATTGCAACAAGAGGGTATTTTTGCAGTATCAGAAAGACCTGGCCAAAGGTAAGGGCGAGGATGGACTGAGGAATACAACTGCAAAGACAGCGTCTCAGTCATTTTGAAGTAGTTCCCTTCTACACTCGGCATGCGGCCAATAGACATCATACATTCTCTTTAGCAGGTAGAATTCCTCACTCGGTGTATCGCTTCGGATCCCGTTTGTGCCCTCTGGTAGCATATCCGAATAAGGACCCGAGTGCGGTGTTTCCCCGGATATTTTCAGAGTTCAAGCCTCATCCTAATCCCCGTCCTTCCCTTTCCATAATAGTTTTCCACAGACTCCATCTCTTCGAAACCACAAGCCTTATACAACCTTCTTGCCGGCTCCCTTCCCTCGTCAACCCATAAATCCACTTCACTAGCTCCACTCCTTCTCAATTCCTCGATGACTTTCGCCATCATGAACCCCCCCACCCCGTTTCCTCTTAAAGGCTCCGCTACGCATACTTTGTGTATCCTCGTCAATGCCTTTGTTCTCAAATAAACGACGTATCCACATAGCTGATACGGTGGTATAGATGCAACTGTGTGCAAGTAGGTGCAGTATAGATTCGTTGTGCGTTTTGCAAGTTCGGAGTCGAATTGGAAGGCCTCTCCAGTCGGGAACGTCTGCTTTTCTGTTCTTTTGACGGCGTCCAGGAGGGGTGCGGATTCTACCCTTTTCGATGGGACTTTTACGTATATCAATTTGTTGAGGTCGAAGTCAGCCTCATTGCTGCGATTTGCCATAGCTGCTCCAGATAGGTGATTAGATACTCCCATCCTCCCCAGACTCGCTCGACTCGATGCCTGTCTGCAGCCACCCAATAACGAAGCCAGAAATCTTTTCCGCGCGGTCAGCAGCACCCTTTTGGGTGAAAGATTTCAAGTCGACTCAGCACGGATTTTCTAAATTTCGGCCGCGCCAAAACTTTGTCCATACAAAGTTGACGTCACGTGTGAAGCGTTTGTGTCAGAGCTGTTCTATCTGCGGCCTACATAAACAGATAAAAGTATCCCTTTCGGTCACTCTCAATTATATATTGTTTTCTGTCATAACACCTTGGCGTCGACTCCAAATCTATTTTCCAGTCAGGTTTTTTAATATTTATTTTTAGTTGCTAGTAATTATTCTAGTTCCTCTGGTATTTTTATATATTTTATCAAGTATATTATTTAATTTTGTTTGTTTTCTATTATAATACTTTAATTCTATTCTAAAATTGTTTTTAGATTTAGTGTAACGAGGGAGGGGCACGGGGGGTGACCAAGGGGTACGACGAGACGGCGGAGGGGGCAGACTCTGGAGCACTGCCTGGGGCGATGAAGAGAAGAGAGCGAAGAGCAGAGAATGACAACTTGGCAGCAACCTAAAGGTCGTACTAACATTAGCACCTGAACAACAACACGAACAACATGGACAGCATTGACGAAACCGATACTCATATAGAGTGTCGAAAGCAAGGTAGGAGACGTTCAGTTGTGACATTTTGTATGGTTTACGGAGGTGCACCACAAAAGTCTTTTCCACCTTCCTATTTGGGAATAGTGGATTGGCAGCATATGTACATATGCCCAATACTTTGTTGGATTTATGCATATTCACTTTGCATATGCACAATGTTCCTGCATCGGAGGCCAGAGAGTCAGGCTGGCTAGGCCTCACCTGCTCAACTCTATATCTCTAGTCTGATTGCATATATCTTCATATAAGTTTATTAATTCAGATCAGATTAGCTTTTTTAGTTATTTAAGATAAAATAGAGGAATAATCTTAATTGTATTAGGCTTTTAGTATAAGTTATCTATAGTTATATACAGTATATACTTAATAATCAAAAGATATAAAATAAGCTTACTTTTTACTAAAGATTTTTATCTATTAGGTCTATATATTTAAACTTTTTATTAAATACTAATATAAGTAAAACTAATAGACTATATATAGTAACTATAGTTATATTTTTATATAATATTAATTTTAGTCTAATATATAAGTATTATTATTTAACTCAAAATTAAGTTTAAAGTATAATCTTATTTAATGAATATTAGATTTTACTCAACTTCGTAACTTAGTTTCATTAGAAAGAGTACTAACTTAGTCAAGTAATTGTTGAGTTCTAGCTGCAAGCGCTGGGATAGTTAGAATACCAAATCTAATAAGGCTTGCCATGCGGCTCTCGTAGGCCCCACCATTATTAATGGCATGGGCCCCCTGAATTTACCGTCAGGTCTTGAGGCATATCTCTAGCAAGACTTCCGGGGACATCCATGAATATCTTCAACGACTCTAGCGACTCAGAAGTCGAACCCTTTTCTGAAGAACTCGTCCCCAATGCCGCACGTCTGGAAGCCCGCATCACCGAAACCGATTTCGACGGCCTCCTCTCTCCACCGCTCAAGCTCCATGAAGACCTTGCAAGGGGTTGTGGTGGGATGATATGGCAAGCAGGCAACACATTAGCAAAATACGTAATACGGAATTATGACAGTGAGAAGCTCAAGGGAAAACGGATTGTGGAGCTAGGTGCTGGAGGGGGGCTCGTTGGGTAGGTTCTGTCCTTTGAAGGAGAGCTTGAACTGTGTCGGGCTTTCTAACGAGGAATCCAAGCCTAGCAATGGCTTCAAAGTTCAGGGGTGCCGGTGATATGAAACTCTGGATCACGGACCAGGAGCCGATGATGGACTTGATGAAGCGGAATACTGAGTTGAATGAATTGACCAACAAAGTCAAAGTGAGCCTACTGAATTGGGGTGAACCCATTCCGGCTTCCATCGCAAAAGCCCCCATCGACATAATATTAGCTGCGGACTGCGTATATTTCGAGCCTGCGTTTCCATTGTTGGAACAGACCTTGTGAGTACCAAGCAAGGTGGTTTAACGAGTTAGGGAAAATCTAACATCGAGTTTCATATCAAGAGTTGAACTTGTTGATAAAGATACCCTCGTTTTATTTTGCTACAAGAAGAGGCGCCGGGCAGATATACGATTCATGAAGGCAATACATAAAAGGCTAAATGTAACGCAAATGAAGGACTTCCAAGAATTTGAAGAGTGTTCCAAAGAGAGCATCTTTTTGTCCGCAATCCCCTCCCATTAGCGGCCTTCAGTCACAGCTAACATCGCTTCTTGCTTACAGATACACTATGACAAAGAAAAAATAAGAAGCAGTATATGATTCCCATCTGACAGAGATTCCAATTACGCACACTCTGGGACCCTAACTTTCAATACATCCCGAGCTACCCCAATATAGTTTCAGTCACAGTGTTGGGTCTTCCTCAGGCGAATAATGTCCCATCCCGCCCCCAATGCCCTTCAACTACAAAAGCTTCTCATTTTCCACCCACTCTTTCCAAATGTCCCAAAAGTCAAAGCGGCTCCCAATATCATCTTTTGCATAGATTACTAATATCGGTACCTTTAACTTTCTCCCCTCCCCTTGATCATTCACCTGTTCCATGAAGTCTACTGTTGTTCTTGCTCTGTAATCCGCACATGCAGCCTCAATCGTTTCCGTGCCTCCTCTCCCCAAATCATCTCACTATCCATTTCCCACCTCCCATTGCATTTTTCAGATCCTTCGGGATACGTTTGGACGCAGCGAGCAAGCTCCAATAGTAGTAATTTGTGGCTTGTGAAGGGTCTCCAAAAGCTTGGAAATGTGCTAGCGTAAGAACGATGTCTTGAAGAGCTGCTCCAGAACCTGTTTGAGAGCATGACATTGCCAGTTTCTCGTTTGGAGTAGGCATCTTTGGTAACTTTCAGTGTTATTTTAATTAAGATAAAAAAAAGGTCAATATCACATACGGCATAATGCCACTGTGAAGTTAACTTTCAGTCATCCTGAGATTTGAGAAACAGTTAACATTTTTTTCCATATAAAATCGCCAGAGACACAGAAAATCTTACATCTGGTACATATACAGGAATATTTGGCGGAAACAGGTCTAGTCACGCTTGTCAATACAGACTGAGATTTCAAGTTGTCTGGTTGTCAGAACCAGACTTGGTAAACATACTATTTCCACTACAGTACATCTCGATTTTAGCAACAGAACTCCCGTAATTTAGGGGCAAGGCTTACATTGAGACCTATTAGTGAGACTATGGGTCAGCAAAATTAAGTTTCCCCTCAACATAGCACCATATAAGCAACATAATTACCGCATATTTTCAATGCAAGAAAATTCACCACTCCATACGCACAATTCTGGGAACCCATGTATCCAAACCACGATAGGCATTTCGTTCGACATGCTCTTGCGGAAACTTAACACCCCATGAACAAAGAGCCCCGGGTTCTTAGGGTTAAGGGTGCGGCTTCATCTTGAACTTCAATATCCGTCATTTTTAGTGTGCTATCGAGCTCTCAAGTAGGGTCATGAGGGTTGATTAACAAAAGGTCCTGTTCTCGCCCCAGACTCTGGCTGTCCACTTCTAGGATCTCTGTGCCAAGTACTCATATCCTAACAGGACTGTACCTTGGTAGCTCTTGATAGTTTTTTAACCCAGGCCCTGTCTCACACAAATTCAAGAATAACTATCCAAAACTAAGCACAATCAGTTTAAATGAAATTGGCCAGGTACAGTAGTACGTTCCCTATTTCCACCTGCTTGTATTAGGATTTGAAGAAGGGGATGGCACATGGCGTTGCTTTTATAAATTTGTATGGGCAAGGTTACATAGCAAGAAATTTCTCACGTTTACGGGGTAAGTGGGGATATAAGCAATTCACATAAATCTCATGAACTTGATAAGTACTTATTTCTAGAGATCATTGAGTAAGTTAATTCGTGGTGTTGGCGTTTTTTATTAAAAGTAGGCGTGTTTTGGACTTACGACCGCTAACTACAGTATATATGGTAGTCTGTTCATTCCACCAAAACTCGTCAATTGTAAAAAAATAAGACTCTCTATGTATGCATCTCGCAATACCCCGACAAAGTTACGAAAACTCCTCCCAATAGATGGCATCTCCTTTCTGGATGATTCATAAATACGAGAACTCTCCCACTCCCAGTAGAGGTTTACCGCGTCGAGAAGAGCTAACACAACGACGAAGCCTAACATTGAAGCATAAGTCATGCCCTCGATCGGAAATCATCAAACAACTAGGCCAACGGTGTCGTTCTCAATTACAAGACGAAATCTATGAGCTTATTGCAGATCATGAAAGAGGAGATATATCCCGATGAATGCCCTTTGTTTAGATGCAATTAGAGAGCCAAGCTACAGGCTTCGATTCGTCAATCCCATGCTGCAAAGTTATATTATTACTACACATGACTAATATACGTAGAATACATAGAGTGAGGGGGTAGAGAACGAGTGTTCGGAACGCAAGTTTTCACTCATGTGACCCTTCTCCAGATTCCTACCTACTTTTGTTAGTTACAGCTCAATATAATTCATTTTTCCCACTGCCTTAGGGAAAGACAAAATGTGACAGACTCGGCCAATTGCTCTGCAAAGGATCCTGTCGTAACCAGAGCTCGAGCCCCCAATATATGTTCTGAGAGGCGAATAAGTTCATAAGAAAGCCTGATGCAGGGCATCATTTACCTCAGGACACCGTGGTGAACATGCAGGCGGTAATAAACGCATATCGTGATGGCTCCTCATCATCTAGGAGGATAAAGCAGGGTCGGGTGAAGAAAATCCCTGTCACGACGAATTGCTCCAACTGGTAGTCAAGGTTAAAGATGCAGGTAAAATATGTAGTGTCAAAGAGACTACTTGCAAGCTTTGGGGAAGCAGCTGAGAAAACAAATTTAAGTATAATGTGTAAGGTAGCAATATACGAAATATCATCTTCGGGAGATTGCCTTGTTGCTTTTTTCTTATACTTCTCAATACTACCGTTCTATTTACTGCCGTCCCTCTCTCCCTCAATATGTATCTCATCGTTCTCTCAGCTATATGCAAGTACTGACTTTAAGATTAGATAAACCTCCAAGTACAGCAATGCTTCACACAGTATTTGTCATAAGATAGTCCAAGATGAGATTTCGTTGCAACATGATGAAGCTGAAGCAAGTCAAGAAGGCATTTATGTTTCCCGAGGGAACCGAAGATTTGATACAACTCTCCCTTTCCTACGTTTTCAACATTCATTCATGAATGTCGAAAACTCCCTCCTCCCATTGCTTCTTCCCCCCCCAGCCCACAATTCCGATTGGAACTACAGGACAGAAAGGATCCACAAACCTTAAAGACGTTTTAGTTCCAGCCCGGCACAGACAATGTATTACGAACAAATACGATTGTTATAAGTACGAGACAATCCGAGATAATGGGCCAATTTCGTCGACAACATTCTTGTTAGGTGCATTATTTGAGAAGTAAAGGCGAAGCTGGAGTATCTGAGACAGGGAGAGTTAGATGTGCTGGCCATGGCCTAGGTACCAGTGCAAAATTCTTTTAGCTCATAAATCACGGGGAGAATCTAGTACCTTAGCTGCAAACAAAGGTAACATTCTACTACATTCTACGCAGGGCAGGGTGGTATGCAGAGAGCATACTAATTACCCTGAAAACCAATGCCAGGGTTGTTAATATTTACCAAATATAGCAGACAATACAACACATTTACTTTAACCACAGCGACCCCAGTTCACTTGCTGAAAATAAGTAGCATACTCGCGGTCACAAAGTCCCTTGATAGGTCTTTCCCCCCCCCCTTCTATCCAACCAAATACTCAACGTGTATGGAGTTACGAAGTATTTTTCTCCCGCTCACAGATGGTAGAAGGCCCAGTGTATGGCCAAAAAGGATTATATCATGATACCCGTTTCTCAATTAATTTTATCATATAAATGGGCCCGTTTATGACGAACCTGATAGATGTAATATATGTATGAAAATGCACGCCTGAAGAGACGATAACCCGCTCGTAACTCACGCGAAGAAATGAAAGAGGACAAACCGACAATCTAAATGGCACCTTCAGCAGCTCTTAAAACATTACCCACTGCACCTTATCCTTCCTTAGTACACAGACATCTTCTCTAACGAGAGATTGGTCCTTTCTCATCGCTTCCCCCCCCCTCCCCACCTGTATCATACATAATTATTCCCCCTAATATCCTCGGCCCCTGTCCATTCAAAAACTAAGCTCCTAATTACACACCTTCTGCTCTCCACCCCCCACAACAATCTTCACCACCGCCTGCACCAAACTAATAATCATCACAATCACCCCAAAGCTCACCGTAGCCATCGCCGGCACTGTCTTCCAGCTCCTCTTCGCCATCTTGATATAGCATAACGGCGGCAAAATATACGCCAGCGCACAGGCACTGGTAGCTCCAATGAGCTCAAATACTGCCCCGAGGTCACATGTGATGAGGGAGAGGAACATTGCGGCGAAAACAAGAGCGGTGGTGAAGGCGATGTGGCGGCGAACGGAGAAGGAGGAAGTGGGGTAGTAGTAGGTTTCCATTACTTCACGGCAGACGAAAGCTTCTAGGGGGAGCGTGGTGAGCATGTTGAGACCAAAGCATCTGTGAAGTGAGGGTGTTAGCTAGATGGTTAAGGGAAGCTCAAGGTAACAGTGTTGGGGAACCAGGTATGGTTATAGGAATTGAACTTGAGGTTGCAGATGGAGGGTAACAGTTTATCAGGGTGTGAGGGATAGGATACACAAATGAGTGTTTCAGGAATCTTGTAGTCCATTGGTGGAACAAAGGTAAAGTAAAGAGAGTACTCAAACTGAGGGCAAGAAACGTACAATCGTGCAATATTAACCATTACATTATCGGCAGGGAAATTGTTGAGAACATTTCCCTCCGTCTTGTCTTTGAAGGTTAGGAAGCCACCGAGTGCCATGGCAAGACATGCAATCAGTGAAATACCCGTAGAATAATTCGTTACCGTAGCAAAACGGTCCAGGGTAGGTTTCCGAAGGGAACCATATATGAGGAGGCTGTTATGATCTTCTGGACGTTAGACTGATGGCAGTGTCAACGACTACAGGGGAGGTAACATACGGCAGACAAATGCTGATATTTTGGTAATTCTCACATTAGCAAATCCCAGTTTAGGCAAGGTAAAAGTGAGCGGTCAGTAATACCAAAGGAAATCACTCCAATTGCCTGAAAGATACCTCCGTTAATAGTCCATAATGATGTACTCATCCTCCCCTTATTCTCTTCTTTAACCGACGAACCCTGAGTCAACACAGTCACAATAATTACCAACATACTGAGCAGCGCAAAGGCACTAGCTTTCGCTAACTATTTATTTTCATCAGCCCCTACTCCTCATCTTCCCGTTAACACCTCCTTTCCGCGAAAGCTCACCTTTGCAATATCTCTATATAAACTCAGTGGATAACTTATTCCCACCGTCATGAGCACAATTACCGCTCTCCTGTTCGTCAACAGTCTCAATACAGGTATATCTTCTATTCCGTGGAACAGCGCTGCCATAACGTGCGGTATCGAGTCTCCTATGATGATACAAAAGGCAATCATTCCCCCGAATGCGCTGGTTTCGGGGGGTTGGGCTAGTATGAGCTTAGGGTATGTCTTTATAATGATAGAAGGTTTCGGTTGCGTGTGCTTGAGAGCTTACAATGCCCATTGCGCGACCTGGAAATGGTGTAAGCTAGTTGGCAGCTGGAGCTTTGGGACAGTTTCGGGGGTTTTGGCAACTGACAGATATAGCTATGAGGCCTGGCCTTCCAAAACATGCGCTCACAGTGGATTGGAAAGAGTTGGCTCCACTAAGCTTGGAATTTATTACGATTAGATTAATTGTCCAGTTGACCTTCATTTTTGAGTTAGGGACGTCCCAACAATTAGCAAAAATTCAGTATTTTATTAATCGGAAGGTTAGGCATACAATGACGGTCAGGGTAACTAGTAGGAACACTCCCATCCCCAGGCCCGCCTGCTTGAATGCGTACGGTTGTCCTAGACAGAGAAGTTAGATTTCCCTCAGGCTTCCTAGAACTTCAGTAAAGCATGCGCACCTATTATTCCCGCTCCAATAATGCTATTACCTATGGATGTACAAACAAACCACTCTGTCAGCCTAGCCTCCTCCAGAGCATTCAGTACTCCCCAAATCCCGCCCCACTACCAGGATAGGTTTCCATCCTACTAACTCATGTTAAAAAATGCCATGCCCATCCCACTCTTCGGTCTCCCACCATCAGGTATTCCTTCAGCACCCGTAGCTTCCAAATCCATGGACATCCTAACCGCTGGTGCATCTCTATCCGTCAACAATGGAGCCCTCGACCGTCCACCCTCGCCTCCGGAGACACCGAGATCTCCTTCATCAAATTCATCATCTGAGTACATAAAATCCTCCTGGTCTACCCATGAACGGTCATTCTCGATATCGATGCTCGGATCTCGTCGCCAATCTGTTGTGTCGTCAAGTTGAAAACGTACTGTCCGGTGAGGGGTAGTGGGTATTGGGGCGGTCATAGGAGTCGAGGCTCTGTCGGCCATGGCTTGTGAGAGCTGCCTAACGTTAAGGCTGTTTCCTTTATTTTTGTGTTTCTGCGTAGCTGTAATAGGTGTAAGTCAAGAGCTTCCGTGATGATAGTTCCTGTCAATGTTGCTCTGCGCTTTGTTTCCAGATGGTCAACCACACAGGTGAGAAGGTTTTGGGATACAAAAGAATTGAAATTGTGCGAGATGAAGAGTGTCGTTTAAAGGTTTGAAACGGTGGCTCATGGCTCATGGCTCATGGCTCATGCATAACCTTAGAAACATTAATTTCTTTTGTGTACGCGGCAAGCCGCGAAAGGGTCACGGGCTTGGCGGTTAAGGGATAAGTGGGTTGTATCACATGAGTACTACTGCATCAAGAATTCACTCGTTACCCTCAGATCTTAGAATGTAGGGCAACTTGAGCCTCGATCAGTAGGGTACAAATTTGATAATAGTAAAAAGTAGATATGATATTTAGAAACTGAGCTTAGAATTCTAGCAAGGGGAAACTTTTATATACGTACTTGGCCTCCCCAAAATTGTCCATAGCTGATGTCAAGTATAGAAGTAGTTGGATGGCTAAGGTAAGTGGCTAGCCTGGCTGAAGGAATATTGGAGAATCGTCTTTCAAACCTAGTAAATCAGAAATCGTTGCTCTGAATTCAAGTGGCATCCTGCTTTAGCCGAGTTTCTCGATGCCGAAGGTCGAGTGTATATAAGCCTCAGTGTACGATAAAATTGGATTGTATATATACAAAAGTCCAGCGGAGCCAGTACTGAACGTGGGTGAGAGCTCTATCACGAGGTAAACAGAGAAGTTTATGCAGGTATTCAACCCCAAGAAATAAAACCACAAGCACCAATAGAATTATAACTTGAAACACAAATGCCAACTATACAAGAAGGTCCAAACGACAAACGCACTTTCGATGCTTTCACCTGCGTCCGCCTTGAAATTATAATATTTGCTCATCGAATGCGTCTCCCACAACTTCCAGAAACAAAATCAACTCCAATATGCAACTTGATGGCTGCGAGTACCAAAATACCCACTCCACTGGCACAAAATGCACGCTCAACAACATACCCATACAAACATATTTCTGTATTTCTTGTTTCAAACATAGAATCCAAGATACCTTCTTTTCGTTCGCCACACACAGTGCGGCAAAATGCTCCCCCCGGGAGATGGGGCAAGAATGTGAAAGACCAAAGTAAAATGAAAAGTGTACAATATATTAAAATCCTCAATTCGAAAGAAAGTGAGGAGGAAAATAGAGTGAATTGATCGGCGAACGTTAAACATTCACGACCAACACTTAGAAAAAGGAAAATTATACTGAGATTAAGAGGTCAGGAACAAAAAACAAAATAGACAAGAAAGACAAGAACACACGGAAATGTAAAACGCAAGACTCAACAAAAATCTGACAGAAAAAGGGGGGCGAGCGAGAGATAGAAATAAAAAACCAGACCGGACGCCTTTCAGTGAATGGAGTGAGGGTGTTGAAGTGAGTTTTGTGCATAAATTTGTATAAGAAGACCAAAAGAAATAAAGTGCGGCTTATAGTAATAGCAATGAACTCATTTATCAACATGTTGCTTCGTAATAGTGGGAATGTTGGTAGGGGTAGGCTTGCGTTGAGGCTTCGCCGGGGTGATTTTGGGAACACCCTGATTGACACGAGGCTCTCGGAGTAACAGAGGATCGAGTTTGGCAGGGACTGCGAACGTTAGACATAGCCTACAATGGACAATATTAACCAGTCATACCTCTATTTTGGGGTAGATTATGTTCATTCAACATTTTTGTTGGGCTGGTCGATGGTGTGATCGCTGTCGATGTGCGCCATAAGTGCTCAGTTGTGTCGTAGAGGAAGTTCGTAGCTAGGGTCTATTAGTTTCTATAACTCCTGAATTTGCTGTGCTTTGCATCTACCCACATTGTTTGGAAGAGAAGAAAGAAGTCTTCCCGCGGTTCTTCTTTGATAGAATGATCTCGTCAAAGAGCTTCAACTGCGGGTCAGTGGCCTTTTTAGACTCCCTCTCATGAATAAATTCGCTGAACGCTGGGTGACGGTCAGATTCACCTGAAAAAGGTTTCTTTAAGCAAAGCACATACCCTGTGTTTGTTCCAACGTCTTCACATAGTCTGCACACTCGTGTGGCATACTCTTCAAGAAGCCTTCCATATTAAACTTATATATCTTCCCGGCCTTTTTCCCATCACCAGTTGCAGGCATGAGAAATCGCCTGTATGTATACAAGAGACTTGCGAAGCACCTAACAAAGGCCGCTCTAATTTGATCCGGGTAAAATGACACTGGGCAGGGGAGACAAATGGCTGGCGAGCATCGCATATGTGATGCCACACTACAGTCTGAGATGCATGTTAGAATATCAGTCAATCATGGAACATTGTAATACGCACTTGAGCAAGTATATATTCCTTCGTCGGATTTCTCTTCGCAGATAGAGCAAACTGAGTCTACGTCGTGTTGTTTCCAAACCATACAATGGCCTTCTACCCATCGCGTGGTGTCAGTATTTCTTACTGGCTGCATGAGCATATTTGGCATGATTGTCGAGGCGGCCAGGGTCGAAGGGGAGTACACAGATGGCGGGTATTGGTTAAAAATTGACTGAGAGTCCGTCAAGGAAGAAGTCGAAGGTGACGGTGAATGACCAGTCAGTGGCACACTAGGCCTCCGCAGGGTTGGTGTTCTCTCAAATCCGAACTTATATCCATAGAGTAAGTGATCACCGCGGGTAGGATTCCAAAGGGGGAAGCGTGCACTTACCGAAGAGCTACGCCTCGAATTTGCAGATGAGTCCAGATTGCCGGAACGCTTCCCTCTCAAAGTTGCTGTCAGGGTAAATCCAGAGTCTTGTCGAGGAATAGACGAGCCGGTTGTTTGCGGGTATCCACAAGTGCTGGGTGACTTTGGGGAAGGTGGCGAGCCACCCCTAATTGTGCCACTGGTAGTAGGTCTTTCATAAGTTCGCACCTGGTTTTTAGAATGTGTAAAGCCATTAAAGACGAGGGGTCTTGGAGCAAAATCAGATGCACCGGCGCCACCAAAAGATGTAGATGTAAGATTGACCAGTTTCGCGAGGGTGCTCACAGGTGGAATGGCAGAGTATAACGCCGAGTTCTCCGAGACCATAGAGTCATTGGGAAAAGCCTCAACCACATATTGCGGTGGTCCCACAGGTACCCCATAGCGGTTGTGGTGGCCTGCAGCTAGTTGTAGGAGAGATACCAACTTCCGTCTTTGTGCCCTCGGAAGCAAAGTAGGCGGATTTGAAGAAAGGATCGAGTCTGAGTCTAGATCAACCAACACAAAATCTTCCTCTGGCAACTCAATCTTATCATAACGCCTTTCTATCCCTACAATATAAGGGCAAGGCGCTTCTATAGCGGAGAGCAGCCTCGCAGGTAATACTGGGATGAAAATGCCTGACCAAGTAAATGGGTACAGCAGGCTAACAAGTGCCCGAGAGGCACAATGCAACATTGCCGTATGGGAGGAGAGTAGAATGATACGAGACTCGGATAATGCAAACTATAGTCTTCAATTAGCCAAGGAAATACGAAATAGAGGGGGTATAGTCCATACCTCAAACATCGTTACTACGTTTTGAAGAGACATGGACCTGAATAAAGCCCACAAATCATTCTAGAGAAAAGTTAACATAATGGACAAATGGTGTGAGGTGAGAATGCTAACATTTCTGCTGCCTGGTAATTCATTTGGCGCCTCCTTTCGCGCGTATAGCCTGAGCTCACGAAGTGCTACCTCTACCTGTGTCTTAGAACCATCAGGGGCTGGTGCTTCTGCACAAAGATTGACGACATATTTCTCTAGCGGCTGCCATATCCCAACTTTTGGTGAAGACGGTGGCACTCTTTGTATGGCTCCATTCATCATAGGCACAACGATAGCTTTCAACCATTCCTTCCAGAAACTAGTCAAAGATGCATCTTTGCCCAAAATTCCAAACGCTCGTGGTATCCATAAACCCGTCTCCCCATCCGTCAAGCCCTCAATTTTGGATGCTGCACCGTGCCGAACAGGGCGCAACAGATCAGCCATCAAGGAAATCCTTTCCTCTGTTTCCACAATCTCATCGTCCAGCTGTTCACGCAGATGTGCTACCACTGTGGGGAGTCTTGAGAGTAAACGAGACAGCTTTGCTCGCTCAAGAGCAAGCCTCTCTCCTAAACTACTGGCCAACTCTCTCTCCTCGTTTGTCATATTATCTCTTCTCCACTCCTCGCAGCGTCGCTCCAGATCTTCCGCTGCTTTAGGGTTAAGGGGTATCCATATGATTACGCAAATTGCATGAAGTTGAGAATTGTCACCGCCTGTCATCGTGAAACCATGCCATGTTGATCTTGGTCGCTCATCTGAAGAAACGATATTTACATCATTAGGGAAAGCGAACCTATAGTGTATCAGTATATATCTCCAACGTAAGACCAGTCTGTCTTACATAGGTACATAGTCCGGAAATGGTCCTCTCTTCTTAATCTCATCCAACATCGCTCTAGGAGGGTAGCGGTCTAGAAGGACTGGCTCAAATTTCCGTTTCAGTGGGTGCATATTAGGTGTTGGATTGAGGGGCTGGGGAACGGGTATGACCGAGTTGTAATTAGACATCCTCCTAGAAGTCCTAATCGATGCTGTAGGTGCAGTGTCAGTAACAAGGGAACGCACATTCTAGTGTTAAGTGAGTTACCTGCTCGGTTAACCACGGAAGGGGCCCTCCTCATAGAACTTAGATCTCGAAGGGATATTCTTCTGCGAAGAGATGGGGCCTTCTGAATATTGGCATCATCATTGATCACCTTCTGTGCCCTTGGATGTATCACTGGCTTGTTGTTCACAATGGTGCCCGCGCTGAACGACAGGTCCTCCAAGAAGCTTTCTCTCTCTGCAGCAAATTTGAACAATGCCTTATCAAAATCAGCATCCGACATCCCCACCTTCAAACTATTCGCCAAAGTGCTTGTGCTGCTATTACTGCTCCGTAGCTTCCCCAATGACCCCCCAAAGTTCTGCGAAGCAACCGAGAGCCTCCCATCACCAGTCGGTGTGGCGTTTGGTGACGGTGTCAGTCTGCTTGGAGAGGCGGACCTGCTCTCAGCCTGTAATGTGCCATTACTCCTTCGTTGGAAAGGATTCTCTGATTCATCGGGCTCCGCCGCTTCGATTAATCCCTCGGAGGGAGCGAATCCCATCCGCGGTGGTTCTGGGGGCATGTGCTCTCCATAGGATATCGAGTCGATCCCAGCAATCCAAAAGTACTCGGCCAAAGGAGGTAGATTCTGTGCGGCTTTGTCCATGTTGATAGTTGTTTTGAACGGTTTCAGTGTTTGTTGGTCAAGTATTTCACTGGCTGGTACTTGCTGGCGTCATTCGACCGCAGGGCGAGGAGAATTGCTGAGAAGCAAAATGAAGATCAAGGGGTCTCGTCCGGGGTTTGTGGCTAGATTGGTCGAAGATATGCTGTATCAAACCAACACCATGCTCTGAAAATAAGATGGCTAGAAAGAATGCAGGAGGCTGTAAGAGTTGAAGTCTAGATGAGTCCGAACGGGACAAGGTGATAAAGAGGCAGAAAAGAACGGAGGTCGAAGGTTGGAGCCAGTAAGTTGCCTGTGTGTGTAGTGGACAAGAAGGTGAGAGGAGGGAAGAGACCATATACCATCTGTTGGTCTGCAGCGATGCAGGAGATCTTTGCTATTGCAATACCGCGTCTGAGCAAGGGTTGGGGGTGGGGGATGCTGTGCCTGTGTACTCTACATACATGCATTTCTCTTCCTCTCTCTGTAGCACTCTGGCCTTCACTTTGCTTTAGGGGCGACCTGGGGTTAGGCAGGGTTTAGTGCAGGCATCTTCAAGGCGTCTGTCTACACATCTCCTGCACCAGAAAACACCATGGCACTTCCATTGCTGTCTGGGTCGTGATCACTGCCTCTTTTCTCGCCCATGCCCGGTTCGCAGCGGTACATTGTGGTAAGTACGGTAAACATGTCCCTGCTGAATGTGCCACAAGGACAGGTTGGTTCAGTTTGGATTGGCTCACGCTGCTCTACAGGCATTGCTACATGGGTCTGGTACCTGCTTTAGTGTGTATTTGCACCTCCAGCCGCCCCTGCTCTGAGATGGCAGCATATCTGTCCGACTACCCGGGAAAACTGGTGAATAAGAGCCCTTGTCAATATCTTTTGATCTTCCCTTTAACGGTAGCAGCGTTACTACTTGTGGCAAGATAAGCAGACTTGGCTACACGATTGTGACTTACTTTACCGCTGTGTCACTGATTCTACTGTTGTGATTCACTTTTTGACAAGGGCTCTTATTCACCAGTTTTCCCGTACTAATACGGCGGACGACGGTGTGTTCAAGTTGTCCGTATAAAGGAATATGGAATCTACGCGCAATCTAAAAGCAATAGATATATACAGTGTCTTTTGTAGAGGTAACTTAACTCTGGAATGACTGTTATCGTGATGGACCGACTTTCATTCAGTGTTGCAAACTTCACTCATACCCCCCTGTCGGTATCTCTCCCCAAGATTGTATTCAACTTGAATCCTTACAGACTGAGGTTAAGCAATAGGATAAACAAACGTAATTATAAGTAAATAGTGCCCTTGCTTATGCCCTATGTTGTTCTCTAGAATACCTGGTTTCAACCGTGCAGGACGATGCATAAACCCAAAATGGGCGATTTCTGAACCAGCGCCAAAGAGCAGCCATGGTATTTAATTTCTCCATGCATAAATCTGGATATGAAATACTCCGTCAATATTTTTACTCTCGGGATACGAGGCCATCTTGGGTAATCAAAACAGTAGCATTCTAGGGGTATAGTGGCACCAGACCCCTGACCCACCAAGAAGGTTGCTTAAACTCTCTTTCTTTTGGATCGAAGCATGATGATACAATAGTATTTCGTTTTGCTTTTTCTACTCCTTAGATATGTCCATATCAAGGCCAGAACAGTGGAAAATAGGAGTCGACATATGCTTAGAGACTGAGATATGAATTGCGAAATGTGACCTCATCTAATCCACGCTCAGGATTGACTAGCTACCTAGAAACTTCCTTGTGATACCAAAGTTACTCAGGGGAGAAGGAAAAAAGAATGCATCCGAAAAAGGAATGGAACTTGAAACGAACGAGTTGCTATAAATACCGCTGGTATATTAAAGGTGGCTTGCCCAGCCGTTTTAGCGGCGCCTGGTGGTTCTGATCCCTAGATTGGGTCCAAAGAAAGGAGTACGTGCTAGTGATACAGCGGCGATCATGCAAGTTCCTCACTGCGGTCGGTTGCTTTTGTGTCATCTGAATATTAGACATGCAGCCGATAGCTTACCAGTGGTGGAGAAGCCCCTTTCTATGGAGGCATGGTATGTCTTTGCTTTTTAGCCGGGGCTAGCGCAAGGGACATCGGATGTTTACCGAGTATCTTTTGATTCCAACTTTTTGAATTGCATTGGTAGCATAACCAAGCATAACCTTGCTCAGTTCTCAACGGTCTTGCCGCTACAACCGTAGTACAAGTATTCTTGGCAAACATTAAAGTGATTGGACTCCGAATATACAACACAATTCTCAACGCTATGTCCGCAGCCGCTTCGCTGTTAGCGATCCCGTTGAGAGGTATCCTTTATCTCCACAAGATGACCTCCACTCTAGGCTCAGTTGACCAAGCACAACTCTTTCGGAAGCCGGGTCATCCTCCTTCTTGACATTCGGATCGGGTTTAAGCAGGAAAGCGACCTGCATAACGTCCCGGGGCTTCAAAAGTGGTGTAGATTTAGCTCCCTCCATATCTGTATCCCAGTTCAAGCTTGTTGATTTCCAACCCTTTCGGGGGGCTAGGACAACTTCTTCGAGAGATACAGGTCCGTCACCATTATTTTCTAGCTGTGCTTCTAAGATTGCATGACCGCCTGGAAGTTCAACCGCCTTGGTTTTAACAGTCAGGCACTGTTGAGCAGGAAAAACATATAGTTTCTTAAACGTCCGAACCCGCCTGGGCCCAATATCTACTCTCTCAGAATCTTCCTTAGATTCTGCTATTAGATCTCTTTGCTTTTTCGGAGGCGCAGAGTATGTAACTGTGACGCCGAGTGTATGTTTCCCTTCTTCCTTAAGGTCGAACTTTGCAATTCTCTGAATTGATTGGCTGGGGGGAAGATCAACCACATCTTTGCGATCTTCAGGTATGACGAGTTCCAAAGTTTGTATGAGGGAGGGGGTCTGCATCTCTGCAGCTATACAGACGCCTGTGACTGTTGCATCGGAATCATTGTTTGTAGATAGCAGACAGCTGAAGGTTTCGCCGATGTACGCATTCACAAAAGCTGGAGGTAGGGTGAGCTATTCCAGGCATTATAGAAGCGTTAGCCATACGATAGCCGAAATTGCAAGCTGCAACATAACATACCACCGGGCTGAGTATGAATTGTGTATCTGGGTGGGATGGATATGCTAATGACTGCTGATATAGCACATCATATCCTGGGTTTTGTGAGGAGCAAATACTGGGGTGAGGAAGTGGGTAATGTTGGTTTAAAGATGGCCTCGACAATCTGAAACTTTGTAATTAGCATCAGCTTGACAGGGTATAGGAATGTCCCATTACCTCACTACTTTCAGGTTGAGCTGATGTGGCTCTTTCTGGATATCGGACTGTGATGTCGAACGTTCCCGAGCCATCGTTTTCTTTTGAAGTAGTTGTGTGAAGCGGGAGATGCTAACAACCAGAACTAATGTAACTCTACCAGGCTAGTCTCAAGTTACAATTAAGTAAGTACTATGTTAGTCTGGGTACTATAGTCTGGTTGGCACGACCCCTCGGTAGAGGGTCTGGTGTAAAACTTTTATTTTTCGTGTGTAGCCCAGTTAGTAGTGGTCGCTTGGCAAATTATATAGTAAATATATAGCTTTAACATATCAACAAATAATATAAACAGTCAACTCAACAACAAAAAAGTCTGAGCAACAACAAAAAAATCTGAGCAACAAAGCTACAATCATATCTACAATCCCAGCAATAAATCACTCAGCTTACCTACGGAGGTGAAGTCTCTTATCGAATGACATACAAAAAAATAGTAGATATTAATTTACCTCTAGAAGAGCTAAATCTAATTCTAGTAATAAAATGGACTGTAAAGGGAAAGTCTACTATAACAGGGTCTACACCTATACCTGTAAAGCCTATTGCAAAGTCGAAGCCAGTGAAGGCTAAGCTTCTAAAATCTACTACTATGAAGGCTACTGCTATGAAGACTACTGATGCAAAGGCTACTGCTATAAAGGCTACATCTATTAGGTCATAAATAATCAATTAGGAGTAAATAAGGAATTAAGAAGATGATGGAGTGGAGTTTCTAGACAAGGATTTCTGAATCAAAGTTAAACCAGAGGAGAATATTAAATAAAGGGTTAAACTAAAAGAAGATATTGAACAGAAAGTTGAAAAAGATTTAGTTAAGGAAGAAGAATCTTGGGAAAAAAAAGATATGTCTAATTAATCAAAAGAAAAAGCAAAAGTGATAGCTCTAACTATACTAGCTGGAAATCTACGAAAATAGCCAAATCTGAGTATGCCTGCTAAAGAGAACTCATAAGTTTTGAAAGAGATCTAATAGGTATACCACAGCTTTAAAGAATGGATTGAGGAGGTGTAGTATAATAAGAGATGTTATTTTTTATTATTTTATTTATCTTGTATTTTCTATATCTATTATTATTCCATAACTACTAAATCTAGTAGTTAGTTATTCAGTAGAACTAGCTGTCTCAAGTATACTCTCGAGGATATAGCATAGCCCCAGTATAGCCCTATTCCTATGACTCATATATTTCCTATGATTTATGTATTTTCTATGACTCATATTTCCTATGACTTATGTAGCATTGCCCTATGGCAAGTATCATATTCTATGTATTCTAAACTGTTAGATACATTGTTGAATAAGTATAAAAGGAGCACAAATTCCTTTTTAGAATCTCCTCCTCAGACTACTCAAATAGACAACAACTGACTATAGATCAGTTAGTTAGTAAACAATTTAAGTGAAGATTACACCTATTAATTAACATTCCTAACAGAACCCCTTACTTAATAACTACTACCCTTCTAAGGCAATCCCTTAGAAGAACCGGTATATACATATATCTGTTCTAGTAGATATAGATTATATAAACGGTACCAAATGACTACTATCTAGTATCATTTATTACATTTTTTTTAACATCCAAAGTTAATCTCTACTACTTATAACCTCTTATTTCAAGGCTTGATCAATCTTGACGATACTCTTTTACACTTTTTAGTGTAATATATCTTGAATACAATAATGACGTCATAAATTTAGCTAGCTATAATAACAACTAATGAGACATCAGACTCTCAAACTGCAGTATAAACACAAGACTTAGAAGCAAGCTAAGTAGAGCTCTAATGGGCAGTGGTTCCCTATATAAAAGTATCCTACTCCCATTCTTGACACTTTTCCCAATACTCTCAACAAATCTACTTGCACTCCTGGCAATCCAAAATACCACACTAGAAATGAAAAACATAGTACATTATTGAAAAACTAGTACCATAGGTCCTAGGAATAATTGGTATAATAAGGAAATGATCATCATCCCATGGCTTACGAACTACTTTCTCTATACCAGACAACACTTCAAAGAAAGCATTATCTTCACCCAAGACAATACTAGAACCAAACATCCCAATGAAAGTCTTAATACCCTTAATATCTACTTTAACATTATAATCAGAAAATAAAATACTCTTGCTAGATGACTCAGAAGTAAGAGACGAATCAGGTCTGTAAAATATATTCGTACTCTGCTAAGCTGCTATACCCTCATCACTATCAACCAAGCTAACATTATCCTCAGTTGAGTGGATATTCAATAAATCTTCTTCAACAACACTGCCAGAACAATAAGGCACTAAAATGAAAAAATAGCTTAAAGATTGAATCTGTCGATCTAATCTAACAGGTTGCAGAGTGATAATTGACATCATAGTAAATCTAAAATAATAATCAGCATCAGACAGAATAGCATCTGCAACTAGAAAACGGAATAAGAGGTCCAGATATTTGACTATACTACCCAAAGAAATTCAAGAATTAGTCAAACACACTCCCAAAAAGACTAGAATCATCAATCCTGCCATAGAAGGAGTAATAAATCCAAGTTATAAAGAAAAAATAACTCTAAAACCTATGTTTGATTATCTATCAGAGTATAAGATTATATTTGAAATAGTTCTTCCCTAAGCAACAAAAACATTTTTTGATGAACATATACCCCATATATATAAAATCTTGAAATATGCACAAATCCTTAGAGTAATACAGGAATATTATCCTGTAGATACTGGACTTTTAATAGAAGTAGCAGTAAGACACTATCTATGGCAAACACTATATCTATTTAGAGAAAAGAATTTGAAATTAGGAGCATTTCTTAAAAAGGAATTAAAAAAATCATTGATAGGACTTTTGAAATAGAAGTATTAGCTTATAGAAAATTGGGATGAATTAATGGCCTTTATGCTAAGTGGTACTCACTTAGAAGAAATTCCTACTTTAGTAAAAGATTAGTTTAAGCTAATGCTAGGACTACCCAAAATATTTGCTCGAACTCCAATGAAGGATAAAGGCAAAGGTAAAGAGTCTACTCAGAAGAATACTACATTAGTACAAGAAGCAGGAAGCTCCAAAAAAACATAGGAACTAGACAACAATGAAGAAGATGAAGATAATAACAGCAACAATGGAGAAAATAAAAATATCGGTCAACAACAATAACAACAATTTGAAGTACAAGGCGGACCAGATGATAATAATCCAAGTAATAGCTCTGATTTAGATGATAGTATCTCATTAGTAGCTAGTATACCTAAACCTAAAAAGACTTAATGAGAAAAATCGGTAGAACATCAATAATAGGAATCTACTACTAGAATGATTTTGGCAAACAACCTCACTTCACCCAAGAAAATCAAAGGAATCAAAATTGATTCATTAGAAAAACTCGATAGCACTAACAAAAAATGGTGAGACTCATAATATTTTGACTCTTGGGCTATAGCAATCCAACGCTAGTTGAAGATAAAAGGGATTGATTTAGAGAAAATATCAGCAAAAATTGTTTACTTATTCTATATATTTCCGTTTCATCCTAAATACTTGGATTCCCATGGTTTAGAATGCGATCTATCTGTCGTTCCCTCGTTCGTCCATGAATCATCTATGGATTACATGACTCACTATGGACCCTTGAATCGATTAGAATCTTCTATAGACCTCTGAATCAATTGGGTTTATTTGTAGCTTTTCTATATACCCTTGAACTCCTGAATCATCCTAGGTTTGTATATCCTCCATGGTTCAATCGTAGCTTCATTTCTAGTGCCACTCATTTGCTCGTCCACTTATCTGCATATCCATTACCCTGATACCTTCGATCACCTATACACTTCGTACTATTTCTTTATTTGTTGGAATATTTATTCATTCGTAACCTATTTATTTATTCATTTGATAATTCATTCGTCCGACTATTCATTCGTCCGATGTTCATCTATTCACTTGCCTAGCCTATGATTTAACCATCTACATATAGATGCCAACATCTATTTCCCCATCCATGCATTTGCTACCTTCCTGCATATTTCTATATTCATTTGTTCCCATATCCCTATGACTAATAATATCCTCCACCTCTAAATCCTTTCACATACCTTTCCTTACATGAATATATATTCAAATAAAATCCTAGCTATGTAATCACCAAATTAACAGTATCCAGAATACATAAGAATGAATAGTAATTCGACAAGACAACCTATGAACACATGGTACATACCCTGCAGTGCTAAGAATTTTGTCACTTGCAAACTACACTTCGTACGATACCAATGCTTATTATTCATCCTCCTCTGTTGTTGTCAGATCCAAAGCATGCTCCTAAGTTATGAGCCAATTCTTGTTGCTGCTGCCCTCTTTTAGTGACAAGTCTAGATCATCTTCATTGTCACTGCCAGCTTCATTATCGCCTGCATTATAGCTTTCCCAAGATTTAGAATTAGTTTTCTATTGCTCCACTTCTTCATCCTCTTCGTCTTCATCTTCGATGACTACTCGACGAGATTTCCATTTGTTTGGGTAGATAGTGGTATCCGTGATCTGCGAGTTGTTCAGGGGCATTGTAATGCCAAGCCTACGTTGTGCACTCGACTTCGGCATTCTACTCAGTGGTGATCTGAGCGGTGCCTGAGATAAATTAGGCATTCTTTATTGCAATCGAGTTGCACGTCTTGGTATACCTATTTATAATGAGGGCTTCCCCCTGGAAGATTGTTTAGCTTCTCGCACATGCCCACCTGTCTTTTGGTATGTGTTATCTCGAAAATTATCTACTTGCGTCTACGCCATTCCCTTATTACCTGTCATTTCCACTACCTTTGGCCCCTGTACTACTGAAACTTTCTCTGTCCATCGCCATTTTGCTACCTGGCGTTCGGCCCGGATTGTTGGCTGTGATGCCATGGGTGGGGATGACAAGGTGGTATATTCAACCTCAGTGTACTTCTTTCGTGCAACGAGTTGTTGATCTATTAGATGGTTTCATGTGTAGACGGGGCGAGACACTAGCGAACTTTCACCCTCTCGCAACCTGCACACAGTGACTTGTGCTTCTCTAGGACTATTTAGTTCATTTTCTATTCCACTTGGTAATAATGATCTGATTGGGCTATTGTTTCTCGCAGCCGATAGAGCTCTGGGTAGTCCCAAATCTTCACAATCATCTCCAAAGTTGTCGGTATAGCCAGTTGTGCAGACAGGACCATCACCCCTGAAATCGCAGTACCTGGATATTTTATCCAGGTAAAAGGCCATGATCCTTTCAACCCGCCGCGTAGTCATGTTTGCCCATATCCTTTCGAAGCGCTCATAGTGCCCTAATGTTTAGTGCTCCCAGTTAGCAATTGTTTCTTACTTCATTCCTTTGTAGATAGTCGAATTAACTAAAACTAGTGATCACGGCATAGCTGGATAGTCATGTTTGTCCATATCCCTTCTAAGCGCTCATAGTGCCCTGGTATTCAGTGTTCCCGGTTAGCCATTTTCCTTTGTTCATACCTTTGTAGACGGTCGAATCAAATAAAACTGGTGATCCCGATATAGCTAACCCATTACGGAGATTATGTAGGATGCATAATAACACAGTAGTGGTTAATGAAATGGTAACTCATGTTAACGGTTGAAAATACTTCCGTGTTAGCGTATATCTACCCAAAGTATCCTCATAGTCAAAATACTGCGTATAGATCATCTTGGTAATTGGCGTACAGGTAAAATATGCAAGCCGACCCTGGCACCCTTCCATAAGCGATTGACTATTTGGCTATAGGCCGGACTCTTTCCCTTACATCAAGAAGTTCTGTAGCAGCGAAACGATCATTGTCTTAATCGACAAGTTCTTGCACGCATTCTCTCACCGCAATTGGATCCTCCATCTTCAGATCATACAAGTGATCGATATTTTTACAACATGCGCTAATTAGATAACTATGAGCTACAATTACTTATCTTTTCAACTAATGAATTGACAGTTATTTAATTGTTTCGCAATCACATAGGGAAATAATGGGAGTTCACTATTTCTTTTGCTAGTTTATTTTCCAAGTTTCCCATCGTAGGCGGTGGCATCTTCACGTTTGTCCGTTTGTTATGATAACCTATAGCTTTCGTCCATACCCAGTCCACCATCTGCTCAGCTTCGTTTCACGTAGGCCATGGTTTCCTCATGAAGGCATATGCTTGAATATATAGTTTTGCTGTCCTGATATACCATTAAATTATCCTAGGCAAGTTTATCACTGAACTTGACCGCCTATCGCAATCGTATTCGGTGTTCAGACTTTCGGGGGAGGAATTTGGCATGTCAGTTCGTGGCCTTAGTACTGTAGCAGTTCTATAGTCTTGATGTTCTTGGATGAACCTGTCCACTTGAGAGCTCCCTAGTAGCTAGTTTTCATCGTCAGACGTATGCTGGTTGATACTTGAACCCCTCCCTGAGCATTCCGAGTCATGATTTGGGTTTCATTCCTATTGCACCTCATGTCAGATATTTCCTATTCCACCGTTCATTTATGTCTAACTTACCCCTATTTGCGATAGATCCAGATGCCGAATCAGCCTATCCCCATATCTCGATTACCTCATGCTTGTTGGTGCTAGTGTACCTCAGTGGGTCTGGAGGCATGGGTTCGAATATGTTGACAGCTGTGAGCTGCTGTCGAAGCTTGACCTAGATGATATTGGTATAGTATTACCAGTGAGTTCCTAAACGTGTATAGAAGAATATCTATGTAAACAATTCTAAGATGGACGTGATTACGAATAACTTTTGATAAGAAAGATGTTTAGAGATGTGTTGAACATGAAACTTATTACATATAAAATACACATATTACTCCTAATACACAATAAAACCAACCTCCATCTACCCTAATACAAACTACCTTACCAATATCTCTGAAATATATTTCTCCGCAATCCCAATCCTTCGAACATCCGTACCCAATGAATGATTTATAAAATACCGCAGTACTATAGTTTGGTTCAGCCACCAGGCTTAGCAATTAGGTTTCCGCCAATAAAGTTCATCCCCTCCAAACGTTCACTTACTGACAACATTTAGCCCCGATTCTCCTCAATTGCCTTCTCATCAAGTGCATGACTCTAGATCTAACGAAGTGTGATTTTTGCTCCTCCACTACCAATTTCCTTAACCACTCTATTCATTAATTCCCCCTCATTTACATCAAACACTCGTAGCTTGTTCATTCTCCTTTGATTATAATTAAAGAATTGCCCGAGTATATATGCTTTGTATTGTTCGAGCCATGGTTGCTAGACGAAAATGTAGGTCGACGCCTTTGAAAAATCCTACCCTTGCCATGTGGCTTAGTACATCGCTACTAGGACGCTGCTGCCCTCGCTCTCCCTTACGTTCTTTCTCCAATCCGTGTACACGATGTAGTGATCCCATAAACTCATATTATGATCCATCACCTACACTTTACATGGTTTCATACTACTCATCAAGCCGGTGATCGCCTGCTTACTCCTAATCAGCTGTCATACTAGTTCGTTAGGGTAGAATATTACTAACCAGTTTCAACCAGTGTGCTTGCACACGAAGATTGACAAAACATATACCGACCTGTCATAGGAGGTTATTGTCTTCAGAGTCACTTGCAAGTGCTTTTCCAGCTTCCTCATTGCACTGTTTGACTCCCCCAATAAGCTTGTCCATACAAAAGGTAGGTACTAGTCCAATCCTCCACATATCTAATTGACCCTTTGTTCTGGAAAAATCTTGATCTACCATCTCCCCATTGAGATCCAATGATGCATCTATCAGCTCTGCGTCGATGGACAAATTACTATAGAGCCAGACCCATTTCGGAATTGAACCTGTTATGAACCTTAATCCCTCCCATCCGGCATCGAGTCAAGCTGTATCTTTCAGTACAATAGATGAAATTTCCAGTTGACCGATATCATACCTGGCTCGCAATAGGAAAGACTTTGCGCTAGCGTCCACAGTATGCTCATTTGTATATATCTAATTTGCGAGCTTGCTGGTCAAAGTTTTGAAGCCTTTGCCTCCCGTCTTTACCTTATTAATGAAGCCATTCACAGCCTCCAACCCATTCTCTGCCTACCAGTCTTTTCCATCCCACTATGTCACGAGTCTGGCTATGTTAATGAAGTCCCGCACACCTCTGATGAATGGTGTTACGGAGATAAAGAGTCGAAATCCAGCTTTAATCCCCAGTGTCGTAGTCTCCGAGATCATCACATTGTTTCGGAGGTAACTATATGTATTCAAGTAGATGCAAAATCCGAACTCAATTCCACAAATGTACTCTCAGCATTCGGGAGATGACTGGTCAAGGTTTGCCCAAACTAGGCAGATATATGTCTCACCCAGTTTCTAATCGTTGATCTATTGGATGAAGTTTTGCACAGCTAAATCTGAAACTGCAACAATATCCACAAGTTTATTTAACCGTTCGACTAGGTACCTTTGCTGTGTGAATAGGGTACTCTGGTCACTAAACGAGAGATTAGTATGCAAATTCATAATAGGCTAGCATGGATATAGATCCATACATAACAACCATCATTGGTCTCTTTTACCAGGATTCACATTTTACTCCAGCAGCCTTTATATGATCCTTCCCCTGCCCAAAAAACCATACCAATGCCAAGACGACTTCGAGCTAATGTGAGGATGGTTAGCTATATAAAATTTGTCAAGATTCCATAAATGTATATATTAATTACCTCTCCAAAGCCAATCGGATGTGATATCAGGGTTCCCTTATGACCACTATTATGCGCTTATAATACCCACGACACTGTGCTCAACCTCTTGTTATTGGTTAGTATGCTAGGTGGAAGCTTATCAAACAACTTTCTGGCATCTAATTGAATTTTCCCTTGCAATGAACCATTCTCTAATATTTCCATAACTTACTCTTGTACTGCCATAGGATAATCATTACCCAATGACCCAGTGAAGTTGCTAAATCCCAAATCATCCACAAATGCCTCATTACATCCCAGTACATATTGTAAGTTATCATCATAGTCATTAAACACAGTTATGCCAATCCCAATCTCCACCTTACTACTGCCGAAAAGCTTATCCCACTTAGTCAGTGCAGAAGGTGCTTTACTATGAACATTTGTTGCACTGGCCGATAAGAGACGATGTGCGAGTTTCGTTTGTACAGCCGTCTTTGTCCTAGCTGGCTATTGCGGGGGTGATGGTAATGATGATGGTAATGATGATAATGAAGATATTGATGCAGATGCTGATGCTCGTGATAGTGTAAGTATGGCTGCGGGTGACGGTGCTGGTGCAGGTGTGGGTACTGTTGCAGGTGCTGGTGCTCGTGTTCAGGACTTTCCCTTCAGCTTGGCAGGGTGGGCAGGTTCTAGCGATGACTATTCCTCATCTATTTCTGCTAATATTTCTTCCGAAACAGCCTTCTTGTCCTTTTTCGTGGGGGGGGTATACACTGATGTAAGCTTCTTTCGTTTGGGCTTGACCCTAGTCGGAGGCGCTGTTTCATTTTCCGTCTCCTGCTCTTCACTTCCAGATTCCTATCAGTTCACCAGCTCCAACCACTTATATTCCTATAGGTTAATCCTAATTTAGTAACCATTCACCCAAGAAATAATATATGCCAACTAACTACAACAATGATTTTTTAGACTACTTGAGTCCTGACTCTTGCCATAAGGGACTTCTATTCAGTATCGTTATAGATAGTTTTAGAGCCATGTCCGTTGCGGGTATGCCATTCCATATCGAGCCGAACTCTATCTACATTTTGGGGAACTTGGTCCGAAGTGACGAGCCATTGGCACAATTTGGACCACGAGTTCACATTGCTAACCCGCACATGTATTCCTTTTCGCTTGATCTCTAGTTGATATGTTTCTGACTACGGTTTTGTAACTATTGTTGCTCGTTCTCCAGGATGGTCATCCGTTAAAATATCTCTTGCTGTTCCTGACTCTTATTAGTTTCACATTGCCACGCAAATGATAATATACACAAACTTTGTATGTGCCCCCGTGCCTTTGATATACTTCTCATTGTCACGCCTTTCTTTGGTGGGGTCGGCCCCACCATTGTATACGATCCACTTCTAACTATTCGTAACAAGTCATCCTGCTCTTCTTTCATCTGAAATTTGAGGCGCTAAAACTTTGCCCTCTATTTTAGATGTTGGTGTGCGACTGAAACTGCATCCCACCCAATATCTGGATTAGCCTCTAAATATCTCTGCATTCGAGCCATTGATTCTACAACTGGACCACTAGCTGTTAGGAGTTCTTCCATGTAAGACTTGAATAGTTTTAGTCTCCTCTGAGGACCATCGAACAGTTGCTTGTCCCGAAAGTATATCTAACAGAGAGTGTCATAATTGAACCTAGTCCAATCGTCCCCATCGTCAAAACCAAAAACGTCCTGTAGTTCTCCATCTTTCACTTGGATAGCTGGCATGATAACTTGGCTTACCTACAAGAGTTAGCCCAGGAACCCAAACAAGCATCACCCAATACATACCTGAACTAAATCTTACCCTATGGGAGTAGAAGGATGAGGGTAAGAGTAGTAAGAACAACGATAGTGGGACAAGGGTGGGAAATTGTAACTGAGGTGTCCACCACTGGCCTTATACATTGAAACCCAATCCAATGATATTTATAATCCACCCTATTTCCATATCAAACATAAGAAATTTTTTGAACAAAGAAAATTCAAATCTCATAGCCGTAACCCGAAAGCTTGTCGCATTGTACAAACAGTCAATGTAGTTAGAACTATTAGTGCACTATTACTGTAACCAGACTACTTCGCTGTAGAACTATCAGAGTGAACAAACTTAAGTTATTACCCAAATTTCCAATGCTACTTTTTAGTCGCTGATTCTGGAATGGAAACAATCTGCATAAATTACCTTAATAGGTTAGAAAACTAAGCCAAAGCTGCCAACTCACAGTATCGTTGCGACTGCAAATGGCATAGCTCTCAAGTCATATCTTTAGTCTATCGTATGTCTAGTAACCGAGGTAAGAACCGAGCTAATGGCTGTACTAAGCCAAAAAACAAACCTGAGTGAAATAGAATAGCCATGTCTCTGCAGTAGGTATGAAATTTTTAAGCACTTCCTGGCTGCCGCAATGCGAAAACTAGGACGTATGCGGCCAACTTTCCACATGATCATTGTATTACATGATAAATGATACTAGCATAATGATTTACATTAGTCTTATACCATATATGCTTTTAATAGATTTTGATAGATATATTCTAGTTTTGAGGAAATCTGTATCGCAGAATGAAGCAGTAGAAATGGAACTTGATTAGAAGGAATCGTGCATATTATTTATGTTTTTTGTTTAATTTTTTTTATATGTTTTGGTTTTAGTATGAAGATTTTCAACTATAAACCATTGTTTATGGCTAGCTGCATTTGGCCTCGTTTGAAGGTGAATAAGAAGCGGAGTACGTAATCTGGTTATATAAAGTTGAGTTCGTTAGACATCAGAACCCAGAATACCTAGTCTGGTTGGCACAACGACCTCTCAAGCAGACACAAAAAAAAACACCTCGCACTAACCCACCTGATTGATTACTACTGTGTCATATTACTACGATGTTGACTACTACTACTCCAAGACCGATGACGATTGCAGCTGCAGAACTATAGGAAAGGTTCCAGCAAATGATGATGAAGGAGAGCATGATGAATAAAGAATTTAAGGGAGCCATCAGATCTATAGCTGATGGGAAAAATCAATGGAGCTTCCTCAAGGGCATAGCTAGATTGACTAGACAAGCAGGGGAGAAAGTAGGAACGCTAGCTGCCGCGCAGTCAAAGCTTATCGAAGCCACCACCGACGCCGAATTACAAGCCTGGGGGGTATCCTGAGAAGACGCAATTGATGAACTCCGAATGGAGGAGCTCAATAAATTTGGGCAAGTATACAAGGAATCCGTGAAGAGGAGGCAAAACTACAATCTTGCTATGGGGAAATACTGGAGAGATCAGTAGATGATAAAATTAGATTACTTGATGCCACCGTGGCCATCTATGGAGTTTGCGAGGCAGTGTTCATTCGCAGCAAAACAACTATCATATGAGAGAGGAATGGGACTAATGAATGACATTATACCTCGATTTATCATCGAAATTAGGGACTGAATAGAGACAGCAAGAACCCAGAAGGATAATTGTCTGATGGTGGAGGATATAAAATGGGTCCTTCAGGATGAGCTACTTCCACCTGCTTTACCAGAAGACCTAAGAGCTTTTCACCCTGATTATGTGGCAAAAATGAAAGTAGTAGATTTGCTAGATGTGAAAACAAATGCCAACCAAATGACCCAGCAAGCGTAAGGGCAGACTACAGCACAACTTGCCATATAAGCAACAAACGTACCACTTGCCATACAAGCAGCAACCATACAACCTACCATACAAGCAACAACTGTACAACCTGCCACATAAGTAACAATCCAAGCAAGAAGAGGTGGGAATAGTGGAGGGCAAAGTATGAGATCAAGGCATAGAGGAGAAATACTAAAGAGGAGAAGATATCGGTCACCGGAGAGATCAACATACCAGAAAATACAATTCAAGTATGTGAAGAATGAAGAATGCGATGCCGAATTAATCGAATTATTAGAAATACCGCAAGAGGAGCTAGATACACTGGACACAAACTTGAAGGCAGATATAGAAGTAGTCGAAAAACTACAAGAGATATTATAGTCCGAGCATAGGAAAGAGCTCGTAATTACTGACGAAGGGATATCACTGGACAGAATCAAATGCCGTCTGAGAATACTAGTAGCGGGATTGCGATTGAAAGTGGTAGCATTGGAGGATGAGCAAGAAGAAGATAAGGATAAATAGACTACAAGGATTTTTTATTTTTGTTTTTGTGTTTTTGAAGGCATGATAGGTTGATTGGAAAGGACGAATGTGAAGAGAATTGTGATTTTTTTACATTTTTTGACGTTTTTTTTGCATTTTATTTATTTTTTGACACTGATGTTAAAAAGGAAGGAGGAATGTGTACATTTTTTTGACATTTTTTGACATTTTATTTATTTTTGATGCTTACGGTATGCTAGTTTATGTTTGATTGTTGCATTTGTATTCATTTTCATTTTCATATAATGATTTATATGCTCGCTTAGTATATTTTGTGGTAAGAATGAGAGTCGGACGGATTTTCACGTATGACTCTCCCCAGGGCTATTTGATGCAATATTTGACCACTTTGAGAGTCAGACGAATTTTCCTATATGACTCTCCTGAGGGCTATTTGATGCAATGTTTGACTAGTTTGAGAGTCAGATGGATCTTCCCGTATGACTCTCTCGAGAGCTATTTGATGTAATGTTTGACCAGTTTGAGAGTCGGATGGATTTTCACATATGACTCTCCCTAGGGCTATTTGATGCAATATTTGACCGGTTTGAGAGTCAGACGGATTTTCCTGTATGACTCTCCCGAGGCTATTTGATACAATGTTTTATCAGTTTGAGAGTCGGATGGACTTTCCTGTATGACTCTTGACTAAGGTATGCTTGCTTCATACAGTATCTGTTAGGGGCGAGCTAGTGATAATGGTGATATCTGTCGGAATATCAGTATATAGGGCCTACGAGGGCACAATCACTAGGCTCGGGCCTAACTAGGCTAAAAGGTGCGAAGAATATAGACTCATTCATTCGATAAAGTAAAGTAACCCAGCAATATAAGACTTCACTCGAGTCTTAGAGAACAACTAGATACAGGATGTGCATGTATATATAGGAAAAGCGGGGCTGACTTCAGGCCACCTACCATCGGGTGCCGCCGGCCCAGTCTGCATAATCTCAGCCGTAACATTACTCCCCCTCTGCTAGAGGGCGTCCCGACCGACCAACTTCACCAACCCTGATGATAATCCACTCTCAATGCTCACATATGTTGGCCTGCTGCCTATTCCAACATGGACATAGACGCCTCAATGGTATTGCCTACTTGATGCTCACATGTATTGGCCTACTGCCTACTCCGACCTGGAAATAGATGCCTCAATGGTATTGCCTGTGTGGTGCTCATGTAACTAGGCATACTACCTACTCCGACCCGAAGATAGACACCACAACGGTTATTGTATATCTTATAGGGTAGTTCAAAAGGACAGGGTATTCTCTCAAATATAGTGGCATCATGCCAGTACTTAAACATCAGACTGAGCGGCTTCACAACTTGCCATCAATCCACTTTCCGTAATATGGGTCAACCGACCCGGGGTATCTCAAACATGAGGTGTATCATATATATGGATCATAGATCCGTGGTATCTTGATAGGGGGGGAGTATTTCACATGCCATTGCCATTAAAAACCTCTGTGCGGTCAAAACCCTGTGGGAAAAACGCCGCGATAGTAGGAAAAGGTTCAATGCATGCCTTCCCAGCTGTCCAACCCAACCTGCCAGTGCAAGGGGGGGAGTCTTGTTCATTTGTATGCTCGTAGTACTCATTGAGCTCGCTATGCTCAGTACGCTCATTGCACTATTCGTGGTTGAGCTATTCGAGCTCTTGTGTGCAGGTTGCACTCGTCGTGCGGGTTGCACTCGTCGTGTGGGTTGCACTTGTCATGTGGGTTGCACTCGTCGTGCGGGTTGCACTCATTGTGCGGGTTGCACTCGTCGTGCGGGTTGCACTCGTCGTGCGGGTTGCACTCGTTGTGCGGGTTGCACTCATCATGCGGGTTGCACTTGTTGTGCAGTTCGTGGGCTCGTTTAGGGTATAGAGCTCATATAGCGGGAAGGGAGCTCGTTTAGCTCATATAGCGAGGGATGAGCTCGTTTAGCTCATATAGCGGGGGATAAGCTCGTTTAGCTCATAGCAGGGGATGAACTCGCTCGCGGGGTATTGAGCTTGCTGGAGGCTTATAAGCTCACTCAACTCTTTGCGCTCGTTGCGCTGTTCAGGCTTGTCATGCTGTTCGGGCTTGTAGCGCTATTCGGACTTATAGCGCTGCTCGTAGGTAAGCTGGTAAAGCTCGTGCTTGTTACGCTGCTTGCGCTCGTTGCTCTTGTCGGAGATTGTGTTCACGACATGCAAATGGTTAGCAATATGCTCCAAATCAGTCAAAATAGCAAATGGAGGGGTTAAATAATTATTCCCGACATCGCTCATATAGCCAAATAATCCAGCGACATCTCTTTAGCCATATTCCGGCTGTCCGACGTTGACAGCGAGGGAGGGGTGATTAGCCAGGATCATCGGTCCCTTTGATCGAAGTGAAGTAATGTTAGGGGCGAGCTAGTGATAATGGTGATATCTGTCGGAATATCGGTATATGGGGCCTACGAGGGCACAATCACTAGGCTCGGGCCTAACTGGGCTAAAAGGTGCGAATAATATAGACTCATTTATTCGATAAAGTAAAGTAACCCAGCGATACAAGACTTCGCTCGAGTCTTAGAGAACAACTAGATACAGGATGTGCATATATATATAGGAAAAGCGGGGCTAACTTCAGGCTACCCACCATCGGGTGCCGCCGGCCCGGTCTGCATAATCTCAGCCGTAACAGTATCCCAGTAATGTCGACATGCATTGCAGCAGCAACTAAGCTAGAGGTAGTATTAATATTAATAATCTCGTAGGCACTGACCTCTCATATGGTATGATACCTTTACACGTCAAGATATGGTACCCCTATTCTAGCCCCTATAGAACTCCACATAATATCCTCTCTTGCCCAATCTCCTCTATAGTACAATATTAGCATCATATATACTAAACCAGTATCAAACTACTTATAAGTATATCAAGATGTACTTATACTACCTCTCTGTTATTATCATTCTTCTTATTATACTATCTAGACGCGTAGTTAAGACCACTACCACGACGACTACTACTTCTACTATTACCACTACCACTACTATGACTAGGACTCCTCTCACAACTAGTCTCCCTACCACGACCACTATCACTATCTACTAAAGGGCTAGTGGGAGCCAGACTATCGATCTTGATGCTGTTCTATAGCGATCGATAGATTGCTAAGTTTTGATGGAGATTAAGGCAGAACGGGTTTTGCAGTACTGCATTAACTAGTCCAAGTATTAACTAGTCAAGTATCAACCGACTACCCATCAGCTTTGCAGCCAACCTCCTCCATTGTTATACAAGGAGAAAGCTAGGTGGGATAATTGTTGGGTTGACTGCGATTTGAAGACAGTTACAGACTCGGAAACTGATTTGGTACTAGATACAATACCTGATACAGCTTCATAGATAGACTGGAATGTGAGGTGGTAACTACTATAGCAATATTACCCGAATAGTTTCTATGCTTTACCAATTTTGCTTTTGTTTTTGCTTTCTGCGTTTACCTTGTCCTAAATCTACCTGGGTTTCTGGGTGGCTCCTCATATTCATATTTCCCTTACTAGGAACGAATAGGAGTAATAAGTATTAAAAATAAAAAAAAAAATATAAAAAAAATATAAAAAAAAAGGGTTGGCTGGCTGCAGGAGGGCTAGTGGGGGAAGGGGAGGGCTGGCAGGGCTGACATGGAGAGGGGAAGACTACTGAGGGGAGGGGTGGGCTGGTGGAGGGAGAGGAAGGCTGGCAGGGGGAGGGGAAGACTAGCGAGGGGAGAGGTTTTTTTTTTTTTTTTTTTAAAGTCTATACGTCTATGGAGCCTAAGGCTATGAGATAGCCCCATTCCCTTATCTCAGGAGACTCGGTACATCCACGGGACAATGGATTGTATGAGCGCCCAGCCTCCCGAACCAAGGAAAACATAACAGAAAATATTCTTTCCTCCCCCGCCACGCCCTATATCAGCCTTTCCCTTAAAACAACCACCACTACGCCCCCTACTGACCCTCCCAAAGATATATGAATCTGCCGCTGCCATATCCACTCCCGGCCCTCCCCTTCGGATGGGCTGGTGGAGGAAGGGGAAGGCTGGCAGGGGGAGGGGAAGACTAGCGAGGGGAGGGGTAGGCTGGTGGAGGGAGGGGAAGGCTGGTGGAGGGAGGGGTAGACTGGCGGAGGAGGGGAGGGCTGGTAGTGGGCTGGCGAGGAGAGGGGAGGGTAGGAAAGGCTGCTGAGGAAGGCTGGCAGGAAGGGGGAAGAGGGCTAGCAGGGAGGCTTGCAGGGAGGGGGGGAGGACTGGCGGGAAGGGGAGGGGAGGGCTGGCGGGGGGAGAAAGAGGGCTGATGGAGAGGCTTGCGGGGAGAGGGGGAGGGCTGGCAGGGAAGGCTAGTGGGGAGGGCTGGCGGGAAGGGGAGGGGAGGGCTAGCAGGGAAGGCTAGTGGGGAGAGCTGGCGGGCAGGGCTGGCGGGGAGGGGAAGGGAGGGGAAGGGAGGGAAGGGGAGGGAAGGGGAGGGGAGGGGAGGGGAGGGGAGAAAGGGGGGGGTTGTTTTCTTTTATATGCTTGTTTTGTCTTAGTTTTTCTATCTTTGCTCTCTTACACTGGCTACGCCTGGGCTAGGCTCTTCGGGTAATAGAAAAGTAAGTACCTTACTTCTTTATTCCTTATTCCTTAATAGGTGCTAACAAACTTACATACTATATAGGTAGCAGTAGTGATCAAGACTAAGCAGCAGTGAACTTTGGCTTTAGTCTATTAGATAGTATCTATTCTATATCATCTATATCTATTGTCTATTTCTATTGTCTATATTCGAGTCTATTGTTTAGTCTATCTATGTATATGCAAGTCATCTTGTTCTATCTCTAGATCCACCAACAGATGATCCATCTGCTTCAGCATCATCGAATATTCTATCCGAATATTCTATCGGTGCCTTGGATGACTCTCTAGCTGGAGGTCCCTCAACCGATGTAGTGCCTACGGGGGTGAGCCCATAATAATCATGACGTTGGAAAAGATAAATTACATATGTAAACTCAGACTAGTCTGGTTGGTATACTCAGGAGCATGTTTGTACTAATCGGCTAATCTAGTTTCAGAAAAAGGAGATCTTAGGGATGCAACTAGACATAGAGTGCAAGCGGGCTTGGCCAACCAGATGAGCAAAGATACTAATTAGCTACAGTACTAAAACAAGATATTCATAGAAGAGTCCATCAAGCAGGCGTGTTCCCGGTAATCTAGTTTCAGGGGAAGAAGATCTTAGGGATGCAACCAGACTATAGAGTGCAAGCGGACTTGGCCAACTAGATGAGCAAGCAAACTAATTGGCTAGGTACAGGTACTAAAATAGAAGATCTAGTTTCAGGTGAACGAAGATCTTTAGGATGCAATAAGGCTACAGCATTTTATGGGTCAACGTGATATCCTTCATGGGCTAGGTCTATCTCTAGTCTGGTTTGGCACCTAAGCTATCCTGTTGACCTGCAAAATGCTGTATAGGGTAGCGGCCTATAGCAGAGTTGCAACTAAACCTAGACGGGTGTAGTCTGGCATCCATGTTTGCTCCGAATGAACGAATCAGTGACGAATTTAGGCAAGAAAACGAACCCTTCATTTTATAAGATGATTCTAAAAGTAGACTAATACTTGTAACCAATTCAACATCCTAGCTACCCACTTCTCAACCCTCTCTTCGAAACTTTAAATCGCCATTTCCATTCTCTCGTATTTCAAAACTCAGGTAGTTTTTGTAGTGTAGTTGTTTCTTCTTCTTTTCATTTATTCTATGTGTATAAGCCTATAGGCCCATATCACATATAGGCAAATATTCTACTGGTTCCACAGCTGCCATATTGTGGCTAGAGTCCAAGCCAAAGCTTCTTTTATGGTTGGCTAGGTAGTCCCCTTTTATTTGTGTAAATTCACCAAGTCATTGTACTAACACAGCTCTCAGCTGATAGTATCCGCCAATAACCTGCTCTACTGCTGCTTCACTGGACAATCCTGTTAGGCACCCAGTTTTATGCCATTTATGTACCCCTGTGATGTCTGCTAGCGGACTGATTTCTGCAGTGCTCGAGGCCTTGCAATCTACATTTCTAGGATCCATCAGAATCAGTCAACTAAGTCTATGCCCCTCCCAATCGATGATGTTTTATTAGAAGATGAAGACAGGATAAACCAAATGCACACCAAAGACGAACAAAATAGACAAGCATCAAACATAGGCATTAAACCAATCCCTGACCAAACAAATACTTCACGCGACTGTGCCCCCATATATTACGATCCCACCCCCATCGATTTGGAAAGCTCCTCTGCCATACTCACGCAGGTTTCTCAAACTATGCAATACCCCTGCTATTGTAGTATAACTACGTAAGACCCTAAATAGAAGCATCCTTGGGAGTATCCAGACTGGCAGCTATGGAAACCCTTTCAAACCTCTAAAAATTATGACCTGGCTTATGCCTACTAGAGAGACAGTAGTACTAAATCATATATTAATTACGTTCTAGAAAGAGGCCTTGACGGAGACACAGCAACGTTCAAAAATGCTAACGAATTGCAGTTCTTATAGTGACTAACCAACATATACCATGGTTTATCCCCCATTATATCGAATCCAACATAATGCAGCTTTACCACCTAGCACGAGCACACAATTCCGAAAGTCGGTACAATATACTATAGGGACGTCATTGAGTATGTGAAACTATTACTCTGTAATCAGTCATTTGGTGATAGTCTAATTTATGCACCAGTCAGGTAATATAACTCAATTGGGGAACGAATTTATGGTGATTTGCATAGTTTGAATTAGTGGTGGAAGATACAGGATGAGTATCCTAAACACAGTACAATTGTCCCTATAATTTACGCCTCCGATGAAGCTCATCTCACTAACTTTTCAGGTGACAAATCAATATGGCCATTATACATGACAATAGGGAATATACTGAAAGATATTCGTAGGGAACGTTCCACCAGAGCCTGGATTTGCATCGGACTCTTGCTGACAATCAAAATCGATAATGTCGAATCACGTATTCAATAGCACGCCACCGTCCATCACATCCTATGGCCACTTCATATACCAGGTTCATAGTCTGTTATATGTTCTGATAGTTTTATGCACAAATGTTATCTCATTCTCAATGGTTGAGTTGCTGATTAGCCAGAACAATGTACTATTGCTCTCGTCAAGCAGAATAGATATCCTATTTGTGAAGTCTCAACAGAGGAATTCAGTAATCCTAAGCCACCCGATGGATGGCATGATTGAGACCCTGCCATCTACATGTCCGATGATGAGCCAGTTGCCACCCGCCGACATCACAGAAATTCCCTTTCCTCAACTCCCCTACCTGAATGGCAGAGGATGGCAAAGCAGAGATGGACTACTGCTGGAATTCTGCCAATGGTTAACGAATTTAAAGAATACCCTAGTTGTAGTCCCTATTCATTATGGTGCTTCAATTGGTTACATGTTTGCATTCTCGGTATGGTAAAAACATATTTGATGAATTGGATTACCCATTACCTCGACGAATGTGATGTTACCGACCAATGGGAGGTATTTCTGCAACATGCACCCTGGTATCCGGAACTAATGATTTTGAACAAAAGATATAGTTATGTTCAGCAATGGCAAGGCAAAGACATCCATTAACTAATTCATTACTTACTAGCATCTCTAGCTCCTCTACTGAAACCTATGAATGAATGACATCATCCAAGCATGCATCTCCGGGTATTACTTACCACTCGACGCCTCTTAGAAGTGGTAATTCTCGCTCAATAATATTATCATACCGAGACCTCTTTGTCCTCTATTGACAACGCTCTGGCTGAGTTTTATAACCTTAAGGACGTATTCTTGCCAGCTCGTGAGCGACCCAATTTTAATTTTCCTAAGATGCATCTGCTTTCTTATCTCACGGATCATATACGGCAATATGGATCTTGTGACAGCTGGACAACAGATGTTTCAGAAGGGCTTTATATAAGCCTCAAGGATGCATATCATTCTACCAACCGGGTCAACTTCACTAAGCAACTGCTGGCCTACCTGGACGCTGATTTGGGGATGTCAATAATGCGACTTAACTTAACCTACCTCGCCCTAAAGGGTTTCTATACGCCCGATTCAGCCCGGATCCTTGACCTGCTCCCCCCTCTAATTAAACTGCTGAATATGCGGCGAGCATGGCAAATATGCCCATCATGCAATCCCGATAGTCTGCGATAGATTGATAGACCTCCACATATCCCAGGCAGGGCAGAGTACATACGACCTCACTTAACGGTACTGATGAATGATTCACAAGGGAGGGTGATTCTGAAAGATGCTAATGCCAAGTTTGAATGCCATGGCATTTAGCGTCTTTTCCAGCAGTTATTGGATAATATATTCCCCTTCAATTGGTTGGGACAATATTTCGTCAATCATGAAAGATTTCGCAATGAGGTCATCTTGTGGAAAGCTAATAAGATTAAATTTACATCGTGCATATTCCAAGCACCCGATGAGTACAGAAGGATTCATCTCAAGTGCGAACCAAGTAGTGATGCGATGAAAGGAATTGTATACCCTATATGGATTCGTACGAGTAGCTCAAATAAGGAAGACATATTCCAGGGCTGGCGTGTTAGCCAGCCAATTTTGTTTTGTGCCTAGATAGTCCCTAAGAATCTGACTCATCCGTCGCATGCTCCTGACTCATTTTTGCCTTTCCTGAAATTTCCACTTTTCCGATAGCATCGCTGACATGGCTGGATCATGGAATTTATGGTATGCGATGTTTACGAATACGCAACTATAAGCAAACTCCTGGATATAATAATAGGTTTTGTTATAGTTCAGAAAGTCCCACATAGCCGATGAGCATACGATATCTAATACATCGAAGGCCTAGTATACCTTGTACTAGCACACCTCAGGGTAACCCTAACCCTCTGGAATGTCAACAACCAAATCGATGTAGAAATGTATTGGTATATTTATTAACCGATTTGTTACCACCTAGAAATTCGGTTATGGGTTGCAGTCCGTAAGTGCCACCGAAACTAACATGGCTTCTAACTACCCCTCGTCTATAGAGGAACGTTTTTAATATGTATACAGTGTAGGTGCAATTTACGTCTAATACGAGACTATTCAGGATATCAAATTACGGTTTTTCAATATATTTTTTATGTTGGTCGAACTAGAAAGGTTGTTGGGATAGATATTGTGAGGGCAGGTCAGAGGGGCCAGGTCAGATATTTGGATAGAGTTAGTAACGGAACGTCTATAGCTGGCTACCCGCAAGGCCAACAAGAGTAGTATGAAGGAAGCAAAAGGCACTATGGTGAATAGGTAGTTGTAGGAGTGTGTTCGATAAGTAGTAATAGTGGATTAGATTTAGATAACTTGTATAGCGAATAATAAATTCATTGAACTATGGAAATATAGTAGTAGATGGGATAAGTATTGTACGGAAGAGAAGGAGTGAGTGAATATGAAGACTAAGGGATAAAGAGATGCCTGAAAGATGATCGAAGGTGTAATATTAGGGTAATATCAAGGGTGATGGAAGCTAAAGACTCAGGAATAGCTGAGCAAATGAACAGAAGATCAAACAGGGATAATAAGATAAGAACTAAAGTAAGTAGATGAATAAAGAATTGATTGAGAAGATCAGATGATGAGACAAGTAACCAGAGAGGTATATAGGCTACTGAATAAGTATCATGACAAAATATCAGAGATATTGACAGACGATTAAGTGAGCAATGTAATAAATGACTATACGAATAACTGGATGACTGAATGAATAAGTATAATGATAAACTAGAAAGGATATAAATGCTTTGAGAAGAAAGCTAGAGAAAGATCCAAAATGAACCAGCAAGGTCCAAAAGAAGCTTAATAGAGTTCAGAGAGATCTAGTCAGGTCCAGGAAGGTTCTAAAAGTAAATATAATAGCCAGGTGATATAAAAGGTACAGAAAAAGACAGGAAATTAGTAAAAGAATTAGTAATATAATATTTTTGCTGATGAACCAAAGCATTAGAAATTCTAGGATTTCTACTTTAAAAAAGCATGCTTATAACCTATAATCAATATCTAAGAGATAAAGGGAAGAAGGCGAAATTCTTTCGCTTTATAATAGTACTCAGAGATTTTCTAATACTATCTACTAGTAAAGATATTTTATAGAAGCAATGGGAAACTGCCATACCTTACAAGGATGGACGACATATGGGCATCAAATAATTCGCCAACTGGCTCACCGAAATACAGATTAAATTGATTAATACTAAAGGTAAACAATCAATATCAGAAAAAGTCAAAAGAAGAAAGTTTCTTAATTACCTATCTACATACATATCTGCAATATTAATTCCCTTAATCAAAGATGAATAAACATATGACTAACTCGTATATCAAGCAGAGTCATATGAAGTATCAAAGAAAGAAATTGCCCCACCATACACACTAATTAGACCCCACCAATAAAATCAAAAATCAACTAATCAAGACTGAAATCAATAAAGAGACTATAATTAACATAGATCAAACCACAGCAATGGCAACAAACCATTCTTCAAAACCAGTCATGATAAATAAAAGGAATCTAATTGGGATATCATCACAAAAAAATTGGACAATAAGATAAGGATGCAATTGACAAGAGATAAGAAATGTCTATAGTATTGGAACTCCAGATATTCTTATAAGGATTGTAGGAAGTGATAGAATAAAGTACCCTTGTAAACCCCAGTACAGGATCTTGCCATAACCATTACATCGAAAGTCAACAAGGATAAAATCAAAGAACGACTCCTATCGACATAACCAATTAACTACAATAAGGTTTATATTAGAGTAAATGACTAACTAGCTCTGGTATTGATAGATCTCCAAACCAAGGGAGGAGATTTGATCAACTCTGCATTTATACACTTGTATGAAATACTAACTAAGAACATTAAGAAAATATCCTTAAGTACAGCCGTGAAAGGATCTAAGGCAATAATTAATAAGATATGTATAATTAAGTTAGATTGGATAAGATATGTAGAAGAATATACCTTCTATGTAACACACCTCAATAACTGAGATATAATTCTCGGGGAACCTACACTTACTAAGATTCATACTATTATCCCTGTAGGATAGGAACTAGTTACTATCCATCCTAAAAATATTGCTCATTTTCCATTAAAAATGTGGAAAAGTTCTAGAACTACTGAAACTGGAATTAGAAGTACATATTTAGAAGTAACTTATGAGACAGTTACAGATTATAGTGAACCAAATAGTTGGGATACTATTAGTGAAGCGGAAGATACTGACATAGAAGCAGATATTATAACTACAGTCTTATCTATACAAAAGCAATTTAATCTAATAATGGAATTTCCTAAATTATTTCCAAAAGAAATTCCATGGGACTTACTGCCTCTTAGAAAAGTCAACCACTATATCAAACCAAAACCCAGAGTAATATGAATACTATGATGGAGACCATTAGGCTATCAATTCAGACAACAAATCCACGATAGAATAACCAGAGATGAGAAGATAGGACGAATCTACTGAGCAGAAAATAATACCAATGCAGTTACCATGTTTACCATCCCTAAAAGAGATAAACCAGAAGAAGCTAGATTTGTCAATGACTGTTGAGACTGCAATCTCGTAGTCGAACTAGACTATACACTACTATCTAATATCAGTGAATTAATTGAACTAGTAGTAGCAAATCTTGTTTGGTCAAAATTAAACCTAGCAGATAGATACCATAATATCAGAATTGATCTAGAATCAGAGAAGTACTCCACATTCTTGACATACTTAGGATATTATAAAAGTAAAGTTATGCAATAAAGAGACCATAATGTACCAGCTACTATGGTCTAAGCAATATATGAAGTATTTAAGAATAGGCTCTATAAGGATTTAATAGTCTATATTAATGATATTATTATTTTTACTAAGACCTATGAATAGCATGTTGCTACTCTTATGATAGTATTACAATACTTACAAGATGAAGAATTCTTTCTGAAAATAAGCAAATATCAATTCTTTATAGATAGACTAGAAATCTTAGGTTATATTTTAGCTTTAGATAGACTATATGTTGATCCTATAAAGAGAACAATAATATTAACCTTTCCTACTCCTAAGAAGAAAAAAGACCTCTGAAGCTTTCTTGGAATCATTAATTATCTTAGTCATTTTATTCCTAGCTTAGCATCTTATACAAGTACACTATCGAAATTATAAGGAGAGACTAAAAAATAGAAATGGACAGATACACATAATATAGCGTTTGAAAAACTGAAAGAACTTATGAATTCTCCTCATATTTTAAAACCCTGGAATAATGCATCTACCAAACCCAAATATTTAATTTGTGATACCAATGATATAGGTCTAGGATCTTGGATTGGTCAAGGCCCCCTCACTTATATTAGACTATCGTGCTTTCACTCCCGAAAATTTAATTCAGCTCAATTAAACTATCCAACCTTTTAAAAGGAATTATTGGCAATTATTGACTCATTAAAATTTTTTGAAGTGCAACTCAGAGGGTACAAGTTCACTATCCTTACAGATCACAAACCATTGGTCACCTTTCGTACTCAGAAACCTGCAAGCCAGAAACTCAGATGATGGCAGGAAGTCCTCATAGAATTTGATTGTAAAATTCAGCATATAGCAGGAAAAAAGAACTTCATAGTGGATGTTTTATTAAGAAAGCATAAATACCCTAACATTCCTACTACTGAGGATGATTATATTCCTACCAGCATTAACTCTCCTCCTTATTTCTATACTAATACCTTAACTTCTTCTCCATACTCACAATCTTTATTATCTACAATAGTTTCTCGTAGAGCCATTAACTTCTAGTACATCAATTATAACTTCAACAGGTGCAATAGAAGAGCTATAGAGCTCAGACACCCTGTCTCTTACCCCTATTATGAAGCTAAAACAGAAGCAGAAAATGACTATGAGTATAAAGTACTCAGCTATAAGTTGGATGCCTCTGACAAAGAATCCCTTACTTCTATCAACACTAAACTATTCAATGAGTACCAGCCCAACAATACCGAAGAACCCAAGGTGGAACCTGTTCTACAAGAAACAACTAAGGACGAAGAAAAGGAGTCCTTGACTCCTCCATCAACACTAACCCCCATCAACATCACTCTTATCTATGCAAACTATCAGCAATATAAGCATATGCATTAGTCCGCATACCAAGATTTTAATTATCCCATACATGGCAGCTTTTACATAATGCATAACCACACATTTGCAGTTGAAATCTATGCCATCTGCAATACCCTGGGACATGGCAGTCTCAACTGTACCCTCATAGGTCCAGTTCTTTAGAAGGAAAAGGAATTCCTTAAAAACTATTTGGACAACCTCAATACAGTCCAAGATTCTTATAAGGAAATAGCTGAATTGGTTTCTAATCCTCCTCCCACCAACTCTCATAAAGAAGCACTCAGCAACTACATGAGAGAAATCTGCCAAAATGTACCAATCGTACCTCAATAATCATGGAACCCCATACTAATCCTCTCTGGAAGTAATAACAATATCTTCTAGACCGTTATAGTTACTACTCATTCCTAAAAGTAAGTAACAATCGATAAAACTCTTACTATCATTTCCGCAGAATTATCCCGATCCTTCAGGCGACATTGCAACTTCTGCAAATATCCAGGGTACAATGCCACTACCTGTGAAAAGAAGAAACCTATAGTTATTGATTTCAATTAATGGATTGAACTAACCCTTGATAGGCTTATTAATAATAAGCATATTATGGACGGTTGGGAAGACAATAAGAATTTCTTTATCATACAATAGTTGGATCTTGGAGATGGAATAAAAGAAGCATACTAAGCATATATGAAGGTATGCCCTATCTGGAAGGATTACTATGATACTTTAGAACAGTATAAGGATCATAGAATTAGAGATAGATTCTTGTATATGAGGAACATATACAGACAATAGAGATTGGTCTTACCTAGCACTTTCAATGTTGAAGGTAAGAACTATCTTAAGC